>JBBMKD010000102.1:98445125-98460268 GCA_037834095.1 Argya squamiceps | reverse complement strand
TCCGTGCGGCCGCTGGGTCAGGGCTGGTGTCACGGCCCGGCTGCCGGGGACCTGCCCGGCCCCGCGGGGACACCCTGGCGGGGATGCCCGGCCGCGGTGCGCGCCCAGCGCCGGGCGGGCAACTTTCGCAGGAAGGCAAAGCGGCAGTGCGGCTGCCGGGCTCACGCACCAGTGACCTATATTTGATAAAGTGCCCTTTTTTTTTCTTTAAAAAAAGTTTATTAGCGAAAGTCTAGCTTTGCCTGCCTGTATCGGACGCCTGCCTGCATTGTTTGCAGTGAATATGTGCATCCCAAATTTCTGAATGGTGTGCCAGGTTTTCTGTCATGTAGGTGGGTAGGTAGTTATGCGTGGGCTATGGTTTGATGCTTGCTGAAGAGGCAAACACACCGTTGTGTGTAGGTTTAAGTTCGGTAAAGAACAAACAGGAAGCAGGCAAAATGCAAAAGTAACTTCTGTTTTCTTGGGTGATCTTAACACCTAGGATGATACAGATTTTAGTGGGATTCAGAACCTTTTCTGAATAGCAAATGGTTGTGCAGGAGAACAAAAATCTGGCGAATAATTTTATGTGGTGTTAAAAGTACTGTTTGGTGTTATAAAAGTTTGTTCATCTAAAAACACAGACATCTTCTTGTCAGGATAGGAAACTCCTTTAAGGGGTTTGTATGTTCTTCCATACCAAACCCATCCTGCATTAAAGTATTTGTGGACTGGAAAGGTGCATCACGTAGCACGAAGAGTGAAGTATCTCCAGCATCATAAATCTGAAGCTGGCCAAAAAGGGAGAGAGTTTTTGCCAGTAAGAAAGCCCAAGGGACAATTACTGGTGGTCATAGATGAGGAAAGAACATAAATGCTGCCTAGGTAGGGGCAATGTTCTTGCTGTTGGTTAGACAACAGCTGGGTATGTTCAAAACTTCAATTCTGCTTTCCAATTTAATTTCTGGGAAAATGTTTTGGGAAACCTCTTCTTTGCAATGATCCATAGCTCTCTAATGTATGATGCATCCTTGAGTAGAAATAATGTGCATGGTGCACACGTGCTCCACTAATGAATATATTAGTGTGTATATAAATATTATGGTTTAGTGGCTGTAAATGAAAGGGGAAGTTTGGCTGGAAAAGCAGTGCACTGGTGGGAAGCAGCCTTGTCAACATCTCCTTGTCCATATTAGCTGAGATAGAGATGATAATCTGAACATCTATATCTGTACTGGCATTTTAGCACCAGGTATTAAGTTACTGTGATACACAAAGTGACCAGCATGAGGAGAACTCAAACTGGAATGTGTCAAGTCTCTAGAGTTATGTGGAGAAGTAGGAACACATCTTTTTGTATAATCAGTGTTTATACCAGCACAGTTAGTTCCAACTCAGGTATATGAAGATCATTGTTGCATACACATAAGGCATATCAATATTCTCCAGTGAATTCAGATGCCAGAGTGGGCCTGAATGGTGATCAATGTGTAGTGCAGAATGAGTTAACAATGTGAGAAACAATATTTCAGATCACTGTTTTTTGTTGACTGAAACATTACAGGTACTAGGCAGTGAAGTTTTCAGTCTTCAGGACCTTAGACTTGTTATAAGAAAACTTGAGGAAGTAAAGGAAGTTGAGATTCAAGATTGAGGCACAGTTGTATTAAATGTGGTAAGATTACAGCCATTGGGTGATGGCTTAACCTAGGAATTTAGAACTAACCTGGCCTTTTGTTATTAGATAAAGTGCTGTTTTCCTTGCACAGAACATTAAAGTGAGACTTGAAATGAGGAACTGTTAGTTTTCCCTTCATTGAAGGTACATTTTTGCAAGAAGGGGGTTGTGGAGAAGAAGAGACTGAAACTTTTCTCTCTGATTATCTTGACCAAAATTTAGTCCTTTTTCAGCTGCCCTGCAGTGCTCTGTCTAGTGCTGCCCTTCCACTCAAGAACTAATTTTATGTCAATGACACTGTCTGAAATAATTTAGAATACATTCCAGATGTGGATATGATGTGCCAGAAAGAAGTAAATAATTATTGAAATAATAGAGAAATACCTTAAAAGTATTTTAACTTAGCACAGTCTCTAAGAGAAATGATGTGTTAAAAAGTGCACGCCTGTCCAACAACTCTTGCATCAGGAGTCATGGTTATTGCATTTAACTTGCGAGTGGTCTTAGAAAAGTTTTTTGCCTTTTTTTTCCTGTCTGGTTTTTCATGGTTCAAAACAGCTCCCTGCAAGTGCATTGCCAGTTACAGAATGCAAATACTTCTAGGAGTTTGGAGATGAATTTTTCTGCAGATTGGTTCTGTGGTAACCGTGAAATTCTTCAATGGCACCAATCTAGTATCAGCTGCTCGTTAGAGGCACCGATGCCAGAACAGTGGTGCATCAGTTGCTGGGAATCCAACCCTGTAGTGAAATGATTCATGCATATACATTTTCTTTTCTCAGTTGACAGCTATTTTTAAGAAGAGCTGTCTTGCCTAGAAGGTTGATATCTAAGCAAAGGCAGCCTAGATAGCTAAAAATTTCTTTCACACCAAACATAATCTTAGTACACTAAAACATTTAAATGGTATTGATTTTAATTGATTCTTGCTGAATCTCTGGTTCTAATTGGCCATTATAAAGGGACTGTAGTGTTTTGGAGCTGATGTCAGGAAGTTGGCAATTTTTTTGCACAAAGAAAGATGATGAGTTTGAAGTAGATGTCAGTTTGAAGAAACTTTTAATAATAATGGGTAGTGATATCTATATGGTAGCAGATTATTTGACCAACTTCTTGAAATGAATTGGATTCTCTGGGTACACAAGCCTGAAGAAATGATCTTGAAATGACACGTTTGTCCAGTGTACTTTAACTTTCTCTATGTGCTGCACAGGCAGAATATTCAAGTGAAGGAAAACCATGGGCCTTTCTTTTTTCCATTGTGTTCTTTTGAACCTCATATTTGAAAAAGAAATGTGATTTTTTTTTTCTCTTAGACAGTTGTGTTTGCTTAGTTCTGAGACTGTCAATTGAATAATAGTAACTCTAAGGGGACAGCAGTAGAAAGAATGCTTGCAGGTGAATAAGAGCATGACATTACAGTGTGTCCTGTATTTCATGCTGGCAGAATGTCTCAGTATTCATTATCTATATTTATTTAATATAGGCATTTCTGTAGTGTATGCTTTGAATTAGTGTATTTGCAGTATTCTAAATGTAGATGCATTTTACTAAATGCTTTTTCTTATTGTTTAGTTAAGCAATGGAAATTTTCAAGCACCCATATCACCATTCATTATCGCTCAGCATAATAATTGGTAAATTTAATCTTCCTGATTAGGATTATTTTGGTCACAAGAGACAAGGGACTGAAAATTAATAATTTTCTTGATGTTATGCTGTGTCTGTGTTGTTCATATCTGTTGTCCTTTCCTCTAAAATTTTACTACAGAGAACACATTGGCCTTTTAAACTGTGTTTGAATGATCTTGCTCTACATCAAACTTTTCTTTCAGGTAGGAGACAGAATTTAAGAGGAATGTAAATGCATTTTTTCTTCTTATTGCCAGTGGAGAGCTTTGCTAGAGAGATTTGAAGTAAGTTTTCTTAGTGCCAAATGGTTGACTTTTCTAGAATAAAAATCTCTCCAGGGTATGCAAAAAAGTCCTCTGGTTAATATATTGGCATTCCCAGAACCCACTAAAGCTTAGGCAGGTTGCCAGACACCACTTAATGAGGATGCCGAATGTCTGGCACAAATCTGCATGAAAGCCAGCAAAGGAGCTGGGGGTGGAAGTGCATGTGGTGGGGAGAGGGCTGGGAAGGCGACACAAACACACCCAGAATTTATTTTTAGTGTCTGAGTTTTGCAGAGGAACTGATCAGAAATCCTTACCACAGGATGTTGAAAACTTGCTGGAAGCAAGAGTCTGGGTCCTTCAAGCTGGGAGAGCTGTGTTCTCCCAGAAATACAGTTTTTTTAGGAGAGCAGTTTGAGTTAGGGGGGTGAGTTCTTTGAGGAGAGCACCAAAAGAGGATGGATATGGTAACGATTTTATGTTTTATTATCTGCTAAAACTGAAAAGCATTTGAAAATGTTGTTAGACAATTTGGGAGACAATGGAAGTCAGCAATTGCCAGGATCCACACAGAAAAGCCGTTAAAATTACGTGGCAGGGATAGAACACCTCTGCTCAGTGTAAACCTGTGGTGAGGGCTCTGCCTGATGCTGCTAAGCTTACCTTTTGCTACATGTTAAATAGAATTGCAGGTGTAATAGACTCTCTGGTGGCTAGATAACTGTTAAAAGAATCAGTCATTCACACAGATGAGGTATTTTTTCATAAGAGTGCCATTAAAACCAGAATATATTGGTTTATGTTGAATCAGATGTTTAGTCTTAAAGGTTGGCTGAGCAAACTTAGTTATATTCTGAACTGAACATTATTTCAGACATTTAAACCATGACAATTTTCAACATTTTTTCCCAGGCTTTAATCTCTCCTTTACCTACCCAAAAAAGCATTAATCCTCTATAGACAAATTTACAAATAGGTATTGAGTTGGTAGGTGTGACTAAAAATATTTTTTTAATTGAAAAAATTCTAATAGGAGTATTTTTTGCACATGGCTGAATTTGGATTAATTTATGCTTGTTACCTGCTTTTCAGTACAGTTTCGGTTGTGTATTTCACCATTTTGGAGAACTGTTCCTCTTTAGAGGAATGCTGCTCACTAGAGTAGTGGCACCTACTTGATGAGTATGGTTGGGTACAACTAAACTGAAATCCAGATGCTCCTGTTTCATTTTGTTTGGTTTCACTAAGGTGAGTTGAGAAATGAAAATATTGGACTTCATTGGATTTCAAGCTGGCTGCAGTGGATAAAAGGACAAATGTATTTTGCCAGTTGTGTGGGGATCTTTGCAAAGTTTTCTCTGTGCTGACATTGACTTCTGGCTGTCTATAGGACAGGGAAAACAAAAGGAGAGTGTTGGACATTGTACCCACATTTTTAATCTAGCATGTGTTTAGGATTAGTTCTAAAAGGCAGGACAGTATTGCCTAGAAAAATACAGTGCTGAAATGCTGCACATGAGAATGGAGCAGGTTGATGAAGTGTCTGTTGGAATGTCCTTGTCTTTCCATCTGCTGGTGTTTTTGATTTCTTCCATGCTAAACATCCTGGTACACTTTTTGTTAAAAGCTGGTAATAAATCTGCTTCTGAAAAAATGTAGTCATGATAGTGAATTTATATTGCTTGTAAAAGATGGGTTTGGAGATTTCAATTCTTTTAAAATAATATATATATTTCAGTATTTAATTTAGTTTCTATGTTCTGAAATTGTAAAAGGTGTACTGACTTTTGGGGAAGATGTGCTTTTTTTGCATGTTTGTATGAGAAATACCTTGAGGTTTGAATGATTCTGTCATAACCATGGACCACTGAGTGTATTTAGTTGTGATTTTCGAGGACAGTACAGAATTCTCTTAGGGTTTCTGTTAAAACAAATGTAAATGCCTAATAAAATAAGATCTAGAATCTCTCTCATATTGCGAAGAGAATGGAAAATAGTGTTTTCTTCTGGATCAACCCTGAAATGTACTTAGAGTTCTAAAATAAGTGTTGAGCGTTGACTCATATTATCTAGCATATGCCATTATAAGGGTACTGTGTTTTGTCTTCAATTTTTAGCACCAGTACTTGAAACATCTTCAAACAGTACAATGCTCTGTTTTTTAAACACAAGTTCCACTCTTCAACTTTTCAAAGATTATTGGAAAGAAAATGTGTGACACTTTCTTAGTTATCTCTTTGTGTTTTGTGGCCGAGCCTGTTATTTTGGTTTCTCACACCTGTAACTTTACTTGTTCTCCATTTCATAGAGGGAAAGGAGGGGGCAGTCTGGGACTGAGACATGAAGCAATTTCTCTAACAACTGCCTTCTTCCACTGAGACTTTCATGAATTTTTTCCTGTGCATTAATTAAGAGTGATCCATTATTACTCTGGACTTGTAAACACCTCTGAACATTCCATTAGGTGTTAATGACACATGTAGCTAGAATTAAATATGAGTGTTAGTTCTGTATCTAGTTGGGATGTACTTAGTATATACAATTGCCTGGATGTAACAGTATTTCTTAAACTGCTGGATGTAAACGGTGTTGCTTCACTTTCTGCTTCTGCTCAGCCATTAGTTACTGAGTGAAGTGATGCTAATCTGTAGACTGTATTTGGGCCTGTATTATACAGAATGGCACCTGGATGTTTGTCATGGTTTCTTGAGATTTTCAGAGGCAAAACTGAGTTCTGTGGCTTCTGCCCCATGGGTCAGAGTTGAGGAGCACAGCAGAAGAGAGAGAAAATGTAAGGAGCGTCTGTAAATAACCCAACTTGATCTCCATAGCTGTTGAATGGCGCCTTTGGTGAGATACCACATTGGTGTGTGTTCTTCCCTTGCAATTTCACCTCAATGGATGACTGGTTTTGTAGGTTTTCCTTAACTAGTGCTAAGCAAGATTAAATTGAACGTTTGCAGAAATACATGCAGATAAGATTCGGCACTCTTAAATTAGAGGTTGCACCTGGTCCTGTAAAAGTTAGACTTGGGTTGTCTAATGTCATCTGTTGGCTAGTGCAGTTCGTGTGTAGCTGTTTTGTTTTACAAAGGGTTTGTGTTGACTATAATTTCTCATCAAACTTTTATAGGTATTAGAAGTTTGGTGGAAGAGAGTTCTGTGGATATTTCCAACACAGATATTTTCTGGTTTTGTGACCCTCTCATGTTACTGTAGTAATCTGTCCAGCAGGCTTTTAGAAACACATTTGAGATTAGCTTGTTGCAAGTACTTTATTTTCACTTAAAATATCTTAAAGTATGAGTTATCCTTATTTAATTGGGAAGCTTCTAACGTGATCCATCTCTCCAATTAAAGCAGCTTGCATAATGTTGGAATACAGGTACTGTTTGATGGCTACTTTCACTTAGCCTATAATAATAATTTTTTTTTAAAAAAACAACCATCTGTTGATGAACAGAAATACTGCCAGTGTTTGTCAAATGTGTGCTTTATCTGACCTGTTCTACTTAGCACCTTATGGCAAAGCTTTCTCATCAAAGCATTTTAGAAATATTTTTATTCTTACAATGCTTTATTAGATTGGTAACAATGGTGATCTAACTTTTTAGTGTAGGGATTAATGTACCAAGAGTTAGGGAGATAAACCTCTCTTCAGCTGCAAGGGGAAGTCACCTGCAGTGGCTACAGAGATGATTATTCTAACTTGCAGCTGTAGGTGAACATCACTGTTCTGTTCTAATGATCTTTCCACCCTTTTGAAGAAAACAGCTGGAATAATGTAAAGTTTCTACAGCAGAAAGCTCCAACAACCTATGTATCCCAGTCTCCTTTTTCTCATAGGGAGTGGCTGGGCAAATAGGTAAATTTTGAGAAAGAAATATCACAGCGCTGATGTGTTAGTGCTGATAATGCACAGTAATGAGTTTAAAAAGTATTTGGTTAATGATTCATAATTTTGTTTGAAATTACCTAAAAACAGAGCAAACCAAAAGTAATTGAAAGAAGTATAGAGAGGAATATCAGGACCTCTTTAGTTTGCAGAATGGGAGTTAGGTGTGCAAGGTATTCTGGAAGTGTCTTTTGAAATGTTGAGTTCTCTCTTCAGTTGAATATGCAACCAGCAACAGACTCTGCCTTTTCCCATTCCCTGTTCTCCCCTGGGTATTGTTAGTGATTGGAGATAAAAGCCTTTAATCATGTCTACATGGAGACACCAGAGCAAATCACTTGAAGTGTCGAGTCAGGCTGTGTATGTCAGAGTATGTTAAACTTGTGTGTGAATGCTCTGTTGACTACAGAACAGCCTTATATATTTAACTTGAATCAATCAAAGGTCATTTAACGTTCTCATCTGATGGAGAATGTAATTCAGAATGTAAGTTAAATTACAGTGATCAAAACCTATCTGTGTTTGACTGAGAGGCTCTTGACATAGATGTTTGCCATGCTGTAACTTCAGTGTTTTACTCTGTACTTCATTTATCTCAACTTTCCTCTGTGTTGCTTGTTATTGATCACTTTTCATGATGCTGCTATTAAGAGGCATCTTAGATGGACCTAATTACAAACTTTCAAGTGGACATAATATACACAGAAAATGGCAGTTCGTTGAAATTGGGATGTTTCATTGCAAATATTTTAGACTGGACAGACTTTGACCAAAATCCACATGAGACGCAACCTCTCTTTGATTCCTGGTAAACTTGTTTTGGCCAGAGGCTTGGTGTTGTCATGGTCCTTGTCACAGAGATAAACTGCCAAGGATCCCACTTTGTGACCAGGGATGCTGTGTTTGTAGGAACATGTGGTTCCATTGAGTAGGCTGCAAGAGAAGTCTGCTGCAAAGTCAGGGGCTGAAGAAATCCCTCCTGGACTTGCCTCGTGTTTGGAGACCTGCAGTAATCCTCTGTATCTCTCTTTTGAAACTGTCAGTCTTTTAAACATTAAAACTAAGGGAAAAAATGTTCTATTTGACAGTTTTAAAACTGAAGCCTTCAGCTGGTGGGAAATTTGGAGTTTTATGGGGTTTGTCTGCTTTGAGAGCCCAGAAACTGTCTGGTTCTAGTTGGAGCTGTGTTTTATCATGCTTTTGTGGATGCCAATTAATATCTCTCTTTCCCTTTCTTTTCTATTTGGAGTTCATCTGATAGAGCACCTCAGGAGAACCCAAACCTCTGTTGCCTAAAGTCTTTAATTTACCCCTTTTCATGTCAGCCTTTAGCACAGAGGTTTGTAAGTTGCAGTTTCCCGTGTCTTGCATAGGAAGACTTACTACAGGAAAGAATATCCTGGAGCTTCTATATTCCAAAACATTAAAATGACCAGTGAAGCATATATTCTTCAGGGATCTGACAAAGAAGGGAGCTGAACTTGCCTCCCAGAAGGAGCTGTGCTGCAGAGAAGAGGAACTGTCCAGTTGAAGCAGTTGCAGGTGCAGTGTGCATAGCTGGACATTCTGTTCTTCCCACACTCTTTTGTAAGTGACCCTTACAAAATCGAGACTTTTCCTGGACATTTCTCTTGAGCTGCATGATGTGATGGAGGTAGAGATTAGGAAAAGGTCTCTCTCTCTTTTTAAAAAATTAAATATTATATTTTATAAGGTAATTCAAGGATTGCTGTATTCTCCCTGTAAGAAAAATCTTCTGACCTTTCAATTGGTCAAGAAGATAACAGCCATACTAAAAGCTGTGAAGAAAAACTTGGGAGGGGCTCTGAATTCAATACATTGGAATTCTTTTATGGTTGAAGGTACTGAAAGTACAGTTGTCTGTCTGAAAAAAGAAGAGGCAGTGTTATGCTGTATTAGCTGTCCCACATTTAGCTGATTGTTCCAAGATGTTTGCATGCTTATTAAGATTATGGCCACTGTAGTAGAGACAGATAAATTTTAGCAGCCTAAGAATCTCTCTTATAAATGTACAGAGTTCTTGACCTATTCCCAGCGTCAGAGAGTTGATTTGCTTTTGAAATGGAAAAGTTTCATTGCAGAGTTGTAACAGTTTCAAGATGTAACTTTCTTACATGGTAGAGCAGACATTAGAGAGAAGATGTGTAGCAAGTCTTCATCTCCACACTTTGAGTCTTGCCTTTGGGTAAATTGAAGAGTCAAATTCTTATGGACGCTAAGGATAGTCTCTTTTCACGGTGTAAAAGTGTCATAAGAATATATTTTCCCACCTCTAACCTCGATGTGTAAAATGTACTGTAGTACCCTTGTGTACTTGAGATGTTCTCAGGTGTCCCTGACACATTCAAAAAGCCAAATGCTGTGTGCAACTGGTTCTGTTATCTCCCAGTCTCCCACATAATTCTGGTAGCTCTCTTGCTCCTGTGGCTCTCTCTCACTCTTTTTTTTTTTTTTTTTTTTTTTTTCTTTCTAGGGAGTCCTTTAGGGTACAGACATTTCAGAGATGCATCTGTAATGTCTAAGTGGCTTCCTCTTCTTTCCTTTCCCCTTCCACCCCAGTCAAGAAATTCCAGATGGAAGCACTTTGGTGTCAGTAACAGCTGCACAGCAGATAATTTTTTCCATCCTTAGAACTGTAATATTTGTAACTCCATATATGTAGTTATGATATACATTTACATTAAGGATCTTCTGGTCTTTTAAACTTCCTCAAGGCTCTTCTAGTCTTTCTTGATGCAGCATTTTGCCCTATTTTGTGTTCCTGGTTAGAAATAGCTTCTTTCAACATAAAGAAGTTAATATATTCTGTTGTAAATTTGATTTTTAGGTAGCCTGAATATTTTAGAGTCCTGTGTTGTGATTCAAAAATTGTGCTCCCTTCTTTCATCTCTAGGATTTATAATAAGGTGTCAGCAATGATCTAGTCCATCTGGGAGCTTGCATCAATGCTTGGGAGAGCCATATGTGTCTGCCTCAAACAAGGCTATAGAAAAGTGTTCCACTAGCAACCAAGATGTCATCCATCTGCTAGACAATCCTGTAGCTAGCTAGCTTAATGACGTATTTATTTGACTCGATGTTTCTGCAGAGCAGACTCCAGCTTTCCTCCCCTTTCAAATTAATACCAAAACCTCCCTGCTCTGGAGAAGACAAACCTGCCTGCCCTGGAGCATGTCAGGGAGCCTGTGGCTCAGTGGGTTTGATCTGTTTATCCACCTCGGGGTGCTGCACTCCCAAATTCCGAGTGAGCTTTGCTGGGAGGCGGCTCCAGCCTTCCTGCCAGGGCAGGTGTCTGGCGGGATCCGAGGGATCACAGGCCAGACTCAGGGCCCGGGTGACCTGAGCTGCATGGGGAAATCCAATCATGCTGCTGCTGCTTTAGGGTATTATTTTAGCACATGGGGCTGTGTGGGGATTTCCTCCTGCCGTGGGCAGAGCTGGAATTGTCGCAGTAAACATTTCACCAGCCACATGGAATAAACCAGGTGGTTCTTGCACTAGGTGACTTTCATGGAAGTGCTTGTTTGGGATAAGGGGTTAACAGTCTTCAACATAACATGTTCTAGATATTTGTAATCTCAGCAAAAAGTCAGAGCTCCAGGAATTGTACTGGAAATATACTATGGGAAGACCAGCTCTGTAAACTTCAGAAACTCCACATTCATACTGAGGTAAAATAGAGCACATTGGGACTGACTGTCACTGATTTCTTAACTTTCCAGTCACTCTATCTCCCTGTTTTGGTCTTTTCTGTAGTCCAAAGAGGCCAAGTCACTGTTGTAAAGTCTAGGTTGATCTAAATTCTAATCTGTCTGTGAGTCAGACTTGAGTTAAGAAGGGGACAGGAGAAATGCAAATTTAGATGAAAAGAATGTTTTGTGTTGATGGCAATTATATTAATCTCTGTTGAGGCAATCTAGTGAATTTAATGTGGATAAATGCAAATGTATATTCAGACCGCTGTACAATTGGATCCAGTAAATCTTTATCCATGTCCTGCAAGGGAGTTTACATGCAGCTTCACATGGATTTCGGTGGGGATTGAAATACTGTCACAGTCTTTTCTGAATATGGATTGAAGCCTACATGAGGCTGTCTACTGAGTTTGGTAAATTTTACCTGACAGTTGTTGTTTAAAGTAGCAGACATGGATACAAATGGTTATTGAACTTCAAGGAAAAACAATTAGTAGTCAATGCCAGTCCTAAATTCCTAAATACAGGTGAGAAACAAATCATAAGTAAGGCACAGAAAAGAATTTGCTTTCTTGCACATTAGAGGCTTTTTTTTTTTTTTTTTTTTTTTGTGTGTGTGTGAGCATATTAGCAGTTCTAAGCTGAAAAAGTAGGTGAAAGTGAAATCAGGACAATTCCATGGAGGAGTGCAGAGATTGAAGAGGTGAACTGTACTCACTTTTTGCTTCATCCTCTAATGCTACAAAGAGAATTGTAGAATAATTCAGGTCAGAAGGAACCTTCTGGAGTTCTAGTCCAATCTGCAGTAACAGGACTAAGGCTTTTATGAAGAAATACTTTTGAATCTAGAAATTGTTATTTAGATCTTAATTTTCAAAACTTGGTGTTTTTTCACGTGTTTTGAATTGCTTGTGTTTGGGCAGAAGGGCAGTAATGATCAAGTGGAAGAAAAAAAATATGAAAAAAGAAAATCTTCTAAAAGATGCTCAGCAAGTGCCAAAAAAAGAACAAAGTTGACACAACTCTAGCTGCAAATAGGAGGGAGTGAGCATGTTAAAAGTGTTTGAAAACTGTTGCATGTGTTTAAAGTAAGCAACACTTTTATTTTATTTCCTTGAGGTGTTCTAAATAATTAAAGAAAGTTATAGTTTCCCTTCTGAGAAGGGAAGCAGCTGACAATTCTTCACTGATATGAATTTATGTATATTTGTTTGTATTCCTTTTGTCACAGGGCTACTATCCATTGTTAAATAAAATAAGTGTCTTTTCCTTATCACCTTATAAAAACATAGAAGTCCTCTCAGAGGTAACTCTGGTTAGAGTAACTTTGATTAAACTTTTGGAGAGAAGGGGATTTTACATCTTGCTGTAAAGCTTACAGGATCAAAACTTGATTAAAACAGAATGAAAAGAGCATTTTTGTAGTTTTCCACAAAAATTATATTTGCACTGGATTGATGTGTTCTTTAGTCTTGTATGATACCATGCATAATAAAATTTAAGAAAGAATGAGAAGTCATAAAGCTATGAAGTTTTATAAATTTCTACCTTTAAAGATGCCTGCTTCAGTTTTTATGTTATTGGTGTCATCAAAAGAGTACTTTACAGGATGTATTTCTGTTTTGATGCATTGAATTTTCTGATGGAAATCAGATCTGCAGGAGTATTTCTGAGAAGAACCAATAACTTCTTTGGGGAATAACTTCTTTACTTTGTCTTAATTAAATTTATTTGTTCTGGGTTTGAATTTTTTAAAGTGCCTTAACTTTCTTTGCATTTCCACAGCAAATTTGGAGCTTGATCAAGGATATTACTAAAACTCAGTTGTTTTGAAGCTTCATTTTGTTCCGTTGCTTCACTCCTTCGTATTTGTTTTACCATGTAAGAGAATATATTAATGTATAGAAATGATGGGGCATCTTCCTGATTTATCTTGTGTGTGGGATATGTTTTGTCCAACTCTATACCCAGAAATATTAATCTTCTTTTTATCATTTTTTACATGTACAGCTACTGTACAAGACCTTAACTGGGTTTTTTTGTGTCTCCTACTGCTGATTTCCCAGTTCTGTTTATGTAGCCTAATGGAAGGTGATTTATACAGAATCATTTTGAACCCACTTAATGTTTCTGTTCACTTAGGATTGAGATTAACAGAAAACCAAATGAGGTTTTGCTTCTGAAGGGCATAGCACTGGCTCTATCAGGTCTTTGTCCTGCTAGCCAAGTATTTTCCTTCTTCCAGCACTTCATATATGTGGATGAATATGTTTTCCTTGTCGTTAAATATTCCTGTTCAGTGATGCAGAAGTGCTGTGTTTCTAAAGATTATGTGCTTGACAGCTACTGAAATAATTAACATAAAATTGTACTGACGTATCCAATTTAGTTTATGTATACCAAGGTAGTATTTTACCACATAATGATAAAAAAGGGAATGCAGAATGGTGGTGCAGCTTTCTGGAATAATTTCTGGAATGCCTGTTGCTTGGGTCTCGCAGTGGTAGAATTTTAAGTCCTGTCTTTGTATTTGGATACACAGAATAAGGAGGGAAAAAAAGGATCTACATAGGAAAAGAATGACTGACTTTTGCCTGGAAAGGTTCTTTGATGAACTTGAACATGTGACAGTCTTGAATGCTGTCAAATCCAGCAGGCTCATTTCAACTTGGATCAGCAGGGGCTAAACCTGGAATACACAATTAAGGATGGACACAATGTCTAACTTCAGTAGTGAGTTATCACATCAAAGTCTGACCTACTAGACATGGTAGATGATACCAAAACACTCACTTTATTTTCAAGTACTTGCTATTTATTGCTGAAGCAATTAGCCACCTTTTAGATTTCATTTTAGCTGTCTGATTGCTGGCACAGTATAATTTTTTTGTTCAAGGTTTTTCATATCAAAGCAAATTACATACTACAGGGTGCATTTGTTTTGTGAACATCACTTTTACAGTCAAAACCTTATGTGCTGCTGGATAAACAAGTCATGTTTTAATTAGGTATGTCTGTGTTCACCAAAACTATGTCAGAATGTAAACCCATCAGATTAGAGTTTGATTAAAGGGGAGTGACTACCCCTGTGCCGCCTTCTCTGTACTGGTTTTGTGGCTGTGCTGTGAGCACTGTATTCCCTTTGTAGTGCCAAATAGTCCTGCAAAGAGCTGGCCATTAATTTTTTTTGCATTTTTTGTAATTAAGAATAATTGTTGAGCTATTATTCATGATGATACCTGCCTGAAAACTTAATTTTATCTGTTAACATTCAATAAAATGTTATGCATTTTATTCATGTTTTCCATCCTCTTTTCAGAGAGACCGTAAAAGGTAAATGGTACAAACACAATATCCCATATAATTGAAAATTACTGATAAAATGGGGTAGAGAAGTATGGATAATGCAAACCCCAAATATGCCTATGATACATATAATTATGTTAATTAGTGTATAGAGAAGTTGAAGTGAAAGTTCATGAATATTTGAAATCCACTAAATGCACTATGAACTGTGGCAAGGACTTAAACCCCAAAAACCAGCCCAGTGTGAAGTATATATTACAGTATATTGCAGAGGCTTCTAATAATTTTACAAAAAAATTTGCTTGCTGTTCTTCTTTTTGCATGAGCTGCTGTTAGATTCATGCTGTCTCAAAAGCTTAAGGAAGGAATAAGACTCCATTTCCTGTCCTTTCTTATTTAATTAAACTGGCTGGTTGTCATACTTTAACCCCAAAAAGCCCCTTGCCCACTTCCCCACCAGTGGGACTGGGGAGAGAATCAGAAGGGTAGAAGATGAAGAACTTGTGGGTTGAAATCAAGACAGGAAAACAAACAGTAGGGAAGACAAAAGCTGTCCATACAAGCAAAGCAAAGCAAAATGCAGAATGATTACACTGCTTCCCATGGGCAGGCAGGTGTTCAGCCATCTCCAGGAGAGCAGAGCCCCACCACAGGTAATGGTGACTTGA
>JBBMKD010000102.1:98298206-98445069 GCA_037834095.1 Argya squamiceps | reverse complement strand
CCATGTGGTCTGGAATATCCCTTTGGTCAGTTTGGGTCACCTGTCCTGGCTGTGTCCCCTCCCAGCCTCCCAAGCACCCCAGTTTCCTCCCCAGTGTGGCAGTACAAAAAGCAGAAAAGGCCTTGGCTCTGTGTAAGCTCTGCTCAGCAGCAACAAAAACATCTCTGTATGATCAGCCCTGTGTTCATCACAAATCAAAACCACAGCCCCATACCAGCCACTGTGAAGAAAATTAACTCTACCCCAGCCAAATCAGCACACTGGTCTTGACTATCATCTGTCACCCAGAACCATAAGACCAGCTTCTAGATCTTCTTGTCACTGTTGTTCAGACTATTCCTCAATCCATTTCTACAAACTTTGGGAATCTGAGCTTAGTAAGAGTTTCCTGTGTACCAGGCCTCATTTTGACTTTGTGAATATATAAATAGCCTTCTTGAGTGCTCTGTATGGAATGGAGGTTTTATGTCATCCTCCTACTGCAAGAAATTATGCCATGATGGCAGAAAAGTGGCAAACTTTGCCACTTATTTGCCACCAACTTTGCTCTCATTTTTGTTAAAAACTGCAGAAGGGGTCGGACGTGAATTGTTAACAGGCAATGCTTATTTCATTGCAAGAGAATACTTTGGTCCCGTGGTTTGAATTCTGCATTAAAAAAGAGAACATAAAACTCTCCAGTGGCCTCTTCCTGTTCCGAACTCCAGGTTAACAGTTGTCAAGAAAACAGGGAGAGTAACAGAGATGGAAATGTGATTTTCAACAAATACACAGTAAAGTGTTTTCCTTCATCAGTACTTTTTGTGTATTTTATTTTATTTTTTTATAAAACATGATTTTCTTTCCTTCCCAGTTTTTTCTAGCTTACCAGATGACTGAGGTTAAATTAAGTACTTCCCAGATATGATTTTCAGGAAAGCAAATTTACTGGTACTAACTCTGCAGGAGCCCTGTGCTGGTATTGATGGCTGGCTGTGTTCATTGGCAAGAGAACGGTTCTCAAGTGAGATTATAACCAAGAAAACGTGTTGACTACTCTCAATACGGATTCTCCTTTTATACCCAAGTCTGTGTTTGTAACTGAAAGTGTGGGATATATTCAAATTTGAACTTCTGTTCATGTCTGTGAGGGGGAAAATGTCCTTATGTTTTAAGTGACTGCATATTGTGTCTGTGCAAATATAAGTCCTCTTGATGTGAGGAGAGCTATTGAACACATCAAGATTTGTGATGTACAAAGCTTTAGGAGTGCTTATCTTGGTACTTTGGGATTTGGGGTGTGTGTAAAAAAAAACCTGTCTGCTTTAACTTAAGGTTAGTGGAAGGATCCCAGCATATATAGGTAATCTTTTTATTGTGGCTATTTGAAAGGGAAATGTTAGCAGTGTAATTTTAGCAATGTTCACAGACCTTGTTGATTTTCTTGTATGTTATGCCAGATACAAAACAAGATGATTAACTTTTCAGAAGGAAAAAAATTTCTCTTCTAAAACCAGGACCACAGGGGTGTGTCACGTGACAATATTGTTTATTGCTCAGACTTAGGAATTGGAATATTTTGAGCAATCTAAGAAGCTTTTTTTACTGTTAGGTATCAAAAATAATGCAATGTAAAATGTTGAAATGCTGAGTTTTTGTATGATGTTTACAGTGTATTATCAAAGATATTGAAAGAAGCAATGACTATTAACTCCAATAAAAAAGAGAAGTATATTCTGTAAGTCTTAATAATATAAAATGATAATTAAGAACAACAACAACCTAGGCAACTGTAACCTTCCTTATGATGTGTAGGTTTCAACCTGTGGTTGGAAGTAAATATAGAAACCTAAAGGAAAAGAAACATTTCTGAATAGATTATCACTGGCCCAGTTCAATGCAAAGACATGATTGGTTCAGAAATTAGAGAGGTTACTTTACCATATGTTGAAAATAAGCTGTATGATAAAAATAAAAACATACTGCCTAAAAAAGAAAGGTCAGAAGATTTGAATCTGGCAAAGGAGTGTCTGATGCCTTCACTGAACTGAGGAGCTGTGCCAACTTAGGTATGGAGGCAACAGTACTCTCTCATCCCAGGAAATGCTAATTTGACAGAAGTGCCTGTTGTCCAAGAGGACTGTTATCTAATTTGCCAGACAACTTCCCCACGTATCCCTCAGGATGACACACTGAGGAGGTTATTTGTATATTGATGTTCTTTCTTTCTCTCCTTGCCTTTCCCTCTCCACTGAGCTATTCTGGTTCCCTGCAAACTGAGTACACAAGAGCTAATATTGATATTTTCAGGTAGTTTATTCCCAGCTGTTCTTGCAAAAAAATGAATGACTAAGTACTGCAAGTATTTATGAAGCGTCCCATCAGAGGGGAAGGATTGCTTCTGAGGTTGGGGTTAGGGTACAGTTGCTTTCTCTTTGTGTCTATTTAGAGAGACAAGGAGATAAAAGGCAGGAGATGAGTGCGTAGGGGAGCTGTGTGTGCATGGAGACATACATTATATATAAAGAAAAAATTTAGTCACGTGGATCTTTAAAGTGAAGGGACTAATGCTAGCTGACTTTCAGTCCTTTGGAGTATTCTGTGCATGGTTGCCCTTGAGTATCCTTCCCTCTGTCCTTTTTCTCTGTGCTGAATGAATACCAGTTGGGTGGAAAAAATGCTTTGGGAAGATGATTCTGCTGTTGTCTCAACCTGTGGCTCATGTAAGGCTGAAGGTGAGTAGTAAGAGGGAGCACATTACACCTGCCTGCCAAGGAGTTGTGTGTTGTTTTGTCTGTGTACACACAAATAGTCACACAGTGAAGAGTCCAAGTCTGGGACTTTTAGAGGATATCACATTATTTCATTATGCTGGTCTGCTGTGTCTGTTTTTAATTTTTTTTCTTGATACAAAGTACTTATTGTGAGGGGAAAAAAATAGAGTATAAGGAAAATACATGTGATCCTAAGGTACTTGGACTAAACTGCATATTGGCAAGGTTTCCCAGTGGTGACTTGTGGGCATACAGGAACCTTCTGAGTTATAGATTTTGGGTGTGGCTTGTGTTGCAATATGTTTATTGCTATCATGCTTATGTCACATAGTCAGGAAAAAAAAAAGAATTCTAAGTGTCTAATCACATTTTTTCTTGATCTCAGGCTTGACCTAATTTTGGGAGCATGTTCCTTTGTCATCCACATTTCTGAAATGGAATATGTTCAGTACCTAACTGCTGTGTTCCTTTGACTGTCAGTTCTCGGCTAACAGGATTTCATTGCATTGTGATGTTATTTGGGGTGTTTTTTGCTGTATCCTAAGATATCTCTGATATGTAAAATCCATTTTTTCTC
The DNA here is from genome assembly GCA_037834095.1 of Argya squamiceps. Taxonomy (NCBI): domain Eukaryota; kingdom Metazoa; phylum Chordata; class Aves; order Passeriformes; family Leiothrichidae; genus Argya; species Argya squamiceps. The sequence continues at coordinate 98,441,739 of JBBMKD010000102.1, read as the reverse complement.
TATTGAAACGTGTACTTTCATCAGTTATGTTACACACATCCATACTCTGCTTTGGAGTGGCCATTGTAGTGATGCACTGCACAAAAGCCCAGCAGGGCAGCAGATCTCATGTGGGGTAGATTGCTCCTTGAATCCTTTTGTTTCTACTGGGTGGATCATTCCAAAACATCCAGGTCTCCTTGTGTTTGATTGCCACTGTTGTGGTGCAGCCTGGCCTTACCCTCAGGAGACACTTTTATTTCCTGGCTGTAGACGTGACCAGTCTGGTGACCTTTTGATATTGGCTGTTACATTTTGCTGACAGTTCAAGCATTTCATAGAAGTGGAAACTGTTGTCTTGACAACTAAGCTCCACCTAATAATAGATAACTAAAGAATCCAAGAGTCCAAATATATAATAATTCTTAAAAATTCAAACTTATTTTTGAGTTTGAGAGCTGACCTCAAAAGCAAATGTGTTTGCTTTAGATCTGTAGCATGAGGAGCTCGGACTTCACCATGGCACAACAGTTTTACAGTAGGTTTTATCTGTATCTGGTTTTGATGCTCCTTTTTTCTGTGATAAAACATGGTGGGTTTTTGTGCTAGTTTGCTGCAAAGATGACTCTTTATTTGCACTGTAATATGTGACAACAATATGGACAGTATACAAACTTTTATTATACAGAATATTAGATTTTTATCTGTATTTTTTTTCCCCCAGATAACTCCCCAGCATTTCTGCTGTGCCAATGCTTCTTATCAGAACATTCTTACCAGGGCATACCAGACCTCAAAACATGGCACTGAAGTTCTGATCCTCATTCTGAAGAGGAACAGCAGTTCTGGCTCAGCATTAAGTTGTTCCTCTTCATATAGGGTGCTTTAGAGGAGGTAGCATGAAGAATTTGTAGCAGAAATCACCTGTAAACGTCATGTTCAGTTAAGGCACAAAAACCCAGGAAGACTCTTGGGTTACCTGCAGAATTTTTCTGGAGTGGAGAGAAAGAACTGTTACATAGCATTAAAGACATCCTCTGTGGGCTGCATTTTGGAGTGGAGTGGGAGTTAGTGTAAATGAGTTTGGACAAGCTCACTTCTTGTGGTTCCATCTGTGGTTTTAAAGGAAAGATTTAACAGTGAGATCTATTTTTTTTAACTATTTGTGAAAGAATAGACATTGTATTTAAAATCGCATATGCTGCTAACATCACTACTCTGCTGGAACTGTGAAAGATGAGCTCTGAGAGAGTCCCTTTTTTCATGCCTTTGTTCAGAAATACATCATTCATCTACTGTGTAACACTGGAGGTGATTGGGGTCTGGTCTGACACTACTGGTGTTTGTCTCAGACTGGCAGCCCCCACTTGCTGTGTGTCCCTGTTTGCTGAATAGCTGATTGAAAGCTTGGAGGCAGTCTGATAAACCCTCCTTTTGTGGTGTGTTCTTTTGAACCTGGAATGGAAGACTCTTCTGCAAAACTACTGTTGTCCAGAGAAGTAGTCCAAAAGCATATTAGTGCAGTGTTCTAATCCACAGCAACATGAGTAATCCCTGGAAATTATTTTGCATAAAATTGCAAAGGCAGGAGTTGTTTTGGGGATGTGCTGCTCAGACTGAGATGTCCTCTCATTCAAATTTGTGATGGAAAGGTAACAGATTTTCTTGTATTTTCTTGAAATGTCTGTCTTAAATCTGCAGATGTTATAAAGAGAAAGGCGGTGGTCAAAACAGTGAAGCTCATGGAAGCAGGTGGAAGTTTTGAGTTTCCATTCTTTTATTTCTGGAGGATAACCATAATGTTATTTATTTCTCCCCTGCAAAAGATTTGACATTAACCAGGAAAGAAGATTTGAATGGTTTTCCCTTTTGTTTGAACAGATGTAAAAGTATGCATTCAAGAAGAGGAACAAATTAGTCTCTTCAATAAAATTTCTCATCTTTTATTTTTGTAGATCACTCTTTGGATTGTCACAATGCATAAGACCTTAGTGCTTTAATAAAAATAACTAGGTTGTATGAAAAAAAGAACTTGAGTGTTCTGGTTGTGCTTAATGCTTTACTTTCTGTGCCCTTAGGACTGGTATCAATTAGTTTGAGAGAATACTTTCTAGATAAAAGGTATCTCTATAATATTAAAATGCACAAAACACTTTCTAGTGATCTTCAGGAGAAAAACCACAAAAATTAAAATGCTATTGAATAAAAATGAGTATAATATGCTCAAATTATAATAGACTGAGTACCCATAGCTGAAGTTGCCGGTTGTTTTCAGTTAATTAAGACTATTTCAGTTGTTTGTAGCTTTCTCAAGTACGAGTTGGAAATCGGACTGGAAATTTTCCATGCTGGTTATGTGCTTTGGACTGTTTTTTTGGTCTGGAAAGCTTTTCAGATGCAGCAAAGCAGTTGGAAGTATTTCTGAGCAGGAATTTAGGGAAGAAAATGATCACTGTTGTCCCAGTGGTGAGGTCTCACCCACTCATGGCTGCCTTAGAGGGAAGAGTTGACATGTGGTGGTTGACCATTGCTGGGACTGTGCCAGGACAGATGTTGCAGTACTGTGCTTCAAAGTGGGTTACTGAAAGGGTCTGGGTTTAGACTAAACCTCCCAGTGGGAATAGGAAGGGAGTTACTGTTAATGCAGGTTGTTCCAGCCATGCAATTTGACTGCAGCCCTGCAAGTGGTTGTGGAGGCACGACTGGAGTGTGGGAAGAGGAGAAATGGTCAGCAGAATGTGGTCTGGGAATGGAGGGGCCAGCTGGGGTGGGAATCTCTCAAACAAGCTCTGCTGCTGAAGCCAGTCTTTCATCCAGCAGGACTCTCATGGTATGTTCTTGTTTAGGAGAATAAACTGTACTTGGAGGACTCAATACTTGAATCTCCCTGTCGGCGCTTTGGGAGCACCTGCCTGTGTGTTTTGTGATCTTACACTGCCCCAGATGTATGTGAGCACAGAGCTCTCAGTTGTTTGAGGAGAATGTCCCTCCAAGGGTCCTAGGTTCTGTCTGCATGTAAAAAACCTGCAGGAGGTAGTAGGAGGAACGTATAAGAAAAATAACAATTAAAAAGGCTATTTAGAAATAAGGAGCCTTTATAGACTACCCACTATGGGACCAGTTCTATAAAAATGGTTGTTTAATTGTGTCAAGAACTGCAAATAGCTGAATTTAGGAGTAAGTTGAGGGAAGAGTGATGTGAAGAATAACTATGGAAAAATAATTTTCCCCACCATACTGCATTATAACAATGGATGGCATTTTTTAATAACTGACTTAAAATAGATGTAACTACATCCCCTTTTGTTTGCGTTGTTCTATAAAATGCTGGTCAGTGAGTTCAGTGAGGCCAGGCTTCCATGTAAGGTACTTGGGATGCAGCAGAAAAGATGCATAGCTTCTAACTCTTCCTCCCCATGCTGTTTGTCAACTTTATGCTGCAGGGAACTGTGATTTGCCAGTGCCTGTGGTTTTCAGACTTGCTGAATCCAGAAACCCTTGGATTTCTGCTGTTTAACAGAGGAAATTGCTAGGCTAGTAGAATTATTTCACTTCAAGTCATCAGGATAAATACAGAAAGAAACATTGCCTGAGAGTAAGACCAGAAAAGAAAAAATGCAAACATGTTTCTGTAAAGTTGTCCAGTAACCTCTGTGATTACTCCTAGTAAATAACAACAACACATGCTGTCATATAAAAAATGAAATGGATTTGGAATGGCTGGTTAAAGCAGACTTCTGTGCATCTGTCACATGGGCTAATAAGTAACTTGTCTTTGTTCTTGTGTTTATTGAGAGTGGTCCCATCAAAATGTCAATAAACATTGTTATGAATATAGAGGATCCATGTGGTTTTGCATGGATCAGATCCAGGGGTGTGTCTCCATCATCTATGATTGTAACAAAGGGAGAAGGAACACTGAAGTACAAACAGAAGGTTCCACTGTTCCAGAAGTGCCTTTTGGGTACTGACTTAAAGTTACAGTCTCATGTTGAGGTTGTGACTTTTTGCTGTAAGTGCAATGCAGGGAGGAACTGACCATCCCTGAGTTTGCTTAGAAAGTGCCAACCCACCCTGCAGCTCAGGTTTGCAGCAGCCACCACTCTGTAGGGGTGACTCATTTAGATTAGTGCAGCTCAGCTTTTTGTCTTTAATCATACTCAGTCATGTGCTGGTTGCCTCAAATTTATTTTTCCAAATGACAGTAAAAGTACACAAATTTTTAAGTATTAAAATTATATTTGCTGTGATGCAGCCTATGGCATTTTCTTGGCCCTCTGACATCTAATCTGTATTTCTGTTAGAAATTGTGTTTCCTGTGCATTCTGTTTTTTTATTCAGCTGCATTCCAGTGGTTAGGTAGCCTTTCCCTGGAAGTCTCTGAAGCACCAGGATTCTTGTTCACACTCTGCTTCCCATGATGAGCTGCATAAGGCAACATCTGTGCAGTACACAGAGAGCCCCCAAAAGAATACAGGTTGTGTCTGTCTCACTGCTTGTCTTGGCTTGCTTCTCTTCGCCTCCCATGCTCCAGGTCTGCTGTCCTAGTGCCAGTCTGCAGTCTGCTTGTAAAACTGGGATCAGTCTCTGAGATACTCTGCAGTGACTGGTCTGTGACTGGGTAAGATTGAGGTTCATTCTGCTGTTAGTAAAACGTGAGCGAGGTGGTGACTCTCGCTGGAGAGAGACATCGTGGAGCTGCTCTGTGTAGTGAAGTACTAAAGAGAAGCAGTAAGTGACAGGGAAATGAACAGAGCAGAGTAGGGAAGAGATGAACTGAGAGAATGCTGAAGGTCTGAGGTGGATGTGGAGAAACTGATGGGTAAACTGTCTTGGTTTGGGAAGACAGGTATCTGCCAGGGAAAGCTGTTGTTTCCCTTGGAATGGAGAATGTAGCGCCCCCCGCCTTTCCAATTATGAATTTGCAATTAGAGGCTTTCAGGCAAAGATTTGGGAACAGGGATAACAGTTCTTTGCTGGAAATATTAAGAATACAAATGTAGTAGTACAAAAAAAACCCCAAAACCCCCAAAACCAAACCAAAAGCAAGCAAACAAACAAAAAATCCTAGACACCCTGACAGGGTCAGAAATACAACCTGACATCCTGTTGGTCAGGGTGTTGGAAGCAGTCCAAAAGTAAGCCCTCCTGGAGTGGCAGATGTGATTCTGTTGGAGTAGAGATGATCCTGTAGAAAGGGTCCAGTAATGGTGAGATGGGTCTGGTCTTCCTCTGGGAATCCAGTGAGAGCACTGGATCTCTGATGTTTCTATGTCTCAGTTTTCTAGGTAGGAATGGTTTGGCTCTCCCCCCTGAGTGGTGCATCTCACAATGGGATGATGTAATTGTATCAGTCATGTGGTGAGCCTTAATAGCCCATTAACAGCAGATATCCCCCTGGAGGGAGGATGGGCCGTGGAAGAGATGAGGAAGATTGCTCCACCTGATTTTAACAGCTGGGCCATTAACAGAAGGTACCTGCCTCCTCCCCGCTGTAGTTACAAGAGACAAAGAAAAAAACATCTCCCCAAACTGCTTTCAACAGATGAAATAGAATACACATTTTTGGTTACATAACCCAAGACATAAACCAAAACCTGAAGACAGGAGTGGCGAGTGACTGAAAAAGTGTAGATACTATTAAAAAATATTCAGGAACCTTGGTTATAGGTGACTTTCACCCATAATTATTTACACTCAGCCAATGCCTGAAAACTCTCACCTGATACCTTGTTTGGTTCTGGAGTGGATGTTGTACACTGGGATTAGTTCACCAGAGCATTTTGTTCTCCACATGGCTGTGGAGAAGAAATTTAACAAAAAGAAAAAAAAAAAAAAAGGGTATTCTCATTTTGTCCAGCAAATGTTGGGTGTTTGCCAAACGGAATGCTAAAAGCAGGAGCCCTGGTGAGAAGGATGACACTGGGGGGCTCTTCTCCAGCAGCAGTGTCCTTGCAGGCTGTCCCTCCTTTCCTCTGCTTGTGGCTCTGATGTCAGTTTAAACAGGAAGCCTGGAGAGCTCTTCTCTGAGGCTTGTCTTACATTGTTCATTAAGGTACTTTCCCAAAAAGTAGAATTGGACTTCAGGACTTTAATTTTGCAGAGCTTTAATTGCTCTTTGATTGAATGGCTCTGGTCATTAGTGCAGTTGTAATGGGCTAATGTTCTTTGAGGCTAAAAATGAATGACCGTGGTGGGAGAACAGCAGTCTTTCCCCTGTGTCATGCTGTAGACAGACTGCTGCTTCTCTTGTCAGCCTCTGATGTAACTTAATTAATTGTAGTGGAATTGCTCCTGATCTATAATTAAGTGAGAAGGAAATTGAACTGGACAGTGTGAGAAGTTCCCTGTGTTGATGCTTGCGATTTTGAAGAGAAGTGGAAAAGTTCACATTTCATTAGTGCCAGTCTGTCACCTTGAACATGAAATCCTTCTAACTAAGCACTGTCTCAGAAAAAAAAAAGTTACTGGGTGTGGTATGTAAGTTCAAGGTTACTCTTTCTTGAGCCAGTTGCAAAGTTGAGTTCCCCCTTTTTAAATATCACTACAGGATCCTCACTTGTAGGAAGGTCATACAAACACCTGCCTATGACACACCTTGTGTGCCTTCTGACTTTTGGATTTGCTTTTTCATATGGGGAGACAGTGTTTCATGTGTGGCTGGAGCTGTTGTAAGTAACATTCTTCCTTTTGGCTGACACTCAGCAGATCTTTTGCTACTTACAAAGATGTTGCACCACAATAACCACCAATGTGAGGGCTTCCATACCAGTGTAGCGAGGTGGTGATTATATGAACTGTGGAGAACACAACCATTTCTGGTATCCCTGATTGGATACATGGCCTTTACACAGAAGCAGTGCACCTCTGACACTGGAAGCCTCCCATTCACATTTTAAGTTAATTATAAAGAAGTGACTGGAAAGAAATTACAGAATATCTGCCATTCCTTGGAGCTTTCGTGAAGCTTGTTGTCGTCAAGAATATGCCAAAGGTAGTTTTCTGTTTGCTCATTTTTCATGGACACTCCCTTTGCTAGTTTTACTGTTCTTCTTGGACATCTGGATTAATTTTCCAAGTTATTTTGTTAATCTTGGTTCAGGAGTTTCCTTTTTTGATAATATCAATAAGTTTTTGTACTCTTTGTCCCCAGCTTGAAAACTGTAATGAAAATATTTTATCTCTGTGAGGAAAAAAATGGGTATTTGGCCAAAGATTAAATAAAAAGATAACTTTGAGGATACGTAGTATGAGTTGGAGCTTGAAGAAAAATAAATAGAAATGAGCCTTTTGTGCTTATCCCCAAATACTTGATTTGTTGTATATGCACTTAGCCTCTTTTTTTTTTTCTTTTAAAGCTTTTTTGGAGTAATCAAGTTGCAGCCTAAAACTCTTCCAATACAAAGGAAGTTGAGCTTTAAACTGTTAGTTATCTTCTAACTTTTATTATTTAAAATAATTTCTAGTGTGATTTTCAGTATAAGAAGTCTTCCTTGACCAAACTGTTTGCCACACTGATCTTTCTGCACAAACTGAAGCTATTTGTACCTGATATAAACCTAGAGAGAGTGAATAATTACCTGTATGTTGCATCTCCCAACACTTAGTTGTGGAAACAACAGAAATATTTTGTTGAAAATCCTTTGAAATCTAGGCTTTTTGCTCAAAGATCAACTGCAAGGCATGCATCCAGGCTGGATGGGAGAACTAGCAGAGAGGCCTGATTGCATGATCAGTTCAGGATCTCCACCAGTTCTAATACTTTAATTTTTGGGAAACATAGGATCATTTATAACATGACTGAAGTGAAAATATGAATTGTTTAAAATATAATAGCAATCTTTTTAAAATTGCTGTTATTGGGAAAACTCTGTGTGTGTTTTCATACACATAGATTGATGTCTCTGCTCTTGTGAGACCCCACCTGGAGTTCTGGGTTCAGCTTTGGGGTCCCCCAACCATAAGAACATGGACCTGTTGGAGTGAGTCCAGAGAAGGCCACAAAGATGCTCAGAGGGCTGGAGCTCCTCTCCTGTGGAGACAGGCAGAGAGAGCTGAGATTGTTCAGCCCTCAGAAAGAGAGGGCTCCAGGAAGACCTTAGAGCACCTTCCAGTACTTGAAGGGGGCCTGCAAGAGAGCTGGAGAGGGATCCTTTACAAGGATTTGTAGTGACAGGACAAGGGGGAATGCCTTTAAATAGAAGGAAGGATAGTTTAGATCAGATATAAGAAAGAAGTTTTTTTACTTCTGAGGATGGTAAAACACTGGCAGAGGTTGCTAAAAGAGGTGGTGGATGCCCCAGCCCTTTAAACAACTAAGGTCAGGTTGGAGGGGGTTCTGAGCATCTGGCTGAAGATGTCCCTGCCCATGGCAAGGGAATGGGACTACATGACCTCTTAGGTCTCTTCCAATACAGGCTATTTTATGAGCCTATGATATATCCTTATCTGAAAGCTATTCCTTACTTTTTGCTTGGGTAAACACATTTCTGTTTAACCGTTCACTAGGTGCCAATTTTAAAATACATTTTCTGATAATTAAGTGTATTTTTGGTAATGTTTATATGCTGTCACAGAACTCTATTCCCATGTTTTCTGTAGCTGTTATCAAATGTTTGAGATTGATATGCTTGGGAAGGTGGTGAGGGTGCCATGGAGAAAAATAAACTTGTGATGAAGTATCTGTGCCTGGTGGTTAAAATGTTGTTTAAGCTTGATGAAATTTGGGAAATGTACACATCCTGTCTAGCAATGTGAGAGAACAAATACACTCCCAGTTATCCACAAGGCAGATCTTCAGCTGCTGTAAACTATCACAAAGCAAATTATGTTAATAGAAATTTGATTATATTTCCGTAACTAGTTGAATATCAGAGATGCTGCTGTGGTGTCTGTTAGATTCGACTCTTACATGTTAAGGAATTCTTGGTGTTTAAATACTGGTGAATGAGCTCCAGAAGAGCCTATCCTGTCACTGAAGATTCTCACCTTACTTCTACCCTTTATATATATACCCTATACAGAAATAGAACTTTTCTTCCTGTTATTTTTCCATTGGCTCCATCAGCATCCTTTCAGGTCACACTCAGCTAACTTAGTCCAGAATTGCTGCTCAAGGTCCATAAAAAGAGAGGACAACTCTTTTGTAGAAGGGAAATAAAGAACAAAATCATGATTTGACAGATTTAGGAAAAGGATGCATTTTATATGTTAGGAAAACGTTAGATGCTACATGTAAATGTGGAAAAGTTTTTTTTAAAGATACTTAATATCATTTACATTTTGATTTATTTTTCAAATTTTTGGTCTAGGTAATTTGAGGCAGCTTCTATATAGTTAAAATAGTCTAGACTAACTAAACCACCGTACATTAGTACTAGCTAAAGATTCAGTTGTGGAAGTTCATCTAGGTGACCTTATTTTTGTCAGAGTTTTTGGACTGCAAATGGCTAATTTTGATTTCTACTTAATGTCATTTACTGTTATCTTATTCCTAGAAAATGATAAAATGATAATTTTGAAACGTTCTACTAAACAGCATTAAATACAAGAGTTAAAAGAAGCAAAGAGAAGTATTGCATTACAGTAATTCTCAATAAAAATTGATTTGGAACAAAACCATCCTTAATGGTAAGTGTCGTTTGAAGATGACCTGTGATTACAACCCACAGTTTTGCTGTCATTTAAGCTGGAGGGGACATGTGTTACTGCCTTGCTCAATTGATGGGATTGGATGGATGATTGAATGATGAGACTGCAAGCCAGGTCTTTAGCTTGTCAACTCATGCCTAATTCACAATGACAGTGTGCATGGAAGGCAAGTGTCTGTATCCTGTCATATTTAAGCTTCTAGTTACAGCCTCCTTTCTGTTTAATGCTCTGGATGCTCCAGAACAGACCAGAGAAGGAAAAGATGGCTGTGGACAGAAACTGGCAATTTTTGTGTATGATGCTTGCTTCCCACCCACTGCTCCCCCCCTATTTCCTTCTTTCAGTGTTACCATGTAGAAATTACATATTAAGGAAGTGCTACCCATTAACAAAAATATTTAGCTGTCTGGAAAAGCAGTCTGTGTTTTTATAAAATACGTTTTCAGTTCACTGCCTGCATTTGCAGTTTCCAAAGCTTTTTGAATCTGCTATTTTCCCTTTTTATTGGGATTTTCACATTTTTTTCTGTTCCTGCCCCTTCTCCCTCACTTGACTCTCCATGTCATAGATGTTTCTATCACTGGGAGTTGTGTTGGTGTAACAGCAATAGTTAAATTATCATAATCAGTCCTAACTACTGATTAAATTGCAAGCAGTTCCATATACTAAAGTTGCTGAAATCTATCTGATAACTTCTGTTTCTTTATTGTATTGTAATGATTTTATCCCTGCTGCTTAGCAGAAGCCTGGTGACAGGAAAAGGAAAGTAGCTGTCTGGACCTGTTTGTTAAATGAACATCAAAATAATGCAAGTTGTTAAATGAACGTCAGAAAAGGCAAACTTGAAAATTACGTGATAAGAGAAAATAAAATCTTGCTAGTAGGTTAAAACAGTTCAGATGGAACTCTTATCTTCTAGAAGCTGGTATCATTTTAAGATCTATGGTTTAGATTTTTATAAGATACTCAGAAATTCAGATGCGGTTACCAGTGAATCACTTTTCATGTTTAGGTGGTTTTAAAAGTGAAGCTCTTTAAGATGAAGCCACTTAAGAGAAGATCCTACATGTACAGGAAACTACTTTTCACCCATGTGGTTTGATTCCTTCTGTTCCTAGTGATTGTCACTCCCTCATTGTCACAGGTGACTTGGTTGAGTTGGTTTTCTCACTGTCTCTCGGTCAAACGGAGTTACCATTCCCCCAGCAGTCAGTGGCAATAGGTGGTGCATTTTTCATTTGCTGTGAGGCAAATACTAGAAAACAGTGTAAATGGTGTGACATTACCTAAATCTGAGCCCTGACAGGTTGAGCAGGTAGTGCCTGTGCAGGTGCTCTGCCTGTGTCCCAGAGGAGCGATTGATCCATGAGCACACGCGATGCCGAGTGCCCTGCACAGCCAGCGGGGGACTCAGACCCCGCACAGCCTCAGCCTTGCTGCAATTCATCAGCCTGGTTCCACAGTTCTGTTTTGGAGGGTGTGTTATGTAAATCGTGTGTATTATTGGTTCTTTAGATTATTTGTGTTTTCTCCAGCTGGATGAGTAAGTATTATGCGGAAGATTTGGGAGCTTGCATAAGCTGCAGAACTTAGAAACGTGGTGAAGTATCGTGACATAGTGGATGGAGTTGTCACAGCATACTGTGCTCCCTGCACCTGAAACTGCCTTCATACAGCTACAAAGGGGAAGATTAGGCACATAATTAATAAATTCCTTTTATTCTACTTTTTTAGTAGGCTGTGTAACTTTCCTTCTCTGTCTCAAAGAAGAGTTCAGCTCTGGATGCAACTGTAAATACATGTTCCTTTCTTCCTTGGAGGGTGGAAGTGGCAATATGTGACACATGGCAGTCTCCACTAAGTCATTTGTGACATTCTACATGCATGTGTAGCATTACCTGCCATATTGAATACCATAACCAAAGCGATTTGACACATAGGTTTTAAGGAAGCATGAATACACTTTTGATGTTTTAAAAGGATGCATGGAGTCAAATTAGGACACACTGTCAAAGTTGTAGAAATGTGGACGGTTAAAATGATTGTGTTTGCATTCAGCTTGTTTCACTACAGATTAATAAAATGTACAAGTCATGAGATGGTGCTGTGACTGCCTGCCTTATTGGAAAAGGTCTTTGGGAGCAGAGTAGGAGGAAGCGTACAATATATGTGATGTACTATGCAGAATATTGGTAATATATGCATATAAAATAATTAATATAGTATGTCAAGTGTAATGGGAGTATTTTTTATGTGCTGAGATACTGTTGTGTTAAAAATTTGCATAATAGGTGCATGTGGGAAAAATCTAGAGTTACTGCAGGCAGTTTGACAAGTGTATATATATTTTCCCCCCAATTTTCTTTAAAAATATTTTTGGTTGATTATTTTTCTTTCTCTGCTTTTGCCTTTTTATTTAGCAATATTTAGTTAGAAGTGTACAATGCACATGTGAAATGATTTGTTGTCAGTGTTTCTATTCTAGAGTGCATTGTGTAGCTCTTGGACATATTCTGAGTTTCTTTTAGGTGAAGTTGGTTGCTTTCAGAAGGCGTTCAAAGCAGAGACTCCTACACATCTACAGTGAGGACTCTGGAAAGAAAAACTTGTTAAGTCGTAGAATCATAGAATGGTTTGGGTTGGAAAGGACCTTGAAGTTCATCTAGTTCCTACCCCCCTGCTGTGGGCAGGGGTGCCTGTTGCTAGACCAGGTTGCTCAAAACCCCATCCAGCCTGGTCAAGACACAGGAGAATGTGATTCTTATTAGGGTTGGCCTCAGTCTATAGGGCTGACACCTTTGTTTCTGAAGTAATTTTTGATTTTTTTGGGTGGATTGACCCTGAGTGGATGCCAGCTGCCCACAAAACTGCTTTACCACTCCCCTCCTTGGCTGGAGAGGGGAGACAAAATATGGTGAAAGGCTCATGTGTTGATATAAAAGTGGGATGAAATCATTCAGCAACTACCCTAATGGGCAAAACAGACCTGACTTGGGGGAAGTAATTTATTACCAATCAAATCAGAGAAAGCTAATGGGAAATAAAAACGGAATCTTTCACCCTTACCCCGGCCTTCTTCTAGGCTCAACTTCACTCCTATATTCTCTACCTCCTCCTCCGTGGCACAGGAGAAGTGGAAATTGGGGGTTGTGGTCCATTCATCACATGTTGTTTCTGCTGCTCTTTCCTCCTCAGGGAGAGGACTCATCACACTCTTCTCCTGCTCCTCCAGTGTTTGCTCCTCTGTTCATGCATCCACAGGTCCTGCCAGGAGCCTGCTCCAGAGTGGGCTTCCCACAGCTTCCCTTCTTCTTTTGGGCATCCACCTGCTCTGGGCTGAGATTCCACCGTGGACTGCAGGTGGCTTTTGCTCCACGATGGTCCTCCATGGGCTGGAGGGACACAGCTCCCTCAGCATGGTCTGCACCACAGGCTGCTGGCTTGTCTCAGCTGCTGTGCCTGGAGCACCTCTCCCTCCTTCACTGACCTTGGTGTCTGCAGGGATGCTTCTCTCACACCTTCTCACTCCTCACTCTGGCTGAAGTTGCAGTTTCCCCGCTTTTTTAATGCACCATTGCAAAGGTGCTACACCATCACTGCTGAGCTCGGCCTTGGCCAGTGGTGGGTCTGTCTTGGAGCCAGCTGGCATTGGCTCTGTCAGACACAGCTTCTCAGAGTAACCACCCCTCTAGCCCCTCTGCTACCAAAATCTTGCCACAGAAACCCAAAACAGACTGTAAAAAAATCAGTAGCTTTAAGTCAAATTGGAAACAGGATCATAAACTGGTTGGAGAAGAGATTCAGTGTATGTGTAAAGATACATTAATTTATATTCTTCATGCTTACTTTAGCAAGGATTAGTTATCTGTTTGAAAATCAGTGGTGAGTTGATAGATTTGTTTTCTGTGCATGTATAAGACAACACTGGAGTTACTTGTTGCATTATCACTATTCTAAGCAAGCATAATACACACAATGTACTTGAGATATCTAGAAAGTTTGAGAATTTTATGTAATCCATCTACTGTACTTGTATATTTGTGAAGCAGGAGTATTTTTGGCCATCTGTGCATTTCTATCAGTGTGCCTTCTGTATGTAGAGCACTGGACCAAAAAAGGGAATCGCAGAAAATTGATATCCAGAAGTTCTATTAATTTCAATCATTTTTAGGTGTATAAACCACTCTGTGCTTCTGGAGGCATTTATTAATTGTTTGAAACAGTTTGATATGTAAATTTACATTTTGTAAAATAAAACCTGTGCTTCTTACATAGTATGACATCAGTTAGCACTCAGAAAACCTAATCTTCCTTCCTGTGAGCTTGTCTACCTGGTTTGGTTTCTAAACATTAATATCCAGTGCCTTGGTACCCTATTAGAAGTAAGAGGCAAGACTCCAAGGTAATAGGCAGTTACAGTCCCTTTTAGTTGACAAGTGAATGCATTTCTCCCTGTCCTGTCCACAGAAGACTGCTTTTGCCCATCAGTTTCAGATCTAGTGCTGCAGCAGCATTCAGAAGGGCCAGAAGGGTGGTATGAGGATTTACTTCCCATTTTGTTTGCAGTGACAATGTAAAGCCCTGGTAAGAGTGGTCAAAACCTCTTCAGTCATGGCAGCTTCTGTCCTGCAGGTCTCTCATGCAGCCTACTGTTATCCTTCTGTCTGTCCCATCCTGATTCCATCATACTTCCTTGCAGGGTTCATTTCCTAGATTAAAGTTGTGCTGTATTTTTAATCTCTTAAACTCCTTTTCTGTTCTTGTTTCATGGATGAGCTTAGCACTATTTTCTACAGGCTGTTGCAGCCTCCCCCTTTGGTCACTTGACCGCTCACTTTTTGCATTCAAAACCGTGACCTCCGATCTTCTCTTGCAGAAACCCTGCCACAATTGCTGTAATCAGAGGCTGCCTGAGTTCTTGTTAACACAAGTGCATCACAGTTTTAAACTGTGCCTATATACTTCAGTTACAGACATTTTTTTCTCAAGAGTCTCTGAAAGGTAGTGAAGCTGCTTTCCAAGCAAAGCCATCAGCAAAACTTAACTGGATGATCCTGCTAGATAAAATAATCTGCAGTTTAAAAAGTGCCACACAAATTTGAAGGCAAAGGGTATTTCCTGCTTAGTCCCACTGTAGGGTAAAAAACCATAAATCATATAGTGGGGTTGCTTTTTGGGGCACATATTTGCCAAGGTAACACAACTGTTTGACATTTATGTGAAGTATTTAATAAGCAAATGTTTTTAGTTGAAAACATTTTTAAATTGCATAGATAAATTGCAGGTGAAAGCTCTGACGAGTGAAATGCTCTGCAAATCTGTTTCCGAAGTTCTAAATTTTAAATCTGTTTTAAGGATGAACCAAGAAGAAAGATCCTTTTTGGTTGCCTGGAACAGCCTCCCCCATTCTTCTGCACCTGGACTCTTCTCATCATCTTCTTCCTCACTGCCATTTCTTTTTCAGCCCCATTGTTTGGGGGTGGTTTGTTTTTCTCTCAAGTTGTGCTGTAATTACTTTGTGGTGTACCCTCTTCTGTTTCTCCATAACTTCCTACGTGTTCTCCATACACCCTCTCCTTCTGCTGGGGTATTCTGGTGGCAGCTCCTACTCATCACAGCTGCTGCCATTTTCCCTATCTACTGTAGGGGAATCTGGAAGATACAAGTTTCAGGACTACGTGTGGAGCTTGCGAATTTTGATCTCGTACATATGACTAATGAGGTTTGAGTTCAAGATCAGAGGTAGGGGCCTCTTGTGCTTGAGGTGAAAGACCAAGGGTTGTTGTATGCAGAACAGTGCATCCCATGTGTACTGCCCCCTGGGGTCAATTCCCATGCCCAGCTGGCTGCCCTGGAGTCTGTGGTGGAGTTGTGGATGTCAGGGTCCTTTTATTCTGCTTTGGGGAATGGGCCTGGTCACTGGCGATGGAAGGCACTGGCCAACACGTCCGGAACTTGGATTCTGAAAACCACTGTAGGGACATGGATGAGGGCTTGCCTTGGTTGTACTGTGTCTGTGTTGTGGTCTGGTGTGTGGAATGATCCAGTGCAGCTGCTGTTTTGGCATGTGTAGAGCACAGGATGGATACTTCTGCTTCCCAGGGAGGCAGGTACATGAGTTCTAGGTTGTGTGGAAGTATCAGTCCTTGAGGAGAGAGGAGGGCCTGGAGAGAGATCTTGGAGCCCTAGCTCCAACTTGCAGTTCCTCTCTACGAGGAAATTTACTTTATGAAGAAAGGTTTCTCTTGCACAGTTTGAGCTTTTCCCTAGCATATGGGTAGGTAGGAAGAGTTTGCCAAATGTGTTACAGTTACATAAAACATGCAACATCTGACGGATACAAAAAGGGTTATAATAAATGAATCCTTTACACTCCCTCCTTAAAAGAGCTAAACAAAATGGTAATACAAAGCCCATCAGATTTTCTTTCCTATTTGTGATGTTCTTTACGTTAGTGTGGAAATTCTGGCAGTGAGCATGGGCTAACAATGGCTGAATCTATTTGAGAACTTTCTGCTAGGCAAGTACTGCACTATTTCAAATTGCAGTGTTCATTCTGGTTTTATTTGCTATTGCTATTAATACCTGTGTATATGTGGGAGATTATTTCCCAAATCTCATCTCCATTTCCAGTCCTGCATCTGCTGTGACCCAGCGATATGAGAGGCTGCTTGAAGTTCTTAGATTTTTTTTTGTCTCCTTTCTCCCCTCTCTGTCATTCCCATGTTTAAAGCTGTACTAGTTTTCTGAAGGATAAAGTGAAGTTAAAAAAAGAAGTAGAGTTGTATTTAGGAGCTAGGGATTATTTTGCTTTACTGGAAATATTTAGCCAAGTTGGTGGTTTGGAAGTATTTTCCTGAGAACTGCGGAGCTAAAAGTTACTGAGACAAAATTCCATAAAAATAACTGTGAACTCTAGTTTATAACAAAGTCATTGTTGGCAGCCTTCCGTTTAAAAACTTTCCATAGCTGCAAGAAAGACAGACTTGTGGATCAAAGTGGTCTGAATTTTTTTTGGCAATTAAAAAAGTTAACATTTGGATTTGAACCCCACTGTGACTAGTTAATTTCCATTCATTTTTTACTCTGTATCCTTAATAAAAATGACACCAAGGAGCAGAGGATGGGAAGAGACACTTTTTTTCTATTTAAAATTGGTTCCACAGGATGGAAATTTGGCAACAGACACAGAAACTAAACAAATCTGTTTACAGAGCTCTCTGCCTCTCTGTATAATGAAACCAACAAAAAAGCTCAAATAGAGATTTTAATGATGAAGCCACACTTTGTCGAAATTTTCCATTGTGCTGTTTTCTTGGTCTTTTTAGCTTGATGACAACATAGTTATTTGGTGTGAGGTGTAATGTAAATTGAGGGTGTCAGCACCCATCTTGTGTCTTGTGCTTTTCAGAGCTTCTGGCCACTCTTCATACTAATGAGCCAGGTACAAAGAGTCTGGAATTGGTGATATAAAAGAAGTTGAAGGTGTCACAAATAGTTATAAATGTTAGGATAAGTGTTAGGAGAGAACTTTTATGAGAGGAGTCATTGCAGGTTTCAGACAATAATTTAAGGGTTGGGCTGTGGCTACTGTTAATGCAGGAACACATGGGAGTAAGTGGAATCAGCTTCCCATGGCTAACTCCTACAAATCCTTGTCATATCTTTTCAGAATTCAGGTGGGTGTACCCATGCCCTTTGTGGTAGGCTAGTAGGAAACAGCCAGGTTAGGAGGCTGGAAAGACATTATTCCCTGCACCATTAACTTAATGGTCAATGAAAATGGGCCACTAGGGGGATGAATATTAGTCAATTAATCTAGTAAAGAATAGTAGCAATTTGCTTAAGATCAAGGAGAAAACTTGGGAGAAGCTGTAACTTGCTGACTCAGAAAATTTTCTGTTGCTATGCAGTTGCTGGCAGTCCTACACATCTGGCAGGCAGCGGGAAAATATTTAATTTTTTTTTATATTTGCTTTCTTTTTGGTCCTCTGGTTAAAAATTGTGGAAGAGGAGAAGAGGAGAAATTGCTGTTGTGCTTTTGCTACTTCTTAGTTATAGCCATATATAAAGGAGAGATGTGTTACTTTAAATTCCCTGGATATTTGCGCTCAAAATATACAAATGCTTATTTTTTTTAATCAAAAGGCAGAAAATGACATTACTTTGCTCCCCTCCATCTTATCTGCAAAGATGTAGAGTTTGTCAATAACAAGGATACAATCTACTTCATAATGCAGTATTTACAGACGTGTTGCCAAGAAGAATACAAACCCTTTTCTTTTATGAAGAGGAATATCACCTTTCAAAGTACCTGAAGCCCTGTGAGGGGGGTGAATATGTAGGTGAACAAGAAAGATCTGAATGGCATTCAGGGATATTTGACAACGTTCTGTGCCAGACAGAAGCCAGCAGCAGTGCATGACGAGGGTCATGTCATGGACTAACATGTGCATGGAAGATGGGAGGAATAAGGTAGGAATAAGTGGTTCTCAGTGACCAGGGTCATTGGACTGGCTGATGGATTCAACCCATAAATTGTACACTGGAAAGGAGCTTGTTGATGAAGTGACAAAGTGTGCTGATGGTAGTAACTTGCTCGTAGTAGTAAGGTTGAAGTGCACCATGAAGAGCTGGAGGAGTGACTGACATGGCTCGGTGGCTAAGGAGTGGAAAGGTGGGTAAAATTCAGTGCGGATAAAGCAGCCTATGTAGGGAAAAAATAATGGTGATTCCACTAAAAAATGGTGTGTTTTGAGCTGTTATCACGTGTGAGTCAGTTACCAGGTTATGATAAACAACAGTATAAAACAGGAGCTCACTACCTCTACATTGATCAGAAAAGCAAATCAAATACTAGGAAATATTAATAAAGGAATAAAGAATTAAAGAGATGGCCTCCTTTTTGCCACTTTGGATGTTCGTGGCTCACCAGCATCTTGTATCATGTGCAGTTCAGGTCTCTCGGTTCTGAAACAAGATAACAGGATGAGAAAATTTTGGAAAAAGCTGCATTTTTAAGAGATGTGGAAAGGCTTATGTCCACAGGAAACAGGGATTCTTTATCCTGAGAAGAAGAGACATTGGAAGATATTCCTGAGGTCTTCAGTGTTGTAAGTGGTGGGGAGAGGGTGCACAGGTTTAATTGTTCACTGTCTCTTCCAACACAAGTCTTAGAGGCATCAAGTAAAGCATAAGCAAAGAGAGGTGGGTTTTCTAAAGACACTGTGCCAAAGAATATTGTATTTCCTGAAATTTTACATGGGTCCATTTTCTGACTGTAAAGGCTCAAAAAATAGTAATTTTTTCCCTGTTAATTGTATGTATGATGTAATGGATAGGTGCACTTTGAAATATTAATGTCATCTATGCACTTTTGCATTTTTGTGTATCCTTGTATTTCCCAGAGTACCTATCACCAGCCTAAAAGGAAAAATGAGATACAGTTATTTAGTGTAATTAAATGTCCTTCCTATATATATAAAATTATTGAAACTCTTTTTTAATGTGTGGGGAAGTGTTTTTGTGTTTTCTTATTCACTTCTCTGAGCTTTCTCACTTAGTAGGGTGTAGTACTTTTACTTGGATTTTAAAAAGGACACTTAGATTTAGTTTGTAATAAATGTCTCCACTATTCCATTTGGCCTTAGAAAACAACACATTAAACATGTTTGAGAACTTCAGTTCTGCACATAGGAGAAATACTCTAAATTATGGAGGTGTGGGATAGTTGGCAATCCTGGATTCTCACTAAGGCATTGTGTTTCTTTAGGCACACACGTTATCAGTAAAGAAGGCAAATTTATACCTTTATACCTGAAACATGATGGGTTCTTTCCCACAGCCACCTTCTGAAATGGTCCTGCTTTAAGGTTTGGTGCAATAAAGCAGTTGTTCAGGCAAAGAAACCAGAGGAATAATGACAATACTAAGAGCTTTTGTCTGCACCTTCTTGGATCAGGTAAGCTTAGTTTCCAAAGTCACTCATCTCAGTAGCAGCAAACATTATATCCATGTTCTAAGTACTGTATGTGCTCTGGGGATTTCTGTTCCTAGGGCCAGATGGAGAGCTTGGGTGTGCATGCATGAGCCTCCACTGCTCACCAAACTCTGACAAGGGACGTGTGGTTTTGCCCATCAATTCTCCTCACAGCAGTAGAAACCTTAATTTGTTTCTACTGTGATGGATGCTTTCTGTTTTAGGAAAAGGATGGTGTTATTTGTCTGAAAAGGGCCTTTTCAGTACCCCTTTTGGTTATGGAGTGGCTGGTGTGACACTTGTGTGTGATGGACTGGCATGTAACACTTTGCTTCTGAAATGAGAGACAAATCTGATGACGGTCTTGAACACAGTTGTAGAGAAAGCACAAATATGAAAGTTTAATGGGAACCCAGGTTTCCTGATGGTAACTTGTTGTGCTAACAGCAGATTCATTTGTTTCCTAATTAATCAGAAGGAGTGTTCTTTTTATTTCAGCCATCTGGTGGAGTGCATGTTGTTTAGCTTCTTGCTACTGCAAATTGGAGCTACACAGGAAAAGGATGTTTCAACTTCTGTTTTTGGCTTGTTTTTCAAGGTTGAGTCAGTATAGAGCATGTTAAAACATACTGTAATTGGTTGCAAAGTTCATCTCTCAAGGACAGGAAAAATTTAACTTAAATTGTCCTTCCTGAAAAGGCAGGGTGGTGATATTGATGATTAATTGCATGTTATTACTTGTTTTATTTCATGTAATCAATTGTTAAGACAAAAGCAAAATTTCCTTAGTGAACTGCAGAACTATTCTAAGATACCAAATTTGTTACCACTTTGTAGAGAACATTCAATGTCGTTTTTACATTTCTTTGGATTAATGTCAAAAGCATATTGCCTGTCAAACAATTTGTCGTTGAGTGTGCCATTAGCTTGCTAACTCCTCACAAGGATTTTAAAACATTGCATTTTTTTTTTTCCCTCCAAAAGTCCCCTTAGCGCAGTCCTTCTTTGGAAGCTATATTGTTCTTGTGGAATATTTTCTGAGGAGCAGTCTGTCCCTATGTGATGTTTACTGTATTTTTGCCTTGCAGCCAGCAGATTTTAGTACAAACTTGCCTGGGGGTGGCCTTGTCCTATTTTCCTCTTAGATGGTTCTGGCATTTATAGAGCTTGGGAGATTGTGCTTCTGAAATTTCCAGTCTGAAGAGCTCAAGCCAAAACAGCAGGGGAGGTAGCAAACCTGTACGTTGTTTGGCTTACGGCAGCTGGGCCTGTTTTTCCTTTGACCTAAAGCAGTGGCAGCTTTTCTTAGGTTTCGTGTGGAGGAGGGGGGGAGCGAGGAAGAGGAAAGCTTCATGAGGAAAACTGCTTCATCTCCGTGATTGGAAAAAGCAAGCCTTATCTCTGCCACAACAATCCCTCGTTTTGCACTCCTAGCAAAGGTACCTCCAAGCTACTTTCATATGGCACGTAGAGATTGCCCTTGTTTGAGTGTTGTTCTAAGTTTTCTTGCCTTGTGAGTGTTTGCAATTTTGTAGTGGAGATTCTCACGCTGCTTTATGTAAACTATGTATATATTTAGAATTATTTATTTTGTTTACATATTTCTCCTCTGGGAGGAGAAATATGATTGATGGTGATGTTCACCTACGAGGTCAGAGAAGTAGCAACCTGTGTAGTCAATCTTTTGCCTTCTGTAAAAAGTGTATATAAATAGAGTCAGAAATATTAAAATAAAACTTTTCTGCCTAATTTTCTGCTGTCTGCCTCGTCCTTTATGTGTCTGATACTGCGACATTTGAGTTACTTTATGAGTACTGATTATTCATAAGAAAAGAGACTGTGTATTGTTTTAATATTGCATTAACATTTTTGAAAAACAAACTCTTTACCATAGCTCTTGCAGAATGGACTTTATATTAGGGGACTGCTTGCTTGGCAGTTTTTAGTGACATCTCATAGCTTCCCATCAACCCTTTTTCTGTATTTTCTCCCTTATGTCACGGTCAGTGAAAGAGTCTTGCCAAGCAAGGCCCACATTCTCCACTGGGGAGAGAATTGTGATGAATGATTATGGGAATACATGGAATATACTGCAAATGTGTGGCTTAGAGGACATAATAACTCTTTTGGTTTGGCCTTGTTCTTGAAGAGCCCTTCTTGCTTTAAACACTGTCTTTGTAGTTATACCCTCTAAATGAGGTTACTTGTGGAAATAAATTTCACTGTTTCTGCGTTTGAGGTGTCATAAATACAAGTGTATTTATCAGCAGATGTTGCAGTTAAGTTTTGTGTTTATGTAACAGAAACGTTTAGTTGTGCCATAGAGTGAATTTCTTCCTAGAGGAATGGGTTTGCATATGATGTTTGGAATCCTGAGCTTTTGAATTCCAGGCGAATTGAGAGTTTTCTAAAATGTTTGTGAGAACAACAGAGCATGTTGAGGCTTAGTACATGCTTGAAATGGAATATAAAAGAAAACAGCCTGTATATGCCAAGAATTTCCAAGGAACTCCTAGTGATTAAACCAAATTAAAAAGCATCATATTTTCAAAGATTGAGAAGATTCCTGTTTGTATGTCTGCACTGGTGTGCAGACCTGGGACAAATGGATCCTGAGCCTCCCCAGGCTGAACATAAAGGGAAAGAAAAATTTAAATTTTCTTCCTGTTTCAATGTTTTTTCCCTTTATGTTCCTCCACAGTTTTCCCTTACCAATATGCATGGATCTCCACGACGCCTGTCGTAAGAGAAACTCTTGTTTCTGCTGTAGTTCTGGCAAGAGATGACAGTGCAGAAGCTTCATGGCTGCTCCTGTGAGGAAGCTTCACAGAGCACATTCTTATCAAGATTAAGAATTTTCTTAATTGGCAGCTTTGATGAATTTCCCTCCTCCCCTTTTGTCCCCATTTGCAACCCTCTGAGTTGGTCAGTCTTATGCACAAATCATATTTCATCCTGAAGGGAAGAATATTTGGGCCTGTAGGTGGATGCAAGAAGCAGGGAGGACATTAGAACAGGTGCATATTACCCTGAAGGTTTCTCATTGAAATAAGAAGTGTTAGCAGAAAGTTGGTGCTGTAGAACCAGCCTCTCCAGTCTCTCTTGGCTCAACAGGATGAATGCCTCAGGCTGTTGGAGTGGGCCAGGAAGGAGCTGAGCCTTTCAAAAAATATGCTGGCTTCAATATCATTAGGTGTGTTACGTAGGCAAGTAGTCCAGATTTGCCTGGCTGGTCTATATTTATTTTCCTCTCTTCTTTCCATTCAGCAAGTCCATGTTGCAGTAGGAGGCTTCCTTTTCTTGGTAAACTTGTTACCCATATCCTCACCTTTGCAAGTTTCAATCTTTGTGCATAAGGAGACAGTTTAAATTAGATACATTAAAAAAAATCACAATCCATTCTGAGGTGATAATTTACCTAATTTTCCTTTAATAATAACCTTTTTACAGTAGTGGTTTTCTTTGTCTAACATGGACTTGTTCTGCTTTTTCTTGAGTTTTGTTCTACAAATCTCAGTGGGCTGTAGTGAATCCTTGTTTCACGTCTTCCCTCTTTTTCAATGATTGTCCAAATTCTGAAGGCAAACCACAAAGGCTGATGTTCTCTCTTGGACTTTAGTACTGCTCCTCATCTCACAATAAGTGAGATGAGGAGCAGTACTAAGTCCTATAATTTGTCTTCTCATATTTAATATTTCTCCTGTTGCCCTTAGGAATGTATTTCTTTTCAATGTTAATCTATACTCAGGGAGGCTGTAATCACGACTTACTAATTTCTCTCTTCTTTTAATGTTCTCAAGAATGTCTTCCTTAACATTCGGTAGCAGATCCAGTATATTTTTTGCTGGTTTTAACTGCTGTGTAACGAAGTGCCCTTGAAAGTCAGTTATGTAAATGAGCAGCCTTGAGCTGGCCATAAGAATGATGCTGGCTTGAGTTTTAATTTAATAATTGAGGAATTGGAACATAAAATGGTTCTTTAAATCTAAAATAGGATGGAGTCATAGTCTTTATTAGACAAATTCTAATTGCATGAACTGTATCAGCAGTTTAACGTTTAGTTTAGGTGATCACTTTGCATGCAGGAGAGCACTTTAGATGGTTGTTGTTAGATGGTTACTATTAGGAAAAAGCCTTGCATTCAGTTAGGTATTTTTAGTTGAATATTTGGAAATAAATTTGGAAAGAAATTACGTTTGGAAAGAAATTGGTTTGTTGTGGCTTTAAAATAACAAGGGGAGTATTTCTTGAAGTATATTCTTATCATCTGGGTTTTCTTTTTTTCCCTTATTAAGTTAGCCATTGTAAAAGTTGCTGTAAAAGTTACTTGTATTTTTCCTGGAGATGTGTCATACTTGAATTCCTTGGCTTATTAAAAAGTCTCTGAGCTCTGGACAGTGGAGAGCAGGTACCTCAGGTCTGTTTGGGTAGAGGTTATTATTTATTGTTACACACAATATATGCAAAAACCAGTGGATGTGAAGTTATTTGCAAATACAGGCTTGGCAAACCTCCTCTGGAATTCGGAAAGGGTTTTCCAGCTCGACTTAGTCATTTTTTCCCAAATGTCTTGGCATAACTGATCACTCAGGAGTGACATATGGTAGAAACATGCTCTAAGGGACAAGTCTCCCGGATGGTGCACAGCACCACACAAGATAGACAGATGGTGGCTTATTCAACCTTGGAAAAAGTTTAATCCTACATATTGGCACGTCGGCCTGGGTACTGAGAGAGAGGCACACACATGCCTGTGAAATCTGAGGCAAAGCTTTTGTGAGTTTGCTTGCTGCTACTGAAAGAACTAGAAAGACTGAGCTGATACTATACCCAATGAGTATCTGCAAAATTATGAGCTCAACATGCTGTCCAGAAAAAGTGATATTCCCTAAAAAACTGCAGACTGCGGGGTAGCAGGACAATGCAGAGAATAAAATCTGATGAATTTCTCACAGCTGTTTCCAGACTAAAACATGCTTATTCAACAAACCTGCTGAGTACTTAACTTACTCACCAATAGCTATTGAGTAATTGAAGTGTCTAGTAGGAGAAAAGGATATTTTATGTTTTTCATGGTTTTAGTTTTGTTCCAGGAGTTGCTACTGGCATTGTGAAGAGTATTAGCACTTCACATCAGAGAAAATGTAACCTTTCTCTTCTGTAGGTTCTAACAAAAAGTTATAAATTCCCTGATGGTAAATTCAGATTTATAGCAGAAAATACAAACTGCACATTGCAAGGTTTCTCATTGGTGGTTTTTTTTTTTTTTTTTTTTAATTAATAAGGAGAGGAAATTATGCCTTTCACTCTAATATCATCATAACTTCTTTAAGACCGTGAAGAGAGACAGAATATTTTACATGGAAACATAAATCTGCTTTGAATTCTTTCTGGAAAACAAGTAGTGGTTGTTTGATTGACTGATTGACTTCTGGAGTCAGGGCCATTTTCTGTAAGGATTTTGAAAATACTGACCCATTGAAAAGATAAAAGATTGCCAGCCAAACTTTTTTCCCCCCACTTTCTTTTTATTGTAGATCACACTCAATATTCACAACTAGAAGGAAAAGCAAGACTCTTCTGACTCTCTGGACTTCAAGGATATCATGTTGTATTGGATGAGTTTAAACTAGACAAGACTGCTTTCTAAAACACTTGGAGAAAGGTAAATGTAATTCAAACAAACAAATCTTTTTCCAGCAGAGGAATAGTTTGGTCAAATGAACCCCATTCTAGTAACATTTCAACCGTTCTACACCACAGCATCATTGTCTTTTGGATACTTTGTATAGATACATATCCATATATATATTTCTATAGTTAAACCTTCCTAGTAATTTTTAGATGTTAGAAGATTTTGATTTGCCAGCCCTTGTATGTTTTGTGGAAATGTACTGGTTTCAAGCAATTCTCTTTTATGAAAGAGGTGGGGAAGGAAGAGGAAAGAGAAGGGAGGTGCCCGCAGTAGCCAGCATGTTGGTAATTACTTGTATGGATGGGGAAGACAGTTAAGGTTTCTGTTCTGCCTAATGAGTAAAATTACTTGAAAATGAGATCCTAGCTAGTGAACTATAAAGTCAAATGACTCAAGCAGTACTGATTGACACATACATTTAAAATATGGTGTGGTTTGGGAGACCCAGAAGAAGCTGCAAAGAGAGAGACTAATTCAATAACCTGTTGTTTAGGATATCCATTGAAGAAGTCAGACATGTCAAATCCTTACATTCAGCTGAGGGTGCTCTTGTGTAATATAAATATCTGCTTACTTTTGGCCTAGTATAAACAAAGATTTGCTCTTCCTGTGGATCTGAGTACCTTTCAGGGGTTTTTTTTTACACTTTTCTTTTTTTTTGCTGCATGTCATTTTGAGAAATGCTGACCTGAGGGCCCACAGAAATTGGTGCAGAACTACTACACCCTTTCCGTTTTATGTTCTTCTGTCTACTATAACTAATTACTATAGGACTTAGTAAATAAAATTTTTAATAGGTCTATTTTGTGTCCAAGTGCAGTCAGAAAAATGTGACAGACATCAATTTATTCTCTGTCTAGACCCTACAAGAGTTTTTCACACACTTCACAGAAACAGTGAGTATTTTTGTGGCCCATCCAGCCCTCTCTGACAGAGTCCTACCTCAGTGTCAAGGAAGCATGCCTGTGGGCCTTGCAAACATCATGTGTTTGTGAGAGAGTGAGAGGTACAGTCTTATGAGATGATTAAAATTCTGCAGATCCACAGCTGACACCTTTTTGACCCAGATCTGAAGTTCAGACTTGGAAATACTTCAGTCCCTTGAAATTTTAGGTCATGCTTCATAGAATTGCTGTTTTCATAATTTATAGGCTAAGCGTGATCATATCATTGTTGAGTCGCTGAGCGTCAGTGTGTGTGAATCAGCCATCTGCTGCCAGGGCTGAGTCTTGTATCTCCCTGGCCAGTGACAGGGGAGGTCATTGTACCATGACAAGACTCTGTCAGATGGGAATGGTTCAAGGGAACAACATGGCTGTGTCCAAAATAAGCCACTTCTGCTTACTGGTAGTAATGACATTTAGAGGACTGAAACGGAGCACAAGGAGCTTTAATAGAGGAATGGAGACTTTGTGAAGACAGAGATGTGAAGGGTTTGTGTGTTTGAGAGGAACAAAGGCTGGCTTTTGTTGCAGGGCTTTGAGTTATTTATGGAACCAGATGAGGAATAGAGAAACTGTCTACACAGGAGAAAAGCAGACTTCAAGATCTGCTTGAAGAGAAGCTGCATCTAGTCCTTAGGTCACTGACCTAAGAATGGTAAGGAAACAGATACAAAATGCATGTGGTCTCATTTTATTTTGTCTAGACTTGCATACCTTGTACACTTCCCAAGTGGAGAGTGATTCGGTATTTTGGAACTCGTACAAAGCTTCTGCATGTTTTTGCTTCAACCAGCGAATGTCCTGGAAACCCAGCATACCCTTAAGGTTAGAGCCTTGGGTTAAACTTGCTGTAAAATTTGGGCAGGATGTGGGTTAGCACTAATGATGGGATCCTGTGCCATCTTGCTCTGCCAGGTCCTGTTTCTTTGGAGATGCAGTAATCAATACCAAAGAAAAGTAATGCAGAAACTAAGAAAATTATTTTACAGGAAATAACTGATTCAAACCGTCAGAGACCAAAGATAGTTGAGAAAAGCCAGACACAACTGCATGTGCAGAAGTGGGGATTTTGCCATACTAGTTCCTGCAAATTGCTGCCAGACTGTTGAGAGCTGAAGTTAAGGTTGAACTGAAATATTAAAACTTAGGACTAAGACATCTTGCTGCACAGCTCATGGAATCCATTTAGGCTTTATTAACTGCAGCTGATTCAAAAATGTACTCTCAACAGGTGCAGCCAAACAGGAGGAAAGAACAATTTAAAGATCCTCATTTATGCATTAATCCAGTGGTAGGAAAATGTGAAGTTGTAATTGTCTTCCGTACTTCCCTCCTTGTTGGGAGAATTTTTTTAGATATTAATTTCTAATTTAGTGCTTAATCTCCTTTCTTTCTCCTCCCCCCAAAAAATCTCCTCAGACTCTGATGGTTTAAAAATGATACCCTGTAGAATTGATGTAACTGTGTAGGTTGTGATGTGCACTGGAGGTGTGATGTACCTCTCTTAAAATCTTAAAAGCAGGTAAAGCTGAAAATGGCTGCGTTCACTTTTATGCTGTCTATCCCCCTTTGTTCTCTCTCCCTCCCCCTTCTGCTTGTGCTCACTTGCTCTCTCTTTAGTATAACACAGTTGAACAGCAGTGAAGTGTAAAATGTGCTTTTGCCAAGGTCAGTTTCTTGTGATTACTCGCCTGTGGCAACTTATGCCAGTTGCAACAGACTGAGTCTCAGCAGTCCACAAAGTCACACTGGTGCTTATGCAGAGGACACCCAGTGTAGGTTACAGTAACTGTAGTCTGGAATAGCTCACAATGCTGCTGAATTTTAGCTGCTTTATTTAACTCTTCCGATCTAGCTTGTGCTTGCTTCAGTGGTTTGGGGCCTGTGCCATGAAACGCTGGATTGTCCTGGTTCTCTGGAGACCCTTGAAGAGGATTTTGGATAGATTAAATTCTTGTTCTTAGAGGTTGTTTGTTTTCTTGTAGTGGATGGCTCAAATTTCAGAATTTCTCAAAAATGAAGAGGATAAAGCATCATGGACACATGCATCTTCTAAATATTATGTTTTTTTGTGATTGGCTTGTTTTTGGGGGAAGTCATATCAAATACTGCCCTATTGACATTGACACAAGAGAAGTTGTTTATCAACATAGCAAGAAGTACTATGGAAAATTTTAAGAGGTCGTTTTTAAGTAAGAATTTAAAAGATGAAGAGACACAGTCTTAAATGTTGTGCACACTCATAAGCATAGAATAGCTTTTTGTTTAGAAGATAAAAATAATTTTGACTCCTGAGACAGGGGAATGAATATGAGATTCCAGAACATTCACTTTAGGAGATTTGTTGGATCCCATTTTGTTGTATACACTGGATTGGCTACCACCATGTGGTACCCAGTGGAAATAAAGTAAGAGACCTCTACTTTCATTCTCCTTTCTGACACATGAGCAAACATATCCCTTTATGGAAAAATGTTGTACTTAGAACAGAAAAGCATGGATTCCTGTATTGTTTGCTTATTTCTACTATCAGCAATATACAGGATTTTGTTTTCATTCTGGAAATATTTACTTTCAGAAGCAGTATTTAGCTCTTGAGCTGTGTCACAATGACTTTGAGGTTACTTGTCTGTCAGTACTGACTAATAGTGAGGCAGTAATTAATCTTGATGATCAGCTGAAGGGCTAGAGCTGAACTTTGGTGACCTCAGTGAAATTCAAAAATTTATTGCTTAGAATTTATTATGAACTGGATTAATTTTGAAAATATATGTTGCTGTATTCCCTCTCATGTTTGCTTTGGAATGATTCCTGAGCCACAAGTAAAATAATGGCTCAGCAATTCAATCTTGTCCTGTAAATGCCCTTGCATAAAGCACACAGGAATATTCCTGTTGTGCTCAGTGAAACTCCCCACAAAACAAGGTGAAGTGCTTAATCCTGTATTTTCAGTTTAGTCTTGCTTTCAGGCTTACAGGGAGGCCTTTAAAAGTTTCATCAAGGACTATGTTACTTGCTGCTCTTTTGCCTACACGCAGGACAGTTAGATTAGTATTTTGTTTCAAGGCTGACATTTGCTTGTATGGTTTTCATAACTTATATGATTCCATTGGTAATCCAATCCCTTCCTTTTGCTTTTAGTAACATTTATATTGGCTCAGCTCTTATGGAAGAATATACTATGAGAGCTGTGTTCAAGACTTTGTGAAGATTGATCTGTCTATTCCCCTTTAAGCTGGACATTCATGGTAGAAATGAGCAGTGTTTGGTCTGTGTGAGATGGGTTATATAGGCCTGTAGTACTTGCAGTGGTTAGTGTTGTCTTCTAATTGTTAGAGCAGCAGTGGAAATGAGTGTTCCCTGTAGGAGGAAACAGCTGTACTAGAAGGAGCTGGTCTTCAGTCAGCTGAGAAATGAGCAAACGGGTGTTCTTGGGTGAGGTAATGCAGAAAAGTGGCATTGTCTGTGCTTACCAGAACCTGTCACAGTAATTTTCTTTTATGTTAAGGAACTTGTGGAAAGGAAAGAACTCTTCAGGAACCAAAGCTTTTTTTGGAACATTCCCAATGACGTATGTCCCTGCAGCGGGCTGCTGCTGCTGCATGCTCTGAGGATTTCCTCATCAGTATGTTCAGCACGAGCAAGCAGATGACAATTGAGATGGAAGAAATCTTCACAAACCCCTGAACCCATTCAAATTTCCATGCTGAGCTCCTAACCGATTTTTAACAATTCATTAGAATTTCACTATTTGTCACGTTCTCACCTCCTGGATTCTGGGTGATAACAGAAATGCATTGCTGTACACATTAAAGGTAGATGTTGTGGGGGGGTTTGGACCAGTGACATTCCAGATGCCTTGAAATCTTGCAAGATTTGCAACCTAATTTTTCTTTTAACTCATGGGTAGAGATCTGAAAGCTTATTAAGAGGTTTGCTCATACAATTCCTACTAGTTTTAAAGGGAGTTCTACAGGTCAGTATCCTGGTAAGTTTAAAAACATTTAGTGAGCTAAGACAGATGTGCTGGAAATAAATGTTTAACATATGGATAGAAGCTTATTTTTATAATGCTCTTGCAGCTTGTGAGCGCCACAAGAATTTTCCCTTTTGAAGACAGTCACTACACTCTTGTAGAGGTAGAGGAGTGCCTACCTACTCATTGCTTTATTAATTTTATTAGAAACAAGCTAGGGAAATGAGCAGTGAATTTGTGTTGCGCAGCAAAACGTTTCTCCTGGTTTTTTTTAAACTCAGTTCTCCTGCTTTTCTTGGCAACAGTAGCAGTATCTCATATGGTAAGTGTTCTGTTCACATTCCAGGGAGTACTTGAGGACTAGGAGCCAGGTAAAGAGAAGTCAATAAATTTAAACAGAGAAAACATTCTCAAGTTACTTATAAAAGACATTTATTCCAAATAAAGGTGAGGGAGCAGTAACTCTGTAGCAGTTATCACACATATGTCCTTGGAAGACAAAGGAGAGACCAGTTGATAAATCGTGGGGGGTTTCATTGTTTCCCATTTTAATGGCAAATTTATCTTTAAGCTCCTAACAGCTTTTAATAAATGCCAATTTTACATTTTAGTTATGATAAGACAGCATGATTTTTATAGTTTCCTTCATCAGATGGGCAAAATTCAGTGATTAGAATGTAGGATTAGGAGGCAGGGTCTCTGACAGTTTGTTACTTATGGCTTTGACACCTGAATCACTTCATGGGCTAGGACAGTCTATAATATGACTTTAGCATCCCCAGGGGAAATAGTGACTATAATTCCCTGCCTCATGGGTGCATATGAAGATTAACCTCATGGAATGAGTAAAGTATTAATAGATGATAGTTATTGATATGTCACCTACTTGTTCATAGCAGTGACATTGCTAATACATTATTCCTGAGGGGAATGTAAATGAGCGCATAAGCCAAAAGACATTCATTCAAGTAATTTTCATCATCCTATTCAAAAGCATGTGTATTCAGTAGTGTCCATGTTAGTACTTACTGTTTGGATGATTTAAAAATACTTAAGAAAAAATGCCATGAAATATAAAGGGAGAATTCAAGGTCGTGCTCACTTATTCTGTCTTCACATCACGGTGACTGGAGTGCCTTTGATAATCTGCCTTTAAAGGCCTGCTAGCTGACAGTACAGGGAGAGCAGCATACATTTAAATCTAGCTCCATTTTAGAAGTTTAGTCTTGTTGCATGTTTTCTGCAGTACAGGTATGATGTATGATTAAATTGTGAAATGTCCAATAGCAGCATGGCTTTTAAATTTTTTTTTATTTCTCCCATTTTTCATAGCTGAGGTTAAAGATAAATAAAATATTTTGCCAGTCTGTTTCCAGTGTCAGAGCTGTTGTTTGGACTGCCATGAACATGAGGGAAAATGAATATTACTTTATATTTCTTTCAGTGGTCAGCTTGAAAGATGTGAGTGAACAGCAAGGTCATACAGAGTTTTGAAAGAGGGTTTTTATAGCTCCTTTTACTATATTATTACTTCCTTAATAAAAAAGGCTCCTTGGTCTTTATTTTTTTGTTTGTTTGTTTGTTTCTTTATTGGTTTAGACTTGTGTGTATATTCTACTATGCTTTAAGTATTAAAAATATTGTTGTCGTAAATGTCCTTTGGGCCTGAAATGAAATTACTGCACAAACCCCCTGTTTTTGGGTGTGGGCTGAAAGAAAGACATGAGAAAAATACGCAGTTGCAGTGGAGGGGGAATGCCCTTGAAAACCCAATTTGCTACAAAAGCTGTAGCCCAGAGGTGATTTTGACATAGTGCTTAGTATCTGATCTGTTGTCTGAAAGCAATGGTGGTGCTTCTTGTTCCTCTTGGTTCCTCTGCCATCATCTCATTGGGCTTGTCTCCTTTTTTAGTGTCATAGTCCCATTTACTTAGGTGTTACATTTGGAAAAAAAAAGGGCAAATTAAGCAGTTTTACTAAATCTCATTTGCTTTGGTAAATTTGATGCTGGCAATGACCGAGTTGAGCCATAATTAGTCTTCTGTTGTGGTTTCAGTCAGAAAGGTCCCATTCCCTTTGCCCCAGTGGTGGACACAGAGCTCGTGCCCTGCAGCTGTGGAGGAGACAACTCAGGAATGTGGCCCGACACACTCAGTGTCCTCTGCAAGATTTCACTGCCTGCAGGAGCTGCTGAAGGTTACTGGTTGTGGCTTCAAACCCTTGTGGTGAGCACACAGACCAGAAATATTCAGAATGAAAAGACACAATGAATTTAATGTTATGTTTTTCTAATGAGAGTTTGAGTTTCTGTCTTATGTTATTGATGGAGCTTTTTCTCTCTCAAGAATTAAACCCGAAGCAATGACTTATGAATCATACTTTGTGTCCCACTTACAGACTAGCTTGGCTCATCAGCGATTTTTCTTCTGTCATGATTTGGGGGGAATACCAGTTATATTTTTCATATGTAATTTTTAATTATTACTGACTGTGGCATAGAGATGAAGGCAGTCCAGATAAACACCTGATTTTATTTAGGTCAGTGCTTCTAGAGAGTCATGTCATACAATAAAGTATTATACAATTGCTTAAGAGAGACAGGGGGACACGTTTTTCTGATTCTTCAGTGATAATATCAAGCAAGGACAGTAGCAAGTGAGTACTAAGAGCTCATTATTATGCTCATAATTTCTTTGACCTAATATTTTCCAGATGTATAAGAAATTAAAGAAGAAGTTTAAAAAAAAAAAGAAGAGAAAGATAATCTTGTGTCTGGGAAGTATCTCCTGCAAACAAAGCCCAAAATGCAGAGCTTCTGATTTCTAGATTTTCTTTAAGCTACTGATGATCTTGTGATAATATGCATTTGGACACATATTACACTGGTCATGTAACTTCTGCCATTCTTTATAATCCTTCTTTTATTGGGTAATGTTATTTTTAGTGTTACATTCATCTTGTAATATAATCAGACGCACAATACTTTTCGTGCTAATTTTGTGGGAGCTTGAAAAGCAAAACTCATCTTCTGTAGTGCTTTCTAAGTTTACAAGTTTATAATAATATAGAATTAACACACTGAAATACTATAAGAATATTCTCTCTTATTAAGAGCAACCATATAGTTTTTTCTATATTAAACTGTTTTCTGCTTACTTTTTTCCTATAACCAGTATCTAAATGCTCTTAATGACTTTTGTAGAAGCTATAAAAGCTTTTTTGTTAGGATTCTCCAAGCCTTTTGGTTTTATTTACATGCATTTGTAAGCCTCAGTGACTGAATTCTTACATACAAATAGTAAATTGTTTAATCTGTTCGATATTCTATAATCTCTCTTCCTCACTCTACATTCATTGTCAGAATCTGACTCAGGGGATTTATTTCATGCAGTGTAGCAATTTTTCCCCAAATTATCTGTAAGATGAAGCTATACATGGCATTCCCTTAAGAAATTCAAGTATGTATTTTTCTGTTGTATATGAAGACTCAAAATCCCTATCTTCACTCCATGCCCAGTCAGTAGGAACTTTATCCTTTAATTGAATGGAATTCTGAACTGAAGTATCTTTAATTGATGATTTAGAAGTTAAAGACAGGCTAGAGAAGACAGTAATGTGACAGATGTGTAGGATATCCACATGCACAGGCTGTGGGCAAATGAATGTATCATAGGTAAGAAGCACAAATTCTCTCGGCAGGTATGTGAGAATCCAGACATTGTGTTGGCACACGATCATCCGTCTATGGGGAATGAAATCCATGTGGCTAAATCAGACTTTTTAAAATTACTGGCATTAGTTTGAGCCAAATATTTCTTTTGCCTTACACAACGAATGGGAAAACTTTTGTGCCAAGGAAGGAACAGAACTGAGTGATAAATGTGACAGTAATATTTATTATGGGGCTTTTCACTGACGTGCAATCTTCTCTGATATGACCAGCCTGTAATTGCAGGTAACTTTCCTCCTTTGAAACTGACCAAGCAACCACCCTTAATTCCAAAAAGTGAAGAAAAACTTGCTCTCAAATTCCCCATTTCTATTCTCTGTTGGAGGCATCCAGTTTTGTTGATAATGATCTAATCTGTTGCATAACCAGAGAATACTGAGCCTGCTGCCATAGCCTGCTTCTTTCTTGGCACCGTTGGAAGGCTTCAAAGAGAGACTGTGTGTGTGAGGCGACTGCTCTACCAGCAAGACCAAGGGGATCAAAGCCTACGTTTAGAAATGGAAAACAACAGAAAGAGAAGCAGTTACCACGCAGTTGCAATCCTGAAACTGAAACCATCTCACAGGAATGAGCTATTTTGAAGCTGGGGATAATATATTACAAATTGTACAGAGAAGGATAAGATCATGGATTTTTTTAGGAAAATTCATCAAGATTTTATTTTGTAGTTTCTTGATATGGGGGAGATTACTGTTCAAAAAATGGATGTATTGACTATTATATCAATTTAATTGATTTTTGCATGATTTTATGCTGCATCACATTTTCTTCTTGGCTCCACTAATGTTTTCAATTAGGAAGTGTTCAAGTGAAATCAGTTGCAAAAATTACTTCAAGAAAAAATAGGAAAGTTTCTGTCCTGGTTTCAGCTAGGGTAGAGAAATTCTTTGAAAGCTGTTGTATTCAAGATGGTATTTAATGATCTTGGGAAAAATACAGTGGGCTGTGGTGTGTGTTTTGGTTTTTTTTCCCAATTTCATAATAAACAGAAATAATTTCCACATTATCTACCATAGTTTTGGATGAAAATTCCTGATTGTTCAGGAGATATCTAATTTATAACCATCTAATTTATTTTTCAGTGATATTAATGAATCAAGATTATTATTCCTTGTATTTTAAATACAGGGTCAGATGTTATTTTATTTTCACTTGCAATTCTGAGTATTTGTCTTTAATTCCATATGAAAACGTTCATATTTACCTATGCTAATTTAATATACCGTTTGAAATGTAAGAATCTAACCTGTATGTTTATTAGGGAAACTTGCTGTAATGTACAAACTATTAAGCAAAGAGAAACCATGAGACTTTCAGAATGCTGACTTAATGGAGTGTTCTTGGCCATAGTTCATTTGTCCCTCACATTTACTATGCTTCTTAATGTGGTTTTTATGGTAGGGAAAATGACAGTAACAGGATTTTTCATGCTCATTCCCTCCCTACAGAAGGGAGGCAAAGGCAAGTTGGAGGTGCAGTAAGCCTTCACTCCCTACTGTCCTTGTTACTGTGAAGTGTTCTGTAGGATGTGCCAGGTTAATGGTAGTGGCTGTGCCTCTTACTCCTGTGGTGGCCTGGTGACTTGCATTCATGTGATGTTTCTTTTGTGCTGTGAATCCTAAGGAAAACCTCAAAGCACAATGATTTTTCTTGATAGAGGTACACTTTATCAGGGTGCAACACTTCAGTGCCTGAAACTGTTCGCTGACGTAAGTCTTTGAAATATTGTTCAACTAGAATTTTGGTCTCCAGTGTTGGAAACACTCCCCTCTTCTTTAAAAACAGATTCCTTGCTATGTATGTTTGCAAAAATTTAAGTTCTGATGATACCTTGTCCTGATGCTTACAGGAGGCACCATAGTTATGATGACGACTGCTTCCTTGGACTGCTTTGGTCTCTGTGATGGTGTACATTTCTTCAGGGGTTCTTCCTTGTGGGGTGGGAAAGAAGGAATGGTTGGTCAGATCAGACCCTTTTGGGACCTCAGCTGCAAAACTAGATGCATTTTAAAAAATAGGAGCAATCTGTGTGTTTTGAAAGACATGTGAAATGTATTTAGAAATTATCCTGAGGGTCACAGAAGGTGTTTTCTTTATCCAAAACTACCCCAGACCCTTTCTTGGAAACACCAGTCTTTGAAACTTTTTTTATAAAGTCTGTCTTTTTAGCAAGGACTAAACAAAATATTTTTCTCTCTTTCTTTGTGAAACTTTAGTTTTGTGAAAATTTAGTTGTTCTGACTGATATGAAAATCCTTTAAAAATTAAGAGAAGGCAGAGATTTGGCATGAAAAAACACAGGCCAGTTTTTAAAGCTTAGCAGTTTTAAGGGATGAACAGTTCTCTGATCCCTAATTGTAGTGCTGAGAGTCAGCCGCATTGATCCTACCTCTTGCTGGAGAAGCACTACCACCAATTCAGTAATTGCTGAAATAATGTTACCTGGTACATGTTAAATAGCTGTTTAATCTTTTGTTTTATTTTTTTCTGTCATTCCTTACTAGTGAAATAGATCAGCAGCAGAGAAGTTGTATATGCTTAGAGGATTCTCCTCTTGTTCTCTTTTTTGGGTCATTGAAATCTCTCGCTTTTGAGAAGCTTTTGTACTTTGTTTTTATGTTGAGGGTATTTTTGACAGGGAGTCAATGCTCAGATTGCAGTTTTAGTTACTATGGAGAAGCTTTCCCACAGAAAAGCTTATGCTCTATTTTCTGAACACTGAATTTGACCAACTTCCTCTTAACTTGCAGTTCTGAAGTTCATTTTGTACCAGTTTTCGTTAGACTGAAAATTCTTTTGGCTCAGGCATGCTTCCTCTTAGCTTTTGCAATCTGTAGTGTCCTAATGGAAAAAGGAAGAGAGGAGTATTGGGACAAAAGAGGAATATATCCTGAAAGTCTGCACAGGAGAAGGGAAATGAATGTAGCTGTAGTCTGAATGTTGGGTTTTGTTGGAAGAGAGCTATGGCATGGCTGTCTTGGAAGTGAGTTTATTAGAGATTTCTAGTGTATTCTCATAATATGTATGTTAGTTCCTCCTCTTGAGGATGTGGTTTCCTTAAACAAGGTTTAAGGCTGTTGGGGTTTCCTTTTTATGTTGTGCAGCAGGTAAGAGTTTTTTAGGTTATAGTTTGTTTCCCTGGGAAAAACTTCCTGAGTCTGGGCTGAATGGCAACAACACGTGTACTTGGGTTCATATGTAGTTGTGGGGATTTTTTTGATACTTTCTGTAGTATTTTTGTGTCTGCTATACTGGATACTGTTTGAAGAGGTGGCTACATTAAGGTGTAGTTCAAAGTGGCAGAAAACCATATGAAGCTGAGAACTTGATCCAGAAATAGATTGTGAAAGATTCTGAAAGCATTTTATTTTCACCTGCTCTGTCAGCGTCTTTGCTGAATGAACACTTAACTCCCAAGCCCACTGTTCTCAGGCTGGTTAGATTGTGTGATTTTTATTTTTTTTCCACCTCCTCCAGCAATAGGAAGGCATTACTGCAGCCTTTGAAAGGCCCAAAGGTTTGATAGAATTGTGCTGCAATGCAGGCTTTCCTCCTGATCCTGTGCAGTCACTGTGATGTGAAGGGTAGGAACCTTTTTCTCCTTATCCTTTTATTTCTTTCAAATCACCCATTAAATACCTGAGAGAAAGCAGGCTGTTGGGGAAAAAGGTTTTCTACATAATAAGAAAAGTTGGAGAAGAAGAGATTCAGAGAGGGAGCAGCTTTCTAGGTTATGCCTGGAGGATTATTCAGATTCAGGAAGGACTTCAGAACATAGGGCTCAACCTCAACATCTTTTCAAATTCCTAATTAAACTAAAGACAGATCAGTTTCTAACCAATTATCTGTAAATGCAGAAGCATTTTAAGGGCATTTTTGCTGGCTGTTGTCAGAGTCTGAAGACATAATTAATGCTTTCTGGTCCCATTTTTTTCAAGGTGCTATATGGGATGAGGAAGGATTGGACCCTCTAAAGAGGGTCTTAAGGTTTCAAAAACTGGAAGAATAACAATGTTATCAGATAACCCATGAGGAAAGAGAGACATAAGGAATGCAGATCACACTGCAGCTAATCTTCAAAGATTGGGATTAGAACCAAGTTGTTTTTTTCTGCCTCCTCTTTTTCCTACCTGTGTAAATATAGACATTTTTATTCTGAAATTTCAATTCTAAAATCCTTAAGTTAAATCTGAAGTTCTTAAACTACAAAGAAATTGTTTCCTGAACAGATGACAGGGTAATCATGAGGGTTTTACTTCCTCTTCCTCTCTTTTGTGGCTCTGTCTCACTTTGGTTTGCAAGAAAAAGCTCGTGAACTCTTCCAGTGGACAGAGGCTGAAGCTTCTTGTGTATAATCACAAGCAAGCAGACAGAGACACTTTATCAAAGTGGCAGTTATTGTGTATAGAAGATTTGTGATAGACAGGAAAGATTTTGTTATGAAGTCTTTCCTAAATTGCGAACATTTTCAGTTGTGTGACCTTTTCTGGTTTAATTAGTGTAACTCTTAAAAGTGCAGGGCATCATGATTACAGAAGACAAATGTTGTTCAGCTGTATTGCAGAGCTTATCTCCTGAATTTGGTATGAGGTATGATGTTCCCTGCTGGATTGCAAAACTGAAATTGGCTCTTAACAAAGGATCATCTTGAAAAGTCGAATTCACATCCGTGTTTCTAATACCAGCCATACCTCTGGTGTTTTTGCTACTGCTGTCAGCTTGTATCTTTTTGTGTAAAGGTCTTAAGATGCATCAACACTTCTATTAATGTTTTTAAAGAAAGCAGTGGTTTGAATATGTGCGGCTGAAAAACACATTTCCTGCAGTTGAGCTGGCAAATTGCAGGCGCTCTTGAATATTTGGTCCTCAGGTAATACATATGAAAATGTGAATTATTCATTCATATCCACACATTTCTCAGTTTGGTTCTGGGGAGAGGAAAAGCAGCAGGGACAAAATACTGAAGATTCATGATGTCATGAAGCTTGACTAACTCTCTGTGTTGTGTTGTCATTTAATAACTTCTGACAAAGTTTGTGTAGTTTTTGTTCTGTCTTTGGAAATGCAGTTTATTTGCTTACAGAGCAATGGCTCTAGAATATTTTCAGATGGGCTGTAATAACTTGAGATATTCCAGTCTCTTTCTCTCCAGTCTTTATTGAAGGTGTGTGTTAGAGTACTGCAGCTAGGTTGTCTCTCCTGCATAATGATAATTTCTATTTTCTTTCCAAAATTCTGGACATGATGCTGGTTTTGATGTTTAAAGTAAGCATTTGAATATCTATTGTCTTAATTGATGTAAGTTTTAGGTCAAATATTAATGTAAAAGCTTAGAAAATACAGATAAGCACAGTTTCTGCACGTATTATTATTGCTTCCTAAATCTTGTCTTTATAGTTTATCACAATTATGGAGACTATTCTGATGGAAGAAGTGTTTAGAACTTTATAACTGACTTAGAATTATGTGCATGTATTTGTATAACGTTCATCAAATCAGAAGAAGAGGCGTCAAGCCATTTTAGAAGAAGCTATTGCTGTTTAATACTGGTTTTATTTTTATTACGCACATGACCTTGTACAAACTGTAATTTACTTGCCTTAAGTACTAAGAAAATAACATTTTTAGGTAGCATTTTTATTTGGTTGCTCCATTCTGTACTTATAAAACGTTAGCCGTGGGAATGTGTTTTATAGAGTTTTTGTTAATGACTTGGCATTGTGTAGTTGAATAAATAATTTGCATTTGAAATGTGAAAAAGTCAGTGCCAATTAGACAAAAAGGCATACCAGCTTGCAAGAGTGAAGGAGTCTAAGCTAATTCAGAAGAACATGTGTTTGCACACATGTGAGGAAAGCCAATATCTGAAACATGACAAAAGAGAGGATTTCCTATAAATACCCAGTGGTCCGCAGTGGGTCAGCAGTGTTGTAGAGCAGTGAGATTTTTGAAGTTTAACAGGCAAATCTTACGAAGACTTCAGTTAAAAAACCCCAAAACTTTAAATATGAAAGAATAGTAAATCTCCTGTTTACCTTTAATTTTGACCTCATTTTGCAGCTCCTCAACCATACAGTCAATACAGTGGATAGACTTGTCAAATGGCATCCATATAGCCTGAATGTTGGGCATGATGGCATCTCCTCTAGGAATACTAAGAGGTCTCCCAGATGTAGGTGGGTAGAGGTATTGACATGACTTAGACCCTCACTGCCTACACATGAAAAACAACTTTATTTTGGCATCTGTGATATTTTAGCAGCACAAATTTTTAGTTATGGCACATGTATATCAGAGACAACCAAAGCTTTCTGGTTTTCCTATACAACTTGGCACACAGATCAGGGAAGTTCTGTTTTGAACTTCAGTACAAAATGGAAATCTTGTAGCTGGCAACTATTTCCAGACACAGATCTGCACCTAGTGTACTTTCAGTAATTTATTGTTGTCTCATGAACTAGTTGTTTCTTCTACCTTCTTCTTTAGGTTTTGTTTTATTTTATTTGGTGATGTGGCTTTGTTAAGACCTCGTGAGTTTGATCTCCTTTCTAAGGAAAATTCACAGAACCTGGTATTTTGGCTTCAGTTTTTTTTTTAAACACACTTCTCTTTGTAGCAGAGCACAGCTTGACTGATGACAGCCTAATGATATAAAAGTTTGCTTTGAAATGGGGTTTGGTTTACAGCAGGAAGGACTGATGTGGTCTTGTAAGGAAAATGTGATGAAGGAGCAGGGAATATTTCTCCTGTGTTGTTAGGAGACCTTATGCTTTCCCTAATTTTTTTTTGGTTATATCTGTGTGTTTTTCTCTGTATTACTGAAAATGTGTTTTACTGCCTAAGTTCAGAGTAGTGGTTTTGTGTTAAATTCAGTTCAGTGCATATTCATTAGCATTTTTTGTTATTTGGAAGAAATTGCAGTCTTGTAGAACTGGAAAATGTAATTTAAGATTTTTCTGAACTTGGAACTTTTCCTCATTGTTGATAGTTGTTTAATTTTTGAGCAGCTCATCAGTTGAATGCATTTGTGTGAACACTGTGTACCTTCCATACCTCATATGTGCTGCTGTGTGGGTCTTGTTCTCCTCACTAACAAACCAGGCGTCATTGGAATAGGAAATACTAACATTAATGCCAATTACTGCAAAACTGCCGACAGTTTTCATTGGCAGAGACAAAAAATCTTGTGCTTCAAGGCTTAACAAACCCTTAAGACACAGATCAGTGAAGTGGGAAAGTTTTTATACATGTGCAAACTGACGTGCCTTGATTTGTTTCTGAAACATACAGTTATGGCTGTTGTCTGAAGTTCTTGATTAAATAAAATTATAAGTGTCTAGTACAGCAGGATCTAAGGAATCCCAAAGGATTGAATATGGCAGTTGCTCTGTTTTTATGATAATATTACCCTTTGCCCTCTTGTTTATCACCTATGAAATTGATTACATTTTCAGTGATATTAAATTATTATTGCAGGCTTAGACTCTAGATGCAAATTAACTTTTGATTAAATCTTCATTGATTTCAGGTGATGTATGAATTTCAGTCAAAGTATATGAAAGCAATATTTAAAAATGCCATTTCTGTAATGTAGTAGTGACTACACGGGAAATTTTGCTGCCCTTCTGGTGATTGAAGAAGCAAAGTTTTCTCTCCTTGGTATGCAATAAACCTTGTGAGATGCATTCTGCCTGGAGAGCATTACAGCTTAAATAAGGAACAACTGTGGAACTGTAATTAAATACAAATTGCAGTGCTAAAGTACTCTCAACAAATTATCACTTGATAGAGTTTTCATGGTTCTGAGGAGGCTCTTTTAGATGTAGGTAAATTTGAATGCTCTTGCTTTAATTCTACATTTCTGCTATAAAAACTTACTCTGTTGCCAACTTTCTAGTTTTTATTTGTGCTTTAGACTTACTGGCTTTTCAAAAGAAAGGTTTGGGGTTTTTTCCCTCTTAAATCAAAACTCAGATAAACTCTTGCTCATGTGTTTTACTGTTTCTTAAGTGAAGCCTTGGTCATCAGGGCATGACTCTTGCTTTATTAAACTGTAGCTGCTGGGCAGTTCTTGGGGGCTCACTGGGCTTGCATTTTCTGGTGAACTGTTCCAGGCTGTAATAGCAGCCTTTGCCATGCACTGACAGTGCCAGACATTAACAGTATTTATAAAAATGAGACACCAAGGAACAACCTTGGAAGATGAAGAACTTGTGTTTCAGCATAAGGTCTTTGTTCTAAAATTTCTTATTATAATGTTGAGGAATAAGTTAAAGAGAGAGAGAGACACACTTAAAATACAGGACTTAAAAAAGTTTCAATACAAATTTTTGGTTTAGTTTCATTTAACTTTTCAGTTGCTGGCTTATAACCAGTCTTCTTGCTTAAACTGAAATAAGCACATTTAGTGCAAAATGAACTTGAAATTTCAAAGCACTTACAGAAAAGAATTCTGAATAATCAGCGTTTGAGGGTACATTAATATTTTATATTGAACTGTTTATTAATTGCCAGAGACATGTTTTAATTTTCCTTTTCCTTTGGAAAATTAAAGTATTTGTATGAACTATGACAGATTGCTGCCAGAGATCTTGAAAAATTCTAATAAACTGAGATCAGTCTGGCTGAGATTTTGTGGTGGGGGTGTAGCTGTTTGGCAGTAATGTGACCAAAGGAGATTGGTAGTGGTGGTGGGGTGGCTTTCATGCATGCAGAGGATTGTTTCTAGTGGTCCTTCTTCCTTTCCATCTTCTTGATGGAATGTGAAATACTAGGTTTGGATTTCATCTTAATGCAGCTGAAATTTGGTCTTGTTAATCATGAGGTCCAAAGTTTGTATCTGTTGGAATTCTCTGGAAAAATGATGCATCTTTCAAAGCTGTTTTTTCCTGAAACACTACTCTAATTTAAAGAATTCACGTCAGACTTGTAGATCAAAGACAGACTATATACAAGCACATTACTATATTAGTATGTACTAGGCGAAATATATCACAAGGAATGTATATTTAAAGGGAATTCTAAGAAAAAGAAATGTAGAGATCTGATTATTTTGGAGGGCAGGCAATGAGAATTGCTTGTCTCCAGCCTGAACTTAAGTGCATTAGGTACTGAAATACTAATTCAGAAAATAGACTGGATGATAATTCTTTTTCCATTTCAAATGTTGAATCTTCTGCTTTCTCTTTTCCTGTGTTATGCCCAGGATTTATCCTTCTAGTGATTAAAAATATTCCAGTGTGGGTAGTAGAACTGTAAGTTTGATAGCATATCTTGCAGTATTGCCTAGCAAAATATTATTTCATTTCCCATAACTATTTAAATGATGCTGAATATATGTGTGTTTTCTTTCATCATTCCTTGATTATTGTTCTCTGGCCTTCTTCAGTGCATTACTTGAAAGTCGTTTTAATATATTATAAATATACTAATTAATGCATCTTTTTAATGACTCCAAGCCTAGATATATTTATTTTAGTTACCAGCATTTGTACTTATTTTTCCCTCTATTTCTCTGTAGCTACCTGAACTGTCATATGATGTCTTTCACCTCTTTCCTATTCAGTGACTACAGGACATTTGCAATTTTGTGCTTAGCTGTCACTTTTCTGGACAGCAATTATCCTAAATCCACTTCAAACTACAATGAAGTCGCTTGCAGCTTTGTCCAATTCAATATGAAGGAATTTTTTGAAATTCTCTTTAATTCCTACTGAACTTAGAAAAGGATGAACTGTATGGTGGCTGTGTTTGATCTTACTGTTTTCATTGTAGTTAGTAAGTGTTATTTTTTCTCCAGCGTTTCCTCAAAATGTTTTCCAGTTCTGTTTTCCTGTGAGGTTGGTGATGTCCTGTTCTTAGTTTGCTGCCTTGAGCTTTGACTTGAGTTGCTGGATGGATAATTGCTGAACTGAGAACACTGCAAAGACAGCTTTTAGAAAATACATACTTTTGCAATTCAGTCTCTTTCTTTTCAATAAAATCATGATAATTTGATTGGGAGAATAATTTAATTTTATATTATTTAATTAGGCTTTTTCCTCTGTGTCCCAGTCTGCCCTCTGCCCCTTAAGGAGAGGGCCTGTAAAGCAAAATAGTAGTAGGGGGTAACACAGTACAATTACAGGTATTTTGTATTTTTCTTTAGACTACAGCACTTTGTTGTATATTTGGCGCTGGAAGCTCATCAGATGCAAGCCTACAGCTCAAATATGGACTGGAATTTGAGGGGAAAACAGTGTACCTTTCACTGAAGTGGAAGCCAGTTTATAGTGGGGACCAACCTTAATTTAGTACTGCTTTGGCCAGTCAGTTTTCTGTGGGCAAAATGATTGCCCTGTTAGCAGTAGAAGAGAATGTGTGTTGAAAAGCTGAAGGAAAAAAGCTAATAATTTTCTGCACCTGACCTCGCAGAGGAACCTCTTCCCCCAAGCCAACCATGATAAAGTGCCATAAATTTTCTCCACATGTTTTAGCTGTGCTTAAGCAGACGATACGGAAGATTTGAAGCTGTAACAAGATACCCTTCCTCCTGAAGAGTGGGACTGAATTTCAGCTTGTTCTTTTCTGAATGTTTTCTTTTGGCTAGACATTCGAATTGTATTTATTTGACTTTTTTTTCTCCACAGGATATCTGCTAGTGAAGGGTAACATTGTTGGATGTACATTTCAGCATTTAATTTTTTGGCTCAATGACCCA
Organism: Argya squamiceps; assembly: GCA_037834095.1. Taxonomy (NCBI): domain Eukaryota; kingdom Metazoa; phylum Chordata; class Aves; order Passeriformes; family Leiothrichidae; genus Argya; species Argya squamiceps. The sequence continues at coordinate 98,397,086 of JBBMKD010000102.1, read as the reverse complement.
AAGCTCCTTTTGTTGATGTTTTGGGGAGGGAGTAAATTAGTGTTAGTGGCATGTCTTATGTATAAGATAAACTTCATCACTTAGTGCTCAAGCCTAAAGACGAAGATGCAAAAAAAAAAAAAAATGGAACATTAGCTTGCAGTATTTATTTTGTAATTGATTTATGCAGACAAAAGTTGGTTTCTCTATGTAACATTCACAAAAATTTTATAAGTATGATTCTTTCTGAGTGCAGAATTGAGTGAAATGTATCATACTGTGATACGGTGATATTAATGCCTTTTAAGAACAGTTGGATTTTATAATAGGAGGGTTGGTTATAAAAATGTTAAACTAAATAGGTAAATTCTTGGTGCAAATCCTTTGGGAAGCACAGTTGTACTTGGGATACAGTCAGTTTGCCTCTGTTTGTAAGATGAAATTCTTCTGCCTTGTTTAGCATCTATTATTTAAGAAGAACCTCTTGGGTTTCTACTAATGCATATTCCTGAAAAAATCACATCCAAATCGACAAGAATGTGTCTCAAAATTGTAACCATTAAACCAAATTTCTTATCCTAATACTTTAAAGAATGCCTCACTGCCTTTTGAAGCAGTGAGCTATGTTGTGTCTTGAAGTTAACAAAAGTGTGACAGTGAAGGCAAAACTAGTCTTTCCTCAGGAATGCCTTCAGTGTGTTTCAGAAAGTTGGTGGAGGTAGTCAGACACTGGCAAAATGGCCAAGGGCTTGTAGCCCAAGTTTCTGCTCATTTGCTGTGTTTAATAAAACAGGGAAGAGAAAGGACAATTTTTCATTACTAAGATTTGAAAGTTATATTTTGAAGCAGCTTGAAATGCTTTTAAGAATAATGAGCTAGGTCTGAGTCTAGTTTTATGCCCAAAACTCTTATGCTACAAAATGGTTTAGAGTAACTGTGAATTGCTGTTTGCAATTTGAGCAATGTGGGGAATTTTTGCACTGCGGGAATCCCCTGCTCAAGTGACCAGGATTCAGTGGCCACCAGACACCGAGTGTGAAATTGGTCATTGATTAAGGAGGAGAAATCTCTTACAGACAGCTCTGCCATCTTTCTTCATGACCTCAGATCAGTTCATCAGCTCTTTCTTTTGCTGTGTTGCGTCTGTGTGAAAAGGGTTATGTTACTCTTTGGACCAGATTCCCTCTCTTTATATACCTGTGCTGACTGATTTTACTGGGGTTACTTCTGGTCAGTACAGATGTAAGGTGAGAAGCAAGGTTTCTGTTTACATTGTCTAAGACGTTTGATTTCTTTTTAAATTTCAGCACTCAGCTTATATGTAGAATATAGGCCAGTATTTTCTTAACATGGTAAGAAGGAAAAAGTTAAGATGATGAACTCTTCAGAATATTAGCAGGTCAAAGGTTAATGGACTGATAGGTGAGGTGCTCTGGAAATCAGTCTCTTCCCTGTACAGTGCTAGGTTTTACATGCTTATGAATTTTGGATATGCAGAGGAGCTCCTGGATGACAGCGAGGATGTCAGTGATGTTGTTTCACACTTCAGCTCTGTCGTACAAGGAAAGGCCATTGCAGTCCACAGTGTTCCTCCTCTGGATATGCTAATGCACTGTGAAAGTGCACATCATGCCTGGATGGCCTCTGCTGATAAAATACTGCCTTGAGATCTCCCAAAGTGCTAATGTGTCAAAGCGCCCACGAGCAGAGGTGAATAATACTGCTTTGTAAAGGTCACGTCTGCTGAAGTTAGCTCCTGTGCCCTTCTTGTGTGGGGCTGGACTCCACTTGGGAAAGTTCTGTTGTTCTTTGCAACCTCAAAATCCACAGTTTAATGGGTGGAATCAATAGGGCTGATAAAGTGTCTTAAATTAGACAGTGGGAAAGAAGCAAGCACTGAAAGCCTTAAAGCCTTACTTAACTGGCTCTTTGAGTTAGGGGGCTTGTCTGATTTCAAGTCTTGCCTACTGCAGTGTTCCTCAAAGTGTGGTATCTGTTTTGGAATTGCCTTATTCTCATTTTCGGGCTTCTTCTGTTTCTTTACCTTCTAATGAGAAACTCTTCCACTTCTTGCAATGATTCCTGGTAGTTACCTAGGACCATTTGCCAAGCAAAGTTAGTAGTTACTCTCACTAGTGGATGAACACATTTAAAAAACAAAACAAAACAAAAAACCAGCTACCTTATAATTTTTAAAATGTTACATTTTTCAGTAGCATTTGACTCTTCCCTCTTATTTAAAGCCTTATGCCTTTTTTTCCTCTAAAGATTTTAATATTTAATATCATTCATAAAATATTGTGAGCGTGGTGTATAATTTGTGTACAAAACATTAAATAATAAAATAAAAAACATAATAAATAATAAAATAATAAAACATTAAAAAATAAAACTAAAGCATAACTTCAATTATACTCTTGCAATTTTATTCGGGACCTGGTTATTCTTAAATACTTTCCATGAAACATGTATATGTAAAACTTACATGCGTTAATATCACTAAGAAAAAGATCTTCAAATGACTTCTAGCTGTAAGCAATATATCAGACTTGTCAACTGTTTCTAGTGTCTTGCAGGACATTTGTGTTCATAGATAACCTCTCATTCTGGACTTCATTATTTACAAAAGTATGTGTCCACCATTCACACTGTGTCATTTCAGACCTAAATCTCTGAGTTCTAGATGATCTGGCATTTTTTTCTACTGTGAGGAAGAGACATTTCCCAATTAATGAGGAAAAGGTTCATCTCTCCTCTGTAGTAATGAGACTACAGTCTGAAGTGAAACTCTGCAAAGAGGAGATACCCTTCCTCCTTTAGTTTCCTATTTTGTTTCTCCATGAATAACTGTTCCTTCACCCCACTTGGTTAGCTTAGAGGTTCTGATTCACCAGAATGGTCTGTGAATGTTCTCTAAATGTTTGCTTAAAAAGGAAAAGCATTCTGAGTCTGCTTTTAGGAGTATGTTTAAGTAATGTTCGTTCTTCTGTTCAACCAGTGTTTTCATTGCTAGGCATTTAAAGGATAGATGAGAGTTCATCTTTCAAGCAAATACTTTGCTAATTGTTTCTGTCTACTACAGTTGTTGCTTATTTAAGTTAGGCAAGCCACTGCCCAGTGTCACAGTGTTTTGTTTGGCTTTCATTTTTCCATTCCTGATGTCTGTTGAAGACTGACTGGTAGGTTGGGTAATTCCAAGTTTGGTATCTTACCTTTACATTTTCTTGTCTGTTTCTCTTTGAGGCTTGATTGCAGTCACTGCTTCTGCTTCACTGATGAGAGTAAGTTTATTCTCAAACACTCACAAAGTAGGTACTGGATCATTTAGGTACCGTGCCAACTGCAAGGTGCCTGGCTTCCTACAGGACACTGCCTCTTTGTGTATGTAAATAAAGTGTAGGGATCTCCCTCCATAGAAGAGATTTGTCAAGGTTGGAAAAGACCTCTAATATCATCTAATCTAACCATTGACCCAGCACTAACAAGTCCACCATTAAACCATGTCCTTAAGCACCACATCTACATGTTTTTTTAATACTTCCTGGGATGGTGATTCAACCACTTCCCTGGGGAGCCTGTTCCAGCACCTGACCACCCTTTCAGTGAAGAAAATTTTCCTAATATCCAATCTAAACCTCCTCTGGTGCAACTGCTTAAACTTGCAGCACCTTGCAGTTCTGTTAGGTCTGTGCTACATAAGGTCATTCTTATGATATTTGTGTAGCTTCAGCTGCCAAATGCTGTTTCCAATGCACTTGGGTGCTTGTTTAGCATTTGTGCTCTGTCTTTGAAGTCTTCTGTTATTAGAAAACTTAGTGGAAGAGCCACCAGCATCTCCTGTGCTCTTATTTTCCACTTCTCTAAAATGTCTGTTCTCTGGCATTTGTGGGGAGCAATGCTGGGTCATGGAAGGCTTGGGCCTCATCCAGCCTCAATCATTCTGAAGGGCTGAAACTACAGGAACAAGGGAAAGGCTTGATTTTGTCAGCTTTTCAAATTTTCTTTTTATCTAAGAATACAACTTAAAAATCAGATAGAACCAAACCCCCTCTTTCTCCTAGGACTTGATGTCTCGTTGAGTGCACTGGGGCATAAAGACAGATAATTCACATTACTCGTTGCTTGGTACACCAAGAATGTTGTATCACACATGACTATGTTTAACCATAGCTTTTAATTACATGACAATTTGTTAAACATGGCATTTTAAAATGTTTACAAATTTTGAACAGCAGCAAAATAAAACCTGACATTGGTTTATAGTAAAAGTAAATAAAGTATCTTCCTAACAGTATCCCATGTGGCTAGATATAATTTTTTTTCCTGAAATTCTTGTTATATGGTTCATTGGAAAACTCAATAAACCATGCCACTTTGTGTCACTTGCTTAGTGTTTGAAGAATGCTGAGTAATGGGAATAAATTTGATTTAAAACCCCTAAATGAACAAAAGTAATACAGACCAGATAACAGTCAGGACAAAGATCCTGAAAATATTTTGAATTTACAGAAGTAAGTTGCAAATAAAATCTAAAGTAATGTGGGTACGTACAAGGTGGAAGATACCCTGATGGGTGTACACTTGACTAGATGGCAAGTCCAAAACCAATATTTGGGTGTACTGAAAGTAAGGCACTTCTACCTAGCATAGGCCATTTGGTCATCTTGAATGTAGTCCAGGAGAACTTTACTCCCTGCAGTAATTGGCGGATCCAGGCTCTTAGTTGGTCTCCCATACTATCAAGCTGAGCTATTTGATTCTTTACCTACATGTGGGTTGGGTTTTTTTCCCTTGCATTTCAGCAGCTTCCTCTTTTCATCCCAGTGTTTTTGTAGTTCAGCAAAGATTATGTGTACACCTGGTAAATTATCTTCCCCCTTCTCTAAGCATTAGGATGGGGAGTTACTCAGGAAATGCAGTACATCTCTATTTGCTTTTGTTAAACAAAAGCCAACCTCAGTATTAACTTTTCTAGACGTTTTCCTGAGTTAGCCACAGAAAACATCTTCAGTAATTTTCTTCTAGCAGTGCAGGCTGGGCAGTTGGATTGGCAGGAGGTCAGCCAATAATGTGCCATTTTATATTCAGGTTTATAGTCATGCACAAGTAACACAGGAATGATTTTTTTAATGAATGGGTAGGCAGTTGACAGTTAAAATTGTGACCTTGTTGTATTGATACCTTATTAATTATCAGCTATACATCTTTCAAAGAGAACACTCTATTAACTGATAGCCTACTTTGTTTATAATGATTAATAATATAAAATTAATTGTCTGCAATGGGTATGGAAAGAGATGATCTATGTTAATCAATTATAAATGAAACCTTAATATTTGGCAAGTCTGACAGTGATCTCTGGAAATAATTTCTTAAAAGGAACATCTTTTTGAGTAATACTTTTTTTCCTAAACATTACTGTTGGAAATTGACTGATGCTAAAGATATTGAGCATTTTTACCTGCTCTTTACCAGTTCGCACTGCCTATTTTATTTTTTTTTTCACTTTTTCTCACTTAGCTAAATGGTAGAGTTCTCCAGTATTTTTTTGGGTGGAAAGTAGGACTGAGTTTGGGGGTGCTGGTGGAAAGAAAAATAGGATTAAACATAATATTGAGGAAGTATTTTATCTCTAGACTGAACATTATTTTGTCTCATACACTGAGCTGCTGCACCTACTTTTCCCATCCTTTTTCTTCCTGGAGGGCTCCGCCTGAGGCCCAGATGACCCCCCTGACCACCCTTCACCACTGACCTCTGAGCTACCACTCACACCTAGAGGTTTAAATGTGTCCTGCCTGTGGAAGGTTGTATTTGCCCCCTCTCAGTTTTTTCCAAGCTTCCTTGCTTTCTTAAGTGTGGAGAAAATTCTGGTAACATGTAGACAGTAGCAGGTGAGGGTTTACAAAGTGTGTCACTCAAAAGTAGCAGGAGGAGTTTGATGATGCTGCACAAGCCAAAAAGGAAATTTCCTGGCTTATGGAGGAACAGATTCTTTCAACTGAAAGGAGTGCACACCTCAGCAGTTATTGCAGTATCAGACACACAAGGGATGAGGCAGACAGCAGAAAGCCAGGCAGGAAAATTCTATTTTAATATTTCTGACTTTATTTATATACACTTTTTACAGAAGGCAAAAGATTGGCTACACAGGTTGCCACCGACCTTGTAGGTGAAGATCACCATCAATCATATTTCTCCTCCCAGAGGAGAAATATGTAAACAAAGTAGATAATTCTAAATATATACATAGTTTACATGAAGCTGAGTGAGAATCTCCACTACAAAATTGCAAACACTCACAAGGCAAGAAAACTTAAGGTGACAAGCAGGGAGCATTAAGGATTGCGCATTTTTTAATCAAATATTAAAATAATTAAGATTTTTAAATCAAAGAAAATAATAATAAAAAAGACTTTTTTGACAGGTGTCCCCTGTGTCTCTGGCACAATGTGTTTCCATGCCTTCCCTTCTGTGCCTGTGATGAGTTGATATGCATCTGCCTGCTGTTTACAAGAGCCACATTGTGAGTAAGGAAGGGCAAGGAGAAAAATGTGCCCCTTTTTGTCAATTTTTGGTGCTTTTCTGGTGCTGCTTGGGGATCCCTTTAATGATGATACACTAATATGTTAAAGAGGAACGTCCTTATATCTCCTTTGAATGGAAGGGTTATTGTACTTGATTTGTTTGCTGTAGTTGTAAGCTCTCTGGAGTAATGACCTTTTTGTGTGGTTTGTTCAGTGCTGTGTTTACTCTTGATGTCCTGCAAATTGCTGTAAAAAATAATACAGGGAGTAATGTAGCAGCACTTACCTCTTATTCTTTTTCTATATCCAATGTAATAAAATTATACAGTAACAATTGAAGAAGATACGGAGATAATGTTGTCTAAATGCTGTTGTTTCCAAGGAATTAGAAGCCATTTGCCAGCCTTTAAAGTATTTTTTTTTAATTCAGTGAAGGTGGATATGTAAATTTGGGTTTGAAAAATTCTGCTTTTATGTAGCTATTAACCTAATTTTGAGGATGTTTTAAAATATTTAGTTAACATATCTATAGAGTCCAGTAATGTTTCAGCATGTGCTCTTTAAAAGGTCTGTCATAGTTACTTTGCTTCAGGTATTTATGAACATAGGAACCAAAATAAGATTGATTACAAATACATAAAAATGTAGTATCTTAAAATTTGACACAAATTTTGTCTTTTTTTTTTAATGATGAAACTGATGGTAATTTTTCCCATTTCAAAACCTAGATATTGGTTTTTGAAATGTTTTGGGTAGTATTTAGTGTTTTTTTAAGACTTCACATTGCAGACTCAGTGCGTTATATGATAAATTTAATCCAGAGAAAAACTAGAAAATTGTTCTGAGGCAGCCTGTTTGTTTTATTATTTTTTTAAGTGCCATGATTTTGGGAATTGAAACCTGTGCCTTTTAAAAGAGGGAGTTCTGTGATACACAGGGTACCATTTATTGAACAGAGACTGATATTGAATGGCTGCTGCTGTTCTGCAGTAACAAATCCCCTTATGAATGGCTGTGGAAAGTTTAAAGGTTATTATCTTGTGTTTGTTTACTTTGTAAAGATAAGATTTCAGAGAAAATCGAAGGGTACTGTCTGAAATTCCCAGTCATTGCAGTTCCACGGACAGCATCGATCCCTTCCTAGAGGTTGTTGGGGACTCATTGTCTCCCTGTTCATTATAGGCTGCTGCTGAAATCTCCAATATTTCAGGTTTGCAATTCTTTTATTGTTGTTTCGGCAGTTTGTCAAAATTAAATGACTTAACCAAATCAATACTGTCTTGCTTGGTAACATCTGCATTTCACATGTCAAGATATTTTGCATTTCGAATGCAGTCACAATGGAACGAGCCACAGTGATTGCAAAAAGAACCTTTTGGCCCTCTGAAGCCTTCTGACTGTAAGGAAACTTTCTGGAAAATAAACTTTGCTCAGCTATGCAATCACAGCTTCCACTGAGATAAGTGGTGATTGCACACATGTGCCCGTGGGGAGGAGTGAGTTGGTAAAGAATAGATGCAGCAAGGTCAGAGACAGAATATAAGCTACAATGATAATGAATTTTACCTAATTTAGAACAACTGTTTGTGTTTGTGTTTATTGGTGAGACAATTAATTACATAGTAAGAAATAAATAAACAACTTCCTCTGTTGTGATGGCCTCTCTTTCCGTGGTGGTGATGAAGCTTTTCTTACCAATTTAAGTTGTGGTGATATGTGGCTTTAGATACATGTTTATCATTAGCTAAAATAACGCAGCTGTTAAGACAAGGTTTATTGCCATGCTTGTTCTGCATGCTAAGCACATTCTGTGTACATGTCAAACAAAATGCCAATTTAATCGGCCCCCTCAGAGTTTCCGAAGGAGTGATGATGAAAGTTTGGCAAGTTTATTTGCACCGTTCTGTACAAAATCTGCACGGCCATTATCTCCAGACACTTGCAATATGAAAAATGCCAATGGTGTTTTTACATACTTAAGAGACTAATAAGCTACAGATGTCAAAACTGTAAAGTTGAATTATCTTGAACGTGTATGAATATAAAAATACAGTTTTTTTACATTTGGGTAGAGTTTTTCTTAAGCTGTGTTTTAGTACTCAGAGCTCTTTGTAGCATTTCTGAATGATCACTGATTTAGGGAAATTATTGTCTGAATTGACAACCCATCCTAAAAGGAAAAGTGAAAATTCCTTATTAAAAGTAGGAGTCATTAATTTCTTCTTAATTTGTTTGGAACAAGAATGTAGAGGGAAGTAAACAAAAGGGTTTGGTTTAGACAATTGTCTCTACATCGTTGCCTGACACCCCAATAATAAACACAGCAGGTTGGCACATTCAGGTTGCTAGACATATCATACCGTGGTGAAAAGCTGTGTCTGTCTGTCTGTCTGTCACAGAATAGATGGAGTCCAGTGCAAATGGTCAGGATGTTCCCCTGCTTCTGTTTCTGCATTCAGTTTACTTTTTGCTTCATTTAACTATCCACCCTCTGCAACCACACTGATGTAGGAGCTATAGCTTTTCACAAAATAAAACTTTATTCTTTCCAGGCAACATCTAAAGTATTTAATAATATACTTTATAATTTTCGTTTTTATTTCACATCAAATGACAGTTTGAAGAGCTCAGGCTGAGGGAAAGGGAAATTCAGGCTAACATTTTTCACAGAGTCTATTTTGGGCATCAGCTCTGGGTGCCAAGCTTCAGAGGGAGGCTTTGACTTAAAGAGAAATCCTGTGCTCTTACCTTGTGCTCACTCAGGTTTGAACTACAGGATTCAGCACCTCTGTCAGGCTTTAAATCTTTCAGACTGAGTACCCCAATTTAGTTACTCTTTTTGATAGACTGACTTATGTGGGCTGCCAGAGGTCAAACGAACCCACCCAGAATCAGACAAGAAAAAAACTTGTCTGAATGCCCAGTTTTGTGCTTAACTTTCAAGTCTGTCTTCTTGGGCCTCTCAGAAAATCTCTTCTTTAATGACAAGCCAGGAAATCTTTTAACCAGACCTGAACTAAACGTTTATGTACCCCTTTTTAATGCTTTCCAGACTAACAGTAATCTTTAAATACTGTTTTTCATGCATGGGTTTCTTGAATTTATTGCTTTTCTTTTTTTTTGCTCTTGTTTATTCAACACAAGTTAGTATTTGAAAAATAAAAAGATGAAATATGGAGAACTTACAAAACATGGATAATTTTGTAGCCATGATTACATGTTAATGTGTCTCTAATCAAGTAAGTGTTTCCATCACAAGTGAGGAATAATTCAATCAGGATTACTGAGTTCACAGGACAACTGATGGACTTCCATGGTATACTCAAGAAGTGGATGATACTTTCATGAAGCAGAATGCAAATGTTTCCATTACAAGGTAATGGACAGCAGTGACTGATCAGCCTGCTTAATTTTTACATTTTTTCTGTTAATCCCTGATCAGATAATTGCTCAAGGAATTTGCAATGCCAGCAAAATGCAGATATGTTATTCTCAAAGGAAAGGTAGCTTACTGATATTTCAAATGTCAGTTCCTCCAAGTGTATGAAACTAGTTTCCTCTGCATACAATATTTGTGCTTGCTGTTAAGAATTAACTACCTCCTTACCCATCCTGGAAATTATTCATGTCAGCCTACCTAAGCACAGCAGCCAAATGATGCAAAACCTTTACTCAGTTTTGTTCTCCATCCCTGCCCTAAATGTTAATCCCAGAAATCCCTGGGATTTGTGTGCTTATTGTAAAGATTTTCTATGAAAATGAAGTAATACAACATAGGCATAGTTGGAAACAGGTTAATTTGTTTTCAATTGATAGATACTTTTCCATTCATGTGTGACTAAGTTCTTTGCTCCTGACAAGTTATAACTGAAAATTAGTTGGACTGGGGGTGGATATTAAAATGAACAAACAGACTAGAAAAAACCCAAAAAACAAAACCAAAAACCTGAAAATTAACTTCAAATTACTGGATTTAGCGTCGTTCAAGTGACAGTGTCTCCCGCTGTCCTGTTAAGACTGCAGTATGAAACAAAACCTTGTTTAAGCAGCTGCAGGAAGCTTTTGCTTCCCTGTAGTCAGTTTTAGTTTTAAAATCTTTGTACTTGTTTGCTGGCAGTGTTTTTTTGTTGTTGTAGGAGACATGACCTGGGAACTGGGGGCATTACTAGCAAATAAACAGCAAGATTAGAAGAAAAAAGCATCTTTCATACTCTAACTAACGGGTATGTGACTGTGTGTTGTGTTGTAAGCTTGAATTCTGACAGCAGGTAACAGTCAAGTACAGTTTTATTATTGTAGTCTGAAAATGTGAATATGGGTGCTTTCAGTTACCTGGCACTGTTGTATTTTGATGAAGAAGCCAGTTGTTTGCTTTTGCTGTTTGCTGCAGGAATAGAGAACTGATGTTGTAGCAGGGGGAAAATAACAGGAGGGAATGGGGAAAATTATTTTAGGTAATGCTGTATGTGGTAGTGGGAGTGTTTGAGGTCAGTATTAGTCAAGCAGTTGGCTGGTTAGATCCTCACTGTGATGATTTTCTGCTCACAAACAACTTGTCTAGAAACCCTTTAATCACATCACCCGTAGGTATCCACAAGTTTTTTATGCAGAAATATTCACAGAGATGAATGCTTTATGACTGCCTTTAAGAATACCTTTCACAGCCAAGAAATATCATGCTTTCCGGCTCATGGTGTGATTTTTGGGCTTGTCCTGTGCAGGGCCAGGAGCTGGACTGGATGATCCTTTTGGGTCCCTTCCAACTCAGGGTGTTCTCTGATACTGTGATTCTGTAGGCATATTTGCTAGTGGATATCATCATATGCATGTTTCTATGCTGCTTGTACATTGATACAAGTGTTTTTCCTTTTTTGCCAATAGTAGTTTTGTAAAGTTACAGGCAGCCAGTTCTATATTGCTACTCAACACATTCCTCTGAAACAGACTTAGAGAAAGGTCTTAATCTTGTCTGGGGAGAGGATAAAGATCTCTTCTGCAGAACATCGTGATTCATCCTGCTGTGCTCAGTGAGGCCAGCCAGATACTAGGAAGTTGCTGAGCTGCTGAAACTTCTCTGCATAAGCTTTCAGCTCTGAAAAATACTTGTCTGCTCCTTGACTGGGGTATTGTTGTTCTTAGTCATCTGAGCCCAGGATCTCACCACGCACCTCTGCCATGTGCGTAAGAACACAACTTTGTGCTGGGGGAAAAGCTAGATGAAACATAGGTTTCGTTTAAGTGTTGGGAAGCCATTAGTCATTCTTACCACCACTGACTGCAAAGTATCACAAAATAGTATCCATTCCTTTTGAAAACTCTCTCCCTTGCTTATAAATTTCCCCTGTTGACTTACAGTGAAAAGCAGCTGTTGAAGACTTCAAAGATATTTGTCCTCTGGTAGCCTGGTGTCAGTTCAAGGAGGAGACATCTTTTCAGCAGGTGAAAGAGACTGCTGAAAGCTTATGGGGATTCTCTGCTTGGCAACTTCTGCCAGGGGCAGTGGAAGTTTCCTTCTTGCATATCATGTGAAGAAAGTTGAAGAATCTGTGGATTTGTGCATGTGAATTTAGAGATGATCTATCAGAAAAACAAGGTTAAAAAAAAAAAAGGGTTTCTAGGAGGGCCATGTGATCTTTCTGTGGGTCAATGTACAATGACTGTGTAAGTAAACCCAAACCCCAGGATTTTCATTTCAACACCAGGTAGCATCTAGTAACACGTTGCAACATCTCATGGCCCTGGGCTGTGGGGCAAGCATTACAGCCACAGCTGTGATGTTTTGTGTCCTGCATTGTGTAGGTACTCAAGAGATACATCAGCTGCAACACTTAGTGATAGTGACAGGTGCAGTGTGCCAGTAGGTGGTCTCTGTTTCTTCAGGAGATATAACTCTACTGGCTTCCTTGAGCAGACTAGAGATAGAGTCATTTCCATAATGTCTAACTTAGATCCTAGATCCTCAAAACAGTTGCTTTCATGCCACAAACTTCATCTGAAGGAAATATCTTTGCAGAGTTGATGGGAACAAGGGCCATTCTGCTTCTTCATGGGTTCTGTCATGCATCTTAAAGCACCTCATGTGATTTAGAGAAACTCAGATATGAGGCAAATCATTATTGGGTGTATGAAGATGTTGAACCAAGATTCTGTGATAAAGATGTGTCAGGTGGCTCAGTCCTTGTTAGTTTCTAGTAAGTGCAGTTGTTACTGAGCACATCTGAATCAGGAGAGCCTGTGGCTAAGAGCTTGGTGCTGGTCTTTCATGGGCTTACCAGGAAGGGAGGATAGGGGATTATGGTGCCTGGTAGGAGTTTTAGGGAATTGTCATGTCAGACACTCCTCAGTGAGAGAAGAAGCAACAACCCTTCTCAGGATTTGTGATCTCCATAGGTCAGCTCTGACAAGACTGCCACAAGCTCTCTTCTATTTTTGGTCATTCTCTGAATTAGTAAAAAAGTCATTGGCCCTTGGGCTTTACCTAGTAACAGTGAGTCTTTGAAATCTTACATTTGATGTCTGAAAGCTCAATAGGGGAACCTTCTCAGGATTTGCATTCTGCTTCAAGTTTCTGTTATTTCAGTAGTGACCCCAAAAAGCCAGTATTTTATAAGCAGAGAGCAGGCACCTGCTCTACATCTGTTCCTTTTCATCTGTCTTTCCAAAGCTCTTCTCATGTTGTTACAGTTATCTGTCTTTTGTGTTCCTTGCCAGAAAGTTTGTGGTTCTCAGTTGTCATTTCAGGAGACAAAAGAATGGCAAAAAATCTTCTGTGGCTAGCAAAGTAATGTTAGGTGTGGCTTTTGATGGTATTACTTCTACTGCAGAACATCTTACAGCCTCAGGCATTTCAATAATTTTGACTTTTCTCCTGAGCTCTCCAGACTTTTTTATATTCTGCTGGAGCATCAGAGAGGCAGATGGGCCAAGACCGTATCCTCCTAAGGTCTGTTTTAGCTGCAATTTATGAAACAGAAATGTATTTTTTGTTTTCTTCCCCATACCAACTCTTTCAATAGCTTTAATATTAGAAAGAAAAAAGTAGTAACATGTTCAGGGAATTCAGTGCTTATAGCTTTCTTCAAAATGTTTGTTGAAAGTATCAAAGATGCAAACAATTATCTTTGGTATTTTAAGTGTGTCTTTGAAATTTAACTTCAAAAGTGTCAAGATTCATTGCTTTATAATCCATAATCCATCTGAAAATCTAGTAACACTTGTCTATGTGGAAAGCAGAAAGTCTCTTCTGATTTTTTGGTGGTTAGTAAAAAGTGATGCAAACCACTGTGATTTTCTCTAAAAGTCCTGAGACTTCAGTTCTTCTGTAGTTCTCTCTGATTTACCTTAGCCCTGGGAATTTAGTGAGTATTAGATGGGAGTTTAATGCCATCTGAAGGATGTGGAAAAATTAACTGTGTGAAGGTGCTTGTGTTTCTGGGATAGAGCCTGGATTGTTCTGTGTTTGACAGAGTAGATGCTCTGCAAGTGACTGCTGTGTTTTCTGACAGTGGTTTTTTGAGCATATATAAATTGAGTGAATGAAGTGCAAGACAGAATCCCACTGAACTGATTCTGAACTTCTAAAAAATACTGTTTGATAAAGCAAAGAGGATCTTGTAGATTAATTGTCTCAATAAAAAAGAGTAAGATTAAATAAGTGTAGTGTTATTTTTAATGAGATAATCTGTAGCAGTGTCTTTAGTTAAGTATGTCTGTGAGCCTACATTTCAGATTGAAGAGGTGATGAAGCTGAAGGCAGTGTAGGCTTGTCCACTGGGTTTTGGATGGCAAATATGTCTGAAAGGTGTGAAGTTCTGTGATACCAGGATTATTTTAAAGAAAAAAATAAAATCTCCTGCGATTGACCTCTTGTGCAATCATCAGCTTGTCACTAATCAAGAGTGCCAGCCAGCCATGTGGGAAGTGTTTCTGAAGGGTTTTAGGGTTTGAAAACTTAAACTTATGGGTGTTATCTTTCAAAGGTCTTTTAGTTTAAAACTAAAAAAATGGGACCATGTAAAATGGCAGAGCGAGAGGAGTGGTATGGTATTATTTTCATGTTAGCATATGAAAATGAATATGAGACTGGACATCTCATTATTCCAGTAGTTTCTGAATGTTGGAGGTTCAACGTCTGTGAGGGAGAGAAGAAAGAAAATAATGTGGGTGCTACAGCTCTCTATTTACATCTCATGTAAGAACAGCAGCCATGAAAAAATCCAAACTTCTGGAAAAGAAGGAACGTTTATTACAGAGAGCCTCCAGCAGCTGAACAAAGCAAACACCCATATGCAGGATGATTAATTAAACCACTGCATTTGTGTTTGTCTAAAATGGTCAGGATGAGGTCAGACCTAACTGAAACTTTCTAGAGCTCCTTCCCTTGTATCAGGGAATTCGTCCTGTTCCACACCTGGGTTTTAGTTGCACGTATCTTTATTTTGGTAGCTGTGACTTCTAGTGACTATAGTGACCCAAGCGACTTCTTCCAAGATGGGATGTTGTCCAGTTGAAAGACAGGACCCAACTGAACAGGATTTTACATGCCTTTTAGTCCTGCCAAAACCCACGTTAGCACAGACATCCTGGGGCTGCAGGATGTGAGTCTTTCATGAACTGTCCTGAATCTTCAAGGATATCCCTTTACCCATCTGAAAAATTATTTGTTGCAGTCCTTGACTGGGTATTTTTGCTGGTTGTAAGCAAAGCAGTGGAGCATGAGATGAGCACCAAAGGCTATCCTGCCTTCGCACAAGTGCTAACCACTGCTCCTATGTGTCTGTTTCCCTGCATCCTACATTCTGTCACCAGGATAAATTAACTCTTTATAATTATTTGGCAAGTAACATTAGTTTTCTTTTGTAGGAAACAGTAGTCATTACAGAAATGAGTCACAGTACCACAAATGGCAGTGCTCAAAAGCTTTTCAAGCATTAGACCTTATATAGTGAAAAGGAAAAAACATGGTTCAGAACCTAAAGAGGATGAGCAGTACCAAAACAGTGATAAGCGAAACAAAAAATTAGGAAAGACAGGTTTGAAGATAAGTGTAGGAAAGGCAGATGAATCACTGAGTTGATGAGAATGACAGACTCTGTGTCATAGCAAATGCCTGCTCCATGAACAAAAGCATTAACAAGGTAGTAAATGTTGTAAACGTATCTTATATAAGACTTAGTGTTTCATGTTAAAGAAAGGATTATTATGATTGCTGTAATGACGTTTTCATGAAGAAAGGGATTTTTGAGTAAAAACTTTGTCCAGTGCTTTAGTGCCACAAGAAGAGACTTGATTGAAAAAATGCATTTAA
The DNA here is from genome assembly GCA_037834095.1 of Argya squamiceps. NCBI lineage: Eukaryota > Metazoa > Chordata > Aves > Passeriformes > Leiothrichidae > Argya > Argya squamiceps. The sequence continues at coordinate 98,381,273 of JBBMKD010000102.1, read as the reverse complement.
TTTTGGAGTAAGAATTTGAGTCATCCTTTGGAAAAATTACTATGGTGATAGCAAATTAGGCACACAAAATATTTGGGTTATTTATAAGTTGAAGTGGCAGGTCACTCCAAACTGTAGAGAATATTTAATAAAGATTAAAGTGTTATAATATTAATTTTCCAAGTGTAAGCACTATAATTTGGGATAAGAAGAAGCTGCATGATGAGATTAAGCCATATAAAGCTCTACAATTAATAGTGCAACCAGTAGGAAATGCTGCTGTTTACTTTTAGAGCATTTTCATTAATATATATTAAAATACTGGTTGTTTCCAGGTGGATGAATCTGTCTTGCATTAGCTGAGACACTTGTCGCAGTTTACCAAATTCTGTGTAAGCATAAATAAACAAACCCAATCAGTCAAGATCACTGCATCACAAAATATGCTTTATTTTGGCAAGTCTACTTCGTTTTAATTGCATATGGTCTCAAACTTGAACCCTAGGTCTAAAAACCTCAGGAGAAATTTGAATTGGAGTTTAGACTTCACAGATTTTATTTTCTTGGTTAGAAAATGCTTCCAGACTTTGGCCTGCGCCACATATTTATTCATGAGAAACAAGCCTTTTATATTAGGTGTTATATAAACACGTGTCAAAGACCCAGCATTATTTTTTATTGAGCTGCAAATAACATGTGCAGTTGGAAGTCAGTTTTTTTATTTACTGATTGCTGCTGGCATGCTGGTCCCCAGGCTGAATAGGCAAGAGGGGCTCTGCACTGAGGGGAGCACACAAACTTCCAGCAAAGGGAAATATGGCCAAAAACTACTCGTCTGCCTTCTTCCTCTTTCATTTCTTCTCAGCCTTCCTGATTGAAAGAGACTTGTCTATGAGGTGCCTTCTTTTAAGTAATTCCTGTAGGGTGAGTATCCTTGTTTGGTGATACAGCAAGGGAACTCAGGGTCTAAAGGAACCTGTGGCCCTTGACAGTGCTGGGAGAAGATGAGCGCACCACCTGTCTGCAAGGGCATCCTTCCTGAGGTACTTGCTGCTATGAAGTCCTCCCAGTCTTTGGTTCCTGGTGGGAATGCAGGGCTCGTTGACCTTTCATTTCAGTGGAGTTCCTGTTTTATACTCTGAGCATCTGGAACTCTGCTACAGTCTTGAATAGGAATGATTGCCTTCATAAGCAGGTTTTGCAAATATAGGTCCTAGCCAGCAATGTAGACATTTTTCCTCAAAGAACAAGTAAAAGGTGCTAAAGCTGCACCTGGAATTTGAAAAAGAGACTTTGAATCTGATGTAGAATTTCCTGATAGAATATGGCTTGAAAATCCTCAGAATTTGGACCCCATTTGTAGGAAACCCAGAAATTTCTCAGGAGAGATAGTTGTCGATACTTAAAAATCCACCTCTCAAAGTGCTTACTGTTTGCTATTTTAACCTATTTATTTCAGATTTTTTTTTCCCCTTTGGGGTAGACCAGTTGGAATTTATGCTGCTATAGTGCTTTCTGTGCTAATTCTGTAAAGCTAGTTAACTTTTCCATCTTAGCATAATGTTGATGGTATTGATAATAAGCATAAATGAGGAAGCAGATGAGAGTTTCACAACATCAGGTTATAGAAATCACAATGTAAACATGTAATACACTGGATTAATCAAATGGTTTTCCACTGTGATGGATTTTTTGTGCTGATTACATTAACCTGTCTTCCAAATGTAGATGGGATACCCTGGTCCCTGTCTTGGTAAGTTTTATGGTTTTACATGATCAGTTACTTTTTAACTTTTTACTCAGGAGGCAGTAATTTGTAGTATTACTGCTTTAAATGCTGTCTCTGATCACTTTTTCTGAGAGCATTTGGCACTATTTCTCACACTGTCTTTTCAGCTAATGTGCTTTTCTAAAAGGCAGTTGGAAAAATTTTGCTGGTTTCCCATTTATCACTTGTGCTGTAATTGCCAGGAAATTAGATGGGTACTATGGACTTGTATAATGCTTGAATTTTTCCCTTGGCTTTCTGTTGTATGATGATGTTTCATATTCAAATATGAAAGAGAAGAGAGGAAAGTAATTCCAGGCTTTTTAAGATCACTCTCTTGTTCACTGGAAAGACAAGGGAAAATCTTCTGCATGCATAGAAGTGAATAGAGAATTTTCAGCACACTAAGTTCATTTTTTCTTTGTTTGCTTTTTAGTCCTCAGTGAATTTCTGATTCAGAATTTAGTGTCATGGAAAAACTTCTGTGTGTGTTATTAAAGATAAATTATATTTCTATTCTTGAAAGGAGGTATTCAGTGGCCTGTTAAAAACTGACATTTCCTCTGCCACGTAGTTTTGGTTGGTTTGTTTAATAGAGCACTTAAGTGACTTTTTATGCATTGGGATTTTCTCCAGTATTGAAGATGATTTTGTTCAATTGGATTTTTAAACATTTGAAAATTGGAATAAGAAAGGCAGCATTGTTTAGGGCCCTGGTTGGGATTTTAAAAACAGGAACAACTCATAGCATTCCTTATTAAATTTAATTAATTGCTGCTTGTGGGCAATATGGCTGAGTTATTGTTACAGTGAGGCCCATAACTAACATAATTTGGAGTTCTATATGTTCAAACCTTAGTTAGAGCTTTGCCTAAGAATAGTGTGATTATTTAATTAAAAAAAAGGTTTTCTTTTATTTTGAAAGGGTATTGAAGAACATCTCACTTGTGGATTTATAAAGCTTTTGGTGTTCTGTCTGCTAAATTTTCAGTAAGAATTTAGGTTTATTAACAATTTAAAAGAATCTTTACTATTTGGTACCTGCTTAATAGTGAGATACATGCCATTAATTTGATCTCAGTCTGTTTTCTGTTGCGCAGATGTTCGCATTACAAAAATCATTATTGTCTACTGGTAATCAGTGCTCCTGTTGGAAAAGCCAATATAGGAGTGGGGAACTAAATGAGTGTCTGAAGTCTCATCTTATTCTACAGACAGTCTTTCCAGCTGAGCAATAAAGGAGGCTGCATGAGGAAAGGCACCTTTGGTGCATCTGAGATGTCTGTTCCACGGCTAAAGGGAATTCTCCAGCCTGACCGTTCACTCGCTCAGCACCAAGCCTTTATGCAGTGAATAATTATTTTTAATGAATAGCACGGGGAGTTAAATCCTTATGACTTAGTTATTTCTCAAGTGTACTCAAAGTCTGTTTCCATAGTGAATATGAAGTTGTAATTTGTGATAGGAGTTTCAAGTAATGTAGCTGTGCAAACCTTTTTATGCTCAGATGAAACATGCCAAGTGTTTTAGAAAGGTTTGCATTTGATTATGAGAAAATAAAGCTTAGGAGTTCGTTGTGATCCTTGGCTGAAAATTAAAGTAAATATACACAGTGCTATCCTAAGTCTTGGTGTATTTAAGTATCCGTGCTTGGAAAATGCATAAAATGGAAGATCTACTGATTTCTTCAAGCTCTTTTCTCATTGTATAAGGCATAATGCTTTTGGGTTTACCTATAAAATTATGAAATGAATATGGGTCCCCTTGGTAAAGTTCTGCTCAGAGTGAAGTTATTAGTAAAATTCCCATTGAATGAAGTGAGGGCAGAATTTCAGTGACACGTGGGACACGTAAAATCCAGTGCAAGGTTAAAAAATAAAGCAACCCCCTAATTCATATTTGAAAAGTATATAGTATGTCTGTCTCATAAACTTTACATCCTTATTAAAATAAAATGTGTTTTCTCTTCTTCAAGCTAAATCACAGCTCTCTCCAGACAATACTACTAAGTTAAATCAGAGTGAGTTTAATAGAAATGAATGCTTACTGTGTTCAGTTATCAATTGTTTTTATTGATGATGCATTAATAAACACCTCTCCAGTTTGACCTTTTATGTCCATTTTTGTTTCCTTTAAAAGGAATCAGTCTTTTGGCACAAAGTATTAGAAGTGTTAATCCTAAATAGATGAGCTCTTCATATTATCCCTATTCAAGTAACCACATTTTGTAAAACAAAGGCCTTTCTTGTGTTTAGTCTTTAAGAGACTTGGCAGCATAGATTTTTGGTTTTAATTCATACTATGATGGCTCATAAAAAGACTTAGAAAACCAAAGTGGAGGTGCTGCCTTTGTTGTTTTCTTGTTTTGATGAAGGCAGTGCTATCAGCTCTCATACTTTGTGTACAGGGGTTATTGAGGAGTGCAACCCAACCCATCGTGAAGACTTCACCACTGAAAGAAATCCCTTACAGCTTTTTCCTACGCTCTGGACTTGAATGCTCCCTGGGACAAAACAAGCCCTGCCACCATTTGGCCTGGCAAGGCAGGGAGGAGTAGTCTGCTTGTGGGACCTCCACCTTCACAGTCACCACTTCCTCAGAGAGACATGCTTTGAGGCTGAAAATCATTAATCGTTGTCACTCTTAAGGAGGACAGAGCAGTGGGGGGTGCTATGTCCAGCTGGGACTCAGTCACTAGCACAGCTGGGACAAATGCTGGGGAAAGGGGCAAGGAGCAACTGGCCCAAAAGAAGTCCCTGTGGTATCTGGACCAAATCTGCAGAGAGACCTGTGTGAGTCCATGAAGAGGAGTGAAGGGCACCAACCAACTCTGTGGATGGTGGGGGTGGAAGGAGGCCCTGAGGGGGCTCTCTGTCCCCTCTGCTGAGTGCACAGCTGCTGCAAGGGCAGGGCGAGAAAGTCCTCATGGATTTTCCCTCTGTTTTCTTAATGAAAGTCTTAAAAGCATTTCTCATCCTATAAGGAGAAGCTAGAGAGGCTGAAGTTTTCTGAGGAAAATGCAGCGGCTTGATCATCTAACAAGGTTAGAAAGCAATGCTCATTATGATAATTTCTGCTGTTCATCGCTGCTTGGGGAAATAGCTCTTACTGGGGATTGTCCTGTAGTTTTTGATAAAAGGCATTTTCCTTGGTTGTTACAAACCATTTTGACTTGGTTCTTTCTCTCCGTTCTTGCCTTACCTTCATCTCTGCTACTCATTTCTTTTATAATTTATCTAAAACAGCTTTCTACAAACCCTGAGAGATCATACCCTTCAAAGCTGAATTGTATTTCTTAACTCTCCTACTCTGCCTGGAGAGCTGTCAGGAGGTGGTTTTACATTTGGAGCAAAGATGGCTTGTTTCACCTCAGCAAGTATTTTTAGTTAAGCATTTTTCCTCCAGGCAATTTCAGATGGTCTCTACTGGATCTTTAGTAGCACACTCACTAGTATGTTTTATTTTGTTATTTGTAGTTTTTCTATAATTTGGAAATAGCCAGAGGCTGTACCTTCTATAAGAAAAATATAATCGTCCTCCTTAACATGAAGAAACTTGCTTTGTTAACTGCATTTGACTTAATGTTGTGAGCTTAAACACTAACCTAAAAGCTGTTAATCAGACCTTTGGTTTAAAACAACAAGGGCACGATTAACAAGTCAAATTTAGGTGTTAGCATTAAGTAGTTAGCAACTGAGTTTAGTAGAGTCTGCTACTGAACGTTTGGTTATGACTTTCCTGGTTGATGAATTGATTTGTTTGAGATTCCTTAGTTTTCATCCCTCACATTTGCCAAGAATTGCTTGGCTATGAACTCTAAAAGTCTGATCAATCAGTTTGTTAAAAATATGTCTAATAAAGTAGTGATTTTTTTTTGTGTGTGTTCTAAGGTTTATTTTTTGCTTTAAAGAGGCCTAGCAAGGCAACTTCTGCATTTTAGTGTCCTCCTATTTTCTGTTTCTGCCAGACCATAGGAAGTTTAAGAAATACTTTTACTTCAGCCCATGCCCTACCCACACTTTTTTCTCCTGATCTGGCTGGAGCGGATAGTACGAGGCAGAGTCACTGTGGGCGACTGACTTTGGTTGGTTTTCCACCTGTTTTAGGTGAGACTCTGTCTGCTATAGCAGAGCTCTCTTATGACTAACCTCATGAGAAGACAGCTTGAGGAGACAGAAAAGTATTTGCCCTTTCTTTTGACAAGCTGTGGAGGATCCTGTTTCTCCCACTTTTTCTAAGTAGAACAAATTCACATGTTGAAATTTCAAAATTTGTTGTCTTTTGGTTAGTGGACTCTGCATTAATTTTGTTGTCATGCCGACACCACAGAATCCTGACAGCATCTGTGTCTGCCTTCACCCTACAAGCAGGCAGAAGCTGTCAAGCCTGCATTATCTCCTACTCCTGTTGTGGGAGACCGGAACATACAGTGGTGGTCTTGGTGATAGCTCCTGAAAGTGCTCTGACAGTACTCTGGGGTACTCTTGTTTTACATCCACATCCATTGGGAGCAAAGAACTACCCTCATATCACATCAAATTAGTTTTTCAAATTCTTTTGCATAGCCATGTAATAGATTACATTAGTGTTACAATACATTAGTGTTGTTCCTTGTATGTTTTTTATTTCTGGGAAACATCTTTGGGGAAGTCTCCTCCTCTGGGATTTGAAGATCTCCTTGAATATCCCAACTAGACAGGAACAGGCTTTTAAACCCAGAGATTTCAAATCTTTCACACAGATATTTTACACGTACAAGGAAATGCATCAGATTTAATTGTAAACAGATCATGAACTCTTGGTGTGTGTTTGGATGGGTTGTGTGTGTTCATATAAGAATAATGGCTTGGTAACTACCTTGCTTACTGCCTAAGGATTTACAGACACATTCTTGGCATTTCTTTTTCTGTACTATTAATGAAAGTTTTTGCTATTAGGGGAAATACTTCTTGTAGAAGTTTTCCAGGGAAGCTTTGCTAATCTTTAGGCTTCCAAAGTGAGAAGGGAATGTATGTGAACTATACACATGCACATACTGTAAAACAACTGTGTGTAATCTAACTACTGCTCTTTATTAAATATTTGCTATTGTATGATTGTTTTCAGCTGCATATTATTTCACATGTCTCTAACTTTTGGACTGAAATTTTCCATGCTGGCTGCCTTGCATTCCGGTGTGTTTTATTTTAGTCAGAATGGCTCCACGGTTTACAATAATGGGATTAATATAAAGCATGTTTTGCATTTGTGAAAAGGAAATACTCTGGCAAACTTTTTTTGAGAAGCTTATGGTCCTTACTTATTTAGAATTTGTGCAGAAACTCGGTTTTTGCTTCATAACTTTCCAGTGCTTCCAATAAATACTAGTAAAGTGTTCCTTGTCTCACCTAAGTGTACCCACATATAACTGATGCAATAAAGAACTCTGTCAAAAGCCCCTGAGGGGGGCTGTTCTCCTGTCAAAGCAGGGTTTGAACAGAGTTGTTAACTAAGATTGAGGCAGTATTCTGAGGACAAGGAAAAAAAGCAGTATCAGACATTCATATTTAATTTCTGAAAGCATTTTTGTCCTGGACTCTGAGAAAAGCACAAATTGTGTAAAATGAATGCTGTGCTGGGGAGTACAGGGGGGACATAGTCAATATGAAAAGGGCTGAGCTTCTGGACCGCTGGGCTCCAGGAACAGCAGGACTTAGGTTGTCTTGAATTCTGCTGCAACACCTGTCAGTTTGATTAGCTTAGTGCATATTCCCAAATAGACTGGGGACGACATGATCATTTTTAGGAACATGATTTGAACATCTTAATAATGTTCTCTGTACTGTGTCTTCAAGGGTTTGATCAGAAAGAGAAATGTTTCATGATGCTTTCATCAACATGAGACTGATGGGACTCTACTGTTTGAGAATATCAGAGCCCATGGAGAAATTTTGCAAGCCTTACCAAATTCAAAATAGAAAAAGGCCACCTTTTTAGTTTTTGTTTGTATTTCTTGATTGTAAAGCGATTAAGATTTCTTTATTTTTTTAATCAGTTAACTGCACTCTCTTGAGTATACAAGGATCTGGGTAGAAATAGAAGAAAAATTTATTTGAATTTTCCTGTCTCTAAAATGATTTAGTGAGATTTCATAGTTAAAAATGAGTTAATATTCTGGCAACTAAATGGAGAATATTAATTACACATCATCATACTTAAGCAATCATTTATTTGCTTAGGGAATTGGGTTTTAGAACTAATTGAGTAAATAAATTCTGTTCAAAGAAGTTCTATGAAGAAATTGAAGTTTAAATAACGTTTTTTACAGTTTAAGAAAAATGGAAAATGTTACATGCCTTTGATGGTCCAGCAAACGTGCATGTGCTTTCTGTCCCTTCTTGTACCCCTTTTGGGAGAAATCCGATGTGGCTAATGTGTTGGGATACAGCTTTAAAGGAAAAAAATACATGGAAGAGTGTTGACAGCCAGTATTCGTTAACAAAGTGAAGCAAGATTTGAAAAACACTTTGTGTGGTAGATCTGCTTGAAATAGTTTGCAGATTTAGGCCAATCTGTGGCTGTTGGGCATCCTTCAGGAATACACCAGCCATGCACAGCATCAGACGTTAGGAAAGTTCTGCCAAAAGCCTTGCAGTGGTGCTTCTGTCATGCTGTAGTCATCACGTGAGGGCTTGACTAAGTGCCTTGTGCTGTGTTACAGGTTGTGCTCCACATCTAGGTGGCATCTTTGGGGAGGGCTCCAGAAACATCAGGTCCCCACTGATGACACCCCCATGGCTCCTTCCCAGTGAGAGCTGAGTGGAGTTGGGTGACCCAGCACTGGGTCTCACCTGTGTTTCCCACCTGGGCACTGAGGCCCAGGAAGGGCTCACTAGTACAGCTGAGCTGCACCAGCCTCGAGAAAGCTGACACGAAATTGACTCCAGGGAAAGTGGTTGTTTAGCCCTTAGGGACTAAACCAAGCCATCCCACTTGTGGCCCTTTATGCTGTCACTGCTGTGTTATGGCATCCACCCGCACAGAGATTTTGTCCGAGAAGCAGGAAAGGACCTGAGGGATTGTTGTGGTGTTGGTGAAAGCTGCTGGTATCGGTCTGGCCTCTGCTGCCTGTGTGTTCCTCCATGTCTGTCTTCAAATCCTTCAGATGACTGAATCCAGATCACGTTCAGCTTTACTTATGGGATAAAAATTGATGTAAGTGTTAAAGTATTTAAGTAGCCAGAGTACTGTATGAAATACTGGAGTTTGTTTAAAAACTGAAACAATCCTTTGTTTGCCAGCTGCAACTTCCAGTATTGTTTTCTTAATTTCTAGTACCACTTCTAGTAGCTCCTGATTTTAGTGAGGGAAATAGCAGTGCAGTCACGGTCTGGTGCCTCATGACTTCAGACAAGATTCTTTCAGCAGTTTTATTAATAATGGGCTCTTAAAGTACTATGGAAAATGAACTAGCAGCAGTTCTGTGAAAGAGACCTCAGGAACCACCACTGCCTTTATCATTCGCTGAAAAAGTCAAGTCTTGGGCTAAGGAAATTTTTTTAAAATAAAACCTCCAACTTTGAGTGTAATGAGCTGACATAGGCAGTACAGTAATAATGATAAACTTTATAAAGCAAGTGTCTCTTATTAATGTGCTGCAAAGCACTCTAGAGATTCCCAATGCTCAAATTAAGCTATAAAAGATAATAGAAGAACTTATAAAGTTTCTGCACAGTGAATGATTTCATGACAATGGCTTTGTTTGTTTTAATGATGTGAGCAGAGGGCATTTGCCCAGCATCTTCAGCATTCCCAAGGGCAAAAGGTGCAGCAGTTATGTTTTACGGTTTCACTGTCATTATAGAGGTGCTTTTCTGTGCAGCTGTATTACAATGTACTGCACAGATTGTGTGTGAGATTTGAAGTTAAAAAATTCAGTAAGGAAACAAAACTGGAAGTTTACTTCTGCTGTGATTTAGCTGGTTGCAGAAATAAATGCATTTACTTACATTTGCATAATACATTTGAAAAAAAATTTAGGGCTGTGACTTTTTAGTGACATCCATAATCGTAATGTAGTTCTCTGTGCACTGCATGGCTGTTATGAGCAGTGATGTTTTACTGATGAGCTCATCCAAGGAGTCAAGAACCAGTTGGAAACAGAGACAGATTTACCCTCCTCCATCTCAGATGATCTTTTTGCTTTCCCAAAGCCAAGTATAAGCAAACAGTTTTTGACAGTGCTATGGCTGACAGCCACCTTGTGCTGTCCCCACCCAGCCTTAACATCCATGGGCATGGTTTCCTAAGGTGCAGGTGTAACAGCAAAGTAAGGAATTTTTTATTCATCTAACTGGAATAACAGAGAAAAATCTGGATTTTGTAAGTTAGATTTGAGGTATTGCTAATAGGTTTCAATTTGAACGCTGTGTGTTTAATTCCTATGATTTTTGTAGGTCTCTTTTACCTCTATTCCATTCACTTTCACAACAAAATTGCTTTACTAATTGTGGCAAAACCACCTGGAGGAGGACTGGCTCTTATTCTTGTGTGGTGATTTTTTCTTTTAGTGTAAATTAGTCTTTTCTTTAAGCAGAAAAATGTCTGCAGTGATGCCATGACGTGCTCTAAAAGAGCATTTACTGCAGGCATGGTTTGCATCCAGAGCTTTGTAGAAAAACATTTACACACAAGTGTGTACACAAATACACCAAAAATTCCCAGAGACATTTTGCGTTGCATTTACAATGACAAGAGGTTGTTGCAAGTTGCTGACATATAAAAAGAAAGCTCTTTTGAGTTGGGAGAAGGAATGTATTTTCATTCATTAAGAGGGAGAAGATAACTTTTTCCTGAATTCACCACTTGTCAGACTGTTCATTTGCAGTGTTTTTTGCTTTTTTAATTTAGCAGATTTGTCTGGTTTTTTGAAGGAAGGATTAAAATAAAAGGAGGAAACTAGATCCCTTTCTCACTTGTAGGGGTGGAGGTTTATCCCAGCTGTGACTGCTGCTAACTTCCCTATAAAATGCTCATATGTTGCCCTACTTCTCTCATTTATTTCAATTAAAATTTGGCATTGTCAGTTCAGACTTGTTATAAGTGCAGTTTGATGGTTTACATTATGCAGCTGAGTATGGAAGGCAAAGCGTATGTGTGCAAAAAAGGTATAGAACTGGAAACTGGAATTGAACTACATTCAGTTTTTGCCAATGCTGCTTTTAAGTTTGTGCTATTTTAATAGTTTCCTGAAGTGATTGTGTTACTAAAAAACTACCCCTCTGAACTGCAGTTTTTGATGTTTGCTTCTGGCTATAATGTAAATTTGGTTTGGTTATTTGTTAAAAATCCACATAGCTCTCTCTGCAAATGCATATTTGATTTTTTTTTCCTTGTGAATTCTGTATGATTTTCATAAAAAAGCCCAGAGCCTTTTTTGAACTCTAAAATAAATGTGGAGATTCAGTCATGTCATGAAGTCTCAACAGATAGAAAATAGGGTTTAGATCAACATATTTTGATGTGTAACATGATGCAAACAGTGGCAAAACCTTTGACTTTTAAAATTATGAAGATATATGTGACTAAAAATGGCTCATTACCAATCCATAATGTACTGAATTAACATACCGGGGTTGGTTGGTTTGGTTTTAGTTCTGTCATCATGGTTGGCAACAGATATTACACATCGTTTTGGTTGCTTTTCCTTGCATCTTGTTTAAGAACAAAGAATACCAACAAACACAAGACAAAGAGTTTTAAGCTAGAAGAGATAGGAAGAGGCAGAAAAATGTCTAGATAAATCAGGATCAGTCTTGCTAGCTTATGCATGTACTGGGTAGCAACCTACTCATTCCAAAAAATGGGACTCAGAAAAGTAATTCTTCCATTTGCCATAAGAAGACAGACCTGATGCAGTACCCCTGGGGTTGTCCCCTCAGTCACAGTAGCCCTTAATGTTTTTGTGCTGTCCCAGAAGACAGGAGGGCAGGCAGTGGTCCTCAGAGCATGGGGTAGATCCCTTTCTTCCGGAGGTGGGGTGATGCAGTCAAGTGCATCATTGCCGAACGGAACATTCCAGTTTACCTGGGGGTTCTGGGATGTCCATCCTCCTTCAGAAAGGTTCTTTGACACCTTCATGTTCCCTAAGCTCAGGGGGGTGAAGAAATGCTGCATAGCCTTACAGAAAGCGAGTGCCATTTGCAGGATCTGCATACAGCCCCACAAATTTTGCATTTAAAAAGAATGCGAGGCACAGATATTTAGTTTGATGGTAATTAACTTTGAACAGTGTACTGAAGTATCTGGCACATTTAGAAGTGTTTTAAAATCAAGGTTTCAATTTGTTTCTGAGAAATTTTGTAGTTAACCCAGTTTCTGCTCTTGATGCATGAGTGACTGGGTACCATATGATGAACTGTGTTATATAAAATGCTCAAATTGTTGATCCAAAATTCTAGCTATTTAACTCTTCTGGGATCTTAGTGTTTCTTGTTTTATTTTTGTCCTGTTTTCTCTTTTCAGTATTTGAAGTGTTGATACGAAGCCCTTTTCTGCCAGCGCTGTTAGCAGAAAGAACTTATGTATATCCATCTGCCTGTTCCTTGGGCATAGGAATGGGATGCACTATCAGGAGCTTTTAACTATGTGCTAGATTATTACAGGAGGGATTTTCCTGCTTTCTCCTCTGTTTCCTCTAAATAGATTTGTTTCTTACAGCAGGATATAGTGCAATAAGAATAATCAGCATCATTGATTCCAGCTGCTTCCTCAACAGAAAAAACCTACATTTTATTTGGATGAGCTTTTCTGTCTCCTGAATATTTTGAGAGGAAAACAAGCTTCTCCCTTTTTGTGAATCTTTCCCGCCCAGATGTTCAGTTCTTTATTGTATTTTATTAATAAGTCCAATGCTTTCTTAGCTGTAGGGCTGCAATGCAGCAAGCAGATGCTCTTGTTAGAACAAATTCCATGATATTGGAAGATTAATTATCAAAGGCACAAAGTCAGACTCTCATTATATTTTCCACTTGTTGTAAAGGCGGGCGGGGGGATGGTGGGGTGGAAAGGCAAAAAGTATTCTTTGTTTTTATGGTAAGACTGATGATAAGTTAACAGCTGGGAAATACAAAACTGCAGCTCTATGACTGAACAAGGAAGATAATGATTGTTCATCTGCAGAGATCATTATTTTCTTCTAATGTGAGATTGCAGTGTTTCTGTTTGTGGCTGTGAAGCTTTAATTACAGTTCGTAATTATTTATAAATTACGACTGTGCAGGCTCTTCCTATAGGAATCTGCCTTTATTGCAGAGGGTTGTGGTGGCGGGGGAGAGGTCTGACAGGTAGGCTTGAAATACTGCACATGTAGTCTTCTGGACATTTGAAAGTAAAAGTTGTGGGGTTGTACTTTGAAAGGCTATTGTAAAACACAAAACAAAGCTAAGGTATGGTATGCAGGGATAGTATGAGAAGAGAGCAGTTGAATGGGATGTTGCTTGAGAAAAACAAACCCACCCAATTTTCCTTTCATAAGAATACCAATTTTTGAGTTGTTTGGTCAACCTCCCCTCCCTGTTACTAGAGAAGGTGCTGTCAAGTGTTGTGTTAGTAACACACTTCTTCAGTTCCATGCAGTCACAGGCCTCAGTTGCATCCAGACACTGTATGTGAGCATAGCAAGAATGATTTTAAAATACAACAAGGACATGTTAAAATGTATCTATTATTAAAAAACATTGGTAGAAGATAGATAGGGCGCCAGATTGCACAAACACAAGCATGGTGTTCTTAATGAGTTGTTTGGTTTTGCCAGTTAGGGTTAGGAATGCTTCATGAATTAAAGCTGAAGTGAGTGAGTTGAGATTCTCTTATATTTATGCTAAGCAAGAACTTCTTGGGAATTTCACAGATTAAACTGGTAACAGCATTGCTTCCCATGCCTTTATGCAGTTTGTTTATGTATAAAGCTGTCCTTCAAGCACAGGAAAAAAATAACCTTTGCTTTTTGTATGTGGAGTAATGGGGAATTGGAGAGAAGAACTGTGTGGTTTTCTGAGACATGAAATTTAACTGATCACCTCAGGATACTGCGTCCTAGATGTGCCTTTCATGTGAGTTTTTGTGAGTTTTGTGAGTAGTTTTCCAGTAGATTTTTTGAAGAAGACCAGACTTAAAGCAGAGTATGTATGGTTGGTATTACCTGGAAATAAAGAATCATTGACTCTAACTTAGTTAAAAGCGTTTCTTTGGCATGATTTTATAGTGCTAATAGAGTTGGTTTGGATTTTGGCAGAATGACATACTCTCTTGAGAACAAAATCAAATTAATCAAAGCTCTGCTTTAGCATTTTCTGTCTGTTTTACCAGTAACACTTCTGTTCCCTAAGCTTTTTATCACTCCTTAATCCACAGGTAGAAGTTATATGTACTTTAGTGACTGAATCTGAAGCCCGGAGAGATCAGATAACATACCCAGAAATACGAAGTCCAGTGTACCAAGTCCAAGAAAAATACAAGAAATGCTAACTCGTTTTTTTGTTCCTTTTCTCATTTATGTGTTGAAAGTTGGAGTAAAATTGTGTTGTTAGTTGTAGCTAAGACTTGCTGAGGCAAAAACTTATGTCCCATTGACTGTGGGTCTCAAAAGTACATACCTTTAAAATGCTTAAAGAGCACTTTCTTCGGTGTTATCTGGATTACTGAGTAGTAAGGCAGAGTTTGTTTTCTTAGTCTGGCATGGGCAAAACCACTGTGGATGCAGGAGAAAGTTCTGCTTGGATATGGCTTCTGACACATATTAATCTGGTTGTTATCTGGTGTCATTCAGAGGGTAACATTCAAGTGGATGCTCTGGAAAGCAGAGCATGTTGAAGCAATGGTTCGGATCTCTGGATTGTTCCATTAAGTTCAGAGCTCAGCCATGACGTAATGATGGAGATGCAATTTAAACATACCAGTTTTGCTAGATACTGGTCAAAATGGAAACCTGGTCTTAAGGGAGGCAAACAGGAATTTAAAACTTATTACTTCATGTAGATGGTTATAGTTTCGTGTGAAAAAACTGGTAAAGTATGCATCAGCAAACCTCAGAGTTTTTCAGTCATCTAAAATCTGGTGCCATTCTGTAGAAGTTTTAGGTATCTGTTGTTACAACGGTCCCTTCTGGATACGGTCATACATATTTTTGAATTTTCTATGGTACTGGAAGTAAAGTGGATCTGTGCAGTCAGAAATAGTTGAACACCTTCTTTAGGCTGGGAGAAGCATACACGTGAGACTGCACTGCACAGACTGCAGTTACATTGCAGAAGGCCTCTGTCTCCTGTGCTGCTCCAAGTAGTGCTGGGAACACCCTGTAGCTGATGTGCTCAGTGCTGTCAACATTTTCTTCAAATTAGGTTTTTCTTGTCTGTTTGATGTTCCATTTGCATTTCTTCATGCAGCATGCAGATGATGTTGGCTGCTGAGACACTGTCAATAAACCAAATGAAGTTTAGTGGCGTGGCTTGATTCACAGGCAGCTAGAACTAGCTTTGTGTAGTAATGTGCATGAAATACTAGTGGACTTTCCTCTTACTCTCCTTGCCCTCCTGAACAGCTGCTGCTCACAGCAGATGGACGTTAATTGCGTTGACCTATACGGTGTTCCTGAAAGTTAGGACATTCTCATCAGTGTTTCTTCAAGTAATATGGTGTCAGTGTATGCTAATTCAATTATATAACTCATGTTTGACTCTTTAGCAGAAAAGGATTTTCTTTGGCCATGTCCCAGGTGCACAGGACTCTATGTTCTTCTTGAGATTGGCTAAGCACACTCACTTCCCAGAGTTGTGTGTAGCAAACCCCGGTGCTGTGCAGGTAGTAGTTTTATACTCCAAGACAGTAGTTTCATTCTCCAGCAGCTTCCTCACCCCTGAGTGTTTCTTCAGCATCAGTTCTTTTTTCATTACAGTTAGAGCTGTTCTCTTCTGCATTGTGCATTTGTCATAACAAGCATAGTGTTGTGCTTTTTCAATTGTACCCTGTGTTTTGACAGAAATTGGAATAATTCTGGGTAATTCTTATTAAACCCTGAATTAAACCCATATATTTTTACTTCCATGGTCCCCTGCACTGTGAGAGGACTCTGCCATTCCATGTCCATAAGATGCTTGAGATTTTAACGAGAGATACTGTCTTCTACATTTTCTTTCCAGAACAATGTGCAGATATTTCTGCCTTCAAAAACAAAATGCAGCTTGGCTAGATCCACACAAGTCTGACTTTTTTGAGCCAAGTAGCTTTGTGTGTCTGTATCTTCACTGTGTGTAATAGGAGTTTTGGCTGCTCTAATCAGTGCAGTGGGAGAAGCTGCTATCATCTGTGCACCTTTTTTTGGTGGATGTGATGCCCTTGCCCAGAAAATTATGTCAGTGAAGGGGGGAAGCCTGACATTGTTGGATCTTCTGGGGATGATGGGCATGTGTGACATGATTGTAATTTGTTCCAGAAAAGAAGCAATGCCCATTTGCTTTTATTATGCAACAGAAATGCACAGAGATGGCAAATAACCACGTGCTCCTGTTACACCTAAACACCTAAATAAGGAGCTTGGGGAGCTTGTGTTGGCTGATAAAAAACCAGGAACTTGGCAAATGGAGAGCTTGTAAACAACATACAGTGAGTGTGTCTGTGTGGTGGGTTCTCAGGATGAGGTGAAAGGGAGCCAGGAGAAAGATTTTGTTGAAGCAGCTATGGGTTTCTGTGGGAGTGGAGAAGGAGAGAAATGTGTCTCATCTTATGCTCAGCTCCACATTGATGATGGTCTGAGAGCAGATCAGCAGTGGCTGTGTTGTGTTCTCCTAAGGTGTCCCCTCCTTGCTCCATTGTGACATGCCAGGGTTAAATGAGTAATTTCCCTGTCCTACTGCTTGTTAGGGTGGTCAGATTTTGCAGCTGTGATTAACAACCACAGTTTTTCCAGTGGTGTGCAGGGTTGCTAAATGCCCTTTGGATTGTAGCTGGATGCTGGATACTTAAAGTCTTGAGATATGTAGAATTCCCATGGTTTCTGTCTATTGTTCATTTCTCAAACAAGTCACAGAAACACCAGCCAAAAATTTGTCATCTTTTTCTCTATCTTCCCAGTGTAATTTTTGCTTTTACCAGCCTTCTGCATACTCAAATAGTGACTCTTTGTTCCTCTGGAAAAATATTGAGGACTGGATTCTGCTCTTACTACCTTTTGTTATTTTGGCAAATAAAATTCAGAGGTCAGGTTTTTCTTTGACTGGTCAGGTTCACAAAGCAACATGATTAATGATTTCTTGTGACAGATTCTGGTAATTATAGTTTTATTAAGTTCCAAAAATAAACAATGCAATCTTCTTACTTGCACTGCATAACACAGCTTGTACAATTTCTCCCAATAATTATCTCATCCAAATCCAGTAGCTTGCCATGGAGATCTTAGTGGAGTTCTCCACTGACTGCATTCTGTCAGCACAGCTATGGTAAAATGTATGGCTCCTTTGTTTGCAGAGATAGAAAATAGAGGATTAAATTATTTCACTTAACAAGATGAATGGAAGGAAATGTGGCATGTTCATCTGCATTATCAGTTATTTGTAAGATTTCTTCCTGTGTGAAAGGGCTTCTCAAGGAGGTGGTCACAGCACCAAGTCTGCCTGAGTTGAAGAACTGTTTGGACAGTGCTCTCAGACACATGATGTGAGTTTTGGGGATGGTGCTGTGCAGGGCCTGGAGTTGGACTCGATAATTCTTCTTCCAACTCAGCATATTCTGTGATTCTGGGAAATACTACTTTCCATATGGTTACCAGTGGCTATTTACTTCAGCATGAAGCTACCAGACAGACCAGTTTTTTACCATTGTTTCAGTTTGTTGCTTCAGTCCAGAAAGAAATAAACAGGAGGAGGAAGAGGAGGAGAACTGTCTGTACTGAAACAGTCATCCTTTTCCTTTTTAACTGGATGTTGTCTGCAATGTTTTTTGCAGTGTGTGCTGGTGTTTGGTATATATTTTGCTTTATAGAACATTTTCTTACCAGGCTAGAAAAAACACTGCTGAGGCTTGGCCACAGGCCCTCTTCTCAAGATCTGTTTGCTGCTTCAGCTGATAAAGAAAGACCACCTTGTTTTGCTTGTCCTCCATTTTGCCACAATTTAGGGAGTGCTGTAACAAAAATGAAGTAAGAAGAAGCTTAGACACAATTCCCTGACAAGCTTAAGAGTATCTGATAATATCTGAAGGAATATAAATGTCTATAACATAACTTAACATAGAAACTCATTTTGTATGTCACTGAAATGCACTGAAAAAGTAAAATACAGCAGCTGTTTGAAAAGTCACAACTGACCTATACAAATATTGAAGATTAAAAGTAAAAACGAATTATATGTGTGTGAGAGAAAGATGTGCTTGGTTAAACATATTTTGAACATCTGGTTTTCTGCTTGATTTGTGTATAGTCTCCTGTGAAAGTCGCCTTGAGTTTTTTAAGTGGTCTTTGAGTTATGGAGCACAGTATTTCTTAAGAAGCAGGATTTACTTAGCAGTGGTGCAGTGCTTTCTTGGAAGGAAGACAAATTATAGATAGAAGTAAATAAAATAAAAAATTATGAGGATCACACAGTAAAATACAGGCCTTACCACTGACAAAGATTAGGTATAATTGGTCGATATTAATTTATCTAGTTATAGTTAATATAGTTAATTTATCTAGTTAGAATCTCTATGAGAAGCAAAAGCAAAGCCTGGAAAACTTGGTAAATCCAAAAGGAGCTGGAGAGGTGAGCTATATATGTGCACAAGAGCTTCATTTTAGATGGCTTTAGCAAACTTTAAAAGATATTTTGAAAAAAACAGTTCAATAAAAACAAAATGTTGGAAGTGTTTTTCTCGCCAGAAACTTCTTAGAGAAATATCCAAGTCTATGCCGCCTTAACCTATGGGAAGTATAGGCCTTACTTCAGCAGAGTGTTTAAGCATGTGGATAGTTCAGTACTTGTGTGGGTTTCAGTCAGAAGGCTTTTAATCCTTGGAGATGTGCATAAATCTCCCGTGGAGCTGGAGTGATGTTGCCAGCTCAGCCTGCCGTGCTTCTGTCCTCCTTTCATCCACGGAGCACCTCGGTGCTGGCAGCATCCAAGCTCCTGCTGGGGTCTGCCCCTGCCAGCACCCATCTTCTGCAGGGACCACAGTGAGAGCAGGGCAGGGCAGCTCAGCTCTCTCCCCTTTTACATTCCTTCACCTGAAAGCAAGAAATCCAAGCATGAGTCCTCCCTTGATTTTTTAATTTCAGGCACAACTCGCAAGCTGTTCCATAACTTTCTTAAAAATGTGAATACGTGGCCTTCCTGTACAGATACTCCTGTTAGGAAATGTGTTATACACCTTAGTGAAATGCTGTCCTTTGGCATCCCAAAGGATGCCAAGGGCTATCACAAGAAGTGCTTCCCATGGCTCTTCTGGCAACACATTGAGTTCTTATAGCCTGTGTGGGAACCAAAGCATGGGCCAGAGAAGCAGACTTTATTTAGTGAAAGGAAATGGAAAAATCCCCTCTCCAAACAAAAAAAAAACCATTTTGCAGCATTTACATGTCAGCCAGTGCTTATGAGTTTTTCAAGATGTTACAGAAATATCACTCTTGGAAAAAGCAGTATTTCACTTCTTCTTTCAGAACAAGTTCCTCCAGTCTTGTCCTGGCTGATGGTTTCATAATACTTCATAAAATGTAGATATTAATGCAGACTTTAATTATATTCTTTGCTTACTTTTCTCCCTCAGATTCTTTTTTACCATGACCCTTTTGCATCTTCAAATGTTTAGAAAAGGGAAATAACAGATTTACTAGCTAAATATAACATGTAAGTCACATAAGGTGTTAAATAGTCAAAATACTTTCTGTTCACAATTCATGTAAGGTTCAGGTGGTGGTGTCTTTCTCAAGACCAAATCTGAGAAAAGTGGAGAGGATGAAAACAAATGGTTTTGATTTTTCTTCTAGATATTCCATTGTGTAAGTGCATGGTAGCCAAAAATCCTTATAGCACAGCCACATGTTTATATGGCACAATGGTTTGCTCTGGTTTGCTTCTGAGACTCATAACACTGCAGTGGATGAATGAAAGCAGAAGTGGAAGCAGAGTTCTTGTTGCTATTGGAAAAGAGGCAACAGATGGAGCAAAGAGAAAATCTCTTGTCTTTCTAGTCCACATTTGCCCTTGCCATCTAATCAGTTCCCACTGGTGTATCTCTGCAGGTTGTGAAAATATTACATCAAAGCTCACACTTTTTAATAGTTCTATCAGTATTGTTTATTCTCTCTTTTTTAGATACGTATTTTCACTTTTTGGGCCCTTAAGCAGGTTGGTTCAGCATTTCTGCACCATGCTGGTAAAAAAGATAAACACATGGCTTCACTGGAGTTGGCTGAGCCGTACTGAAATGTGTCAGCAGAGGTCCTGACCCTTTCCATGCATGCAAACATGCCAGTGTGTTGGGAAACAAACACAAACCTCCTCCCTTTAAACATAACCTCAGCTTTAGTGGAAAATTTCTGGATAATGTGAAGTACAATGGAAAGGTTGTAGCTCTATATGCTGTTTTAAGTGGATTTTTCAGTTTTCCTTATTTGCTATGGTATAATTTGGGCTGCTTTGTCATCTTCACCTGGATGCATTTGTAATCTGAGAAACCTGAAATCGTGCACATGTGACTGATTAAAGCCTGCATAATGAAAAGGATCATCAAATAGCCCATGTAGCTGTAAGCGAGAAGCATTTTATAAGTACTGAACTTGGTTTTGAATTGTGACAAGGCCCAGCAAGTGCTGAGCACTGCACAGGCTTGCCCCAACAGCCTGCTCCAGTTCCTTCCATCCTGCCAGCCACCTCTGAGTTTGTTACCTGGCACAGAAGAGCACTTCTGCAGCGATAGGAAACTCTCATTTAGGGCAATCAAGAGATACCAACATCTACTTTTGCCTGAGTCCTTAAGGAAGGACTTAAACCTGATGCAGTGCACTATCCTTTAAATATTAAGGTCTGAATGAACTCCCTAAGTGTTTCAGTAATGTTGTTAAACATTAGCATTTTTGTAATTTGTTAAAATTACATCTTTCTGTCTGAAGAAGCAGTGGTTACTGAAAGTGCCTGTGTTGTAGCATGTCTTCAGCACTACTGGGTTCTTAATAAGTTCAGCAGAACTGTTGAAGATGTGGAGAATAATTATTCTTTTAATAAAATATTAATTTTCAGTAAAGTGAAAATACTTTCGTCTTTTAAGAATTAGAAGTTTATTATATCTAATATATGGAAATAAAAATATTTTTTATTTTATTTATTGGATGCTAATGTATTACTGCACATCTCTTGAGCATCTCAGAGATGTGAAATGAAAATGTTGAAAATAGAAGCATCAAAATTTTGGTTTTATAAACCAAAATCAAAAGTTATAAGACTGAAAATGTAAATGCAAATATAGGCCTCCTCTTATAAATATAGAGGAAACTCAGACCTCTAGAGAAAAAAGCTTGGGAAATGAGTGCAGCATCCACCTATAGTCATTATAGAATAATTAGCACAATGCTAAGACCCAAAAGAACTATATGCTGCTGTGTATGTATATTATACTTGCTCAGTTGTATATATTTTAGAATAAAATAGCCTCATATGAAATTGTTATTAGTTGCATAGAGCACTTCAAAGGGTTGAAAAAGTATCTCAAGGACCTATATAATATTCAGGAATAATGGCTTTTTAAACACTATTCTAAAATTTTTTATGCAGTGTTTTCTCATATAAGATACTACACATATTTTTTTTTCTTTCTCTCTTTTAATTTCCACTTTCTTTTCTATTAGGTTGAGATACTTGGGTAAGACATGGAGAAAACATTTTAAATCTGTTCTGTAACCTTATTTGATCTGAATGCAAATGGCTAGATTTGAATACAAGTAACTAATCAGTCATTCCTGTGCTATGTGTTGAGACAAAAACATGTGTTCTTCAGTAACAGTGGCATAATGAAATCAGGGGAAAAAACCAATACCATTAAGATTCATCTTTGCTAGCAGCTAGTTTTCATTCACTGTGTTGCAAGAAAAATGACATTCATCTGGTGTCAGGCTCACTTGGTTTCAGTGGCACACTTGAGGAGAGATGCTTTTTGTCCCTCACCCAATATGGGTCCCTAATGAAGCCCTCAAGGCTTGGCTGACTGTACCCCAAGGAGCATGAGAATCTTCTTTGCAGTTTTGGACTCTCTGGGATATTCAGGCTTCTGCTTCAGGTATAAGCTCATCTCCAGATCTTGCAGGTCAGGGTGAAGGGTGAAGTGAGGCTGGGGAGCCAGCAGTGCATATTCCCTCCTGCTCACTGTGCTGGGTCCTGCACTGTTCTGCTGGGATTGCCATGCTCTGACATGGGCTGCTCCAGCAGGTGGACCTTGGGTCCAATCCAGTACTGCAAGCCCTGGCTAGACTCATTACCTAAAATCCATTACTATGCCATAAGATCATCATGGATATATTTTCAACCTGTCTGTGCCACTGAGTTGGGAGATAGTGAGCCAAGCATCATTACATGAGCAGCAGGATGGCTGGGGACTGAGTGGGTTCTCCTCCAAGTCCTCTTTTCTTTCTTCCTTATTTTCTAAAATAATCTTCTCCTTAAACACATGCCTGTCTGCTGTTTGCCTTCACCCCATTAAAGTAATTTTATCCTACTTTTTAAAAGCTGGAAGTGGAACAAACTGTAGTTTTCAGTGATCTGCAAGTATCCATACTATATAGAAGTAGCAGTATCAAGAAAAATGTAACCACCTTTCTGCTGTGTAGCCTGTGGGTGTTTTTAACATCAATGAATGTCTGAAAGCATATGAATTGTGTCATCTGTGATACAATTGAAATTTTTAAAAGATAATCGACAGCAAGACATACAAAGTTTGGTAATTGACAGGAAGGAATGCACAGGTTTTTAACTGTGGAAGAGTAAGAATCATATCTGTAGTGTTGGCACACAGCTCTCTCTTTTCCCACTCCAGAAAAGGAGGGAAGCAACTATATGAAATGCTAATAATTTCACTGTGGTTTTGAATAGACTAGACTTGAGAGCCTTGAGTATTTTTCCTTTTCTCTTTTAACTGCAATTTTGTTATTGTATTGCTGCCCCCATCTCTGCTAAATATGGCTTTTGAAATGTAAATCATATCATGTTCTCAGAGATGCATATGACACCCTCAGCACTGTTCCTCTTTGCACTTCAAAGAGCTGTGTGGTCACACTTTGCATCTCAGCAAAATCGCAAGATTTGCCTTCTGAAGATCTCTTTTAATGTGTACAATCAATCCCTGATAATGTATTTTGGGTTTTTGTTCCCTGGAGTCTGTTAATTTTAGTATTGCTACAGGTCATCAGAAAACATAATCTTTTCTTTTTAATTTCTCAGTGAGCGTGCCTGAGGGGAGAGGAGCACAAGAGAGGAGAGACAATTGAACGTCACCATTGGCCGAGACCTGAAAAAATGGTGCTGGATGAACACAGGATTAGAACTTAATTGTAAAAGGGAAGGGAAGTCTTGACAGGCGATTTGCTTCATTTTCACATTCATCATGGCACAAATCCTCTGGCTGGCTGGTTGATGGGACTGTCCAACACTTCTGCTTAGGTTCAGTGCAGATCCCTTCCTTGTACACATCAAAAGACCTGGGAACAGGTGGGAACTGGATGGTGCCAAATACAGAAATGGAAAGAGAAATGGACTCTGACCAGCTAAGATGGAAGTGACTTGACAGCAACAAGCTCAGCAGTTGTCTCCAGTAAGGACAGGTTGAGACGGGAATCTCAAGCTTCTCTGGAAGAGCAGTATGCAGGAAGCTGGTTTTCAGGCCACAAATGCTTTCACAGGTAAGGATTTCTGTTCTAGTTCCCCTCATATTCTTGGGACAATTTACTGCAGTTTAGAAAATTAATAGGTCCTGACTGTCGTTAGCATCTTGTAGTACTTTCAATTTAAATAGTATTTTAAAACAATTCACTTGAAGACCAGTTCAACACTTGTATTAGCAGTGAGGAGCACAGTTAGCCATGTTTCAGCCTTGAGAAATGGATGGCCATGAGCCTTGGGAAAGATTTATCTCAGCTTTCCTCATTAAAGTACTCATTAACAACTTAACCATGTTAACACCCAAGAGAGTGGTCTCTTGGATCAGTATAAAACGTAGTCTGTAAAGTTGCTCTTGTGCTCAACACAAGAGCTTGGTGAGGCTTCAAGATGGAAATGGTTCATGTCACGAGGCTTCTCAGCAACATGTCAGTGTTGAGCCTTACCTTTTCTCCTGGGTCACATCTCTGGGCAGAACTTGCCAGGTGGCCTCTCTTTGTACTCCCCCCTCCGCACCACTGACCTGCTGCAATGCTTGAACTGGCTGAATTGGAGGGTTTAAATGGTGACTGTTTCACCTCATCTGATGTATTTCTCTGTAGATGAATTGAAAATAATGTAATGAGAAAGAGCATGCCCCTTAGGTGTGACTAACTGAGGAAAGCTCCCTCTAGTGTAAAGTCTGCTGGAGTTCATATAGTGCTTTCCCTCTATGGGATGGCTTCTGATTTGAGAGGCAGGAGGAGGAAAAGAGGATGAGCAGATCCTGCTGCTTTGTTTCCATGTCTGCCAGCCAGCTGAGATGCAGCAAAAAATGCATAGAAAATCAACTGGATATTGCTCTTGTTTTTGTAGGTCTAGCTAAAGAATTAGTACCACAGCGTAAACTAGTGATGTGCAAGACATTTATTTTTCTAATATAAAATATTTGCCTTTAGAAGGAGTTTTGGCTGCAGTGGGGTGTGATTCTGTGTCCAGCTGCACCAGCACAGCTGTTTGGAGTGGTGGTGCAACTCTGAACTCTCTCTGGTGCCTTGCTTTGATTTACAGCCTGGTTTCTGTGCATGTCAGTGAGATGTGTCCTGAAGGAGAGGAAACAGCAAGCTCTGCTCCACATGTGCTCCAGTGCTGACGAGAGATGTGAAGTCTGGGACAACCAGGGCTCTCCTTCCTCTGTCTAGCCAGCAGCACACTCCTAAAGGTCCCCACTGCTGTACTTGTCCTCTTTGTCCTTGCTGCTCTCTGCCAGTCCTCTGCTCATTCCTAGGAGTGTTTGTGACACTTTTGCTTTCCACCAAAATTCCAAACTGTGAGAATATCTGCTCTCTTTCTTAACCTGGCTCTCTCCTTTGCTGGAAACTCTATTTCTTCTATCACCCTTGCATTACTATATTGTTTTCTGTCCAGTTTTACACTCTTCTGCCACTGTGTCTGCTATCCCTTAGCTCCCAGAAGTTGGCACTGTGACCACGGTGTTTGGGCAGGTGGGTGTTGGAAAGCTGGTAACCTCATGACTGCTGCTGGATGGAAAAATTCTGACAAGCAGAGCTGCCTAAAATTCAGAGAGATGAAATGGAGGTCCCTGGAAGCCCAGGACATCAGTCAGACTGTGGTGGCAACCCAGATGATTCAGACCTATTCTGGAGACTTAATGGCATGGAGGTTGCTTGGTCTCCTGTAAGAAATTCTTATATTCTTTTGGAATTGCCCTTAAGTAAAGATGTTAATAAACATATTCAAATCTTGGCAGATGTACTAAAGAATTATTAAACACTAAAAGGTGCACCATACGTTCAGGAGACTTGTTAAAGGAACAGGTGGAATTATATTTTCTTTGTATGAGGAGAAAGCTTCCAACTTGTGTCAAATTGATATCTATATTTGCTTTTTGGAGATCTTCCGTGTTGGATTTATATGATGTACTCAGCAATAATAAACGGTGGGTAGGTACATATTTTTCAGAGAAATTCATTGGACTGTGTTATGCTAATTTAAGAGTTGCAATAAAAATGTAATGGCAGGTGCATATGGTTGCCCCTTAGATCCTTGCTGTAGTGCTCCTTTTGTTTTGTTGGAGTGCCAGTTTAGCTGTAGGAGAGACCAATATCTGCTAGCAGCAGAGGGGGCATGGCCACATGAGAAGGGAGTTAATTTGTACAAAAAAGCTTTGATATCTGAAGCCTGTGTTGTGTCAACACTGAATCTAGACATGCTAAGTGATTGCAGCTATTGCAACAACCAGAGTAATCATTTCAATTTACAGCTGAGCAGAGTGCTGGCAAAAGAAGCCTGGGAGGACACTGCCCCTGTGTAGCCACGGTCAGAGTATTTCCTGAACTTCCTTTCCACTTTGCTAATTGCTGTGACCTGGAAAGGTTTACAGTTATGGCTAGGAGATATTTTGATCCTCTCTGTCTGCTCATTTTACTGGCACTGATGCCAAAGATTCCCTTTTTTGCATTTGGCTCTTGTCCCAAGAGATGGGCTCACCCAGTCATTTTATCCTGTATTACCAAACAATAGCAAACGTTTGGAGTATTTTCACTTTACAGACTAAATACTAAGTTCAGTAGATCATGTGAGTATAATAGGTTCAGGTTTACAGAATATAGAAAGAGCAGTGGAAGTGAAGTGCTCCTAGGCTTGATTAGGAAAGGGATGGATGAGCCTATGATGGTAAAATGCAATTTGAGGGGTAGCAATCAGGAAAGAGTGAGTGTGTCATTCTTCAGAAGGTGAGAAGAGAGAATTTGAGAATACAAGCAACAGTATGCAGGAAGGTAGAT
The DNA here is from genome assembly GCA_037834095.1 of Argya squamiceps. Taxonomy (NCBI): domain Eukaryota; kingdom Metazoa; phylum Chordata; class Aves; order Passeriformes; family Leiothrichidae; genus Argya; species Argya squamiceps. Next base: position 98,354,871 of record JBBMKD010000102.1, on the reverse strand, counting down.
TGCTGCAGAACTGATAGGTAAGGCTTCTTGGGATACAAACCTGAGAAATTCTGGCAATTTTTAGAGGAAATAACTTCTTCTTTCCCAGTCATAATAAAGAGTATAAAAAGCCCAGATAAAAGGCATTCCAGTAAAAAAAGGGTAAGAAGAGGCAAAATTGTTTGATCTGATAATTGAGGGCTCATACAGAAGGTGGAAACTTGGTATGTTATTGGAGATGAGTGTAAAAGAAGATGAGAAAAATGTGAGGGTCAAACCAGGTAGGCCAGTTCACAGAACAAGGCACAAGTAATAAAGGCATGGTAACAGTGAAACATACCACATTCTCTGTAGTAATAAGAGGAAGACCAAGTTTCTGGGCTACTAGTTGACAGGGAATTACAAAATGTCAGTTAAAAAACTCATGATCTGATGGTGCAGAGAGGAGTGAGTAGTTCAGGTAATTTTTTGTATCATTCTTTACCTAAACGGGTGATCTGTAATCAAGTGGCAGGAAAAGAACTGCGGCCTTGAGAAAGGTAAGAATTCCAACTAGAGAAGGAAAAGAACAGATTATAAACTAATGAGATAGGATAATGGGTGTTTTAGAACAAGATGGAGTTTATTAAATTATCTCTTCTACATAGGGTGAAATAGCTGAAGCAATCTCTGGACAATTAGTGGCTACACTGAAGAACAGCTGGAGGACAGTGCAAGTTCCCAAAATCTGTGAAAGAGCAAACATTGCACCTACATATAAACTCTTCTGGGTCCTTCCCTGTCCCCTTTGGAGTAGCTAGCTTACCTTATATCCTTGGGGGGAAATGTTTGAATAAAATAGTCAACTGAATTTTTTAGTAATCAGCCTGTAGATAATGATATGATAAATGAATTTGCATGGATTTTTTTTTTCCCCAGAAGGTACCTTGTCAGTGGAGCCTAATTTTCCTGTAAGTAGAGAAATAATATATTTTGATTTTTGGAAGCCTTTTCAGCTTCTCATAAACAAGCTGGCACAATGGGCTACAAGGTAGGTACGCAGTTGGCTGAAAATCTCTTCTCAGAATAATTAATAGGGATCTGCAGTCAAACCAGAAGGATCTGTCAAGTGGGATTCTGCCCTGGATTGCCAGAAAATATTCAATATTTTAATTAATGATTTAGATGATAGAATCCGCATGCAAAATTTCCAGATGACACCAACCATGGGGAGGATATAAACCCTCTGAGCACAGGATTAGAATTCAAAATTAATGTGATATATTGGAGAACTGATCTGAAATAAATATGATGCAGTTCATCAAGGACAAGTTCTAAATTGTGGTTCGACAGGAATAATCAGCTGTGCAAATCAAAATGTAGAATGACTGGTGAGACACCAGGTCTGCAGAAAACAGATGGCCAGTTGCGAGAGTTCAGAAAATGGCTATGAATCAACAATACTATGCCATGAATATTATGCTAGAATATATGGACAGGAGTCTGCCTGGAAAATAATTTTTCCACTCTGCTTGGCATTTGTGTGGCTGGTGTACTATTTCTGCTCTGAGCAGTGCTCAGTAGGCCTGTGGGAAGCATCCACAGAAGAGCAGAATGGATGACCAGAGGTCTAGACAACATGACCCTTGGGAACTGAAAAAAGGGTCTGTTTTCAGACTAGAGCAGTAACTCTCAAACTTTCTGAATATTTTTTTCCTAGGTTCCCAGAAGCAGTGCAGATTTGTGTCAGGGCATGTCTGATGCACTGAGCTGCATGACAAGATGTGTCCGTGACACGGGAGTGCTTTGGTGTGATGGTCAGAGGGACCTTCTTGCCTGCACACAAAGTTCTGCACCTTCTGCATTGGCCATTCTCAGTGCCATGCCAGTGCTGGGAAAACAGTGGTGGGGATTCTGAGCAGCCAAGGTCTGTTTTTAAAATCAGCCGCTTTCTTCACTAGTGTGTGTTTTGAGTGCTTGTTTAGGAGAACAGTGTGATTCTGAAGTCTGCTCTCCATCACTGGGGAGTGGGTGGCACAGGGACATCCAGGATGATCAAAGGATAATGGGAACACTGTGGGATGGATTAGGAATCAGTGTATGAAGCCTCCTGACCTTGCAAGGTCAGTTTAGGTTCATCAGGATTTTATTAACTCCATCTCAGCACAAGTTCTGTCAGACCTGGGCTGACTCAGAGGCGTTCCTGCCCTGTGACCCTCAGCACTGCTGGAGGGATTATTAGTTCTGGCACTATGGAAACCAGAATAAATAGTAAGAGATTGCTCTGTGCAGTGGGCCCCTGCCCTTCAGTCTAGCACTGACTTTTCCTGTCATCTCCTGATCCCATTCTGTCATAGCTGCATATCTTCTGCCTCACACCTTTCCCTGTGAAAGTGATGGCACCCTAAAATCTTTCCATAATCCCTCGCAGCCTTATGTCTGAAAGTCAGCTTCATGGAAGCTTGACCTCGGGCCAGGTTACTCCAGAGAGACCAGGTTACTCCCAAGGAGCAACTTTTCAGCTTGGCTGGTACTCCCACAGGTCCTGTTTCAGCAGAGAAATAGAATTCATCTGTTAAAAGATCCTCATGCTCATAGAAACACAACTTGGTGGAGCTTCTCCAGTGTCCCCACCTCTGTGCTGCATTTCCCAGCATACAGGACTTCTGCTGCACTTCTTGTCCTGTGTTTCATGCTGTCCCAACCTCTCTGTGCCTCTTCTCCCATCAGTGCCCACACCCACTCTCTCTGTATTAAGGCTCCTTCATCCCTTCCCATTTGTACATTTGGTTTCACTTCCGTTCTGAATTCCCTACCCTTCTGGTAATCTTCCTGCTTTTCACTGCTTTCCTTCACCTTTGTTTCCAGACCTTTCCCACTTCCAGCCAACTAACTGCAACCTAATTCCAGGTTGTGTAAGAACCTCTCTTCCTCTTCTCTAGACTCAACCTTTCCTCTCTTCATCTGCCATTCTCTGGGGTGAGAACCTTTCCCTGCTTCACATCTCTTCCACAATGGCTTCTGCTGCTTTGTGTGGGGCCTTTCTTTGCAGGAAGGCAATCTGAGAGGCTGCCATCCAGTTTGGCTTCTCTCCCTGCACCTTGCTTTGCTCAACTGCCTGCGTTTTGGGTGGAGATATCTCTGGTACAGGGGTGGCAGTGCCAGAATAGGGAGGCTCCTTGAGAGGACGACATGGGAGACCAGATAAATTGCCCCAGCAGGTTGCATATGACCTAGTTGGCCATTATGCATTTAGGGAATGGGAGAGTGAGGGAAGATGTGATAACCATTTAAAAATATATGGAAATTTCATGTAAAGAGTAAAGTAATAGAAACTGTTTTCCAGTTCTGCTGGGGATAGAGCACAAAGTAAAACAGTCAAGCTTACTGTAGTGGAGAGATTGAGGTTAGACATTGGGAAAATCTTTCTAATGGTAAGGATAGTTAAGGACTGCAGCCGATTGCCTAGGGAGGTTGCAAAGTCTCTGTCACTGAAGGTTTTTAAGAACAAGTTAGACAAATATCTGTCAGGAATGGTTTATGTATAGTTGATTTTGCCCTGGGGCAGGGGAATGGACTTCATGAGAGCACTTCCAGCCTTACTTTTCTGTAAAAATGATGCTCTTATTGCTGGTTCCCTGGATAATAAATGTACATTTTTAAAGTTAGTAACCCACCTGTACTACTCTATCATCTCAGTGTTTAAGTAGATTCTGTTGAGCTCTTGGAATAATTGATAAAAAATAGATTAGGAGTCGTGGGTGTTTAAAGTATTAACTCTCCTTTTGCTGGAGTATTACTCCATTGCTTTCCTTATAGCTTGGCCTTGTTTAGACATCTTATTTTTGGGGGTGTGACATGTTTCTGTGTCTGTGCAACTTGTATAGGAATATTTTAATGTTACAGAAATGCTGCATCCATTCTTCTGTTTCACAGTATGCAAGTATTTTAAGAAACACTTTTGCCACTGTAAGATAGTAAGCATATTTAAAAGGTAATTTTAAAGAATAACCAAAAATAGGGCAAAGCCAAGTCAACAATCCAATGAGGTTGTTTTCTTTTTTTTGAGCAAAACTGATATGTACCTGGTACATCTGCTGCTGAAGGTAGCTGTCTTCCTCAGAATTATAATTGAGGCTCAATGTAAAATAGAAAAACAGGTTTGAAATGTCTTCTATTAAGAATATAGTGTAATTAATATTGAAAACAGTTGAAAATTCATTTATACATTAATACAGATCTCCCACATTGCTGCTGTCATTATTTGCATGATTTTCAAGTACAGATAAACATTTCATTTAAAAATTCAGCTTGAATATGTAGCAGAGAATTCTCACCCCTCTCTGTTCCAGTTTTGTTTTCCTCTGCTTTGTGAAACTGGTCTTGGCCTTAATAAAATGCAATTTTCTTAACAATTGCATTCTTATTTTATGAATTTTCAAGGTTACTGTGTCACTCAAAGACAACTCTGACTGTGTCTTAGTTCTTGGGAGAAACAGATTGCTTTTTTGCAATGCCCCTTACTCAGCACACAGATAGTAACAGATCACATTCCATTGTGTTCCTTAGATGTTTTATTTAGGGTAAGCAATTTTTGGAGTACAGATAGTATTCTCAGCAAAAGTACATGAAAGAAGATATAACCATAGTCTCTAAGAGTTTGGCATCTAAAAACATTACATTCAGTAGCATTCAGCAGTACTGTTTTAAATATAGTATTGCATTGTTTGGAAGTCAGGGTTAAAGCCTTTAATAGAATTACAGAAGAGTGTGAAACTGTGAAAATGAATTTGAGAGCACTGTTGCCACCTGAGACTGATAGCTTTTGGTCACAACCTAGTTCTTCCTTATCATCATGATCAGTGATTAGAACAAGAATGCTTTTTCTTTAGGTTTTTCTTCAAGAAAAGAAGGCTGGCTTTTAAGTTTTGATCCCAGATTTTATGTAGGTGAAATACTGTGTTTTCTTTGTTTCCTTTCACCTCAAGAAAATGGATAGTTCTTCTCCACGTGTCTTGTTGGAGAACTGTTTAATCTCTAACTGGCCAGGTGCTGCTTTTGCTTCTTGAGCTGTGGCAGTCCTTATGGAAACAGAGGGACATGTCACACAGACCAAGGATTCCACATTTTAAATGCTTCTCCTTTCAAATTATATTTAACTGGGGTACAAGACCTCCTTCCCTGTTTACTTTTTTCAGTGAAGTACTACATGCTTTTCTGCTTGCTAAAGGGGACAATTTGGGTGGCAGTCACTACCAGGTGGCATTGCCATATGAAGCCACCTGGGGCTCAATGAATGGCAGTCAAAAAAAGGCAGAAAAGAAGCCAATGAGACTCCAGAGGAAGTGCACTGGTGTGAAGCAACCTGAGGGTCGCTGGACTTGGAAAGGGATTCTCCACAGACCTGGAATCGCAGACTGCTGCATCATATAACACCATTCATATCAAACAAAATCATACTCTGATATGGGAATATTTTAAAAAATTATTTTAAATTAAATTTTCATTCATATTTGATTAAATTTAAATTCCATTTAGACATCCTTTAATTTTCAGTCTAGGTGTGTTTTGGGTACATGTGTGTGGGCCGCTTGTTCTGACAATCCAGAGCCAAATGAAAAGCAGTGGTTTGGGCACACCAGGGAAAAAAAGGGTTCAAATTGAGAGAAATATCTTGGCCAATGGTATTACTAAAATTATTTTATGAAGTAGTCTCTTGCTGGAAATGGCAAACTTCTTCCCAAAGTGGGAGGAAATGCTCCAGCATGTTCAGGGAGGATGTTAAGCCTGGATCCTCACCTTTGATAAGCATTTTTAGCAGATGATATTCAGCTGTAGCATTGCCATTTGCAAAGCTGATGGTTCTTTGGAAATGCCCATCTGCCATTTCTCATTTCTTAATAGTACATGTCATGGTGCCTTCATGTGGTATAACTTAGTCAGCCAAATGGCCAATTCCAGACTGAATGTGACAATAAATTGAGCTGTAAATATGCTATGTTTCAGTGTTTAATCATAATAAAAAGACAGACTTTTTGAAATGACAAAATGCATGCATCATCCCTCAAGTAAAACTCAGAAAATAAAAAGTGGTGAAAATTGATTGTTAAATTGGCAGTGGATGCTTTCTGTTAATTCTTTCTAATTAATTAGGTGGGCTTTTATTTTTTTTTTTTTTTTTTAATGAATAATTTTTTTTAGGGGAAAAGAGTCAGTCTGGCTGTGCCCATGGCTGGCTGAGTGTATTTTTACTGCTGAAAAGGCCTTTTACCTTTTGTTGCTGGTGGTCTTCAGCAGTGTGAGTGGGGCTGCCTCCTTGTCTTGGGGCACCAGTGTGAGGCAGCCTAAAAATGCATTTTGTTACAGACTTAAAAGTGCTCAAAGAGGAAGCCTAAACCCCAAATCAGTGCAAAGCTACTGAAGCACTTGACTGTGACTGTGCCCTGTTGGAAGCTGAAGAGATACAGTGGCTAATTGGAAACATAAATGTTGTTAGAAAAAACCTAATTTTATTCATGTAAAAATGATGCAGGATATTCCCATGCACTTATCTTGAGGTGAGATGAAGTTCTGGTCTAATGTTTTGCTGTTGAGTTTTTCTGTAATGTCAAGCTGGCCCATTAGACTTGATATTCTCTCAGTTTTCTTTTACCATAAAATAAATAGTACGGATTAGTGTTATGTTTCTTTGCTCTATGCTGTAGTAATGCCTTTACAAATCAGAGACTGCAGTCTGGATAAACAGAGAAGTGAAAGTATTTGACATTACAGAATAAATGTATTGGAAAATCCTAAAAGTTACTGAGGAGAAGGTAATACCCTGTATACAGATTAAATGATACATTCACTTCTCTGATATTTGCAACCTTTTGCTTTTTAGCAGAAGAGGCCAGGAGGCACAGGTATGAACTTCCTTGATAGGCCTTTTTGTGTTGAAGTTTGGTTTGGGTTTTATGGGTGGGCACAGTCCCTCCTCTTAGCCTTTCTATGGACGCTGGTGTTCGGTGCCTGTGTCGACTGCTTCTCTCATCCTGGGGCTTGGCTTTCTTAACACAAGCACCTCATTAGGGAGCAACATGGATCCACCCAGGTATGCACCCCACGCTGGGCCTCTCCCAGGTTTTCTCCCCGCAGGCTGCCCAACCTCTGCTCCAAAACCTTTCCAGAGGGACATTCACACCCTTTTTAATTTCTACTCAGCCCTCGGCAACAGTGAATAACCAAAATGTTCAGTTTCTAGTATGATCATTACTGGCTAATATGGTGTAGCATTCAAGCCCTTCTAGCCTCTTACAAGCACCCAAAGACACTCTTTACCCTGTGAGAATATGTCACAACACTGTGATATAGCTGTAATAACACTGCTGCTTTCTGAGACCCATCTTTTCCAGGGCTGTGCTTGTGCTGATTTCTCAACCAAGGGGGCTTCAAGCAGGAGGGCTTTGACAGTATCTGGAGCCCAGGGACCTGGAGTTCAATAGCAAAGCAAAATTCCTCTGTATCATAGTTGAATCCTTTCCACTATAATTTATTATGATCACCTCACTATCATTTGCCTATGAAACTTACCCAGTAGTTTGGCCTGCGGAATCCTTAAACTTTCTTTGATAGTTGTGAAGATGAGTGTCCCAGGGGTTTAAGCAGATGTATCAGTACGTGGATGGCAAGTTGGGACACTCTCCCTGTTCTTCACAGCCACAGGTCTGTCTCCATGCTCTCTCATGCCAGGATTAGCAATCTGTTAGCAATGGAGAACAGACTGAGCAGTATGTCTTTCATATATTGTGGGATTTGATTTTTTTCCTTTAAAATTTCCATCCTGTCGTGTTCTTAGCTTTCTCACTTTCTTCACAAGAAAGTCACTCGCTTCTGATTTAAGGGCAAGAGTAAAGGAAGCTTTGTTTGAATTGTGAGGGCTTATAGTTAAGAATTTTCAAGATGAAAACACCCAAGAAGAATCCTACTCTACAGCCAGCATCTAAGCAGCACCTTCAATCCATGCCTCTGAGGATAAATTTGTCTCTGTTGTTAGTGGGTAAAATAACTTTGTTCAGTGCCATTTGATGGCTGACAGTGCTGGATACCTGTGTTGTAGGTGTACATATGCTGAGGTGGTGGTAGGCAGACTCAGGACAAAGTAATGGCTTCAGCAAAGCCTAGAAGACTGGCTTGCTTATGAATTGTTTAAGAATTGTCTGTTTATCCTGGAGGCTCAGACTATACAAACCAGTAATTTATACTGGCTGAAGATGGATTCACAGCCTGGCTGTGCACTCAGTCAGTCCTTGATTTAAACGAAAAAATTGGAATTTGGGCATGAGTCTCCATTTTTCCTCTTTCTGATCTTTATTATTTTTGATTTGTTTATCTCAAAAGAAATACTTTCAGGATAATATCTGTTCCCAGTTGCTCAGAGCGAGAATTTGAAGAGACACATGACCTGCCACAACAATGCAAGAGTAAGTTCAGAAAAGCCTCACTCTTCTTAACTCTGGAAGTAGGTGACACCTGTAAACTGGAGATACTTATTTTTTTTCTCTACCAATAACAACTTTTGTGCCCAAACCACTGCTGTTTATATAAATTGTTGGACAGTTTCTGCATAATAAAAGAAATAGGGATAAGCTCAAACAATAAAGGCAACAAGTATGGTTCTGGAAGATGTTTTTATTCAGTGGCTTCTCTAGTGTATGCATGGAGAAAGTGCCATAGCATTGACTTAGTGGCTTTTGTACAGTCTTGCAAGTATGTCACTGCTTTAAAATTGTGTTGTTCTACTTTCTAAGATAATGTTCTCTCAGGCATGACTCCTGCTTGTAGTGATCAGTGTGGTACCAAAGAACCTTCACCTGAGATGAGGACCCTGCTGTGCCAAAACAGTGAAGGACAGCTCCTTTTAAAACCTCAGCATCTAAAAAAGACAAGAGAGAAGCAGAAAGAAAAAGTATTTCTGTTCAGCGGTTACAGATAGGCAACTGAGAGATGCATTATTGATGTGAGGTGAGTCGGGAGCTCGGCAGACCTGAGGACTAAAGCTGCAGCCTCTGAATTTAAACCCAGTGTGAAGGGTGAGCTTATGATGAAAAGGACTAGTGTACTAGTGTGTAGCCAAATGTACCTAGTGCACTATTTTCTCATATTTTCTCTGTTGTGTCTTTGTACTTTTTACCTGCTGCCATGAGGAGAAGAATGTAAGCCAGTAAGATTTCTTGTGGAAGCTGCAGGCTTGCTTTATGCCAGCAGTGCTGGAAAGAATTTCTCTGAAGAAGAATTACAGCTGCCCACAAAATATGTGACACAAACAACCCTTCTCATCTGCAAGTATTAATTGTGCATTGGGGAGAAAGGGGTGCAGGGATACTAGACTGCTCCAAAGTATATGGGTATTACTTAAAGGCTTAAAAAAAATCTGTCACTGAATTGCCAACTACAGAGTAGGATTATTGAAATTTATGAGAACAAAATTTTAGTGAGATGAATACAAATAAAGCTGTTCATATTAGTGTCACTTCTTTTTCAAAGGTCTTTAAATGCAAAATATAATTTCATTAATGTAACACAGGCAGGCTCACTGGTTTGTTGCTTTATACACTTATGGATCAGACTTGGTGTGGTATCTTAAGGCATAATTTGAAGAGCCTCAGAAAGTCCTGGGTTTTATGTGACTTGCTTTATCTGAAGGACAAAATGGCAAATTTTGTGGGATACATACTACAACTAGTGATCTGTTTGGAAAGCAAGCAAACAAGATGCCAAACCCCACAAGTATTCAGGCATATGAGCTCTTCACCTCCAGGAAATCTCTAAATAACCATTCAAGATTCTTCAGTTTGCTAAGGGACATCCGCTACATAAACAAAACAGCATTAAAACCAGAAATAGGCAACCAACAAGAGAAAATTCTCATGCAAGTAAAAATGGCTATTGCCATATTAGCATTTTGCTTTCAATTAGTATTTTGATTGTGAACAAAATCCCTCAGTTGTCCCCATTCATGGCACTATGGTTTAGCTCACAAGACAGCTTTGTTGTTACCTGAGTAGGTGGTAGCCTCTTGCTAACAGGACATAGGAGAAAGTGAATTTGATTTTTTTCCAGCTGTTCAGTACCTGTGACTTTATGAAGAGGCATTGGGATGCTGGATATGTTAATGCTAGATAGAAGAAAAGAGAAGTGAGACCTAGGGCCAATATCTAAAACTGAACTGGACTTGTGGAATTCTGTCCTGAAAGGAACATGTGCTTGAGCCTGCCACATGGATAGAGTGTTCTTGGAGAGACAGAAGAACATCAAAGCCTGACTTGTGATGGTTGCAGAAGGTAAAGCTGCAGATAAAATTAGATGTGCATACAGTGGTTAAGATGATTCCTTTAACAGTGATTGCTGTCATTTCAACCACACTGAAGTTCTGCCAACACTGGATTAGAAAAATACTTGTACAGGGAACAAATTGAAATACTTAAATACTTGTACAGCGAACAAACTCTGGAAATCTTATTCCTGTAGTGACAGTCTTGAAACAGTTTCAACTGGGAAAGAGCTACATTCATTTTTGGGAAGAGTGTCAGAAGTCTAGTGTGCTCATTCTTAGTTTTTATGTTCTTAAATATAGAGCCACAGTCTAAAAGTTAGATCAATGTGAGACTGTGTAGACATTACATGATGCCAAGCAATGAGTTCCCAGATATTTATAAATAAACGCTTGGTGTGCTCCCATTTTCCTTTCTCTCGTCTTTGCTATTATCCCACACACTTGCCCCAGGCTTTCTGTACTATTTATAGAGATTGTAGTAGTAATTCCCTTTTCCTGAATATTCTTCTTGAAGAAAGTAGATCAATTATGCAGTATAACGCTGGTTAGGCTACAGCTAATAGCTATAGCTGTTAACCTCACATGTTCATTTTACTTTTGTGGTAGTAATGAATCATTAAATTGAGTGCAGCAGTAATCCTTGAGATATAAAAATAGAAATATTTTACAAAGGCATTCCGAAGTGAATTCTTTTATTGATTAATATTATGTAATATTGTCAATATCTTATAACTATTACGAGGTTTCAAAAGCGCAATTCAAACTGTGAGGGTCATGTGTAGAATATCTGTGGACCCTCATGTCTTTATTGTGCTTGAATCTTTCAAGACTGTTCTTCGGAAACTAGAAATGAAATAAACAACAGTGTAGTCTTTGTGTAAACAGTACAAGAGATCCCATTTTAATAAAACTTGAACAGTTGTTGAGAACACCTAGTTTTGCTAAATGCATCTACCAGAAGAGACAAAATTGAATAATATGTCCATCTAGAAAAGAGTATTTCAAGTTTCATAGTGTCATAAAGATTCAGCTATATAAGGGAAGATACATTACTGCTCTGGTCCACAGTGGAAATGTATTCTCTCACCACTGTGCAGATGTTCTAGCATAGTGGGAATATTCTTACCTGCCACTGGTCTAGTTGTTGGTTAAGAATGACTAAATAGTTTAGTGTGAAGTGAGATGATAACCCTTCCCTCCATACTTTCTGTTTGTTCTTCAGCTTGGTTGAAAGTAATATTCTTAGGGCTTTTTCTTTCTTCTGTCAAGTTTTACAACAGAAGCAGACTCCGTAAGATGTTGTTTGGGTTATAACATCTCTTAATAGATTTCTGTATTCTGAGCAAGTAATAATCAGTTAAGTTTAGCTGTCTCCATTTGTATATTAGGAAGAATTACAGAGAATTTAAACTGCACATTAAAATAGCAAATAGTTTTATGTTAAAACAAGAAATTAAAAGAATAAAAATTAAAGGAACAAAGGCTAAAAATAAAGGTGATTGGAAAGGCTATGACAATTGTCATGCTGGAGATAGGGCATAACTTTGGTTTCTGGTTCTCACTATAGTAATAACAGTTGCTTTGTTTCAGTGTGATTTCTCTGGGAAAAAAAGGGTGACTCTTTTTTTATTTTCTATGATAGTGTAATTGAAATTTGCAATGGTTACCTTCTTAATAACCCTGTGTCTTCTCCTGGCTGATTGTTGTAGGTGTCATGAAGAGTAAATTGCATATGATTTATAGTTTAGATATTGATATTAGCAGGTGTGTGGCTGCACAGTGTGTCACATGAAATGTTCATCCTTAGATTTATTCTGCAGGACTTTGTTGTTAGATATCTGGAGATTCAGTTTCCCCATAATGACTTAGGCTGACTTTGGAAGACATTGCAAGTCTGATGATCTCATTGGTATTCTTGTTACTGAGAAGAGCTGTTCCATTTGCTGTGAAATATATCATGTGGAGCTATACATCCCTATATCAGTACTTTCTACAAGGCATAAATTATAGGAGGTGGTAGTTTCTTTTATTAGACCATCTGATTTAGTTGGAGAAAATAGACAATCTGAGTGCATTGCAACTTTCTTCAGGTCTTTGAGAGGGATCCTGAATGACAGGTCTGCAAGCTCCAAACATTGCCCATTTTTTTCCACTTGTATCTCTTGATCAATTAAAAGATAACCTGTCTCTTTATAAAGCTTACCTTGATTAAACTGCCATGTCTACAATAAACCATAGCTTAGTAATTTCAGCCTTTGCCATTCAGGACACATATCCTTATTTTCTTTGAAGTGCCTGAATTTAAGTTACTTTCAGCCATTTCGCTTTGTTCTCTCTTCACATTTTCTCACTCTGGGTATAGCCAGAAGGGCTGACTCTTTTACCTAAGCTCAAATCAAGTTGATGAAGCAGTTGAGCCTGCGATTTTGCTTTTCAGTTTTTTTATGTTGTTCTCATCCCTCAGAGTTCATACAGACCTTATTGGTAGCCAAAGTATTTATTTTGTGGCCTGTCATATGTGATGCAAACAATCTATTTAGAGCTTGGTTTCATGCTCCTCAGTCAAATCACCTTGGCTTCAGGGACACACCATACAGCTTTGCATCCTTGTGAAGGGGAATTTTCCTAGGGCAGGTTAGTCACTTTGTTCTTTGTAGCATTTGCAGTTTTCTGTCAGTTTGAATGTTCCTCCTACTTTCTGATCCCTGGCTCCTCTCAGAGCTCTCCCTACATTCCTCTTGTACCTTTGCCACAGGAAGCTTTTGTTGGGACCAATGGAAGGGCACACAAGGGATTCAATACATGGACCCAAAGTTCCCTGGCAACTGCCTTGTGCTTGTGCCTCATTTCTCACCTCTTCCTGGTGGTTGTTCCAAAAGAGAAGAGCCTCACCATCTCCCCTCAGGGGTTGTGGTCCAGCTGGTGGCTTGGGAGCCTGACTGTGTGTGTTTTCCCCTCTTCCTGACGGAGAGAGGGAGCAGCAGTCAAACAGGAGGCTCTACTGGAAGCCATCACAACCCCCTTGTTCCAGCTCACAGCTGGAGAGATTGGCTTCTGCTGGCTTCAGGGGTCTTGCCAAGACCTGACCAAGCCGTCTGTAGGGGTTTCTGTGGATGAGCTATGCTAAGGAGTAAGTGATTGACAGATCCCTTCTAGCAGTGCATGGACTGGTGTATGTGTGTGTGTGTTGAGTTACAACACATTTTGAAGAAAAGCGAAATTTTAATCTTTTTTTAAGACCACTGTTTCTCTTCCTCTAAGAGAGATGATCATGTGTAAGGAGCCTTCTTACAAAATCGGAATTTGTAATCTTTAATTAGAAACTTTCTGCCATCAGACTGTCTAAAGGGGCTCTGCTTATGCCATCTAACACTTTCCCTTTTGCAGCAGCAAGGTATGCAAGTATTTGTGATTCAAATGTGTGTAAAGTGATGAAAACTTAGCAGCAGTAGGAGCAGAAATGGGTTGTGGTTCTTGAAATCCTATATTTGGGACTTTGACATCATGTGTTACTCCTTAATTTAATTTTTTTTATATAAAGAGTACATGGAGACCTTACATGAGCCATCATGTAAGAAGGTTTTGTTGGGGGTGACCTTTTGCAACTACTTAAGCACATGTGGCATTTAAAATTTTCTTACTACTGCCCCATAAAACTGTAAATTTTTCTAAGAAAAGAAATTTTAATACTAAAATAGCTTTTTTTTTTTTGTTTCTGTAGTAACTTTTTACTTTTATTATTGAAGCAGTAGCCTGAAACCTTGGAAAATTTTCTGAAACTAGAGTTTTACAGCAAACATATGGTAGATTTTACATTTCATGAGGAAGGAAGGAGTTACCTGAGAAAAATCTAGACATATCAGTTATAAGGAAGATACATATAAGATGCTAAGTGCATATAGACTGAGGCCTTCTAAGAAACTTAAAATTTAGCTTTCTGTGTAATTTTATATCTAATAATTTATGACATTGTCAAATAATATGCTAATATCAATGATAGGCTTTTCATTAATTTTAAAAAGGTTTGCTTTTCACACTGAGTGCAGCAGAGGCAGTTTCTCTATGACTTTTGTATATAATATGCATTATTATGAAAAAAACCAGCCATAGCAATTCCACAGCTCACAAAATCTTCTGACTTTCACCTTTTCATTATGTTTGCCACTGATTTGTACGTGCATGTGATTCCTTAAAAAAACAGTTATTAAATTATTAATATTTTAATAGTTTTTAATTCAATCAGATACTGGAGGACCAGTATCTGTTGCCTGTCTGTGATAAGAAGGAAGGAAAAACACATACATGAAGCTCACTTTCAGAAGCTAACTGGCATTGCCAGCAAAACTATGATCTTATCAATATTAGATTAGACTGAAAACTTATGTATTATAAGGGTGTTTTCTGCATGGCAGAAGAAAGTAGGAAAATCACTGGATGCAAGATGGAGGGGAAGCTGACATGCAAATAAGGCTGTCTCCTTTTGCCCTGCAGGTAAATGTAGCATGCATCAGGACTTTGCTTACTGCACAAGGTGTTCTCCTTCAGTATTAAACCTGCCAGCTCAGTAAATCCAAACGTGCTTAATTATCCTGTTCATTTTTCTGGAATAGGAGAACTGGAAGAAGCACCTGGATCTGTCATGTGCTGCTAGTACATCTGCACAATTGCAACTGCTGCAGCAGAGGAGACTCCTTTCCATCAGCATTGGGCACTGCTTGTTCACAGGAATTGGAGGGTATCTGTAGGTTTTAGGGCTGCATGCAGTTACAGAAAAGCACGGTCCCTGTTTTGAGGTGCAGTCCTATATCCTGTTGAAATTCGTTTTAAGATCCTACTGCTGTCCAGTTGAAATTGAGCTCTTGAGAGGAGTATTATCATGACTGAGTTTGTGACTGAAGACACAGTGTCAAAGGGAAGTGAACTCGAGCCCTTGACCCATTCGTACTAGTGGTTGAACAGGCAATAAAATAAATTGGCTCTTCAGGTTTTAGTAGCAGTTAGGAGTTACTGGTCTCTGTTCATGTGTAGTTCTTCTTAAAATTATCCTTCCCTAAGATACTGGAGAGTGGAATAATAAACCAAAGGCAATCTGTAGCTAGATTCAGTTGTCCATTAATTGTGCTTTTATTTTTATTCCTTTTCAAAACCTTTTTCAGGTTCAGCAGAAATCTCTGAGTAATTCTTTCAAACCTTCACACCTTTCTTGTAAATTAGTAATTTAACATTGCAATAATATTTTATGTTCTGAGCTGTCCCAGATCTGTCACAAAATGATGACTGTTTCAGATGGGTCCAATTTCATGGCCTCCAGGGTGGAGAGGTGACAGGGTCATGGACAATTGACACAGACTGTGATGCACAGTATTTTAGACAGAGCTTATGGCAGCTTTCCATGCTTAGGATGCCTCATATACCCTGCTAGTATTCATGTCCTTCATGCAGAGATAAAGTATTTTCATATTTCTGACTACTTCAATCTGAAATATTTAGGGGAGATGTCATCGGGGACAAAGACATTGTTGTATATTGGTGCAAGAAATTTATAATCATTCTTCCTCATTGAAATCGTGATCTTTGTAGTCTTGTAGTGAAGTTCTGCTTTATTATTACCTTCACTAAAAATAGAGATTAGATCCTGGGAGGCAAGAATATGGATTAGTCTTCTAAGATAATATTGCTCAGGGTTTCTTCTTCAGGTGTTGTATCTGCCTCAGGAAATGAAAGATAAGCAAGGTAAAGCTCCACTGACCACTGCAGCAGTGCTAGTTATGTACTGATTTAATTGTTCTCTGTAGCTGGCTGAAAAGAGATGCTTGAAACCATGTGTGAACAAAAAAAAAAAAGTGGCTTGTCATGCAAGATGGGCATAAAACTGGTGTTTTTTTGGTTTTGGGGTTTTTTTTTGGTTTTTTTTTTTTTTTTGTTTATTTTGTCGTTAGAGATAAATGTTTGTTTTAAATGGAAGTGAGCAAGAGCATTATATCTCATCTTATAGCTGTTTGGGTGGCCCACCTGAAACAGTTTCCATTGAGAAAATCTGTGCAGATAACAGACATGCATTAATAGTTGATGAGATTTAAAAAACTAATGGAACTAGAAAATGATTAAAATTATTAATCAATAGAGATTCTCCTTTACACTGAGACACATAGTAATGTTGCTCAGTTTACCTCAACACCTTCCTTCTTACAGTCTTCATGAGCTTTATCTATCTACATAATTTCACAGCCGGAGTTGTGGCATCATCATCAACATCATTATTGTTATTACTATTATTACAGCTCTAGGTCTGGGAAGATCCAGGTAACTTTCCCAGTGTCAGATAAACTGTGGGAAGACTGCAGCTAAAAAAAGAATTGTATCGTTTTTGTTTCAAGGTCTTACAAAACTTTCTGTGACTTTACTGAAAGAAAACATTCTAGAACTATTACTTTAAGACAACATAATAGTTTTCCCCCTGGACCTTTTGGTACACAGTGTTATGCATTCCTTTCCTGCTGCTCCATGTTCTTTACAGGACTTGAGTCTTGCATACTTTGCAAATGTAATAGTGCAGTACTGCAGGCAGCTCCCTTGTACAGCAGCCAGCAAATCTCTTTTCTCCTGAATATTATATGAAAGTAATTCAGGCCAGTCTTCTTGTTTGGCCTGCTGGTTTTGTATGCAGACATCAAGTATTAAAACAGAAGCTGGGAGATTGTAGTACAGTCTGGCTGGACAATTCCACGTGTTTTTGGAATGTGCTTTTGCAACCTGCATTGCCTAATCACATCATGCATTATATAATATATTGTTGATACATGGATTCAAAATCAGATGATATTGTGTTTAAAATAAAAAATGTGTTTCCTATTGACTCGTGGAAATTTCCATATAAAGCAAGCCAATGCTTTTTTGTGATGATTCTGCATTGAGATTTTTAACTCTAAGTTGTCCTTGCATTTAAGAAGTATGAAATAATTCACAGGCTGAGTACTTTGTGAAGGAATCCCCAGGTCAATACATCTTAGGTCAGATTTTCCTTCAAACCTTGGCCTGCAATGCCTCTGCTTTGTGTTTGCTGTTAGATATTTTCAGGTGAAAGTGCTTGTCTTTATATAATGGTTTGTGAATCAAAGGTGAACTTTGTAAGGAAAGAATATGGAAAGGTTGGATTTTTTTGTTCTTCAATTTTATTTCTTTGCAAGGTACTTGCCTATATGTTGCAAAAAAGGAAATTATTTTATAAGAAAAGAGCACTGGTAAGATTGTTTCTTAAATCAGGTTATTCTTTCCTTGTTTTGCTGTTGATATGTGGCTTGAGAGAGAAAAAATATTTAGAAGACACTTGGAGGAATCTTTATGCAAAAGACAAGATGTAGGCTGCTGATTGCTAGGCATGTGATATAAATAAGCTTTAAGTGAAATAAATATGTGAAGCCCCATTAAAGTTGAAGATATTATCTGGAGAGTTTTAAAGTGATTTAAGGAGTAGTCCTCTCTCATCTCTAGGTACTTGTAATATGAGAGAATGAAATACTTAATGTTCTAAAAAAATAAGAAGGGGCAAAACATTCCTCTTTTTTTTTTAGTCTTCCTTTTCCATGTTCCTGTATCTCTCTCTATATACTCACAGTATCTTTCCACAATCTTAACATATATAGGTCACCTTTAGTGTCAAAGAAAATAGGGAGCGAGTTATTTAAGATACACGTTTAGGGGTTGAATTCAGTGAAGTGAGTTATCATTAAAATACATGTGATTAGCCCCCAAAACGTCAAAATGAGACAGACCTACCAAACATTAGCATATTATTAGAAAGATGCCTAGCCTCCCATATCCACTGCCCGTTTCTTTGAGGCTTACAATTTTAATGCTAGCTTTGTAGACAGTCTAAGCATGTGAATTCCTCTCATCACTGATGTTATCAAATAGAATTAATTTTATCCCATTTTTGTCTGATGGAATTATGCTTCTAAAAAGATGTAGTCAAGTGATTTTCTGAAGGACCCTAATATTCTATTTGGAAATCTGAAATAGGGTGAATTCTTTTCTTCAGCTATTCCTTTGTCAGTGTCTCTCAAATACCTGGCATTTAGGATGTTTGCTCTAACTTAGTTATTTAAGGTTTTCAAAGAACAGCACCCTACAGCTGTATTCCCAAGAAATTGCCATGGAAATCAAAGATAGCATCCTGAGGAATAACATTGAGGAACAGTGTTCCTCAAAGCAGACTGCATCCATCTCAGATAACAGCAGCTCTGCCAAAATTTTGCCTTTCAAGAAGAGTAATCAGATACTCTGCTGTGTTACATCATGTGAATGTTGGTGTTTTACTCACAAGAGAATGTAATTTTTCTGTTATTAATGATCTCCTTAGTATGTGCTTGCAGAATAAGGCTTTTTCATTCCATATTTTAAGCTTTACAAAAATAAAACTGAGTGTGTGAGGTCATATTTGGAACTCTAGAAAGCGTGTTTAAACTCAAGCCTTATTCTTCTCTCAGATGTGCTACCATCTCAGCTGTGAGTGTAACAACAGCAATATGTTCTGAAGACTGTAAGTTATTACTGTTATATGTGCATATATGTTACAAACATGCTCATCTTTTTTAAATGGTTAATCCCATTTTGAAGGCTTTGATGACTGCATGCCATATACCAATAAGTATTAAAGTGTTTGTTTGCTATTTAAAATAGGTGAACTTCACAAAATCCCCTTACACATGGGTCATTTAAGGAACTTTTTCTTACATTTTTTATAACCCTGATCCATTATGAAGGGGACTTCCTACCCTTTTAAATGACCTTTAATCTGGGTGTGTTGTCCTGCCATCATTGCTTCTGTCTCTTATGTAGTAGAGCACAGTTAAATAATTTACTTTCAACTCAAACACAGCTACTGCATGAAGTATATAAAGATATATTTCAGTTCTTATTCCCCACTGTTGTTAATTACAATTTTTCTAGGTGGTTCCTAATCCACTGTAGCACAAAATACAAAGGGTTTGCTTAAGCTTTTGCTGAAGTATTTTAGGTGAATGTTTTTTGTTTAATATTGTGTAGAACAGATGATATTTGGATGCTGGAAGCCACATCTCAGCTCAGGTCTTAAAAACAACAGATTAGATGCATAAACATTAGAATGTACTAATTCTAATTCACAGTGTTCACAGTGCTCATTTAATTGAAGGCTTTGTTATGTCTTAGTATCTGAGAACTGGACTAGGAAAAATCAGAGTCCTATATTACACTGCTGTAGAATTTCACTCCCCGTTGAATTTGATTTCCAAAGATTTGTGTGCTAGATTGTTCTTTAGCTAATACTGGTAGCTGTTGGACTTCTTTTTTCTTTCTTGAGGATCATTCTTTTTATATTCATCTATCTGAATGCAGTGCCTGCAGAATATAAAATATTCTTAGTCTGCATCCTGGATTTTAGACTGGTCTCCTCTCTGGAAAAGTACTTTCTGTATGTTAGTGTAACATTCAATAGTAAGACCTGTTATGATTTAAAGAAATACCTCCTACGGACAAGGAAAATGAATCCATTTTGATGGTGTTTCTTAGTGTCTCAATAATTTTTAAGCACAAGGACCCTAAATTAGAGGGTTGTTAGGAAGCTCTAACAAATACTTTGTTCCTTTGTTGTTGCTTGAAAAAGAGTGGTGTGGTATTAACTGGATTTTTGCTTTACTATGAGCTTTTTATTTGAAGTATTCTGAGGAGGGAACAGTGCTATGCAACTGACCTCAGTTCAATTATCTTGACTTATAAAAGCACAGAAAATTATCCCCATCTTTGAACAGATTATTAATAATGAACCAATACAATATTACAAACTACCTGGCCTACAGTTAAAACACAATTAGTTGTGTTAGGATTCCAGTATTCTGGCTATTTATTCTCTTTCATGGCTGGTAGGATTTTGGGAGGTTCTCTGTGTTCAGCACATCATTTGTACAATTTTTAACATGCTTTTACTTGTCATTGATACACTGATAGCTTGCGTTGTAACCGGAGATAAATCCCAGGCCCCTCTCACGTCCCCACCCAAAAAATTCTGTGGGGCTTCTGACAGATATACAGTGGCAGGTTAGATGTGTGAAATGGTTATTGCTATTGGCTGCCTACACTACCTCTCTGACAGACGTTGCTGTCTCAAGGCTGGCATGACTGATCTGCATGTCATCCACAGTAGTTTCCAGTCCAGTGTATTAAGATAAAGCACAGATAGAAATCATGTCCAGAACAGCTGTAGGTGTGAGGTAATGTGTCAGGGTTTTGGAGTGTGGTTTGTAGATCAAGTGCTGCTTGGATCTCCAATGCAAAGCACATTTTGTCAGAAAAGCCAGCTTCAGCCATCAGTGGCACCCCAAGCCCAGGTCACAGCAGGTGGGCACTGCTTGGGTGTGTTGGTACAGTGTACACCAGCTGGCCACTAGACTGACCTCCTTTTGCAAAACTGTGTTTAAGAAGGGACAAGCATGGTTAACTTCTCAAAGCCAGCTCTGTCAAGAGGGTGCCAGGCTGTGTGGCTTCACCCAAGCCAGATGTGTAGATGTGAAGACAAGCCCTTACCATCACACCTGGACACCTGGGCACCATCAATCCACCCTGGGTGCCCCATTCTAGTCTTTTTCTCCTCTCCATGCCAACACTTAGCTTGGGTCAGGTGGTCCCCCTGATCCAAGCAGACCTGTCAGAAACCTCCTTGGTTTCTCTGTCTCTTTCCAGAGGATGCAGCTGATGTCAGGGGAAGGCTGTGCCATGCCCCACCCAGCTGTCACTGGGCAGCAGTGACAGCCAAAGGCACTCGGTTATGAGGACACGGTGCTCCAGCTTGTTTTTGTTTTGGTTTGTTGTCACATGCAACGCAGTCATGACCTGAGCTTGACCTGTGAACTAGAGCCTCTGTTTATATTCAAATTTTGCGTTGTGTTAGGCTTGTGGCTACTTATTAGGTACTTTTTCACTTAAACACTCTGTGTATCTGCACAGTTGAGTGCAGATTGGGGAAGTGATTTGCTTTGGTTTTCTCTACTATAAAGTTACCCAAGATAATGCATGGTGCAAAGATAGACTCAGCACTGTCCAGCATCATGTTAATAGTATGTTCATGTTCACAGCCTGAAGTGCACTGTCCTAAATACACTGTCCATTTTTAAATGATATTGTTGCAACAACAGAAAGATCTAAGTGATAGAGATTTCTTTGGGATGCCTGTATCAGTGTTTTCTGCACAGTCTGCTTTGTAAGCACTTAGGGCATGGAAATAGTTAAATAATCTTAGTTAAATACCTGCTGTGTGGTCAAATATGTTGCTGATGCTTAAACAAAATCTCGTAATTGTAGTTTGAAATAATCTTTATTGAAACTATGCTGCACAGGTTGCTAAATGAGGTGTTCTTAAAGGATAAAATACTGGCTCTGTGTTCACATTTCTTCTTTGTGTCTGTCTGTCTCAAGCACTTGATGTTGGCAGCACTTGTGGACAGCAGAGGAGCACCTGGTGGTTGTAGTAATGGCTGAACTTGGCCGTACCTGGAAGTGAAGTGGAATCTTGTGTGAAAGTGAGGGGGAGCAGAGCTCATCACCCTTCCCCACTGCAGTTAATCTTCCCCTGCTGTCCCAGTATGGCTTGGGCTGCTGCTCTGCCAGTGATATTGCTGGAGCCTCACAGTGTCTGTGCCCTTTAGTTATTTGGGAGTGCTGCCAGAGACTCCCCTGATGCAGACAATGGGAAGATAACTGCTGCCTTTTTTTTTTTTTTTTTTTAACAGTTTTTATTTCCATAAGAGCAGAAGAGAATTTCTTGGGACATACAAGAGGCACTTCTGTAGGCCAGGGGTATTCTTCCAGCTCAGCATCACAGACCTGCTGCATGCAGTGAACATGAGAGGGATTCTCCAAGGTATTCATAGTGGAAAATATTAGGCATACCAAATGACTACCAGCTCCACTATATGGAAATGCATATAAGTGGGAGTCTGTATACATTTGCAGTGCAATACATACCTGAGTATGTGTTCATGACAATTGGTAGAAAGGAAGCATTAAAGAAAGGTAGAAAGGAATTATTTTGTTTATTTTGTTTAAAAGGCTTAGCCAAAAAACCCCGGGCTTCTGGGAAAAATACTAATGTGAATAGAATGTGTGACTAATTTTTTAGATAGAGATGAGTAAGGAGAGAAGAGTTTAGTAACAATTAATACAAGAGAGTACAGCTTTTTTTGTAAAAACCTTTACAGTCTATGCTATATGATGCAAACCGCTGAGATTACAAACCACAGCAATCTGTTTTCCTGTAATCTAGATATTATTTTATTAATTTTTTATTATGAATGCTGAGGCACAGTGAACTGAGTTAGACACTTCCTAGATAATTGGACTTAAGTTAAAATTGCTTTTAAAGTACAAAATGTCACAGTGACAAGGTATTTACTGTAGGAACATGCAAATCTTTGCTGGTGTGGATCAGAGAACATGATCCAGATGATAACAGACTTTTCATTACTCACATTAGTGTGCATTGCACAATTCAAATGCCACTGAGAAATGTAAGAAGAACGCTTCTGTGCATTGAAATCTGGAACTCCTGTTACAATGGAAACTCCCTAACTGTCCTTCATCCTGACACAGAGTAAATACATTAACTTCTCTTATATTTTCTGCACATTGTGCCCAGGAAGACATGAAAAAAAGGTATTGTCATCAGTATTAGGTTGACATCTGAACAGCCACCTGCAACACAGTATACTCTTGCCTGCATTATGCATTGCTTTTATGAAAAGTCCAGTTCTCTGGTCTATTTTCAGACCCTTCCTTGATTCAGTATTATTACACCATTTCAGATGAGAATGGTATTTGTTCTGTACTTCAGTGCCTCCTAGGAGAGCTAACTTAAAACAGTTCCTGCCCTACAGGGGTCACAGTCTTAATGTGACCTAATTTAACAACAAAAAGTGTAAAGACAACACTTTTCCCCACCAATCAAACCATGTTCCCCAGCCCCAGATAATCCTTGGGTGTTGCAGTAACTGCTGTGTATCTTTATCTGGGCTTGGTTTTAGGACTGCTGTCAAAACTTCACAAGGAATCTGTGAAGGGACGTGGTTCAGTCTGTATTTCTGTGGATTCAAAGTTTATGAAGTTGCCTGATCAAATAGTCTTGTCTTGCTGTTTGTTAAGCAAACAATATTCCAAAGTAAAACTAAGAAGCTACTACAGTAATGTGATCTTTTTATTTTATATTCCTCTACATATGCAGTACTCTACAAACCTGGTAAGTGGCACTGCTTGTGATTATTAAAGATTTCTTAAGAAGAACACCAACTAAGATAATTTTAAAATATTTACCATAATTCAAGAATTCTTTGAATTATGATTAAGGAGAATGAGATGTTAATAAAATCTCATTTGCACATACCCTTCTTACCTGCACTTGCCCATGATAATGACATTTTGCTTGACAAAAATTATAAGGTACATGCTTAATGTATCTTTAATTGTCTCCTCATATAATTTCTCAACTGAAAATGAGAGTGTCATTAGTTGAGTCACCAATGCTCTTTCCCCCCTTCTCCATACTTGTCTTGGGAAACTTTGCTAGTGCATATAGAAATGTACAGCCAGCAGAGGCTCCTGTGGGGCCTGTCAGGGCAGACACGAAGCCTTCCCATGGCTCCTGGAAACCCATCCCTCCTCACAGGTCATTTCTTCCCATGAGGTGCAGTGAGTGTCTGCCATGGTGCTGTATCCTTCTCTCTGTGGACTCTGACCCCAGTGGATCCCAGGGTCAGTGTCAGGACTGTGACTTGGTGGAGTTGTTGGTGCTGGCACAAGTCCCTGTGCTGGGGAGCGCCAGGGACGTGCTGCTGGAGGATGTTTCTGCAGAAGCTTTGTGGCCAGAGAGGGGTTCGGGGGCTTTAGTGAGGATGTAAAGGATCTTCACATGAATGAGGAGAAGGAGACACAGTTCTAGACTTTTGTTGAGAAGTCCTGGCATTTCAGTTCTCTGTGGGCATAAGCAGGCAGAACATTGCCAGTCCAGGAAAAGCAAGTGGGTAGAAGGGCAGAAAATGGAAACCCATATTTATACTGCCTTGATGTTTTATGGGAAGGTAAGTGATAAATAGAACAAATCATTTATGAAGGTGGCAATAGAAGAGGCTTTCCTTTATTGGCTTTTCTCCATGTTAGCAAAACTGGCAACTTGTGTGAGCCTGACAGTCTTTGAGATCACCTTGGAGGGGCTTTGTCCATTAGTGATGAGCGCTGTGATGGGAACTGTTGTCTTGTTCCTGAGGGGACATGCTAAGGGTTGCTGCTGGTCCCTAATGCAAAGCTGTGGAGACTTCTGCATGGGCAGGATGGTGGCTCAGTGACAGCCAGTCTCCTGAATTTAGTTTCCAGTTTCCAGTTGATAAAAACTTTTCTTAATGCCCCAGTGCCCCTCAGGATGAGATTTTTCTCTTTATTTTCACATCAGAGACAGGTATATATGGTGAAGAAAGATCACAGGCAAATACTAACCTCACTGACCACTCTCAAAATAAAGGAGCTCTTTCAGTTACCCCCATGATGTCTGGGGTAATTTCATTCAGGCTATTAATTAAGGTAAACTTTGTGAAATGTCCTAATGCCCTGAACTGGTGAACTGAGCAGCGGATTTTGCTACCTGTGTGCAAGAATATCGTGTTTGCTTCCTTTAGCTACTAGACATAAATAGTAACTCATTACAGGGCATAGCTTCAGGCTTTGCCTTAAGAAGTAGATGAAAAGATAATTGCTGGATAAGCAAGTGAGCATGGGGGACTGTAAGAGCAAATGAGACTGGTTGTGAACCAGTACCAATCTTCTTTCAATCAGCCTGGTTTTAAGGCTGTAATCTCCCCTGGGCAGAGAAGGTCTCTGTCTCCACATTGCGTGGCTCTGAGAGCAGCCTCTCTGCTTGGTCCTGTGTGAGGCTGTGGGCACTGAGGACAGGCCTCGGACTGTGGCTTACAGCTCTGCTTCTTACCCTGCATAAGCTGATCCACTTTCATTTTTGTTGGCGTTCTGCTTGGCATTCTTTTTGTGAAGTGCTTTTTTGTTTTTAGGAGACCTATTTATCCCTCCCTTCCCTGCACCAATGAAGGTTTATTAGATCGCATGGCAGCCTGCCATCTTCCTTATTAACCAAGCTTTTTCCCAAATAAACATGCTCCTTGTGTGCATGTCTCCTATTTATGATTTATGTCCCATTATAAAGCTACAATCTACAATATTCAAAATAATACACAGACAGATGTTTATGAGAGGCTGAACAGGGTTTTATTGTACTGACTCTGGTATTTGTGGTTTATATTTCTTTAATCTCTAGTGAAGTGTGGTTCCTCCTGCCCTCCCCAGTTTACTGCTTCTGCCTCTTATTATCCTTGTAACAGGTGATGATGCCCTTTAAACACATTTTCTTTCAGGCTCTTGCATGCTACAATATGAGCAGGAGTATGAAGAAGTATGATGACGTACTTAAAATGGCGTCTTTACGTAAGAAATTAGAAATTAGGCCTTTACTCTGGAGATCTAGGTCCACCCACCCAGAGGCAAAGAGATCCTTACCTTCCATTTACATGGCTTCAGTAGAGTATTTGATCACCCTCTACTGGCTGAGCTGCCCGGGCAGCTGCCAGTCTGCTGGATTTTGGGAGAGCGCCTTTCTGCTCTGGCGACGTCCCAGGCATCGCTTGGGATTTCATTTTGTGCGTTTGAACCGCGTTACTACAGTTTAGTCACAACAGTTTGAAATCACTGGCTGCGTGTATAGTTTTTCATTTTTTATTCGAATGGATGGAAGAGAATTCTGCCCCTGGGTCAGATAATCATCTCAGAACCGTTAAATAAGCAGCTGTGACATGCATCATAACAGTGGCCTAAACCACCATATTTTTTCAATATGACACTTTGTTGCTTTTTTTCCTTGGCCCGTGGTTGGGCTTACATTAGAAAAACAAACAGCACTTAGCTATAATTAAAAATGCCCTATGGTAAGTGGGATGACAAAACAATGGGAATGCTGTTCATATGGATGAAGTCAAGTGTAAATGAAGTCTAAAAGTATGAGGTTGAATGCAAGGATAAAATTATCTTGTTGACTAGGCACAGAAAGTATAAAATAAGCCTACCCAATGCATCAGATATTGCATTTCACAGTAAAAAATCTGATCAGGGTAGGTTTTTTGTATCATGAGGCAAATCCATCTTTTGCTGTAGCAATGGAAACATAACCTTCAATTAACTATTTGAAACTATTTGAAATACAGTCATATATTAATTGATAATTGTAGAGTTTTATGCATACAAACATCTACCTTGAACATGTGTGCAATATACTTATTTATACTACTTGCATTCAGTTTCTAAAAATAGGAAATGTTCATAATAGTATTCTTAGTATTCCTTTTTTTCCAAGATAGTCAAGTTCTACCTGGAAGTATGTTTTTTAAAATTTTATATTCCGGAATCACTGTATCATAAAGATAGGTGTTTTTAAGTATGTTCCAGACATAATTATGAACATAGTAAGACATAATTATAAGAAGGGTTGATATTTTTCAACCCCCAGTAGCTGTCATCTTGCTTCAGGTTTAGCTCCAGTCAGAGCCTTGCTGACCAACCGACTGATGTTTCACTAATTGCCTCTTGGGAATGAAAAGAGAAACTGTCTAGCTTTGAAACATTATTCATGAAAGAAGGATCATGCTGACTTGTTTTCAGAACAGGATCTTTCCCCCGTCTTGTCTAGACAGGCCAAGTACAAGACTTTGTACCAAAAAGGGCTCTGTGGTGTGTCATTAAGCACATTGGTTTAGTCTGGACTGGTCTGGATTTCCTGGTCTGCGAGTTTTGAGGTCACTCCTTGTATCTTGGTACAGACCTCTGCAGGTTTATTTCAGTTTGACAATACTCTAATATTTGCTTTCTATTACCTCCCTCAACATGACTTTGATCCATCTTGCTTTATAAGGAGGAGTTCTTCTCTGGTTTTAGTAAAAGCACACACTGTTTAAATGCATTCACTAAGGAAACTAATTTAAGGTACTGAATTTTTGTTCACAAGTTGCAAATACCAGAACCTAAGTATATTCTATGGTCAGAAGTATCTGTATTTTCACTGAATAATCTGTTTAATTAATTTATCCTATTCCCGCAATACATTTTTTTCTTTGAATATTTCTTTCAGACTTCAACAGAATGTGATTATGCAGACTAAGTTTTGCAATTTTGTGTCCTCCATTGGATATTACATTTTGTTAGATTTAGATGTTACTTTTGCATATGTGTGAGTGAGAAAAAGAGGAAACCTCATTGATATGCAGGCACAAACCAAAACATTGTTGTGACATCAACATTGTCCAACACTGACTCTTTGGATCACAAATCCAAATAGCCACCATAGGCTATTTGTGAAGAAAGTTAACTCCATCCCAGCCAGGACCAGTAGAGGATGGCTGCTTCCTTGGCAGATAGATTTGGTTGAAGATCAGAAGGCAACATGATTTTTGACAACATGCCCCATTTTCAAATCAACACAGAATTGCCATGGTATTGTGAGCAATCTTCCAGTCAGTGTGGACACATCAAAAAGGAGACAAGAGGTCTCCTGACTTCTTTTTTATGGACCTTCACAATGACTATTTTCATATGTGTGAGGGAATGAGGAAGTAGCCTTAATATTTTACAAGAAAAGTTGATTGAGTCTCCTTTTTGATTCCAAATTTCAGTGTGGTCTTTTATCTATGACAAGCCCCCCTGCCCCACCTTAAATCACAAATCATTTCTTCTGGTTAGTCCTCTTATGATAATGTTAGTTAAACCCCAGAACTTTAAGACTTTAATGTAGCTATGAAAAATTTAATGCTTCGTCTAGTCTTTTGTGTGAAAACTGTATAATCTGGTGGCAAACAGACACCTTGAGTTCTTAGCTTTAACTGCTTTTGACTTGACATCTTGCTTGAGCATTTTATATCAGCCATGGGGGAAGCATGGAAAGCATTACGTTAGGACTCAACACAAAGGCACAGGAAAGCAGTAAAAGTTAGCCAAAGTAGCATGCCATATATTCTTACTGCAATATGGTGATTGATTCTTTCTAATAGAAGCACTATGTTCTTTACCACTCTAACTTAACCCTGTGTTATATTCTTCATTTAAGATACCTGAAAAGTTTGAAACCTTTCCAGGTGACTTTTCTAACCTTCCAAGACAGCTTTGTTCATTTCTTGTTCCAGTTTCTTCATGAAACTGCAGAAATGAATCCTAAAGCATTGTAATTATCATATTGCTAGTATTGAGCCTGGTCTTTTAAGTCTCCTTTCCTAAAGTAGTTGTTAATGACCTTTTCAATTCCATGGGTTTCAAAGGCTTACTTTATTTGGTTATGATTTTTTTTATAGTCTATACTCAAAAAGAATTTAAGCCCTTCAATGCCTCTTCAGTTCTTTGTTGTAGCAGAGAAGAACAGAGTAACAAACAGAAGAAAATTATTTATTTGTACAG
This sequence comes from Argya squamiceps, assembly GCA_037834095.1. NCBI lineage: Eukaryota > Metazoa > Chordata > Aves > Passeriformes > Leiothrichidae > Argya > Argya squamiceps. Next base: position 98,326,082 of record JBBMKD010000102.1, on the reverse strand, counting down.
TACTTTATTCTACAATTTTAATAGGTCAGGGACTATTAGGGTTGGACTGAAAAATCTTAAATTTGAGGATCTCATTTAGGCAAATGCTTATTTTATAAGAACGCTTTCACAAAGTGAAATAGATCAGGTTTTTTTCCCCAACAGGAAATGCTTGTTTTCCTTGCATTTCATACCTTCTATTTATATTCCTAAGTAACATTTTATATGTTACACATATTTATGCATACAAATTTTTATTGCAGCATGTTCTTGCTGGTACGCATACCAAAATATCATTAATACTCTTGAAAAGTGTTCAGGGTGAAGTCTGCAAATTGCTTTTATCTATAAAGCAAATGAAAAATGAAAATGAATTTGCTCCCTTTCTCAATTTCTTTTTCCTCTCCTTTGCTATTACCGTGCTTGCATTATGCAACAGACACATGAGTGTCACACCTCAGTGGTGGATTTAGGGACTTTTTAGAATTGGAGGTCCTGTTGTCTCAGTTCAGACAAGGTTAAGATTAAAGCAAAGTCTTTTGTTGATACTGTTGAAGATGAACAAATTCTATCTCTTTGCTGGGAAGGACCAGAAACCATCTCTCTGAAGCAGAATCAGCCAACCCATACTGCAGTCTTACGGAAGCCCAGGGTTCAGGGAATGGCACTCCTTTAATAAACTATTAGTGAGAATTTCTAATTCTGTCTGCTTTGCCTCTGCTTGTGAATGACAATCATCACAATTTGTCAACATACTAGTAGTGTAATCATTAAATTTTAATTTGTCTAGATGTAATGTGTTCTCTTGTTCTAGACGTCTGTAGAACAAGCCTAGTGAGAAAGCTTTTCATAATGGTGTGCATATTTTTGTGAACATTTTATAATTACATCTCCAGTACTTGCTATAAAATATACTTGGTTTCATAGGAATTGTTCACATGACAGAGTCATATTTAGGGGAAACTGTTCTCCTTTTTTTTTTTTGGTAAAAACAAACTGTAAAATCTACAGCATGCCTGCATTTAGCATCCAGACACCTTATAGTCATTTTAGAAGTTTACTAACTTTTAAAGAACACTAACATGTGGGATTTCAATGTGCAGACACCATGTACTTGATTGTAATTAGGTGGGAGACTGGCAAATTGGCTTTGAGAAGGTAGTTAAGGGATAATTGTCTGTGTCTGGACAGGATTGTTCCTGGTTACAAACTACACTGTTGCCTTACAGCTGATGCAAGATTTTTTTTAATGTGGGACAATTATTATTTTTATTAATAGTCCTGTCTTGCCCCAAATATGCAAGGTGCCACACAAATATATATGAGAACATGGTCTTTGTCCAAAGTGAACTATAATCAACATGAACTGCAAAAAATACTGCTTATTATTAAAAAAGGTGATTTTCTCAAGTGGCAAATCTGGTTTACTAGTGCTTTGATTCTGGTGATCAGGAATGTGTCATGTATATATTTATACATGCAATGCTATAAGGAAAAAAGTTTGTTTTGGTGCTGAAATGCCAAAGACCCATCCACCATTATAGCATCTACTTGAAAAATATTGTCATTCTAGCACTGAAGAAGGGTAGGCATTAATTTTCTCACAAATTTTTGTTTTGGTTTCTTTTTTGCCTTTCAGAGTGCAAATTCACCTGCGCCAGTGGTAAATGCTTGTATCTTGGTTCACTGATTTGTAACCAACAGAATGACTGTGGGGATAACAGTGATGAAGAGAACTGCCTGCTTGTAACAGAGCATCCACCTCCAGGCATCTTTAGCTGTGAGTATTGGCTCCTTGTGTGCATCCATGTATGTATGCATTCAAATATGTCTGTTTACCTCAGAAATGAGTTCTTTTGGAAGCTTGATCTGCAGTATGATATCCAGGAAGTATGAGGCAGAGAAAGTAAATACTATTTTTCTCTGAACTAGCAGAAATTTGTGACACACTTTCCCCGAGATTCTAAACATGGAAATTTGTAGTTATTCCAAGGTAGTTTGTGCTATGGATATTGAGGTTATAATCATATGGATCATATGTGCCCTCTGAGAAAGCATAATTAAATATTTGTTTTCCAAGATTCTACAAAATATTCTATGCTCTGTCTGTGTAAGAGGCTTTATATGCTATTAAGACTACCAAGAAAATTATAATCTTTCTGTTCATCACTCTTATTAGCTTTATTGGTGCTGAGATCAGCATCATTTGGTAGGTTACTGACTTTTGTAGGTATATATTTAAAATAGCTTTAGTCACTATTCTTCAGTGTATAAATATTGCACACACAGTGCCAGAGTTTATCATTAGAATTGCATTCTTAGTGCTTTGCCCTCATCCATGTACACTGAAATCAAACTTTGTTTTTGCTTTTGTTTCTTGTGCAATAATTTATTTTTAAACCAAAATTCAGCTTTCTAGAGGGGTGATAAATTTTCCAGTAAGGTTTCTTATACATAGATACAATATAAGTATGTTATGTTACTTCTGCTTTCCAAATGATTTTGTTCTGCCCATACTGACATCAGTATTCTGTTTCACTTCTGGTTGTGACTATGTCTTAGGAATATCTGTTTTGTTATATTGTTGTTAGTAATAGCAATTATGAGCTGCATGTGTCTGAAATTTTTGTAATTGATGCATGGGGCTATAAGCAGGACAGAAGATGAAGTTGGGTGTTGGATATACAATTGTCCTTCTATACCCTCTAACCTCCAAGTGAACATGTTCCTAAATGCTATACTCCAAATCGTTTACATCTTGTACTTTGTGTTACTTTGGAACCTCTGCAGTGATTTCAGTGGAATTTAAATAACAATGACCTATGTATTCTTTTAGGCTATTTTGTTTTATTTTTGTTTTAATTTGTTTGGTTTTGAATGGAACTCTCTCCTAAGTCCCAGGACAAGACATAGGCTTTGGTGATGGGTCCAAATCAAAATGTCACACTTGCCCTTAACTTTGGCTTTTGGGTAGTAAAAAAGTTACATTTAATTATTTATTCATGGAAAACTTGTAAGCATATCTGTAAAGTTCAAATAGAGGAAGTTTTTTGGACTGGGATACTGTACAGCTCTTCCCTTAAACCAAAGTAGCACAACTGATTGTTCAAAAGTCAGCTTCGTCCTCCAATCAGCCTTTTACAGCTGTGAGGACTGTTAACATGCATCTATGGGTGTTAAAAACCCCTCAGCAAAGAAAACATACCCCCCCAAGTTCAATCACACAAATTATGTTTCCTTGAATCTGTTAGAGTTGTTCATTTTCTCTGACTGCTTCTAAAATATGATGTCCAATAGGCCTACTGCTTGAGATCTCCCAAGTGCCAAGGGAAGAGGGGTAATTACATAAACAGTCTTATTAAGTTTTTCAAGAACTGTATTTGCTGGTTTTGAAACAATATTGGAAATGAGGACTTTGTAGAGGAAATACTGGATTCATTGCTAGGGGCATTTGGAAATGTTTAACTTTTTGCTCACCTTGTGGCAGATAAAGCAGTTCATTATTTGTTGGATTTGGGGATATTGACAGTGACTTTTTCAGTACAATAGGGACTGTGTGACAAGTGCTGTTAAATAAAGGGACTTTGGTGTTAAGTAAAAAAAAAGCAAATCCCAGTGAAACAGGATCCTAATGATGAAACAAAGAGAAAAAGAAGATCAAAGCCAGACAGAAAAATAATACATCCATAAATTGTATTTAAATTATATTTACCATGTTCTGGCTATGAAACAGACTACTACGTGGTAGAAATCAGTGCCAGTTGGTAATAGGAAACAACATTATTACGGACATGTCAGTTGTGTTGGCTTATTCCAGCTTTATAAAAATGTTTTTAGAAGACTTGCTGAAGTGAGGTCCCCAGGCCTTAGAGGGATGACATGTTGAATTAAGAAATGCGTGCATGCTTTTGCTCAATGATTTTAATGGGGATCCCTACCAGAGTACACGAGTGTGTATGCTCTTGAAATGTCCCAGCTGAGCAGGCTGCCTTTCAACACAGAAGTACATACATTCATTGCTCTCTAATTAGTAACAAGACAGTAATACAACTTAATAAGAAGAAAATTCATATTAAAAAAAAAATCACTTGAGGAATATTAAACCATGTATTTCTTTCTGGTTAGTGTTATGTATAAGCTCTGTTCTTGCATCTTCTTGTTTGTGTGCAGTTCTTGAATGGGAAAGAAACTGTTGAAAGGAGCCACTTATTAGTATGTGCTGGTTAACATCCAAGTAGGGTATCCTATTTCTTCCCAGGACTCCCCTTGTCTTTACCTACAGCATGTTGTCACTACGAGCAGTATGCCTTCCCCTCTGCTGTTTGTTCAAAGAATCCCTTTGTCATGCTGTATTCAAACCTTCTATCCTCCTGTGATGGAAAAAATACTCATCTAATTTCAGAGTTAGACTGCCTCCAAACAATGTCTAAATAAATAAATAATTTTTCATATGAAAGTTCTGCTTTAGTTTATTTAAGCAGTATGTGCCATATTAGTGGTACCCCCATATTTCCCAGCTGCTGAAGCATTTCTCATTTGCATTCTTACCAGAAGCCGAATCCAGAATGTCTTGTTGGAGCTTCTTGTTCAGTTTAGTTAAGTTGCATGGGCAATGGCATAGAAAGATTTTTTTTTTCTTTTTGTGGGTGACCTGCACCCTGGATCTAGTGTTTATAGGAGATGCTATCTTACTGTGTTAGAGGAGTTCACATCTTCCAGATCTGGTGTTTCTCTCTCCTTGCTCCTTGCCATTCTTACATGGCTCCAGTGTGCTAACTGTTAATTCAGTCTTTTAAGTCATAGAATGGTTGGGGTTGGAAGGGACCCTAAAGATCATCTAGTTCCAAGTCTCCTGCCATGGGCAGGGACACCTTCTACTGGAATAGGTTGCTTTAAAGCCCCATCCAACCTGGCCTTGAACACTCCTAAAGATGGGGCACCCACAATTTCTCTGGGTAACCTTTTCCAGTGTCTTACCACTCTCACAGTAAAGGATTTCTTCCTACTACCTAATCTAAAACCTATTCTTGTTCAGGCCTTTTCCTGAACCTATTCCCCCTTTTCCTATCACTACATGCCCTTGTAAAAATGTTGCTGCTGAACTCAATGTCTCACGTGTGCAAAGGAAATCAAAATGTGTTATCTCTGAAGGCCTTTGATTGTCTTAATTTTCCTTTACTGACTTAGAGGTAGGGCTGCCTTATGCTGCTATGTGGGCAATTCACTCTGTATAGCACAGAGAAATTGGAGGACAGCTGGGAAAATCCAAGGTGTGTTAGAGTCTGGTTTTAGATGACACAAGCTGCTGTCCAGCAAGTTGATCAAAATACATGCTAAGGCATTTAAGCTGAACATGTTAAGGTAACAGCTTGTTTGGTTTACACTCGGGATGCAGGTTGGGTGATGCATGTTGAAGCACACCTCCCCTCGTTGGGGAGGACACCCAGTGCTGCTGCATCTCTTTCTGCAGGTCACCATGGGCATAGCCCATGTCAGCTTTCAGTAGGGCTACTTGATTTTGTTTTCATCAGCTGTAAAGACTTATTGATTGAGATAATGGAGATGACTGTTCTTTTAAGACTACTTGGAGGTCAAGGGTGTATTTAACAGCACAAAGCCATGATAGGAAAAATGAGGCAAAGAGTAGGATTTTAAACATTGCAGACTTGGCCTTGGCAGCAGCTTGCCACTCCATGTGACCTGGAGAATTTGGACTCCAAAGAACTGAAACAATGTGCCTGCCTCTAGAAGGACGCTGTTCATTTGTTTGAGCATTTCCCTTTGTTTCACAGCAAACGATCAGCCTGCCTTGTTCCTGCTAAAAGTAAATTAGATTTTGAAATGGGAAGTGTAGTCTGTTGTCTGCAGACTGCAATGTCCAAGTCATGTCTTATTGAGAAGAGTTGTGGTGGTGGAAATTTTAGGGTTTTTAATTGTTTGGTGGAAAACAGCACAGGTATTTGTCTTTGCCGGGATCTGTATGTGTTCCTCAGCATATCAAACACAAATATTGACATGCTTGAGAATTTACAGAAGAATAAAATAAGTGAGAACAAATCTTTCTTGTCATGTGCAAATTATGTCTACATCAAATTTCAAGTTGTCAGCATTGATGGAGGTGATGTGTCATGGCTGTTTTGGCATAGAGGAGTTTGCTGTAGGAGTTCATTTTCCTCTGCAAGGTAAAAAAACCCAAACAAATCAAATATATAGCTCTCCCTTTCACCACCCCCACCTACTGCTGTCAGCTCTGAGCTTTGTAGGGATCTGCAGGGGGTTGGAGAATGATTCTGTTTTAAAAACAAAAAGCTCAATCAAAGGAAAATATTTTGTTTAAAGAGACCTTTGGCATCCCCCTCTGACTGTGACACCGAATTTGTGCAGATAAAAACAACCGCTTAGATTTACATTTTGATTGTGCTTCTGCTTTCATGTGTGCCGGGCTGTCCCACTTCAGGTGAAATTTATCCATTTCTTTAAATATTTAGCAGTCTAGCATTGATGTTAATGAAAGTCTGGCACTGCTATTTTGAGCATTGCAACAATGATAGTAATTTTCAGTGTCAGATTACTGTTTCTCGGAGGAAAAGGGAGATGGGAGGAGGGAAGAGCAGAGAAAAAAAAAATTGTTTCGGCTCTAATAGAGTTTGTCATCAGCCTGGCTGTGCCAGACAGATGGATCATGAATACTGTCTAGACGCTCTCTGCCTGAGTGGAGCTGTGGTCTCTAAGGACAAGCAGTGAGACGCCGGCTTAAGTGACTGGGGAAAGTCAGGACGTGCTCCCCTCTCAGCAGATAGCGATCCGGGCTGATCCTGCCCGCTGGTGCTGCGAGCCGCTCAATACCGAGCTCAGCCCAAACTTGGCTATTATGGGGCTTTGGGGGGAAAGGAGAGGGATGTTGTTACGACAGTATTGATTTCAGCTGCATCTGCCCAGGGACTGCGGGGTGATTTAGCTGGGAGTATAGATCTCGGGAGGGGGGGGATTGGGAGAGTCGTCATCTGGCCATAAAGCACAGGCTTTAAAAAACGACGCGGTCACCTGTATTTATCAATTGCTTTAGTCACAGTATACGCTGGAAAATGCTTACTTACTTGCTTATGTTTTTTTTTATTTGGGCACTTGTTCAGAAGGATTCATCTGTTTCCCTAGCCGGGCTCCCTGTGTCTCTGGCTGTTAAGATGAGGTTTCATGAGGCTGCCTTTGGAAAGGAGAAGCTGTGGTCACCAGGTGAGACCCACAGCCTAGGGCAGATCTTGTGCTATTTAGTGATCTCTCATGCTGTTACTTGTCCCTTCTCTGCTACCAAGCACAATTAATGATAAGGAAATTTCTAATGTAGATGTAGCAATAAATGTTTTTTGACCAGCAGAGTTTTAACAAAAACCTCAATTTGATGCATATGCTAACTTATTTAAAAAGAATTTATTATTCAGGAGGTTGTCTGGGCTTCAGATTACAGAATAAATCATAGCACTCTGGATTTTAGTTCTGTGTGTATGTCACTAAAGACTAGATAGATATTTTTATTTAGAAAATCCAATTGGTTTTCAGCCTAAGTGCAATCTTGTTTCTTGAAGTGCTATAATTAGGTTTTGTGCTTTGTTTGCATATTTTTAAAGCACATTATGGAATGTTAGCAATTAATATGATCTTGAAAATTTGAAAAAAAAGCAAAACATTAAAGTGACTTCTGTATGTTCTTTTCTTAAAAATTTGCATGTATTTTAAAAAATACCATATTCCCTGGCTTTTAATAAATGAAATAGAGTCCTGGTGCCATGCATGCTGTAACAAAACTGCAGTGGAATTCGGTAATGCTAGAGTTTCCCTGTTCTTCCTCTAAGGCCTTACAGAGTGAGTGACTTGGACAAGCCAGACAAACACACACACGTATGTGGCCAATAACAGCCATGAAATGTGCTGGTACAAAATTAGGTATTTGTATCTGCTTTATGGACAGGGCTGAACTCTGCTTCTGGTAAGGAATTTCCATTTCACAAAGTTTCCAGCTGAACATTAATCATATATTTATGGTTAATGAGAGAAAGAAAACCTCACTGTGCAGATGAAAATAGTGGGAATCTCAGTAGCTCTGAAATGCTCTTTTGTTCATTCTCAAAGTAAGTCAGTCAGTTATATGACATTTAATCAAGATCTAGAAAAAATGGTCTTTAAAATAGTTTGTGTTGCTCTTCATACACATTTTATTCACTCTTCCTTCAATTCCTGTTAACTTTTAGGAAACTTCATCCAATACTAAACATTACTGCTCAGTACGATCACGTTGGGTAATCCTTGTGATTTCTCCTGTCCCTTTTTGGCTACTGATATCTTACAGATGCAAAAGGGAATTATAAGCTCTCAAAGTGTGCTGTGTAATAAAATCTTTGTTGAAAGACTAATTTTTATGTATCTTAGAAAGTGATTAAGCTTCAGGTTGGAAATCTCATAGCAATACTGCCAGGCATGATGGGACTTTGTATCTTACAGATACACTTGGCTCTTGAAGACACCAGAGCTCCTCCTGGACCTAAGTGAGGCCAGGAAATGACCTCCCACACACTCTGAGGGCACCCTTTTTACACACTGGTTCTCCACTAGAAGTGCATGGTAGCATAAACATTTCATCAATGTGGGCATAAAACTCGAGTATGAAAACCACAGTGCAGTCTCCTACTACAGGCAAGATCCTCCCCCTGGAAAGAGAATAAACTGTGGGACAATTATTTTCAGACATTGTCTCACATACACCTAAGTAGGTGCTTGAACACGACATCAGAAATCATATAGGATGCAACTGAGCAATTTTTGTTACTTTTATTTTCAGTCCACATTAGTAAGTATTGTCCATTGCTGCCCTTCCTTGCTACATTTTCATTTGCAGGGGTCACACTGTTCTATGGACTAGACACTGCCTAGGTAGACCTCTGTAAATTTTAGATGCAGTTCTGAAATCTTGCTGTGTGAATTTTATAGCCACAGCTTTCCCCATCATTCACTCACTTCACGTTGGTTATTGCTGGTAAATACTCATTAGGAGGAGCATTGCATTTGTATTGTTTGCACTTGGCTACTACAAGTCTGGAGGAGCCATTGGGAACTATTTCTTCCATACTGCATTGGAAGCTGTTCAGGTGCTTAGGCAGTATGAAGATAACTCATATTTTCTTATAGTTTAAAGTGTTTTGTGAAGGTTTAGTAAAAAATAATGTTTAAAAAAATCCTCACAAGAAAGGGGCATAAAGTCAGACTAGATCATCTTCCTTCTCTGAGAATGTTGCAGACTGTGATGTTTGATTGCTTTTTGTTCTGCAGATGTATATCTGACCATTTTTCTCCAGAAACTCTTCATCTCCCTGATGAAATGAACCACCTTAATTTTTCTTAAGTGGGCTTATCTTTTGCTTCTGCTATAAAGTAACAACTGAGATCAAGGTGAATTGCGAGTTTGCTTGCAAGTTCTGGTGTGAATACATGCACACTGATATATTTCTGTCTGAAGTTTCTATGTAGCATCCTGCTCATGCTTATGGAAATCCATGCTTTTCAGTGATCTCTACAGTGGTCTGTATTGTAAGTGAAAATCATATCATTTCATATCATGTAGTGTTTAACCAAAGCATGTTGCTTTTTCTCAGACTGGAAAGCCTGAGAAACTCCACAGTTTTGCAAGTGCTTGAAAGTGGCACAAGCCACTGTTGCCTCTTGTAGTTGCACCCTCTCTTGTTCCTGTGCAAGAGTTTGCGCATGCACACAGGAGTTGGGTTGGAGACTGGTCTGGCCCTGATGAGGTCTGAGAAAGTTACACTTTGTTTTGGCCAGTCATGTACTTGATTCTGTTCTCAGATTCAACTGCACAAACTCTTGTGCCTGCACAAAAGCAGAGGGAAGTACAAGTGGCTCTGTTCAGTGGTGACTTATCCTTGACTAGTTTAAGGTTTCTGTGCCTTAGTCCCTGCCCCTCTGAAGTATATGCTAATAGACTTTTCCCTGAATACAAAAGACTTTGGGAATTAAGAACTAACAGTTACTTTCCCCTTTTCTGGTTCTGAAAATCTCATTATTTGTCACTTTTTGTAATAGAAAAATAAAACAGAAGAGTGAAGCATCAGAATGGGTCTCTCAGGACGATCTATGGGCTTGGGCTCCCAATTTTGCACCGAATCCAGGCTAGTACAATGTAATATACCGTTTTGATGACCAAGTCCAGCTTGGCTTAAATCATGGGGCTTTACTGGAATAATGTTAGCTAGTTAAATTCCTACATGGGAACAGCTTTCCTGGGTCAGATCAAAGGTCCAGCTAGCTCACATCAAATCTAGCATTATTAGCCAGTTGCAGATGCTAAGTGAAAGAGTGAAAGCGAACTAGACAAACTGTTCTGCTTTTCCCAGTAAACGTGATTCCTTGGAAGAATCCTGCACTGCTTTGCATGAAGAGCATGGAGTTTATGTCCTCTGGAGAGAATTTAGCATTTAGAAAGGGCAGGAATTGGGGTAAAGAGAAAACACCTCATTTCTGAAGTGTGAGAATAAGCGAAGATCCACCAACCCTTCACTAACCAGTAGATGTGTGGGCACCGTTGGCTTCTTCTATATGCAGCACATACTTCTCATGTTAAGGCATTCTGAATGTAGGACACGAGCTAGAAGGTGCTGAATTCATGTCAGCTGGAAAGACTATTTGCCTGAGTCTTTTCACTTACTTTGTGAAGAACAGGGACTTTCAACTTCTTGAAGTTTACTGGTTTTTTTCTGAGTGATGTTGTGGGTTTTTTAGTCAGGATTTGTGGACTGTGTGACAGCTTTATATTTAATGGTGAACCAAGTTCATCTTGCAGGCTTAAATTTGTCTTGGCTGTTCAGGAAAACAAATGCACTCACAAAGCCTACTGCACGTAGAAAACACAGTTGTCACCTGTGACTGTGTAGCACACAGGCATCAGATACTGTGGGAGTACACGTGTTATCTTAGAGCAGACTTGTGCTTATTTTTGTTTTATATACATGCATGTTGTATGCAAACCTAAGAAGTGAATACAGACTGGTTAGAGTTAAGAAAAATACCAGCAACATATAAATATCTATACTCAGCTTCTACAAAAACACAAATTGGTATTTCTATCTTTGTTTAAAAACAACTGTTCTTTTAATTACAGGTTAAGGCTTAAAATCAGAACTAAAAAGAGAATTTCACGTTCTATTTAGACTGTAAATGAGGCAGTGGAACCAATTCTTTATACTGAGTTACTGTTAGAAGCTAACAGGAAACAGATCAGGACAGTGAGTTGTTAAATCAATTGTGTTCTGTGTGTGTTAGATGACTTTTCTAACTTTACAATGCAGTCTAAGGTGCTAGAGATGTATTGAACTCAGCATTGTCCAACCATACATGATAAGATCACAGGTCTACTTATCTTTCCAGCAGTATTGCTACACTGATAGTTTCTTCCTTCCTTCTCAGTTTCCTCCTTCTTCTTTCCTTCTGTTCAGTATCACTGTGTGATAGTTTCATGAAAGCAAGACACATGAGGGACCTGGGGGGTGTAGAGATAATAGTGACGCACTATGTGAATACTGAGTCTGACACCTAGTAGCACCTTGATAGAAATAGAAAGCTGTGATCACAGTATTAAAATATGCTAACAAGCTGAAGGAGCTAATGGGCTTAATTTTTTACAGTGCAGATGTTCATCCAGCACTAGTGCTGAATGCAATAACAAATGTGTGGGGGCTGATGGTGATGTTATTGTGTTCTTGGCAGCACAGTCCTCCAAAACAATCTTCCTTTCTTTGATATTTTACTAAGAGTTAGAATGTTCTTTTTTGTGGTCTAAGATAACAAATGTATAAACAAATTCATATGACTAAGGCTGGTTGAGCTAAGGCCGTCTTTATTCAAATAGGGGGTTCTGTAAGAATTGGTGTACCCCTGTGTTTGGTGATGGGGATTGGTGTTCCAGTTCATGGATAGTTCATGCTCCATATCTCCTACTAAATTCAGATGGTTTTATTGTTGTTGTTTTCAAAACCAAGCTCATCTGGCCAGAATAAACCATTTGCTTTGAGAAGCTGTAGAGCCACAGTCTGATATAAAGCTCAGCTCTCAGTCTTTCCCAGAGAAGAGTCAACAGTCTCCTGGAGAACAGTCACAGTGGCCTGTGTTCCACTCCAGTGCCTCAGCCTCACCGCCCACCTCATGGCATTTCAAATGGTCATGCTCTTCCTTTGTGTTCAGTGCTTTGCAGCTAATGAGAATGATGCTGCTATCTTGTGGAATCTTTCAGCTCTGTCAATAGGAAATGATCTTGACTTATTTCTAGCAGATTAGGATATTCCTGAAGAAATTGCCTTTTGTACCAGTCAAAGATTTGCTAGACGTTGATGGGGATCATTATGTTGCAAACCTCTCCTTTTTTTCTTTTTTTTTCCCCTCTCCTAACAAAGGTACTGGCTTGTTTAATTACCATCAGGAAAGGTGCACGTGGCTTTTGTTTGTAATAAGATGCATCTCTCACTGTGAATACCTGTCACTTTTGATAGGCTATTACAATGTAGGTGATCAGTCAACTGGCCCTGAGTATTCAGGGCTGGTGGTGCTCCTCCAGCAAATAATTTTGCAGTATAGAACACGGGTTTCAAACCATGTCTCCTTTTGACAAGCATCTTAGATAATGTGCAAGAAAAATAAATTTCACTGATGTTACAAAACTAAAGGAAGGACTGAAATTATACAAGGAATGGAAGACTTGTCAATTAGTGAATAGGTCTTGCCACCAGTTCCAAGTTTGCTTGACATCTCTGCCACCAACTTCCTGTGCAATCCTGATGAAATAATTCTTTTTCTTTCTGAATTTCCTTATTTTAAAAATGAAGATAATGATGTTCACCTACTTTTCAGAAGTAATAAAAGAAGATGAAATTTTTATGTGGTTGAAAAACATGAAAAGGAATGTTATGCTGTAATAGTCTCAGAAAATGGGTATTATGTACTGGAAAAAAGTGTAATTATAAGCTGACAAAGAGAATAAAAAAAAAAGTACGTACTTTGTGTTGTACATTAACATTGACACATACTGTCCATTGTTAATACATGTATATTTAATTTTTCACTTGTATAGCAACAAGGAAATGGATATGCTAGATAGTTTCTAAGTAGGTACATAAAAAATGGGTACATAATTTGCATTAAAATGTGAATAGAGACAAAAGAAGAGGAGGGAGTTTCATCAGTCAACTGTAATTCCACATTTGAAGTAGAATATCCTAAAATGTGGTGAATGTAATGCAATGTAATGATGTTTGGTGGTGTGTTAGTGAAGTTTGAAAAAGAACTTTGGAAGGATTTAATCAAATGAGGTCAGCAGTCAACAGAATGATGGATGAAATTCAATCTTGATTAATGCAAGTGATTCATACTGGAGGGTGAAGTTTTAATACATTTTATTAGGTCCTAATTAATTGTGTAATTTAAGGAAAAGGACCACTAAAAAGCATCACTATGAAAGGCTGAATGAAAACCTCTTTAGAGAATATAGTTGTGGTCAGATAAAGTATTTTGAGTCAATAAAAATAGGATGTGAAATGTTGTGATGCTGCTACATAAATCAACATTTAAGCTTTATTTAGAATGCTGTGTTGCTGCAGCACAGAAACATACTGTAGATGTAGAAAACATAGGAAAAAAACCAGAAAGAAGCTGTGAACAGACCTGGATATGTATGGAGCCAAAATATTTTGGAATCATTTGCTTTTGATTTTAGGTAAAGGGTGGGGAAATAAAGAGGTACACAAAACTATGTGTGTGAAACAGGTGACTCAGGCACTTGATGTGTATAGTAAGATTAAAAGATCATTCAGTACAATTCAAAGCTGATACAAAAGAAATTTTTTCACCCTTTCTGTCTTTAGGCTGTACACCTCATTACCATGCAATGCTTTTGAGGGCAGGATTTAGCAATACTTAAAAGAAAGGAAGCCTCTCAGTACTGAGTCCACTTGTGTGTAATCTATCCAGAGGGTAGTCGTTAAGAATTATATAAGGCTGAAGTTTCACGCACTCAGTTAATTTCCAGCTGTAAGATCATGTTGAGAGTTTGGGAGGACATTTTCCCATTCTTTTGGAGAACTGAACATCCTTATCCAGGAAGACTGCGTGTGGGTTCCTAAGTGTGGTATGAAACTGAAGTCCATAGGAAGTGGCTTGTAATACTCCTCATGGCAGCCATGATCAAAATCCTTGTGTGCAGTTTCCCTGACTTTAGTAATTACTGATATTGCATGTAGCAAGCCTCTGTCATATCTAGTGCAGAAATCTCGTCTTGTGTATCTGTCTTTCATAGAAGGTGGTTATCTAGTGAGGCTGGCACACTGAGTTGCTCAACAAGTGAAAACTGTGGTATCTCTGCCAGCTTGTGCTGGATTCCCTATTGCACATCATGGTGTAGCCCTGGGAGGGGTGTTGAGCACATCTCCAGCACAGGAGAGCACGCTGACGGGAAGAGTTTACTAGGAATTGCAAAGGAAGCTGGTTTAAGCAAGCAAGGATTAGAATTATATGTGTTGTAATATGGATTGGTATTTGATTCTTTGAAGTTTCCTACAGCCCTTCTGTCCATTCAGCTCGTGCAGCTAATGAACCAGACCCTCAGAAATGTCTGCTCCTTAAGCATGATGTACTGAACTCCAAATGTAAATGCCCAACATTAGTGGACAGCACTTGTAGGTCTTGTCTTCTTGTGGGAGGTGATAACAGTTTCTTTGCCTATTGCAACACGAGCTCTCCATTAATTAGGACTTTCAGAGAGAAATGTGTGTAGGCTGTGAACATGCAGAGTGATGCAGAGAGGTGGGAAACAGATGTGTGGTCATATAGGCACCAGCCAGCTATTACTCAGATACCATCCGCCTGCTAATTAGTGCCTGCAGTGTTGAATAACGTTGGTGTTTGTGTGGTTGCTTGACTGCAGTCCTGCATCTGGTTTTCACACTTGTCTCAATCTCTACACAGCACCATAAGTAACATCCTTCAATTAAATTTGTTTTGAAAGTGATGTATCTAGAATTTCATTGCTACAACAGATTAATTTCTTGGTGTAGATTGCTGTAAGTATAGGGCCATCAGCTTTCTGTACCCTTGAAGGCCAGCATTTGGGTTAACACTGGGGAAGAAATCTGACTCACCCATTTTACTTCCTGTCATGCTAATGAACCCAGTGTGTGCCATCTCAACTTTAAAATACCCCCTTGGTGATCCTCACTGTACCCCTTTCAGTGATGAGTCAGCAAAGAGAAGCAATTTCTGAGCTGCCATAGCTGGGGGAATTATGTGATAATATTACCTGTGTGACAAGTGGCTCTTTAGGAAAACTATTGCAACTTATCTTAAGTTTGTGTTTTGCTGTATTATCTCTAAGGATTTTCATGCAACGTATTAGTATTTCCAGTTGCTATATGTCCTAAAAAGCCCATGCATGCATTCACACATATGAGCATATATTCTTAACAGACCTTTTTCTTTTGTGAAGTCCAGATCTGAGATACCTTTCAGTCCTGCACATCATTATAGGAACAGGCAGTAGCAGACAGCACAATTAGTGTTGCCACACTGGGGTTATAAATTATCTACTACTCTGTACTGTGCTGTATTCCAGGTAAAAGGCACATCTGTAGATCAGAAAGAACGACTCTGAATGTGATGCCAGAACACAAATGTAGAGATGATTTTTCTCTGATCTAGTTTCTGCATTTGTAAAATGTTTCTCATGCTTTCCTGGAACAACTTCCTTCTTTATCCATATGAAAAAGCCTGTGAATTAGAAGAGTGTTTCTAATCTCCAGGTAACTGGGGAAATAATCCCTCTTCCCCCCCTCCCTTTATCCCCCTGCTTATCTTCCCTCCCCACAGAATGCTAAAACACTGTTTTTCCTCCCACAGTTGAAAGGTGTATTTTGCAGAATACAGATGAGATATCTGTTGGCTAGCAAAGAATAAAGCGAAACAAGAGACATGTCTTTCAAGTACAAATGGGACTTTAGAGATCTCTGTTGGAGAGCCTAATTTCTATGTGAGCACAACTGTTTCTCCATATTGCCTGGAACACTTCAGTTGTATACTTGGCCACAGTTTCTAGTATGGATTCCATGAAAATATCATTTGTCATGATAATAATTGTGTATTATAATTGTATTATAAAATAAAAATAATTTTTATTTTATTGATAATAAAATAAAAATGTTTATGCACAATAAAAATGGATTTCAGATACCTTTGAATTGCACCTACAGATACAAAATTTTGCAGTACTTTTCAATATACTGAGCTGGATTAAATGATAGTAATTATAGTAATAATAATAAATAGGATTTCTCTCTCCATTTTGCAGGGCTAACTGAACTTAGTGCTTTGAAGTGTATCAGTTAGTTTCGGTTTTTAAAAAATTTTTCCAATTTTTGGCCTCTCTAGTGAAAAAGGTGAAGTATTATTTCAATATGAAAACCTTGCCTGCAGAGTGTGTTTTCATTACACTGGTGGTCTCTGACTGAAAAAGAGCAATCATAGGCTTTATACTGTATTTTTAACTAGGTGGATAACTGGTTATTATAGCAAATGTGTTGGGGCTTTTTTTTTCAGCTAAATAGAAAAATTACGTTAGTAAACTACCGACTGCATAGGCTTTTTATAGAAATTGTTTTCTTTAATTATGTCATATATAAGCCACAGTCAAAAGGTATATTTGTCCCTGATTTCAACGGCAGTTAAGTCATTTAAGTAGGAGCTAGACACACAAATGTGTTCTATATGTGACCATAGTAGCTATTTAAGCTGAGGATTTAAGCAGACAGAATGTAATTATCCCCATTGCAAGACTAATACACAAGGGAAAAATGCCATAGGATTTTGTAATAGCAACAAGTGGTCAGGACATTACATTTATGCTTTGCTAGTTTTACCAGCTGTGTCTCATTCCATTATTCAGACAGACAGACATACACACACACACCTCTCTTCTAATTAATTATAGTTGTCGACCAGTGGGGGAGGAAAAAAAAAACAACTCCAGAGGTGATTTTCCAGAGAAAATCTGATTACAGAGTGGGGCTCCAAATGCTAGAAATCTGCAGACGTGAAATAGATTTTTGAGGTTTAAAAATCTTTGATCATCACATGAATCTGAAAAAGAAATGCAGTTATTGGAATTTTCTTAGTGATCTTCTTATCTCAGTTAAAACTGAAAGAAAATATCAGAAAAATACTTGAGTTTTCCTGCCTCAGGTTGTGCATGAAGCTGCATCTATCCATGACCCACAGTGACAAAACACAGCGAAGGCAGGGCACTGTGTGTTGGAAACCAGGGTTTAAAGTGCTACCTCCAAATGGACAGGCATAGGCAATAATACCACATCACCTACATTCCTAAACTGTTAATCTTTAATAAAACCCCTTTTTCACATGGCATAATATTTCCTTGCCAACAGTGCCTCACTTTCTGATGAAATACAGTGTTTGTGAAGGAGAGCTGGCTAACCATGAGCATGGGGAAATAGAAATGAAAACAGCTACAAACACAAAAGTGTTTGAAGATGGTAGAATAGTGTTTTGGGTTTTTTGCACATCTTTGGTAGAGGGCTGAGGTAGAATATGGTGTTTTAAAGGTTCTTGAATACAAATAAGAGCAAGCATCTTATTCTTTCAGCTGTAGAGGTGTTTGTTTTCTACATCACTGAATCATTTGCTCTCCTGCAGGCATGAGCCCTGGTCTCTAAATCCTATTGCTGGCCTTTGAATCTTGTCAATATTTTATTTTTTCAACAGGAATTAAAGCCCCATCTTGACTTCGTAGCCTCCATTTGATTCCTTCACAGGTTAATTGCTGGCCTTCGGCAGTGTGTTGAAGTTAGGCATGGATAAAACATGTTTTGTGGACATGAAACCCTTACTGCAGTTTTGCACAGTATTTCCACTGTTTATAGGAGTAATTGTATTCTGACAGAGCTTTTAATTTGATTCATTACGTGTCTGTAGTGTACTTTGCCTGGAGGAGGTCCCTTAAAAGAGTTGAGTCTTCTACAAAATCCTACACTGACTTGTTCAAGCAGTGACAATGCTCAGAAAAAACACCTGGGCATTCTAGGTGTGTCCATGAAGGATGGAGAAACAGGGACAGTACTAGTCTGAGAGTGAACAGATTGGGTGAGATTTGGTAGAGAGACTGGAAGATGGATAACTTGTGGTAGGCAGAGTGAGGCTGCCTGACGAGTCAGTAGGTGGGAAGAGAGCAGGAGGTGTGGCAGGTTGTGGGAAGAAAAAGTTGCTGGAGTTCCCAAAGACATCGCCCTGCCTTGTGTAGCTGTTGCCATCCGAAACTCACTGTGTGCGCCTGTGTGCCGGCTGCCCTTCCTGCTGCTCATCCTGAAGTCAGTTTATTGTAACTCCCTGGGCTTTTGGTCCCTGCTGTTTCTGCAGGAACCCTAGCAGGCAGCTCTGGGGCTCAGACTCCTGGGTTTGCAGTCAGCCACTCTGCATGAGCATCTTGGTGGTGAGGATGCTGCTGCGGGTGGAGCGCCACAAATCCGCATTTATTCAGATACAGGGCATTTGGAACACCTGATTGTACTGTTGGTGTTTCCTGAAGAAAACACAAAGCAATAATCCATCATTTTAAACACGCTGTAAAAGCAATTGGGAAATTAAGTGCTACAGGATTAGGGTCCTAATTGATCATATATAGTGTCTCAGCTCAGGCTGGTGAAAATAGACCATCTTCTTTCTTATGTGGCATCGTTACTTTCACTCCTAAATTAGGCAGTGATTAAAGAGATCTATAACTGAAGTTGTCTGGGGCCCTTTGATAGGGCTGGATGGGAAGAACCTCGCATTGAAAGAAGCTTTGTTGATTTAGGTCTGCTGGATATCTAATGATTCATCCTGTCTGTTTATTTCATAAGTACTAAATGAAGTAACCATGCTTAAATATAAAAAAGAAAAGAAAAAAATAAAATGTTTCAAGTGTTGAATATATTTCAGACTTATAGATGACTGGCAGATTAAACATCAGGGACCTGTCAGTGTGTGCATGGCTCTGGTTCAGCTGCAGCTCCTTTGACCAAGCTGATGGGCCTAAGAACTAGGAAAAAGACAAGTTAGAGATTGCCACCACTGGTGGTGAGGAGAGTTAAATAGCATGAATGTGGAGGAAGCTGTGTTTTAATAGTATTTGTGTTTGTAGTGTAAATTCCTTCATGTCTTCAGTTACTTCAGCAAATATACTACAAGAGCTTACTACTTTTTCATTTTAATTTCAAAAGGTGTTGGGAACTAGGCACACTGAACACATCCAGGGAGGCCTTTTTAATATGGACATACAGAGTAGCAAAATTGGGACCTGCTGTCATAAAGGGGGCTCTTTTAAAGCACTGCTTGGTGTAGTTAATCTACATCACAGCAACTCTATATATTGGGTAAGCTTCAGCAAATTCTGGGTTGGGAGAAAAGGGTGTGAGGACTTGCTGATTGTAGGACAGTGATTCTCTTAGTGAACAGATACACTGCCAACTCAAACTGATGCTGAAAACAAACATGTAGAAAACATGGATGGTGATATGTAGTGTGCTGGTACTGGTTGTGAGGATTTGAATTCATGCTTGTAGGTAAAAATACTAAACTTAAGGAAAATGCTTCCTTTCACTGAATCATACCTATTTTTTCAGCTGCCCATTGCTGAGGAAAGAAGTGAAAGGAGCTCATGAAATATGGCTTCATCTCCCTTTGATTCAGTTGATGTCAAGGATGGAACTAACCACTGATCTTCCCTCCTTCTTCTTGCATCCTGCCATCCTTTGATGTTTTGCCTCATAAAATCCTTTTTGCCAAATCAATCCAACTCCTTCTGGTCAAAGTGTGGGTGTTACAGTGTCCACTGACAGCTTTGAGCTTCCTGGCTTTCATTCAGGCACTTGGAAAGGGACAATGAGGCAGCAAGGAAGATAAAAGGAGTTATTTAGACTTCAGTTTCAGATGAAAGAATCAAGTTTGGTGACATATTCCAGTCTAACAGTACCACTTCTGTTCTTTGGGGCAAAATATATAAGAATAAAATGAACAAAGAAGTATTCATACTGTATCTGCTGAATTGTAATCTGTTCTGTGTTGTACACCAGGTTTTTGAGCCATGTGGATTTTAATGAAAAAAATGAACTGGAAGTTTGTCTCCCTTCTCCATTCTCATTTCTCTCTTCCCTTTCAACTCTCCTGTTCTTTAAAATCATCCCACATGACCGCTGTGGGAGGAGGTTTCAGGAACTAGTTCAGGGTCAAAGTGTGGATTTCATAGACCCATGTCAGGTCACAGGGTTGCTTTGCATGAATTTGCCACTGTGTAATGAATAAGCAGTTCCAGCTTTAAAATATTTATATCTTATTTATAAATATATTCATGTTATTTAAACTTATTTTTATTATCTCCTTACTAAGAGGCAGTCTCCACAGTGTGCTAGAAGGGACTGCAGAGTGTCCAGTGTTTACTGAAAGGCTCTATAGAGCTAGAATTTGCTGAAAAAGTACCCAGTTCATCACAAAGAGCTATTTTCTGGAAGCTTAAGTAATTTTTTTTTTTGAGATGGTCATTTGGGTCTGTATTAACTTGAGCTGAGTTCTATTTTTTTTTTCCATAAAACATAGTGTAAACTTTGTACATTCCCAGTGGTAAGTCAGATGTTACAGCAAACTCAAGGAGAGATTTGAAATCTGGGAAATGAAACTTCACTGAAGCTTGCTGTGTTAAAGGTCTTCTCAGAAACAGGCTTCATTCAGCATGTTTGGTTAAATTCTCAAAGATGGCACTTATTCCTAGAAACAGATATTAACTAAACTGCTAAGTTGAAAAGGGCATGAGAGGAAAAGAGTAATAAAAAAAATGTAGAGCATGTCAGATGAAGTTCATTTACACAAAAGGACAACACAGGTAAGATAAACTAAATACTACTATAAACAAACTAATAAACTAATTTTAATTAAAATTGTGATTGGATTTAGGTCCTCCTCATTGCTCATGAAGATGTGGATTTATGCTCTGTACACCATGCCTCCATCAGAGTGTTCCTGTTTGGTAGTTTTAGTCATTCAGTGCAGAAAAAAACCAACCTGGAAAATGGCTTCTTTGAATACTTTTTAATGTTTTCAATAAACTGAGCACAGCCAATTTCTTCTTTTTTTTTTACCTTCTTGGAAAACTCCATTGGATCTGTGTTGTTTGGATTTCATTTATCTCTTTAGATTTGCCTCCTTCAGCTGATTACAAGGAGATATGGCATGGTATTTTTTTGCTAAGTTGACTTAGCACAGACTAGTTCTGCTGCCTGAGCAAAGTGTAATCTTTCACTTCTTGCTGGTGTAGCTGCACTTCAGTATTTACAGGGAAAAAAAATGCTTTTGGAACAAAGAATGATTATAATGAAACTGATCTTCTCCCAAAGAGCCTTTCATGTGAAGTGCCCCAAAGTTCTTGTTGGCTTGTCTTGGGTCCTCATTTTTCATTGCTTTGTTGAGTTCTCAGGTTCAGACTTTTTGTTCTAATTCTCTATTGTTTTTTTAAAAATAATATTCTGGTCAGGTAAACATTTGTTAAAAGAAAATATGGCTTATGATATAAACTTGCAAAATAGGTTGTTTTTTAAGTCTGTATGTATTCTGAGGTAAACAGGAAGACGAAAAGCTTTTTGTTTAGGATTTCGAAGCCTGTATTGACATAAAAATATCCAAATTACCTAAAATGGTAAATTGTGATATGTTCATCACATAGCAGTGAAAATGTTTTCATGTTGGAGGTGTGATTATGATCTATAGAGTGAGTGCAACAGTGCTAGTTGGGATGTAAAGTTCTTTTCTGGAAATAGAAATGTGTCCAGTCACATGATGCCACTGCACCCCTCATTTTCATTGGGTCATGCATGTGTTCCAACTATTTTCAGAAACACCGAGTATCTTCAGATTGGGTGTGATGTTCTTGGTGCCTGGGAAAGGGGCACTCAGTCTTTTGGATCTGTGGCTATCCTACCCCTCATTCACCAGTGACTGTCCAGTTCTAACACCTTTTCTTTTTCTTCATGGAAAGGAAACAAAGAACATATGTTAAATTAGAAGGATTCTGGTTTAGGTTTGGAATCATCTCCTAGGGAAGCCATCATGAAAACCATTTTCTCCAACCTAAAACACAGAGGTAGGAGGAAAACTACAGAAAGGTATGTTGAAAAGCAAGAAAATGTAGCTGGCCCTTGAACAGCTGCTACTGTCTGTGCCCTTGTTAATGATCAGAGCCAGCTGTACAGCAGAGAAATAAAAGGGGAAAAAGCCCAGAAGCTCCTGAAGTAAATGTAAAAACCCAGGGAGCAAGGTTTCCCTTAAATAGGGAGCAAGAGGGTTCTCCAGCATTCAATGATCCATTTGTGTATTTACCCATTGTAACTGCTTACCAAACCCCTTCAAAAGTTTCTTCCCAAAATTTACCCTACACCAAGACACAAACCAAAACATCCTACAGAATACAAGCAGTGCCATAGATGACTCCCAGGCCTGGGCCTGTGGAAGCAGAAGCTGGTGAAGGAAAAAGCCACTTGATGTGAAAGAGTAAAGGGCAGAGGTTGAATTTATCTGGCAGGACTTTACACAGGGTGCTTAGTCTTTGTGTAACTGAAGGGACTTTGCATAAGGGACAAACTAATTTAGCATCTTCCAGGAAATCTGCATTTTATTTCATTTTATTTAAGTTCCTTGTACAGTGACGCACATATTCCTGGAAAAGGTCAATATCATCGAGCAGGTGAGTGGGTAAATTTTGTTGACAAGTGCTGGTGAAATAAATTTTGTTGACGAGTGCCAGTGACCAAAGAAGTAAAATGTGGAAAATGGGAATGGCAGACTGACCTGCTAGCAGACAGCAGAATTAAAGGAAAGAGGTGTGAGACAAGAGAGAAAAAAACAAGGCAATGTGTACTTAAAATATAAAGACAACAAACCCCCTCAATGCCTATATCCGGTTAAAAATGTATATTAATATGAAAAAATCTTCAGAAAATTAAGAACAGTTTTTGGACGCTTTGCCTGTCTGACAGTCTTTGTTAGCCACAGCCAGTGGTTTGGTAGGTTGTTTTAGCCTTACGTGGTAATTGATACATTTGTGTTGCAACATGTTTCTATCAGACTGGTACTTAAACACTTAGGCTGGGTAATTTAAGGAATTTCAATGGACTGGTGTGTACATTACCTATCAAAGGCTATTAAGGATATGAAAGCCTCTTTTGTCTTGCCTGTTTCTTGTGCATATGTGGATGTGCATTCACATATGCATATATTTATTTTATGGTGTTTTATAATACATGTGTACAAAAAGTAGTATCAACATAAAATAATGTAATGTAGTATAGAGCCATTTTTAATAATATATAAAATAATAAAAATATAGTATAGTATAGTATAGTGTAGTATAAAATGAGCTTTACTGTATCCAACACCACAGATGAAAACTTAATTGAGAGAGGTATTCTAAACACTGTAACACTGTTGTAATCCAGCTTCTAAAATTCACAGAACGATGTCTATGTGAGTAGTAATAATTAATATATTGGTCTATATATTTCTGTCTGCTCAGAGGAATTCAAAACACAGAATAGAATTGTGATAGCATAGTATTTTTTTCAGGAGGATTAAAGCTTTTATTAATATCCAGAAGTTTTAGATGCTAGAGCAGAAAATGTTATAATTGAACGTCTTGAACAATTTGTGTCTAATTATAAAGAACACTGTGTAAGCGGAATTTGGTACTTTTTTGGTAGTTGAGGTTAAGGTTAAGCAGGAAGGAAGACTGGGTAATGAATTTTCTGAGGGGAAGAACAGATAAGTGGTACATAAATATAGCTTCCCCAGACAGGCTTTGTGTTCGACTACCTGACCTAACGCTAAAATTAAGCAAAGTTTTGGCTGCTAATGTGCAAGATCAGAAAAGCATCCCATTCAGAACTGGCAGCTGTCTGATAATTATGTTGTGATTGAACATCTGATTCTTGAAGTCAGTGCTTTTTCACCTAGACTAAAATACAGACTCATTTCTTGTTAATAATGTTTGTACTGTTGGATTGTTTGTGATTGGATTTCTCTGCTTGATAGGGCCTGGGGAATGCCCTCCCCAGTGAGATGAGATGTGTTCAATAGGTGACTCCTGTTTCTGGGTAGCAAGAACTACCTCAGATACAGCTGAGGAAGAAAGAAAGAAAGAATGCCCACAATTTTCTATTGCTTGTCTATTCAGAAAATCAAGAAGACTTCTGGTCTCTGCTTTGATGGACAGAGAACAGACTATTGCGAAAAAATTGCCTTTCCCTATCAAAGCTGCTTTAAATTACATGTCTTCAGTCATCTTAAGTCATCCAGAAAAAATAATTTTAAGATAAGTTTGGAGTTTCCCTACTCCCTACAAACATAAGGACAATGGGATGGTGTCTCCATTCTGCTTAGTAAATATTAATTTACAGCATATCTACGTTTGATAAATATGTGAGAGTAAGTACAAAAAAGCAAGCTCAACAACCCAGAGGTTTCTGGTTTTTGGTTGTATCGGTTTTTTTTTAGTAAGCATGTTGGCTCTGCTTGAGTTTCCTGCACCTGCTTGTTAAACAATAGACAATACAACTCCTCCGTAATATAACCTTCCAAAATTTTGAACTGTGTTATAAATAACTTCCTAGTAAGCCAGAACAAGATTAGCATGATTTTGCTGTTACTTTTCCCCAAGATAGACTGGAAAAGTTTATGCACAGGAGTACTTTAAAAGTTGATATCATGCCTTTGGTTTCATTGAAATGCTGTTTTTTAACAACCCTTTATCGAGTTATTTCCTTTCAGATAGAGGACTCAAGCATACGTATTTTCCCTCCTATTTCCCCTCTCCTTCTTCTTTCAAGCTTCAAGAATCAGGACTTTTAAAGGGTTAGGGAAGCTCCCCTTTTAAAGAAAGAGCTTGGGCACCGAAGGCTTCAGGTCTGGGACACCACAGGGTCTGCTCCCTCTTGTGGCACCACTCCCAGCCCGAGCTGCCCTGGGCAGTGAGGGATAGTTCAAGGATCACTTTGTGCTCTCCCACAATGTTGATGACATTATGTAAACAGCTACATCAAGAATTCATTTATTGATCGTGCTTTTTTAAAGAGGAAATGTAAGGAAAAAAACAACTGATGGTTTAGGGGGAAAAAAAGTCAGAAAGAAGAATTTTGGGTCCTATGAGATAAGTGTTGAACACTGCTTCTTTGCACAGAGCACAGGAACACCAGCTGGCAAGGCATTTATTTTTGCCTCAGAATGTATTTGAACAGTAAACAATTTAATAAACTTTCCTTTTTAGTCATTTTCAAGCCTTTTCTAGAAGACAGCTATAAATTGTGTGAAAAAGATATGTATAAATTATGTTCATGGTATGCATCAACAGTTTTGTTTAGAGACGTCCGTGGGTTTTTGTAGGTCTGATAGTAGTACTGATCCCTTAAAACAAAAAAGGTATCTTAGTATCTTTGGGTGAGAAAGTGAATTGTATTAACCATCCCAAGTAAATCTTCACTCTTTGCTGGTTTGAATTTGGAGAAATCTACTACTTTCAGACTGAAAAAATGTCTTTTGAGAAAAGATTCTTTTGGAAAAAGTGTCTTTTAGCAATCCCCAGTAGAAAAGAGATCTGGAGCTACCAGGCAGAATCCAGCAAATGACTGTAAAGATGATGATGAGCATCTCTGCTGTGAGGAAAGGCTGAGAGAGCTGGGACTCTCAGCCTGGAGAGGAGAAGGCTCAGGGGGGTGTGATCAGTGTATATTAATCCATTGAAGGAAGGGTGTACAGGAGATGCAGCTAGGTGTTTCCCAGTGACAGGAACAGAAGCAGTGGACACAAGCTGAAACAAAGGAGGTGTCCCCTGAACATAAAAAAATGCTTTTTTTCACTGTGACTGAGCACTGGCACAGGCTGTCCAGGGAGGCTGGGGTGCCTCTGTCTTTGGGATTATTCAGAAGCTTCCTGGACACAGCCCAGGCCACTAGCTCTGGGTGGCCGTGCTTAACAGGGTGGTTTGGACCAGAAGACCTCCAGAGGTCTCTTCCAACCTCAGCCATTCTGTGATTCCATGCAGCTATGCCATGTCTTTAAAGGAATTCTTGTATACTAATTTCCCTGTCTTCTTTTTCATCTTTCTTTTCCAAAGATTTGCCTTATTTGAAGCTGTTGATTGCAAGCCAATCTAAACCTTTAGTCTAGACAGATAAAACTGTTATTTGCAGCTTATCTGACTTGCAGTCATAGCAATCCCACAGGTGCACAGAGCAAGTTCATACTGGATTTATTTAGCCTTCCCTCTTGGCTTGTGCCTGATTTGCATAGGCAGACTGTCCACTGATGGCTGAAACTTGTGAATCAGTGTGTTTATACAACCTAACATCAGATGTGTCCATGTGGATGCAGTCAAGATTGCTGAGATACCTCACAAATCTTGTTAAGTATCAGAAGCATAATTGCATTAGTCTAGGAAAATGCTGTGCTAGTGTGGATAAAAAAGTCCAACGTAATTAATTGCTCATGTATGTTACTATGCTGTCCTGTGGAAGTCAGCCCTGAAGTTGTTGTTCTGGAGGCTGGTATCTTGCCCTCATTTTATTTCAACAGACTTCAACTCCCCAGGATCTAATGTAGGACGTATTCGAACAATTTTGTTGTTCCTTAACTGAAATAGGAAAAATAGCACTGTTTGTTGTGATAAACCATATCTTAATTGGCCTTGAGGAGAATGGTTTCCCAAAAACAAAGCTGAGTTCTGTCATTAAAGGAAAAAAAAAGTTAATGGAAATTGGAAGGAGTTTTCATTTTGTTCCAGCAGAGTTCTTAATTCTGCAGGCAAAAATAGGAGCAATTTTTCATCTGTCAATAACATTCTGCCTGAATCTGGAAGTAATGGCCTTCTGCATCATCTTGTTTACCGCTCCTGGTTGAAAAATGTTACAAATTCAGTATCAGATTAGACAGACACATTTGTTTATAAAACCTGTGGGGCTGATGGGATACCAGTTTCCCAACCAATTTATAAATAGCAGTATTTTAGGCTGAGGTAGAGGCGTGAATGGGAAAGCTTCAGAGGGAGAGAGCGTAGAGCTGTGACCCAGAGCTGCATTCATGCATGAAATGAGATCTTGTACAGTGGACGTTCTTATTTTGGCTAATGTAGCCGCAGGCAGAAAATTCTCTTGCTGCATTCTTGAAAGAGTTTGTTTTTCTTTCCTTTCTCTTTAACCTTGTACATTAATTATCACTTTGCCTTTTCCGAATGGTAAATTGGTCAATTTATAGAGAGGAAAGTGCATATTCATGTACTTCAGGAACAGTGAGTGAATGCATGCTTTTTCTGCTGGCATCACTCTACCCAGAGTCCTTTCCTACCCTGCCTGTTTTCCTCAAGAATTTGTGCACCTTCTAAATGTTATCCTGATGTTTGGGGACAGGATTGTGTATTTGGGGATCTTTCTTCCATTTAATTTTTTTGTTCATATGTTCTTCACTTTTGGTTTATTAATAGCTTTGCTTTCTCTAGTGGAAGTATGGGGAGATTCATCAGTGCATGCAGATGTTCAATAAAAATTAATGGGAGCAAAAGGTACATTTAAATTGCCAGCTAAAATCCTGTTTAAAAATTTGCGACTCTTAGAAATATCACAACTTCCATGTAAAAGCAAGGGAAAAACAAACATCTTGGTACAAAGCCTCTGCAAGAGGGCAGCAAAATCAGTCAGTACTAACTGTTAACTGCCAGGATAGGTTAGGTTAGGTTAGGTTAGGTTAGGTTAGGTTAGGTTAGGTTAGGTTAGGTTA
>JBBMKD010000102.1:98202121-98298106 GCA_037834095.1 Argya squamiceps | reverse complement strand
CTAACTGTTAACTGCCAGGATAGGTTAGGTTAGGTTAGGTTAGGTTAGGTTAGGTTAGGTTAGGTTAGGTTAGGTTATGTTAGGTTAGGTGAGTGCTAGGGCGCTGAACTGGGCAGCATCTCACAGTAAAACCTAAATAGGCGTAGACGAAAGACACTCTGAATTAATTGTTGATTTAGTAAATTTAATATTTACTATTAAATACATAAAAGAGAGAACAGTTTAGAAAACAAAATGTCTCTGTACTACTTTTAATATTACAAGAACCTTCAGATGTAAAATTGAGAGTCCTATTCAGCCTTACCAGCATACAAGTTACATTTGGGTTTCAAAACAAGTTGCATGGGTTTTTCAACCGCAAGCTAGTTTCCAGTGTTCTGGAAACCATTTGTCATCCTCTGAGGAGGTAAACCAAGGAAAGAAAAAGAAAAGAAATTGTAGGTAATGTGCCATGACAGTAATGCCTGAACTACACATTGTGTGGTTCTGGATTTTGGTGCCTACTGATGGTATGTTTCAAATGTGCTCCTGGGCTGTTCTTTTGAAAAAGGAGGGGAAAAAAAGAAGGGACAAAAAAAAATACATTGGTCATTGGCAATACACAGTAAAATAGATAAGTCAGTGCCAAATCTTATTTTGAAACACTGGGGGGAACAAAACCCTGTAGTTTTCTATGTCAGTACAGTGGTAGTGATGTTGCCACTTGCTCTGAAGCTCTGCAAAAACACATCTGATTTATTCTTTGAAGTACCCGGAATTTGTGTTGTTTTTTGTAGAACTTGTGTCTCCTGACAGCTGACTATACTTGCCTCCTTTGGTCATGGTAACTGCTTCACATTGCAAGTGAAGTTCTCTACCCTGCTGTTTTGATAGATATTTACTAGGGCTGGCTGTTACATAGGTATTAATTTCTTATATGACAAAATGGGGATTATCGCCTGTCTAGAGTAATCTGTACTTACTGTTATCACTATATTTCAAAAAAATGTTTGATTTGAATTCCAGAAAAGCATGCAGCACTTAATCTAATTCTCTTTTTCATATTCCTGAGTTATATATTCTGGGTATTTTAATTTTTTTTTTTAATGAAGGTAGTCACCATGCAAATTACTGAAATATAAAAGTGAATCTTGTAGTGGTCTGTATTTTAGGCCAGGAGAAAAATTATTAGTGCTGCTTAGAAATGTTAAAAATTGCTATTTTTCTGAAATTAAGTCCTGTTTTAAACACTGAGTTTTTATTTGCAAAAAACTCTTACAGATTTCAGACCTATTTTGGCCAACTCTTGTGGATTTTAAACTGAATTTGGAAATAATTTCCATTTTATTTTTCACTCTTGTTAAAGCATAAATATTTTAATAGGAAAATTTATGATCTTCACCCACAACTAGCTCCAAGGAAGAGAATAATTACAACGTGTAGAAACACCCACTTTACACTGTATATCTTCTTTACTTAAGGTAGATCTGGTCATGGTGACAGCCTTGACAGCTGTTGTAATTGTCCTAGGGAAGGTGTGGAGGAAAGTCTCCAATGTCACCAGACAGATAAGAAGAAAGAAACCCACAAGAGGGAGAAAGATTGAGGAAATCTGATCAATCTGACTTGAAGATCCCCAGTTTTTAATTTTAGTCTCTTTTTCTGATATGAACTCCATCCAATTATTAGTTTAGTTTGTGAGCGGATACCTCCTCAGGGGTGGATTTTGGCATAATATTCCTGCTGTATTATAAATACTGACATCACACTAATCTATGCAAATCACTGCTCAATCAATCTGAGCATCTGTGGTTGATTAAACAAAACACGTAGGTGTGAAAGCATTTGCATCTCACAGGCTCTGCTGGATCTGGCAAAGGCTGAGGGGAGTGTAAAGGCACGGAGAGAGCTCTGTCACTGCCATGCCTGCCTGGCAATTTGGAGCTCTAATTGCGACGGGCGCAGAGATACCTGCGTGGGCTGAGGAGGCTCTGGAAGGAGATTGGAGAAGCTGAGCTTCAGCCCAGTTGCTTGAAGATGTGAATCCACCTCAGACAGACCCGATTCTGTGACTGTAGTCACATTAAAGCTCAGATCTGTGGGGTTGCAGCTTGCAGGGATGTGCTGGGGTCACACCAATAGCCATCCCTGCAGATGCCAAGCTGCCAGGGGTAGCTGGCCACCAGAGAAGCCTTGGGATGGTCGTGCTCCTGCAGCTGGTGGATGCTGAGGTGGGCAGCACTTGGGGGGAACCTCAGGGTGGCAAATGGGAAGTGCTGTCAAGGTGGTCTGTAAGAGGCAGCAGGCACAGGGTAGCTGGACCCTGCCAGTCCCTCAGGCTTTTATATAATCCACAAGTGGCCACTCTTACCATTGCTTTTCTCCAAGTCTGTTTGTTCTCTTCTCCTGTCCTCCTATGCCTGGGCCTGACCACAGAGAATGGGAGTAAGGAATAATAGAGGAAATCGCTTGTGTTGGGCGAGGAGAAGAGAGGAGAAATGGACTTGCTAATAACTGGTCAGACATAATCATAGTTTGCCTTTTGTTCACTACACAGTAGTAACATTGCTCGTACAAGGATGAAGAGAACCAAATTGTTCTGTCTCAGTGAATCTCTTTGTGAATTAAGTCAGTGGCATCAACAGTTGAGCAACAGAGAGCCCCTGGGTCACTGCTTGGGAGGTCCTCAGTGTCCGCTCTGCTGGGCGGGGAGCTTCCAGGAGAGCAGCTCCCACGGGAGGGTGATAATCAGCTGACTTGCTGCCCACCCACTGCCTTTTTGTGGAAGCACTTCTGTCTGTATGATGAGAAATCACTGAGGAACAATTCACAGTACTCTGTTGACTCTGAAGTGAAGAAATGTTCCTTAAAGTAAATACACAACTTAATGAAACCGAGAAAAACAGTTATTTAAAGGGACACTATCCTGTGAAACTACAGATTTCCCAACTCTGAGTCACAGAGATCTAAGGTAGCCAAGTCGTGGCAAATCTTCACTTCAGGGGAGACATCAGCTGTCTTCAATAACAGGATATTTAATTGAGTTTTACAAGTTTTGAGTTTGTCAGACTGAAGAAGTGTTGAGAGTGAAGAATGAAGTGCTTTTGGTCCACCAAGGAAAACTGGGGCTGGCAGAGAGAGATCTCGTGATCCCCAGAATGATGATGTTCATCTGGGTGTAGTGTGCTGCTTCCTGATCATTTAGTGTTTTCATAAGAAATGTGTTTCCAAAACTAAAAGTTTGTTTGAACTACTGTTCCCTTAAAAATAAAAACTTGTTTTTTGTTTTTCTTTTCCCCCAGTGAGAGCAGGTTAGTATAACTCAGTTGTGTGCTTGCATGCAGAACTGCAATCCTCCTACTAAACCTACAATGGCAATGTGAAATTTTGGTGTCAAAATCACATATTATTCAAGAAGTGTGAGTAAATGACTTATTGTACAAGAGCTGAAGTAGCTTTAGTTAAAACGGGTTATTGGTTCTGAACTCTGAACTTCAGGCAAGAAGAATATGCACTACTGCCCTCTTGACTTGGTGGTGATCTCGACGTTACTGATGCAAAAGTGTTGCTAACTTTCTGATTTTCATCTTTTCTCGTAGTATGTGTTTCTTTTATATCGGAAAGCCTGTCTGCTAGCATCTTGGGATTTCAGGAAGATTTTAGCTCTTGTGTTTGAAGAGTGCATTCCTAACATTTCTGAAAAATGCTTAGAAGCTGTAAGTGCTCAGAAATTAGAAGGAAATAAAGTGTTGAAGTCCATTATTTGTTAAAAGAAATGTCTGGTTTTATGCCAAATGTGGAATTTTATGGCATCTGACTCATATTCTTGAGTATTTGTTGTTGGCAGTACTTCAATGGGTAGAACATATGGACGCTGCTACTATGAGCCTGCCCAGCATTAGCGTCTCGGCAGCAAATACCTTTTATGTCTTTGGTCCTCGGGTCAGGTAGAGCTATTGACTTCTTTGCTGTAACAGTCAGAGTGCCAGCTGGGCTGATGGCTTTGTAGTGTGGACACTTGTACAATGCACAGAGAGGTGAGATCTCATGCAGGCTGTTCAAAAGCTATCCACTCGCAACAATTTTAACACTGTTCAAGCTGATGCTGATACAGGATATATTCGGCTTTTCACTTCCCTCTCCTAATTCTTATGAACATTCAGATCTCGCTAGTTCACCACTTTTTTTTTTTCTTTTTTTCAACAGCTAGATGGCCAGACATTTTCTTTGGCTATATGCAGAATAATTAAGGTCTGTCCATCATTTATTTAACTTCATTTTTATTGTTCCTTAAATAAGTTTCTCTGCATTTCCTTGTGGTAGCAGGTAATGACTGTACCTGGCCACTGTACAGCTGTGAAGCTGCCAGTGACAATAAATGGGCCAGTGTGTCCATATCTGTCTGGTTTACGTTCCCTGGTTAGAGGGTCACTCGTACTCTTCTTTTGGTTCTCCTGAGACTGCTGTGCTGAGACTATCAGTCATTAATGGAGGGATTATAAGAATCACATCTGATATGAACACTGTCAGTTTGGGGTTGATGATTTTCATGTTGGCAGTCAAAGCACTTGCACTCTTTTCTTCTACTTTTTGACCAGAACAGTTGCACGAATGTGTTCATGTATTTATATACTGCCTTCTTCCGCATATGTAAGTGAACAATGACATTTTGTTTAATCATATTGTTCTGCATTATTCATCCATTACTTAACAGCTCTTGCACACAGAGGTGACGGCTTTTTGTCCTCCTCTTCCTTGTATAGCAAGCTCTACCTTAATTTGCAAAAATGACATAGGTGAAAATGTCATGATGTGCCTTCCTGATGCCTCTCCCAACGCCTCTCCTGAATCGTATTGACA
Organism: Argya squamiceps; assembly: GCA_037834095.1. Lineage (NCBI taxonomy): Eukaryota > Metazoa > Chordata > Aves > Passeriformes > Leiothrichidae > Argya > Argya squamiceps. The sequence goes on along the minus strand of JBBMKD010000102.1, from coordinate 98,293,267 downwards.
GATATATAGTATAGCTCTGCTTCTTCATTTAGTACAGATCATGTTGGCAGAGAGATCAAAGAGGAGGAATCTTGGGAGATGCCAAACAATTCTTAACTGGCTTCTTACAAAAGCCAAGGGTGTTATTTATTATATATACATGAGAATAAAATACTTTTTGTTCCACCTTTCATCAGATCCTTCAGTCTTCCTGTGTCACAGCAGAAAATTATAGAGTTGCCATGAGCCATGTTTGTGAATATCTTTTAATATATATTTTATTAAACATTACTATTTTTCTTTTCCTTAGTTAAGCAAATACTTCATCATCCCATCCTAGTCCCTCTGCCAAAAACCTTTACAGCAGTCCCCACTGGTGATAGCCAACTTGGTCAATTCCTCATTGCTGCTGAGCTCCACTAACAAGGCACTTACTACTACAGCAGTTTTATTTTTTTTTTAATTTTATGGCCTGTCTCAAACGATATTTGCCTTGCTTTGCACAAGCTCCAGAGGATAATTTTCAGAATCCTATTTGGATCTGAGTTTTTGGCTAGCATCTAGAAATTTGTTAAGGTGTGCAAAATTATATTTTCCGTTGGTAGTCCTGCTGCACCTGTTTGAGCATAGGCTGGCTCATGTCAGACCCCTGGATCAGGACGGGCAAGCACTGGTCAAACAATGCCCAGACAATGCCCAAGTGTTTTCAACTAAGAGATCAACTTTGTTATCTTTCTTTCTTGTTTGTTTTCTACCAGAAAACAAATTCTCAGTACCTATGAATATGGGCTGCGATGTTTTTCTTTTTTGTTTTTGTCTGTCTGTGCTTTGAGTCAAAGGACAACAGAACTTGGGACACGAACTCTGACCACTTCCTGATGTCTAATAGATGCTCTTCTACCCCAGTATTGCCAGATTCTCTCAGAACTCCAGTAAAAGATGGTATTTTAGCTTGTATAGCAAAGATACTATTGTGACCTCAACCAAACCCCTATGTTGCTTTCAGTGCATTCCTGTATTAGAGTTCAACATGGCGATTTAGGCGATGTTATTTTCCAGAGAACAAAATGCCATTTTTTATTGCCAGGAAGCATTGAAAAAGTGTGGGGGGTATAGAAGGTGTTTTATATAAAACAGTGTATATATAACCTGCTTACGTGCATTTTCCTTGTCCTTTATTACCCCTCTTTTCCTTTTTTCCCTTGCTCTGTGTTTATTTTTCAGGATGATCCAGATTCTGTTTTTTATTTGCAGAAGTAACTGAGGAATATTGATTCTTGTCTATGCTGGCATGACAGCTCAACCTCTTGGAAATATCACTGAAGTAAGAAATTAAATCCAAGCAGTTAGATTTTACTCTCTTCATCCTCTACTGAGTGCTTTAAGAGCCCAGACTTTTTATATAAGCAGCTGAGGGGAGGCAGAGTCACTGTTGAGTGCATTGTTGTTCCCCTGTAGCTTCCAGATGGTAAGGAAAGTCCCGGGAAAAAATGTAGGACCAGCATGTTCTGTCAAAGTCAAGCTTGTGTCTAGACAGGGAAGCTTACGTAAGGCAGCAGGAGAGGAAGGGGGCCTTGTGTAACTGCTGTCCCTGGCAAATAAACACTCACTACAGCACCTCTCATGATTTGGCCCATAGAGGCTGACAGCAAAATGCACTTTGGTGCTTTTTTTACTTAGCTTGCTCAGACTTGCAACTCAAGGTCGTTCTCTTGCTTTGGTGTTTTTTTCAAATGCATGTCTATCTTCCAGTTATTATGATTTTACTAAGGGCTTTACTCTTCCCCCTTAAGCTGAACCACTTTTCCAAAGAACCCATATACACGTGCACAGCTAATTTAAAACAGCTATATCAAGTTACCAATTTTAAATGGCCTTGAGAGGTTGTTGATGGCATTTGGCAAACAATGCAGACAACATGCAAGTCACCAGAGGTGGCCCAGAGTCTTGTTCATGACGATAAATTCTGCTGTAAGGTAGCTTTCTAGTTTGACTTTGAAAAAGTATGGTAAGTGTAATACAAGTGGTTTTCTATTAAATGCTTCAGTCACCTCAGTACCTCAGTACCTTATGGAGACCTCTGGCACTCCTCTAACGCTCAGCTTACCCTGCACCTACATTTTGTTTTGATTTTCCTCCAGCTGAATGCAAATCTCTGCCAGTGAGTGCTTTCTGGTTTACTCACCCTCTCATAACAATTCTCTCTTGATTTTGGAGCTATTGTTAAAGGTGTTCTCTGTGTTTGTTTCTGCTATAAAAATGTGAATACCAGGAGGAAATGTTTTTTCCTTTTGATTTGAATACAACCTCTTCAGCACTCCATGTTCTGGCTTAACTTGGTTTCTCAGGTGTTGCCCTTATCTTTGCTCTTATCTATGCATAAAATTTTCTCAATGTAGCTTGGTGCTTTGTCCTCAGGCAGACTAATTTCTTGGAGGCAGGGTTGAGAGCCAAGAGCTTGGCTCCTTCTGTTCACTCAGCCCTGAATTACAGCCACCTTGCAGTGAGGACACAGGCCAAGTAACTTGAGGGTCAATGCTCCTCCAAAGCCTTCTCACCATTTTGGCTCCCTGCATTGAATGCCCAGAAGCACAGATGGGTTTCTCCTGAAAAGGCATCTTTGAGAAGGTTGGCTTATGGAGATGCAGGCAGTGGTTGGATGTGTGTGGTTGTGTGTAATGTGAGAGAGAAAGTAGTGACTGGAGTTTGGCTGTTCAGGGATGTTGTCTGCACCTGGGAGACAGTCCTTCAGCAGTGTTTGAACCTGGTTTCCAAACCATGAAGTAGGTCTGAGTGATGGTTTGCCCTTTGATAATTGGAATTTTTTTCTTTCCTCATTGAATGTAGCTTTAGTCCCTCCATTATTTTTCCCTACTAGAGCATGTCATGTAGTTAATCTCTTTGTAACTTCCATTTTGAAAACAATTTTATACACTTTTGTGGCCTTTCAGACACCTGGCTTTTTTTCCTAGACAGACTAGATATTTAGTTCCACTGCCTTTTATTACAAACTCAAGGAAAATATGAGAAAAATTACTTTCTGGAGGAAAAGAAAATCGGTACCTTTTCCTTGTGAAAAGAAATTTGTGCTGTAGCTCAGTTTTATGAAATAAATTTTTTTGGCTGCACTCTGAGAGGAGACTCTGGCTAAATTATTTTTATGCTCTCAGGTAGAGCAATTAATGCTGTGATGTTGAATACTCCTCTCCAAAGTAATGTTTATTCCATGTTCCTGAAGAATTATTTCTTAAAGCTATAGAATGATATTTAAATAGCCTTTATCTTGGTCTGTCTCTTTTTCTCTCTCCTTTTTTTTTTTTCCTCCTTTTTTCTCCCCCTTCTCCATTACCCACTTGAAATAGCTCACAATTTTTGAAACTTCATTTAAAATGAAGTTGCAGATGTCTCTGTGAAGAGCAGAAACACTGGCTTGGTCAGGGGAGGATACTAACTATGCCAAGACTCACCCATGGCTCTGCAGGTTAAGTTACCCTGTTGAGGTATTTACTGCCCTTGTGAGGGAAACAGCTGGAGAAGGACAATAACACTTTTCCACAGTGTATTCTGGGAATAGGAGCATGCAAGTTGGAAAAGAAAATGTTAACCTATCTCAATGTCTCTAAGCTTCAGATCAGTTCTCAAAAGCATTTGTGTAGAGCAGAACTTCCCCCTTTGCCACCTTGGGTGGGGAAATTATGGTTATGATACGTGCCGAAATATTTCTTTCCTGCACTGAGGTCTAAGAGCAAATTAACTGTGAAAGGTTATGCCAATGTTTCCTGCTTTGGTAATACCCTGCTCCTTTGGGAGGACTAGAGGGCTGTGCCAGCCCTAGGGAAGGGAAGTAATAGTGATGACTTGGTGTATTGTCTCAAATTTAATTAACGTGTATTCATCACATTAATGTGATGCATGTACTGAGTCAGATCAGTGACTCCTAGGCACAGCTATAAGTTTAGTTTGGAGAGGGGCAGGGGGCTACTAGGAATAGCCCTGGCCTAAGCAGAGAGGAATGTAAGGAATATTCTACCTCATGCACTTTTTTATTTTGGTGAGTTTGCTTTTTGAGTAGTACTCTTGTTCTTTGATCACGTCCTTGAGCACCTTCCCCTTGTGCACGCCTTTCTGCCCCACTGCCTTCTAAATAGTTCCTGTGACAGCAGATACCCAGACTGAAAATTTTTGCCATAATTCATAAGTCAAAGTACTTTCAATCCCAGAATAGAGGAGACTGCATGCAGACTTCATTACACAGTATTCATAACATAAACAAGCCTGCAGTTATGTCATAGCAACAAGCACTGTGCTTACATGAAAGTTTGATTCAGGTCTCCAAGAGTGGAAGACCTTTGCATCCAAAATATCACAGCGACCTACTTCTCTGAAAGAGTGCCCTACATAATTTCAGAAATTAGATATGACACCAATATAGTAGGCCATATGGTGCTTTTTGCTGGTGTAGGGTGAACAGTGGGATATTCTTGGGGCCACACAAATGTCTGTCCACTGACTAGGTGAAGTCAGCTCATTATTAGTCGGCGTGAGGTGTGACGTTTGTTTTCCTAATGTTGTGAGGCAACAAATTCAAACTGCCAATTGTTTTAAGAAGGCATTTGCTAAATATGGGAATGATCCTAGAAAGTTTTAACCTTTTTTTTTTTGGACCAGTACTGTCTGCCTTTAATTGCTGCTGAGAACCTGAGAGGCTGCACCTAAAATTATTAAAACAACTCAGAACTTACTTCTCAATAATTTATAGAGAGAGTGTTTCTCAGAAGCAGTTAGACATGTTTAACTGATCTGATCCTGAGGATCCAGGATTATTCATTTTTCTGGTGGTGCTTCCCCAGACTGGCTGTAGAAGTTGTTAGATGTGTGTGATGTGTGCTGCTGGTGTCCCACCTATCAAGGGGGATGCAGCAGGTGGGGGTGCTGGTGTGGGCCAATCATGAGGGGATGGGAAGGAAGAGTGAGAGGAGTTGGCAGAGGGCAAGCTGCAAACTCTGCTCCTTGCTGGCAGTGGCGCTACCTGTGGATTTCAGTTGTCAACACACTGGGATGGTAGAGGAGGTTTCAGGACAAAATGGTGTTGTATTTAGAAATTGGGAGGTTTTGTGATCTGGACTTTCAAGCATCTTGTCCATGCTAGATGGTTTTGTCTATGACAGTAACTTACTGAATTGCTGTGAAGTAATATCTCTTCCTGGCATGGCATCCACTTGTTAGTTATTTATTTATTTACATACATGAGTCATCATAGAAATTATATTGCAACTGAAAAATAAAAAAAAAACCCAAACAATCTCATTTCAGCCCTTTCTCCATAGTTTCTGTATGCTTTTCCTCTTACTTTCATGGATTTTTTCCCCTTTCTCTTTATTTTTAAAAATAATACCTTTGGAGTCTGTGCAAAGTGAACTGTTCTGCAGTGCTCATTCTGACAGCAGAGTTGTTTTTCTGAGGACTGTCCATATTTTAGGTGTCTGCATAGGTTTTCTGTGTAATAACTCTCATGCCAATCTGCAGACCTCGGCTGAAGTACCCACCTAACAAAGTTCCTGGTGGAAAGAAGCAGTGCTGCTTTGGGTACACTGAGGCAGTTCAGGTGATGCTACTCAGCCTGTGCACAGGGCAAGGCTTTAAAAAGCAAAGCACAATGCATGGCCCATAAAGTGTGCAGTGGGGGTATCCAGAGTTGTCCCAAAGAGGACTGAGCAGGCATGGCAGGCTCCTTCTTTGTGCTTCCCTCCTGCCAGCCTGTGCAAGCACTGCGGGTGGTTATCGCTCCAGACACGCTGGCATCCCTTACAGCTTGGTGTGTGTGTTTATTAGGTGGCATCCATGGGGACAATCTCATTTTGGCTTTTGACCATAAGGTAAATGTTGGGTGACCTTGGGGCAATCTGTGCACATACAACGCTGTGTGCTGTCAGCTACTCGATCCTGGTGGTGATGGAGTTCCTGGCAGAGGCCCCAAGGTGGGAGCCCTCATTGTCTGGGGGCCGCTGTGTTTGCTGACAGACAGGAGTATCTTTGCCTGCTGCCAGCACGGGAGGCACCTGCTGATCGGAAACTTCTTTTATCACAATGTTTAACTTGCTGTCTCACAGCTTTTGGAAAAAGAAGCCTTTCATCTCTCGGGTTTGGAAAGGAGCGATATGATTATATTAAGCAGATGATGCCTATCTGCAGCTGAAAGGGGATTTGTTTGGTTTGGTTTGGTGGGTTTTTTTAAGATGGCAGCTTACAGTAAAGTGCAGTGCAAGCGGCTGAACTGCAGACATGAGATGAGTCAGATCTGTATAATTGCATTCCTCTAGAGAGTGCCTGGGCTGTCCTGAAGGTTCCCTCTCTTGAGCTGTCTGGTCTTGCTCCTTGCTTCTCTCTGGACCAGTGAGAGAGGCTGAATAACTCTGGTGCAGCTGTCATGAGTAGCAGTGTAGGGTGGACTGGTTTGGGTTGGTTTTTAGTTTTGAGGGAAAGCTGCTATTTGCCGTGATAGAGCTTACTTAGGCTTGAAACCAGCATAAACCCTGTGGGACAAATAGCACTTAAGATGTTCCTGCTGCAGTGTTCAACCAGGATCTGTGCTGGTGGTGATTTCTGGCAGATGTCTGCTCTGCATAAAACTTTAGCCCCTGCACTGATCTGACATAGATTTTTATTATATTTTGTAGAAGGGTGCCATGCTTATGCCATTTTGGAAATGTTGTGGTCCTCTTAGACTTGTGTCTACTTGTAGTGTCATAAAATACATGCCCTAAAACTAGTGCCAGAACACTGAACTCTCCTTGAAGAGGATTTTAGGGGTGGACACATAATTTGAGCTGATAACCATGGATGGTTGTGATGATTAAAATATCCCTGAAGGTTAGAATCTGTCTTATTGATTATACTGGGCAGTGTTTCTGGGTGGCACTGCCAGTTCAAATGGCATTTGGACACAAATGATTCTTCCCTTAATGTTTTATAAGCAGAGCTGTTTTAAAAAGTGGTGGTTATGTGAGTTGTTGGGTTTTGGTTTTGTTTTTCTTTGTTACGAGTGAGTTTGTTTTCTCTGTGCTTTGTATCATGTCTGAAATTCAAACTAGAATAGGAACATAATAAAAGTCATACTTGGTCAAGGACTTGCAAAAGCAAAGAAGGAAAAACTGCTGAATTTTGAGTGTGGTGGGTTTACTTGGGATTTTGACATTCTTTTAACCTGTAACACCAACCTCTCTTTTCTATTTCCCTTCTCTGATTCAGGAAGGGAGTACTTCACCCTCCAGCACAGATATATATATATCCAAAGTCCCCCGGGTCCTAAAGGTTTTTTACCTATTCCATTTTCTCTTCGCTGTTGCCTGAGGAAATGAAGTGATTTGGCTGGCTCAACCATTCCTTGTTTTTAGTATTTCCACAGCTGCTGGCCAACTACTTCAGGTTTTTAAGGTTAATTTGACTTCACTCTTCAAGACAACTGGCAGGGATGTGGGAAGGGTGTGGGATGTGGCAAGCAAGTCTGCCAGCTTTCTTAAAGCTGCAATAACAAAATCCAGTATAATCTTAAAGGTCATATTGCAGCTTTTCCTCTGCTGTGGTCCAGGAAGGTTTTGGGGGCCTAGAGGGAGCGAAATGTCTCACAGAGATTTGTATTAATTCATGAGAGCACTGTTTTGAAGAAAACAATTTTATTTTAACGTTGCTCTGTGTTTATGAGTTTGGTTAATATGGTGTCATCATATGAATAATGTATAGATATAGCACATTGTTTATGACTACCTGTGCATGTGGGTCTGTAAATAATAAAGGGAGAGAATAAAGGGAAAGAAGCTCTCAGACATGCAGTAGGAGAATGCAGTTCATTAAGAAGTCACTGGGGACAAGTAGCTTAGTGCTTTCAAGTAGCCAAGGCAGTTGCACAGACACAGTGAGATATATAATGAAGATTAAGCGGTTTAGTATGAATTAAACTGAAAGTAAGAATTATAGATGGTAGAAAAGAATAGATTTGGTGCCCTTTGCTCATGGAGAAGCCATTTTATAACCTCACAGATTTTAGAGCCTGAAGGACTACATTATATTGACTAGTTTGAGGATGTAAAAGGCTGTGGAATTCCATGTGTGTGGTGTTCATAATATTGACACCAGAGGTGTTACTTGGAATAAATTGTTGCATGGCACATTCAGAAAAGAAGTCAGAACAGAGATCACATCAAAACTTTCATATGCCCATCTGGATAAGCTGAGATACAGGCTTGAACCAAGTGATTCACAGACTTTGCTAAAAAAGGAAGCAAATGTGTCATTAGACCACTGCAGGAAAATTCCTTTAGTGTTCCAGATCTGGGGAGATGCTGCCAACATAACCAGGTACAGCCACAACACCCGTGAGATTAAGCACAAAGAAGTAAAATGATCTGTGTTACTGTGGAATATCGTTCCATCCTATCCAGTAACTTGCTGTGGCATAGCACTTTGCTCTAATGTGCAGGAGAAAATAAAACTGGGATGCACTCCTGCCTGATGGCCAAAGGTCTGCATTGGGTTTGTCTTCATTGCTTTATGCAGAACAGTGGGTATTAGTAGCAGCTGAGTGTGGTACTGTTAATTATCTGCCTTTGGTTTAACACAGTAAGGGGTTGAATCAGGGGAATTCATGGGTTCAAGGGGCAGAACTGATCACTGTAATTATTCAGCTTGACCTTCCCTGTTAGGAGTTAGGCATTTAGTTTTTTCTGTAAGTTAGTTGAAAGCATATTTTTAAGAGAGTAATACAATCCTCAAGACTCTGTGTGATGGTCAGTACCACGTGGCAACCTTTCCAGGTTTTAATTACCCACCCTGCTAGAGAATTCATTTGTAAGTCATGGTAATTTATTTATTCTAGATAATAAAGCCATTGGGGGTGTCTGTCCTTTTAGTAAGTGTTTTTACAGTGCCTACTACAAAAGGATCTCTGATGGGAGCCTTGGTGCCACCAGAATGCACAAATAGCTTGTTAACTGGGAAAAAGCAAACTGTGTTTCTCTTCGCTCGGATAGTCTTAAAGAATATAAGATTAGGGAATTAGGTTCCTCAGTGCAGTGATTTCTTTTTCTTCCCTTATATTTCCCTTCCTTATCTTATAGGCTATATGGTGATATTTTCAGTGAGGGATTGAGCATTGTTTTTCACTTCTGCTGTTTTCTGGGGCTGGCATTAAAAATGTTCCCCTTTTTCAATTTGTCAACTGCATTGATAAATTACCCTTTGGCAAAGAATACAGCGTGGTAATTTTGGAGTATAACTCTTCTATCAGTCTGGCTTCCTTCATTTCTGCCAAGGGTATTGCTGGCAAACTCAGAGATATGGCTATGTATTTTTGTAAACATGATAATAAGAATGTTGATCCTTGGAAAAAAAAAAAAAGAAGGAAAAAAGAGTATTTTAGAATAAATTTCCTAGTCAAGCAAAGGAATAGTTAAAGTCTGGAGGAAGTATGCAGCATGACTACATGTTTGTCTGATTTGGGGCTGCTGAAATATTATCTCATATAGGTTGGGACTAAAAAGGTGTTAGGCTTTTTGAATCAGCTGCCAGTGGCTCTAACAGGCTCTTGGAAAGCCAAGGATTAGTCAGATGGAGGAATGTCTTGGCCAAAACTCTCTTTTCTCTGGCTAAACCCACTCCCTTGGCAGCAATGCATTGTATTCTTATAAAAGCTGCTGTGGAAGCTTGAGGCCAATGCAAGATTTCGTTATGAGTATTGGATCCTCCTGGGACCAGTTAAAGTAGATGGAGAGCTCCTTTTTTTCTCTGGAATGTAATGGTGAATATGGGCCATTTCTAGGACATTCTGTTTCTTTTATGAACCTGCTTCTCCAGATTCCCCTTTTTGTTTATCCAATCAGTACAAATGACTTCTTGACAAGGTTCCCAATTCTTGACAAGGTAAGTGGTTTTGTCTGTCATGCATTATAGCAGAGGACTGATGGCTCCAAACAATAGACATGTTGTTCCCATCTCAAGATGTCAAGTGCAAGTGTCTTTCAGCTGTGATTACTGGCATGCTGTCTTTGGTTCCATCTGAGATCTCTTAATCTTTCCTACAGTTGGGAGGACAGCTCACAACAAAACATTACCTAGCAACAAAAATGCCTCAGGTTGGTTTGGGGAAAGCAACAGAAGAGCTGTTATTAATCATGCTGAGATGATGCATTGTGGTTTAAAAAATTGGAAAGGAAAGACCAGATTAAATATTGACATTTAGTATATTCCAACTGTGTTAGCTTTCACTTTGGCTGACATGAGAGTGTATATTCAGTGAAAATGGGAAATAAAAACCCTCATCAGTGTTCTCCTGGATATAATAAAGTCAAACAAACCCCCCAAACATCAGTGATCTGATATTTGGGGATGTTGCAGATGTCACCCTCCAAATCTGAGAGGCTGGAGTGACTTCCATTCTGGTCCTAAGGGCTACAGCAGTTTGATTGTCAAGAGTACAGGGTAGATTGCTGTCAGTGGAAACCATTTTATTTTAAATGAAAACTTTGATGAGCTCCTCATGTTAAAAAATGGGTTTAAAATACACATATCATAGTAGTGAAAGACCTGAGACTTAGCAGCCTACAATGTGCTCTATTTAAAGAGTAAATTTTGGTGCATTTCCACCAGATGAAAGCCTGACTTTGCTTTAGCCATCTCAACTCAATGGCAGTAACTTCACAAGGCCAAGTTAGACCTTCATACAACAGATCTCTGGGATCATCTCCTGTCCTATGCTGAGTTCCACTATAGATTCTGGAGAAGGGATGGAGTCATGATCTGTTATGGAAAATAGGAGTGTAAAATGTGAAAGGAAATAAATGTGGTCAGCCATGAGGAAGGTACTGTTGTATGCTGAGGTATTTTGATATTTTGTTAAACCACACTGTTCTGGAACAGTTGGGGAACTTTCCACTTGGCGCTTTCTCTCAGAGGTGGTAATTTGGAACCGATCCGCGCTCTGCGGCGTGGGTAGTGTGAGCAAACAGTGTCACGAGTGGGCACGGGTGGGTGGTTGAAATCATCATTCACATTTTTTCTTCATATGATCTCCTCTGAGCTGAAATGGTGCCAAATCAGTCGGGCTGGTTCTGCTGAAGCCATTATTTTCCTGGCGGTAACTCGTCTCTGTGTCCATCCTTTGCCACATGTGTTACCTGCAGGCAGTGGGCAAGGGGGAGCACACGGATCTCTGGAGGGACAAGAGGAATTGGAGAAAGGGCTAAAATAATGTAGTATTCATTTCTGTCATACCTTTTAAGTTAATTCATTAGTGCAAAGATATTAATTTCGAAGTATAGCTGTCATTATCCTTTTGAAAATTAGAGTACCATGTTGACAAAAAAACTACTGTTTGTTTTTTTACTGGTTTCAGAAAACAAAGATCTTGTCTCCATCAACCTAATAAACAACTTTAGGTTTGCTACTTCCAGTGAATTGGCTTGTTCACCTTCTGGCAAGAGCCTGATTTTACTGCCTGTATGTGCAAACCTGAAGCCTTTAAGCAGAACAAAAAGAAAAATTATTCCCCCTAGACTTAAGATTGCTGGGGGATGATAAAGGCTTGTGTAAAGTTTTGGAGTGATGCATACAATGTTCTTGTCAGGGTTTTTTAAGCTGTTGCTGTATCCTTGTAAGTAGTTGAAAAATGTCTTTCCTCTGGTAATAGCCACAGTTTGTAGGTAATGGCTTGTCAGAAACACTGATGGTTCACAAAGATTAGCTATGTGAAAATGTCTTCAATGATTTTTCTTGCTTTTCTGCTACCCAGAGGGTACAACAGAGGAACACAAAAGAGGGGCTGGGAGTACATGGTGAGGAAGCAATCAAGCCATTTTTAAAAGAAGTAATAAATTGTAATTCTGAAAGTCCTGGAAATCCACATGGTAGAGACATGTGAAGAGGCCTTCTCAAATCCAAATCTTGCTCCTGGTTCAGGGGCATCTCAGAGAAATCCCCTCATGAGTTTGTCATCAAGGATATGTGGTGATAGTTTAAGTGTAGTAGGATTTTTAAAAAGGGTAGAAAACCAGTTTGATTACTTTCACAAAACCTCAGCATTAAACAAAACGTGTGGCTTTATGTGAAGGAAGTAATTAGGAAATATCTTGTGTTTGGTATTTGAAGTTGCCACAAAGTTAGTTAACAAATTAAGAAACAATTTGAATTTTGGACTTTTTGTGCTAACATCGGTGGGAATTGAATGATGTCTTGGTGCTCTGAAAGGCAACAGGCCAATCTCAATACAACTTTTCTTATGGATCTCTGGACTTTTATGTAGCCTGACCTGCTGGTGCAAAATTGATCTTGATGATGGACTGAGAAGCTAAACTGTACAGGAGTGTGAACCACAGAGCAGGTAAGGTGTAAGCTTGCTGAGAAAAACAGTTTAGAGCTAATTCAATCTTGTCAAAAATTTCTGCCACACTCAGTAAATAATTTTTTTAAGCAAGTATTTCAGTATTTCAATTTTTAAGTTGTCAAAACATTTCATTTCAGATTTTTTTCAAGTTTTAAATTTCACATATTTTTTACAAGACAACATATGTTGGAAAAGATTGAAATACTAAATAAAAAAAAAGCTTTTCTTTGTTTGTTATTTACTTAATTCACTATCTTCAGCTGCCTGATTTCTGTTTGAGTTGAAGAAAGCTGAATATTTTTTCTGTAATCCCATGGTTATGGTGTACAATTAGAACATGGCAAGTAAGCTTCTCAGGAAAGATCCATCCACCTGGTCTTCAGTGATTTTGATTTAGGAAAGCCATGTTAGAGGCTCTTTCATTTCCTCCCCTTTTATCTTCTTCCTGCATTGCTACTCTAACAGATTGGGGGAGGAAGGAAGTTTGTCAGCCAGCAGGAATAAGAGTACTTGTCACCACTTTGAGGGTGTTTGGGAGAATTTCTTCAGCACATTAAAGGGGAGAGTGTAAAGTTCACCTCAGCCTAGAGGTTTGTGTGAGATTTGTTGAGTGACTTCGGTGGTAGATGCCCTATGTACACCCTGTTGTCAAAATCCTCTTGATGCTGGCTTGATGTTGTTTTTTCTTTTCTTTTGTTTTTGTTTTTTTTTGTAAACTAAATTCCCCTTGTGCCCCTGTTGTATCCACCATACCTCCTTTTCCAGTTCTCAGAACTTTTGCACAGTAAAGTTGCCTGATCCCCATTTTCCAGCTGTGGAGCTCTGCCGTGAGTTCCCGTGTAGTGCCAAAGGAGAGACTCTCTGTTTTTCCGACATCCTAAAGGCACCCTGCTGTCTCTGCCACCTCATCCGATTGTCACAGCTCCCCCAGTCATGACAGAGACCTGACCATGGTTTTCCTGCTCCTGCTGCTTGCACCCACAAAGTGTCTCAGAGAATGTGGTATGCCCCCTGATCTGCCCTGCTCCCTTTCCTTGGCTTGACAGGACACCCTGGGAGTAGGAGCTTGTCTCAAACTTGGCCTGTTCCAGTGCAGAGTGTCAACTCTCTGCAGAGCTGGGTTCTGGCTCTGGACACTAATTTTTCCACCTCTTTCTCCTTGTTTGTTTTTTTTGTTTGTTTGTTTGGTTTGTTTTTTTCTTTTTTTTCTTCCCTTTTTTTTTCTTTTTTTAAAGTGGTACAAAGCTGCTATCATTTTATTAAATAAATCCAGAAACATTCACAGAAACATGCTCTTCTTGTTGACATAATTATGAAAATTTATTGAGCCTGGGCATCCTTGGGAAGACCAAGTGTTGCAACAGGAATCTTGTCAGAGTTGTGTCTTCTTTTTTTCTTGTCATGGGAGTTTGTCTCAAGCATAGGAACTGAAAGTGGCTAAATCTCTGCTAAGAGCCTGTCATGGGAGCTTTCATACTGAAGGAGAGAATGAGGGACTTAAGGGCATAAAAATGAGGTACCATCAACCTGTCAGGGTACTGGCACTCAAGAGCAGCTGTCCTTGATTACTGTCTATCAGTGACATCACGGCTTAAAACTGGAGTTGCTGAAAATAATTCCAGTATTTTAAAATGAAATTGTCCCTTATAAAACATGCTACCTTGAGGGACCTAGAGAGGAGAATGTTTTGTTGGGTTTTTGGCAGCAAATAGAAGCAGGCGAGGACGTGTGTTAGCACTGTGGTGTACAGTGCAATCTGGTAATGTCCAAAACTTGGATACCATTACTGTTTTGCAGCCACCATATCCAGCCTTTCTCTAAACAGACATATTCAAAATATTGAATACTACAAAATATTGACAAGTAGCTGAGGCTTGCTGGGCAAAGAGTCTTGGTCCCAGTACCACCAAGCCTGCAGATTTTATTTTAGCCGTGCTTCATAGTGAGGGGAGATGTTTTCCTTTTCAAGCTGGATTTCTGTGCCTGCCCATCCCTAGTGCTGAAAATGGGCTTCTTTCTTCATGCTCTGGCTTGTAGTCAGCTTGGGAATAGTCACCACATTCTTGCCAAACAGAGTCACGTTTCTTTCTAGTTCTGACAAAGGTCTCTGGTTCATTCTCTGTCTCAGGTTTGTCAAATACCTCTGGTATCTGGTGCACGTGAGAGCAAAGAACACATGCCTCACTTTGGTCAGACGATTTCTGTAAGTTTCCTCCATTTCAGTTCTCCTTGCTGTTTGCCACAAACAATTGTCTGGAAGAAACTGTGATACTTTCTGCTTCTCTTCTTCATGCAGATTTTAGTCTTTCTTTACATAAAATGTTCCTTTCATGGTTTTGAATTGCTGGTATTGATGTACCAGAATTTGTTATATAAGTGTGATGCCTGAGCACTTTCTTCAGCAGAAACTACAAAGAGCTTGTTTGAAATACATAGTAATATATATATATTTCTTTTCAGTTTCTTCAGCAGAACCTACAAAGAACTTGTTTGAAATACATAGTAAGAGTGAGTAAAGTCTATATTGTATCTGCCTTAGATTGGGTGGACCCCACAGAAGCAAGTATATTACTTTCATCTGTTAGAGCATGTATTTCAAATTAAATCTGGTGCAAGGAGTGGTTATAGTGGAAGCAAACGGAACAGCATGGTTTGAAAAGAGAACATGTCCTGAAACATAAAGGAATGGAAGGGAGAATGGAGTGCTGTTTTTATTGTGTGGATGCTGATCACAAGTGGTAACAGATTTTAAACTGAAATACTCATCTATATACAGATATCAATAGTAAAAGAATGAACTCAAACATATCCTCGCCCTCTTTGATGTTATATGATTTAAAATATGTGCTGACATTCAAGTCATGAAAGGTGGGACAAGGAAAAAAATGCAGTTTTAACACAAAAGGTTTGCCAACAGTTTTCAAATATTTTGGTCAGTTTTAATACTGACCAAAAATTTTATTGTTTTAAATGCAGTAAACTTCTGAACAAAAGAAAATAACCATGTTTGATTTTACCCAAAATTCATATAACTGTGCATAACCATTAATATAAATGCAAATGAGTGTTTTGAAAGGCAAACATCTGCATGGTGGGTCTGAACTGGGGACTTGAAGACAAGTTCTGACCAGGGAACTGGTCACAATGTGTGTCCCACAGCTGGGGCTGACAGACTCCCTTAGAGGAGAAGGGTGTTCTGCCGGAGCTCCATGCTGTCACAGTCTCTCCAGACTGGAACAAGTTTGCATGGAACTGTCTTGAAGTGCGGTAGCTTCAGAAGTGTGATTGTACCCATTATGCTGAGAAACCTGATTTAGAATTGATTTGGAGAGTGTTTAGGTGGTTGGAATCTGCTCCTCTGGAGAGACCTCATAAAAGGGAGGAAAATACGTGTTTGTATTTATATTGGAGGCTTTTACAATTGAATAAAGGCAACATTAAGACTTTGAATACTTTAATAGTTGCCAAAACCAATTTTTTGCCTTTGTCTCTGTTTCTAAGCAAATATGGACCTACAACAAGCAGTGTTGTATCCTCAGGATATTGTTTTCAAGTAGATTGTAGAGCTCAAAAGCAAATGATCTAGAAATGGAAAATGTGGTATATTGGTCAGAGTTTGGGGGAATTTTTTTTTTTTTAAGGCACAATTGTTTTTGGTCTAACTGATAGTGAAATGAGAGCATGATTAAGGCCAAGAATGAGTCACTTCGGGCAATTCTTAGTTTGCAACCCTCTGATCAGGCCATAAATTGATGTTCTCTTTTATCACAAAACCTTTCCCCCACAACTCTTTGGTTGTTTTGGAGCCACCGTGTCATGGAGAATTCATTCATGTTGTTGTTCCTGCAGCAGGATTGTTCCATTTCTCTCTTGCTACTGTTTGCAGGCTTTCATGCTCCTGACTTACTTCAAACATCTCTTAAGTTTTAGAGCTCTGGCTATGTTTGTGAAGCTGTGGGATGGACAGACTGACCCTCTCCTCTTGTTTCTGTTTTCACTTTAGCCTTTCAAGACCTTTTCTGCTTGGAAAGAGAGCAAAGAGGGTGAAAAGATCTCTCTGCCTATTTGCTGGGCAGTGTTTTGTGATAAGTTTTGTTTGATGGAGGTTTTGCTTATGTTTGACAGTTTGAGAGAAGAGCAGGCTGTGTTGACATGCAGGTAGAGCAGTGCCGGCATCAGAAGCACTTGTGGATGACCACAGTATTGCAGTACTGAATGGAAGGTGGGTTCTGTGGTACAATAAGGAGTGAAAAAACATGTTGCTGTGAGTGGAAAAGGGGATCTAATACTACACAAATGGTCTAGAGGAGATAACTGAGCAGACAAATGCCCGGTCCTTCATAAAGAAGATGAAAGGACAAAGTGTTCAGCAATGAGTGTGGAGGGAGAACAGGGCTGCAGCGTAAAGGCTGCCTCACCTGGAGCCCTGCGCCCCCTCCATCCTCAGCGTTAGCAGGTAAACTCATGCATATTCACAGCAATAGAAATAATAACAATAATGAAAATTGGTAGCAAAATCAAATTAATGTGGTCTCCTGCAGCAGAAATATTTACCCGATGTGTCCTGCCAGTTACAGAGATTGGCATTAAACCTAGACATTACCTCATCTTCCTGGGCAGACAGCCTATTTCTATGCTAAGCAAGTCTGCAGGAGTGAACAACTGAATACCTGCCTGATTAGCTGTGCAGCAGCAGATCCTGGTTAGAAGCGATTTCCCTCAGTGCTTTCTCTCCCTTTTGCTCACACGCTTGCTCTCTGCGAGGTTTGTCACCGTGCCTTATCAAACTATGTTTTTCATCTTGAAGGGCACATTGCAGGGGAGATTGGCCAGACAGGTGGGCTGGTATAAATGCTGAACCAAATCAGAAAGGTCAAGAAGAACAGAAGGAGGAAAGTGTGTATATATGTGTGTGTGTATCTCCCTCCCCGTCTCTGCATGTGTCGGTGCCAGCTAGGTGAAACTGGATTAATGAGGAAGGGACAGATAAGTGCTAAGAGGATTGTGCTATAAAAGGAGATTTTTGGGTTTTGAGAATAGATGAGGGTTTCTTTATGAAAACTTTAATTGGCTGCCTTAGATAATTTCTTTAGTTTTGTTCCTGGGTGGTAAATCATAAGTTTCCTGCTGGGTGTAAAATCATAGCATAATTATGATAGTTGGCCTGTGTAGAGTGTCTTCTATCACAGACTCCCAGCATGCTGTATATTCCTTAAAAAATTAAGCCTCATAATGTATTTCAGACAAGTAGTCTGACAAGTAGTAATAAAAATAGTAATAGGAAAAAGACAAAGTGAAGGAAAAAAAACCTCCAGCAAAAACAACAGTTGCTTTTGTTGCAACACCTTCAAAAGAGCATCATACTCTTGCATCCACCTGTTTGGCTACCGCTACTCTTTTTTTCCATAGCAAGGTTCAAGGACTCCAGGATACAGTGTCACTGTTACTGATTTGTCAAAATCCTCACAGTAATGCCTTTGTGAATTCAAGAGCTGCAGATGTCCATAGGTCACTTTCCCTTGGTGTTGGCATGCAAGTATTTTCCCATGTATACATGTATCTCAATTTCAAACTTGCATGAAGCTGGACACTCCACTACCTTTGTGCTTTTTCGTGATTTGGCTCCATTGCTTGCATTATCCAGAAAACATGCAGCAAAGTCACAGTAAAATGAAGCCTCTTGTTCTTCTGGTTTAATGTTCATAAATCTGAAGTCATTCCTCTCAAGGGTAGTATTTATACGGTAGATTTCATATCTGTTTTGATCAGTGGATGTATTCCTAAATGTCAGTCCACTCAGCTGTTGAAAATGATGAGGAACTTGGCTAATGGAGAAAAGGTTTGGGATGATTTGCCTCTTCCACCTACTTCTGTCCCGCCAGAACAGATGTGGCTTCTACTGGACTTGCTCTACTCAGTGGCCAAACTCTGGAAGTAACTTTTCTCCTCACACTTACTGGTCCTAATTCTGAGAAAGCGTATGCCAAAACATGCATCACTCTCTTGGAAATGGCATGGGGACTGGAGATATACAGTCCAGGACCAACAGACCTAATGGCTAAGTTATTTTTCAAGAGGGGAGTTTTCTGTTGATAAACAGCAACTGTCTCCTGAGTGTCTGAAAAACCCTTTAAAGGAAAAAAAAATCCTTTGTCTTTCAGCTGCAGGGTTAAAGATACTACAAAAACATAGAAGTGGACGTTGGTTCTCCACTCTCTAGTTATTGGTAGAGCTGAATGTTTTCATTTGTAATGCTGTGATTTTGGTTAAGCAGTACTTAGTATTTCCATCAGAAACGTTAAAGAAAGCTCACAAAAGGAATAGGGAACCAAACATTCAACCTTGGTTGCGAAGATTTTATTATCATTTTCATTAAATATCTTGAGACAATGACACCATCTTATAGTGAAGGTTTAAGAGGCAGTAGTGTAAAAGACATGCCATCAGCAAAAGGGGACCTGTGCCCTGATATTCCTCAAAAGAACAGTGGGAGGTTATAGCCCTCTGGAGCAGAGAAGGAAAAAGATGTTTGCTTGATCTCAGTAAATTATGTCAAAGCTCTGCATTTCACCAAAGTATCTGAGAGAGGTCTCTGACCTAATTGTTTTTTCTTTCCTCTGCAATATAAAAGATAATCAAAGTCTGTATTATTCCTGTATTTCCAATATTTCATAGTCAAACAAAGGGCACTTTCCTGTTACAAGTCATTTGAACTAGCTTGATGTAGGCAGAAGACCTTGAACACATTTCATACATGTTATTGAAGTGGTGAAAGATTGGCAAAGTCAGATTGTCTTCTCTATGAAAGTACCTGCAAAGATATTTATGGATGTTAGTTTGTACCTAAAGTATAAAATTTGGCTTCTTGATTTAAGAATTAAATTTTCCATAACATTGGGAAATTGCCAGCTAGTTTGTTGGAAGATTGAGCTGCCTAAGTTATCAAGGTATACAAGCATTATCTTGTCAGATGGGAAAAGCACTAGTACTCTAAACACGAGTTTGAAGGCGTCATCTCCATAACCCTTGTGCCTGCAGGCAGGAATGACTAACAGAAGACGAAAAAAGTAGCTTATTTCTGAAATAAAGTGGCATTTTCCATTCTGTCATCTGCAGATGAGAAGAATGGACATTGAGTTATGACACTGCTCTCTAAATCTTTCTCAGGGGAAAACAGAGGCAGAACATAATCTTCGTTTTTGTTCAGACTATTTCCTCACTTAAGGCAAAAGAAAGAACACCATTGCTTAAGATGTGACAGAAAATATTATGTTGTTTCAGTAGTGATGTACAGTGCCAGCACAACTTCTGCTGCTTTTTGGACAGTGATCGTCCAAAAGTGAACAATTTTTTTTTCAGTATGTTCTAAATGAAAGTTTTCTTTTGAATTTCAAGGCTCAGACAAAAAAATGTGTAAGATGCTGGTTACACATTTCTTTCTGGCATGCACTTTTGCTTCTACTCAAAACCTAGATGCACGTAGAAATTGTCCTGTGGCTTATCTTTTGACCTGACAATTTACATCTCCATCTAAATTGGACATTAGCCATGTAGCAGGTTGCCAACAGCATGGCATGGTTATCAGCAATCTCTGCCTGCGTCAATATGACAAAACACTGCTGGCACTGTATAAGTTGCTTCCTCTTAAATGTATAGCCTGTGTGGCCTTGGACTCCTAGATTCATTGAATGAATGGTGGCACCTTTGCATTAAGCAGATGTATCCTTTCACCTGATGATTATAAACTCATGAGCCTCCACCCCCTCCCTGAACTGTGATCTCTTTATATTTTCTTGACTTAAATGTTTTATTTTATTTTACCACTTCCTTACAAATCTCACTATGAGCTCACTACATAGTGATACTTACCCTAGGATATCATGCCATTGAAATGTAACAGCTATCCTGTTTTACTTATATAAATAGGTAATATACAATCAATCAATAAATAAGGAACAAAGAAATTTTTTAATTGCAGTATCATTGGCAGTTGTCAAATGGATCTGCAATGTAGCTTCAATTCCTTGGCTTACTGTTTTCATGCACTTATCAGCATTTCAGGTCATACACTACTTTGAATATTGATAATCTGACTCTGCCAGTTCCTTATTGTTTTAGTGGTAAAACTGCAACTCCAAATAAACAAAGTATTTTGGCCCATTACACTAGAACACAAAACTAAAGAGTTTCCTTTTTGCCTTTCGTAAGAGAAGAGGTTTTTTGCATAAGGTTGAATAGCAGGAATTTAAATACTGTCATGTGTTTTGCAAACAGAAATGGAATAGGCAGAGCTCAGATCTGAGAAGAGCCTGTCAAGTCTTTGTTTACCATACTCCATCAGTGGCATCCAGATCTCTGGGAGGGCTGCATGGGAAGGGAGTATCCTCAACATCCTAAATGTTCAGCTGATTCCCAGCTGCTGTGCTCCTGGTGTTTGTGGTGGGAGGGTGCACTCTGTGCTCAGCAGTGTTATCTGTGGTCCAGCACAGACAGGGAGCAAGTGTCAGAAGGCTCCTGTAGCTGCATGGAGAAATGCTCAGCTGCTGTCCTGGGGAACAGAGAAACTGAGCACTCATCTCCACTGAGCCAGAAGCTCTGGCCAACTTTTCATTATTCACAAACCTCAAACTGCTATTTTAACACACTGCTGTGTTTACCAGATGCTGCTGAGCTCTGGATATTTTCTTCTGATAATGTTCCAGACACTTAAAAGTAAATAAAATTATGTACTAAACCCACTGCAAAACATTTCTGCACTGTTTTAAATTCCCGAAGAAATAAGGATTTGGTGACAGTCTGTGAGCCCTGTGTTCATATGTGCACACGTGTGTGTATGCATAAACACACATTCATGTACCTGTTTGTTTGCCTGCTTCACGCCCTTCACAATAATTTCGGAAGCAAGAATTCCTTGAAAGAGGAGCAGGTCTTAGAGATGGAATGAGTTCTTCAAAAGTGAGAAGAAGGTGAAAGAGAGTCCTTGCTAATGAGCCCATGGAATGAAAAGCTGCAGGAAGAGCCCCATGCCCAATGAGCACCAGTGTGTGGGCAAGAAGGGGATGACATGGATGCTTCAGCTACTGGAAGAACTCTTTAGTAGTGCTTGTGTCTTACTGAACCAGAAAGCTCTGGATCAGATCAGATGTCATTAGTTCAGCTGTTCACAGACTCTTGTGTGATTTTACCATCTCTTTTGAAGAACATGTAGGGTGAATGAAAACTGCCATGTTTGTGTCTTAAGAGCCGCATGTTCTCTGATGGCAAAGGAGTTTGAGTAACAGCCTACATGCCTTGCCTGCACATTTCATCAGAGCTCTTCAGAAAGGCACAATTGCTGCTGCCTGCAAAAGCTCAAACATATCCATATCCATATCCATATCCATATCCATATCCATATCCATATCCATATCCATATCCATATCCATATCCATATCCATTTATTCTTGTATTTGTGAATCAGCCAGGGAAGGAACTTGCCAAGTTGAATCAGTTGTCAAGGGCCATGTTAGTTAGGGTCACCTTTGCTCCAGGAGCTAGACTTGGACCTCATATTTCTTCAACATAATCTAAAAAGCCTTCAAGGTGACAATTCATTTCAGCTATTACCAATTAAAGATGGATTTGAATTGGCCATTTAGGAGCAAAAGACTGTGTTCTGGCCATTTTGGGTTTGGGGACAGAAGGAGCGGGGAGTGATATGACAATCCAAGGGTCCTTTTTTCTTACTAACACGCTTCAGATGTAGTTCTGATTACCTGACTTTCAATTTACAACATCTATTGTAGATTTTCCTTTTGGTTCACATTTCTGTATCTTGTAGGTAAAAACAGATTGAATTTTTGAGAATCTCAGATAATGAAGGACAATAAGTTAAAGTTTTATTAGTGGGATTTTTTCTTAAGCTTTAAAAACTGGCAGAAAGGATGACTGAATAAATTATATTATGGTAGTGAAACCAGAGTTTAATTGAAATGGTTTTGCAATATCCTATGTACTTAGATATTCTAAAGAGGAGAGAAAAAATATGTTCTAAATGCTTTAGCATTTACTAATCATGGTGCTGCTGTTAGTGGGAATTTAGGGGGGTTTAGGGTCTGTTTTTCTTTTTAGTTACCATATTAGAAAATTCTGAAAGCCCAGTTTAGTTACTAAAACAGAAGTTAGCCTTGGCCATAACCAAAGGTGGGCAGTATTTTTCAAAAGTGATGAGAATATGGTATGAAAGAAAAGGCATCAGCCTTAGGGAACTTTCCTTCGCTAGTGGGCTGCCCAAAATGTTTATTTTATTTTTCTCAGTGACTTGTTTCAAATCTATCAATTCATGATATTATTTAGTCTGTATTTTCTGATCTTTCAAGATGCCATGCAATGTGCCATGAGACATGCTTAAAAAGAGTAGAAATTGAATTAAGAGGTAAATGTTGAGTATGAGGTTAGGTAAGGAGAAGAAAATACTTTTCATAAAGTTTTCTGATCTATGGAAAATTAATAAGTATTAATATTCTGAATCCTCAAAGTGTTCATAGATCTCACTCTACTCACAGTGTGTATTTGTCCCCATGTACACATAGCTGTGTGTGGGATGCCCTCTACTACCCTTGCTCAAATAAAACACTGCTTACAACAAGATTTAATGAATTCCCCAAAGACCAGGGTCATGCTGTTTGGCATCAGTGGAAGATGAAGCTGCATCCTGTAGTAATTTTTTTCTGGAATGTGCAGTGTTTGAGAGTAGGCAAGAGAGCTTGTGTGATGCTAGGAATGCAGTAAAAAGGCAGATGTGAATAGATGCAGCTATGTGCTTGTATTTTGATGGTCATACAAAACCTGACGCTTGGTGTATCTTGAATAAGAGACACTTCCAGCCTTCTAAGGTTTTTTGGATCTCATGCCAAGAGCTTTTATGCACTGTGAACTTGTGCAAATCACTCCTCTTTGAATGAGTAACAAAGCAGATATACAGACAAATGATAATGTGTTGAATGTGGCTGTTTAGCAGTTTAATTGAAACATCTTATCTTGAAGCTCTTAATATAATTCACAAATAACAATTTAACTGCCATGAAAACATTTAAAGTGGGGTTGACATCATTTCACCCCCCTTTTTTAAATGGCAGATGGAGTGATACATTAAGAGGTTGTGTTTTCCTGTGTTTTGGAGGTAATCATCATTGAAGTTGGACTCCAGAGCTTTTAACTCTAAAACCATTAGAAAATTACTGTTAGG
Organism: Argya squamiceps; assembly: GCA_037834095.1. Taxonomy (NCBI): domain Eukaryota; kingdom Metazoa; phylum Chordata; class Aves; order Passeriformes; family Leiothrichidae; genus Argya; species Argya squamiceps. The sequence continues at coordinate 98,269,688 of JBBMKD010000102.1, read as the reverse complement.
CCATTGGTAATGCATGCACTTACTTGATTCAGCTGTGAATGTTGAATTATGTGTTCATACATGTTATGTAATGTTGAAATCCAGTTACATAAACCTTTAATGCATGAATAGGGGAAGATTGCATAGAGGGAAAGGTGAAATGTCACATCACATTGGCCTACTGCTTTCCAACCTGACTTTTGGCTTGGCACATCTACTTAACTGAAGGGCCACATCTTAAATTTACTCTCAAAATGTCTGTTCTCCACTTTATACAAAGACAGTGGGGTGTGATTATATATATGAAATTAAAAATGTGTGGCTGGATATGCAATTGGGTTCACACTGCTTTCACTTCAGTAATTTCAGGTTTGAATACCAGATTTTATGACTCCTCTGTCATGAAAAAAAAACACCAGCAAACTCAAAGGGAAAACAAACAAACAAACCAACAAACACAAAGAAAGTATCCACTCAAGTGCAATTGGAAGAAGCCTCATGTTGGGGAGGGACATAAACCCCAAAGACAAATACTCTGCTTCTGAAAACAGAAGACTGGTGCCATTATTGTAGAGGCAAAGTGTTGGGACTGTAGCCCCATATTTATGTATGTGATGTTTTTAGTGCATGCCTCTTCAGAGCACCCCACGTCTTGCAAATGCTTTTCTTCAGTTTGTTAAATGTATTTTAGACTCTGCAAGTCTCAGGCACAGGGAAAGAGGGAGTAGAGAGGAATGACTGTAACAGGTATTAACATGTGCACCTTTTTTTTGCTCAAAGCTGAACATGGAGACTTTACAAATTGCTCAGTCCCAGAGTGTTAGAGAGAAAAAAAACATTCATGCTAGCAAAAGTGTAATAAAATTTGATGACTAAAGCAGTAAAATGGTGAATTATCTTTACTGCTAAAGTTCCAGGGAAGGATTGAAGCTGTTTAGCAGACCTTTATATCCTATGTCTTTTTTATTTGCTTATCAAAGCAATACTGCAGAAAAATGATGTAATTTGGGCACAGTGTCACAAAGACTAGTCTGCAGTCCCCCATGGAATCTGTGATGCATCGTTTTGCTCACTATGATGCAGTCTCTGCCATCACTCCATGCTGGGCAAAAAGTACCTTAGCACTGAAAGCAAATCCAGGAGGGCTAAATGCTTCAGGAATGGTGGAGAAAATTTCAGGAGCTTTTGTTGCTGACTGGCTGGAAGCATTTCCCTTCTCAGAAGGAAACGGAACAGAATGCCTTGGAACTATTGTTGCTAGATTTTGTAGTTCTAACAGGTTTTGAGTCATAGTAAGACATGTGACTTTGGAGGGGTTCACATCATTGTAAGGATCATGCTACCACATGTCCAGAGGTGTGGCATGTGCACTGGAGATTAGTAAAGCAGGATGGAGAGGGTAAGATGTAAGTCTATAAACAGCAGATAAGACTAAACATTTCTTTTGAGATTTTCCAGCTTGAAATGTTTCTCTACATAAATAAACAGTGTCTGGCTGTTCTTGATTTTTTTTTCCCAATGATTAGTTAATTATTTATTTGCTGAGAAGATGATAGTAAAAACAGTCATCAAAATGAAATTTTGAAATCACCTGATGGTGGCACTGATATACATCAACGATATATACAGAAGAATGGCTCAGAGTGCTTCAAAAGGAGCCAGCAGCAGATAACCCCTCCTGAGTCACTGCAGGGATAGTGCCAGTGCCTTGCTGGTCTTTTCTGAGACCAGACATTTCCTGTAAGGAGCGATGATGAGGCAGCTCTGGATGGTTGGTGGTTGGTATCTAATGTCATGGACAATATCTCTTTGCCAGAGAAGTGTTTGATGCCAGTTCAGGATCATCAGCTTCTTTGGAAGCAACATATGTAGGTACCAGCAGGCTGATGGGAACACGCTTGGTTCCTGTGCATTTGAAATTCCTGCTGAGTTCCAGGCACTTGCAAATCTACATCAATATGCAATATGATATGGATTACTTGTTTAGAAACATATTTGTTGAGTTTCTTTAGAAGTGTTCTTAATACCTGAAACTTTAAAGATACAAGTTCCTGTTAGCAAATCAAGGGCTGAAACTCTTCATTATAATGTTGGAAACAAATCTGAGAAAAGAGAAATGGTGTAAATTGCACCAGGAACAATTCATTAACTTTAGGTTAAGACTTTTCAGGTATAAATCAGCTGGGGAAGCTGAGAAGCAGTGCAGCAGAGTTCCCTTTCAGGGCACTTTTTCTCCAGGAGTAGCCAGGCAGCTTCTGGTTATTGCCAAGTAGAAGTGAAACATCAAGCAATCTCCTGAGCTTCATTAAACTTTCCATGTAACTTACTGCACTGCAGCTTTGTTCAGATGGTGCCTGTTAGTAAGCAAATGAAATGTTTGGTATTAAGTTGGGGCATGCAAAATGTTTCTTGGAATGTAGATTTCCTGTTTTGGTTTCCACTGCTACCTAAGAAGGTAATTGAAGTGCAATTCTACCCAGTTATCCTGCATGATAAACTTTTTTATTTTTAAAAAACTCATGGCTTTCCAATGTCATACAGAGCATTTGTATTAAAGAATGAGCACTCTAAGAAAGTATGAGGGAAGGGCAATTGCAGCATCTTATGGCTCCACCTTTAATTCTGAGTTGGAGCCTTTGGTGAGGGGAAGCTCTGTGCCGAGAATGATTGCAAATAGTTGGCACTATTTATTTTCTGTCACCCAAAACAGTAGATACCAAAGTACTCATCTGGTTAACACTTTACCACCTCTTAATTATGTATGGTATTCAGCATCAACTTTTTAAAAGAAGGGGAAGTGGGATACCAATCAAAAAGTGTTTTGACCACTTTTATAATTTCCTTCTTGACATGCCCTCTTTCTATAAAGAATTTAATGAATTTACTATGAATGAAGTAGCTTTACCACCTTCCACCCTTCATAACAGTGTCTTGAAGTTATTACATTTTCTGTAGGGATTTTTAGAGGAGAAAGGGGTGGGGTAAATGTGATCCCTAGAGAACAGAGTTAAACTGTTTCTATTCTGTCAGCTATACATCTCCACAGCCTTTAAACATATACATTTCATGTCAACCTTGATCTCTGAATTTTTCTGCTTTCTAAAGTTGTTTCATTTTACAATGCCTTAGAGTACTTACTTTTTTTTTTGTTTGTTTCCTTCTCCTAAACTGTAGTTGTGTTCTCTCAACCATAACTCTTAAGTCAAATATTTGTCTTCTTTTTGTTTGGACAATGGTGCTGTATTAGAAGTGCATCTGATGTATATATTATGAAAGCTAAATGGTAGAGAGAGGAAGAGGGGCAAAGTGTGTTTGTGCGTATGTCATTACAGTAATTTACAAAATGCTGTGCTTTGAAAGTCTAAACCCTATTCAAATGTAAGTTGTGTAATCTTCTTTTGATTTTTTTCAAGATCTTATCCTGTATGTTTTCTATTGTACAAATAGAAACTCCCCAAAGAAGTCTGAAGTAGCTTTGTGTGTGTGTATATTAAATATTTTTTCCTCTATTTAAACAAGCTGTCTTTACAAACTAGAAGTGCCCAGTACATTGTATTAGATCACTAAGAAGCAAGGCAGTGCTTATTCAGTATTAGAGAAAGAAAACAAAACAAAAACAATCAAACAGAAAAAGCTTTATTAGAGCCACATCTCAGGTTTGGGTTGCTTAGCAGATAAAACTATTGCTGGTGGTATATGGAGACCTGTTGAGGAGAAAGGGAGCACAGGTCTGCGTGACCTGTCCATGGGCTGTTGAACCCTCTCTGGTTTAGCAGCCACAGCTGAATTATGTCTGGTGCAAAACATGCTTATATCCTAATGTGTCTGTCTTTTCTGTAAGGGTAATGCTGTTTGGTTTTGGAACTAGAAGAAGGACAAAAGATATAAAAGCTTGCAGTTTCGTGTTTTTAATCCTGCTTTTAGTATTTTCTCAGGCAACTACTTGCTTTGTATTGAATTTAAACTACTTGGATTTTTATTTTGTTATTAATCTCTGTATATTTCTTTCAGGGATTTTTGCTGTTGCACTGCAATGTAGTTGCAGCACCACAAAATCCAGTTATTTCTGTTAATATAATTTTTGTCTATGTAATGCATTATTTTTTTCTACTTGTTCATCTTTCCTGTCCTTGCAGCTACCTACACTGGGCTCTGCTCAGCTACATCTTTGAGATTTGTTCTAAGGCAGTTACTCTTGATGCCATCCTCGCCAAATCCTACATGGATATTTTCAGGCAGCATGGTGGAGACAGACAAAAGCTGTAGTTTAAGTAGTTCATCTCTCTTTAGCTGAGAGAGGATATTTTGAGTTTTTCTTTCTGCTGCATGTTAAAGCAGATTTGAGGCTTGTCTGTGTTTCAAGGCTGGACAAATAAGTAGGGAGCTGTAAATGTTTTTTTAACCCTCCTTCCTGCTGAACTAAGCAGAAATTCCATAGGAAAGAGAACCTAAACCATTATTTTGAATAGTGATGTTAATTGTACCTCATCATCCGTTACCTAATCAGGACATGCTTTATTTTGTTCACTTTAAATGATCATTCAGATTTGGTTAACCCAGGAATGCAGAGTAGTGACATCAAATACTTGGTTCATTTAAATATCTTAAGATTCAGCAAACCAACCTCTAAATATCAATAACAGAATGTTGAAGTGGCTGCAGCATTCTTTTGGCATGGTATAATTTTTATGGACTTAATTGCTCTTTTTTTTTTTTTTTTTTTTTTGTATAGTTCTTCTCATTTGCTCCCAGGAGAAATTTCAAATTGAAAGAGTAGAGTGAGCAGTATTTTCAAGTACTTAAAAAGGTAGAGAAATAGAACTATTCCACAAGAAGATTTTTTTTTTTTCTTTTTAAATTGTATATCCAAAAGAAAAGCATACTTGTGGTTAAATAACAGTGTATATCCTTCAAGAGTTTTGAAAAGTTCTTTCACTCCACACAGTCAAAAGCCCTTTTGGTAACCAGCAACTCTTCCATGATGTGGAACAGATCCCCTACTTCCTCTGCCAAAGGAGACATTATTTTACATTTACATTTACATTTACTTTCTTGCAGTTAATGTGGTATTAAAGCCTTCTCTTGTACTTCAACACAGTGCTCAAATACAGTCTGGATTATAAAACTGGATGATCATTCTTGCAGTGATTAGTCCACTTGAATTCTTGCATTGTGTCCATTATCCTTGGCACCTCATTGCCTGTCTGAGGGTCTCTGCCCATCAAAGCACGGATATTTTAATGAGTTGGATTTCTGAAGTTTATTTTGCTCTATTTGCTGAAATGCTGCCTGTTAGATTGGACCTACGTGGTCTTGATGGGCTATGCAGTACTTAGGTGGCAACCCATCATCACATGGCCCCTTGCCAGTCCTGAAGGACGTGATAGCTTTGCTGGTTCTCATCTTGTAAAAGGCTTTGCACTTCATTGGTAAGAGCTGCTATGTCAGGCCCATTCTGGCAGATCTGCTGGCAGATTAATTATCATGGGATGTGTATGGTTTTTGGGGCAAAAAAAAACCTGTCAAGTGCTAACTGTACAAAGAATTTCAGCAAATAATTTCTCATCTTTAAGTGAAATACTTTTGTTGGCCTAGTGTGGTTTGTGCTGAGCCAATGATAATTTTTTTGCTTGCTCCTCACACTATCTCTTCTTAGTGTAAATTAGAACTTTTTGGCAAAAGGATAGATTAATAAATACTTAGTCCTTGCAGAGTGCTACAGCAGTGTACTTGACATCTGTCTTTTTTAATGTTAAATACTCTCTGGATGTCTCAAGTATTTGTCAAGCTCCAACTCAAGCTGGGAGTTAAGCCCTAAATTTAGTCCAAAGTTACAAGTCTTCTGGTGTTTGTTTCCATGCAGTGTGTCTGTAGCTCATTCAGTCCTGCATTTACTGCAGCAATTTTACTTCCTCTATTAAGATTTTTGGATTCTCTGTTTTTTCTATATGATTGTTTTACTACCTTTCATTATACTTGTTTGGGTAGCTGAATCTTCCTTTAGAAAACTATAGAATTTTTTTGCATTAAGGCAAAACCAAGGAAAGACTGCAAAAGTAATGAGAATCTCAGAACACAACCTTGTTTTGATTTTGGAAGAGAGTATGTGGAATTACAGCTGCAAGAAGAGTCTGAGAAGAGTCTCAGACAAATTAGAATTTTCTCAAAACATCTTCTGTTTCTATCCACCTTCTCATCTAACTAAAATTCACTTTCATGTTTCAACTACTGCTGTCTACTTTTCTCTTGCCCTGACAAACACAGTCTTGCTCATATCCATGGCAAATGCTCCTGCAAAGATTGTTGTCCCAGCTTGTCACTGAAGTTGGTGATGAATGTTGGCATCACTGGTTGATCAGAGACAGGAGCTGATATTTCAGTGAGAAATGAGATGTGATAGGTAGGAAACGAATAGGTCTTGAAAGCAAAAGCAAGCAATTTATGTGCTAGAGTTTTGTTATGGAGGAAGAGGAATTGGTGGAAGGATTAGAAGAAGAATGACATGAGCAAACTTTCCTTGGCTTTGTCCTTTCAGCACCAATGCTCTTTTTTGGATGCCCCTTTGTGGGGGCACATCCTCTGGCCACTACAAGATCCTTCTCAGAAGTCTCCCTTGCTGTTGCGTCTGCAGAAACTTGGCAGTGATGAGGTTAGGATATTCTTCTGACTTACATCACTGGATGGTTTCCTTGCACTCTTGCTCTCTTTTAATGTTCATCTTGTGTCTTCTCAGGGACTGCAGGGCTTACACAGCTGGAGAGAGGAGTTTTTGCTAGCAGCCCTCTCTGCAACAAGGCTTATTCATCAGACTTTGCATACTGGCAAAACTGGCGTACTTAACCCTTATCTAACATGCAGCCTCTCCAATCCTTTGCCTACATGCCTAGGGATCCAGCCTTAAAATTACCTGGATGGCCTGCTACATAAACCTTGCCCCAGTCTAGCAGTCCTTGCCAAACCTGTGCTTGGCAATTTGTTGGTCTGGACCTCCCTTTTCTGATCAGTCTCTGCTGCCTCTTCCTTATCCATAACCCCTGCAGTACAGCCATCTGTCTAGCTCGACGGTACTTTTTTACTTGCAAATCCCTCTTCATCCCTGGTGAGTCATGTAAATCATTTAGTGCACTGCTTGTGTACAGCTCTTTCATAAGCGCATAAAGAAAGACAAAAGATGGAGATTTCAGCACATGGTAGAGTCAGAGGATGCAGGAGGAGACATTATGCAATGAGGCAGGGTGAAAAGGTTATGGATAAGGAACACTGGAGTCCCGCACTCAGACAGTCAACCTCAACTACCTGTGTGGCACATTAAGAGGAATCAGGAATAATAGAGCCTTTTCTCCCTGCAGAGCCCCTTCTGGCTTGAAAGGATTTCTTTAGCTGACATCTTTTCCAGATTATTTCAAGCAGTGCCATCATTTGTCATCAGCGTTGAGCTGTGTATGACCTGGTGGCCATTGGGCTGACTCCTTGCAGAAGAACATGGGTATTAGTGCATTGACCTCCTCAAGCTCTTGTGCCTTAGGTTCCATAAGGCACAGATAGCTCAGGGCTTGCCTCTGTGCCTGAACTGGGCTGCCCCTTCCCTCAGATTGCACCAGAGTGTCCCAAAGGGCTTATGCTGAGCAGGACTGATAAGCCCTGACAGCTCAGCATGATCCCTGTGGTGTGCTCCACCTTTTCCCAATGTGAATTTAGTGGGAGCCTCCTTCTTGGGTACCAGAGCCATAGGGTGTCATGATCCCACTGAGAGCTCATCCTGTTGCAGGAGAGGTGATGGAGCACTTGTATTTTCCTTCGGTGTGGCTGGGACTGGTCCTGCATTGGTCTTACAGAGATGAATATTCTTTCTGGAACACTCTTGGCTCAATAAAACAGCTGGATGGGAATGAAAATCCCCCCTAATGAAAATCTGCCTTAATTGTCCATAAGTGAATCATTATGGTTTTAGAGGAATGTTTAAGGAAAAAAAAAAAAAAAGAAAAAGTGCTCCATATTGAGCTTCAGCTTGATTTTTCATCATGATTGGCTTAAACCCAGAAGTTAGACACTTAATATTCTTGCTGAATTTTTAACTGTTGCAACTCTGGACAGCCTTTTGATCTGTACAGATGTCATCATACACTTTGTGAAATTCTTACCCTCAGCAGCCTTCAGGAGCCAATTCTACCGTCATCTGCATATTGCAGGGAAAAGTGTTTCCTTTCATGAAAGGAGTCAGTAGTATTTCTCAAGGTCTGGTAAGCCTTGTTTTAGTTTAGATTTGATCAAGTTGCAGATTGCCCTGTGTCAGGCTTTGTAGAGATTGCAGAGTCGTAGAATGGTATGGCTCTGTGCACCTAGAATAAAGACACATGCTTTATGGTATTTTTCATGCCCAAAATAGCAAACAAATACTAATCCTCACAACATATGGAAAAGCATCTGTTTTGAATCTGTGAAGCTGAGGAAGGGCGGGGGGAATTCACAGAACCTGGAAGAGAGTTCCACCTTCAGCTAGAGTTGGTGGTCTGTTAAATGATGTGGCCAGATTTCAAATCAGACAGTGCTTTAAAACCATGTGAAACACCTGACTCAAGCTATTGCAGAGAGGATTGTTTCTAAAATTATTACTGAACTGTTGAATATCTTAGCTGAACAAAAGTACATGGCTGGAAGTAAAATTGATTCAGAGAATTAAGTCAAGAGAAAGTCCCCAACACTGACTGCAGAAGTTTCGCCTAAGATGTTATGGACATCCTATTGTTTCACATTAATCAGCACAGAAGAAGGCACATTCTTCAGCTTTGTTAGAGGAGAAAAGCATTCGTGTAGATATTTCTCCTAACTTCCATGATTCTTTAGCAACTATGATGTTTTTAGTTATTTTTGGCTTAAAATGTTGTAAACAATAAGCCTTGAAACATTTTTGTTGACAGCATAGCATGGAATGGAATAAAATCTGTTGCATCAGGGAGGTCCTAGTATGGTATATGTGGATGTTAACCTAAACTATATATGACATAAGCTCTCTTCTTACTAGGTGATTGAATTATTGCCCAAGATATGCTAAAATTCCTTTGAAACTTTATGGGCAAAATTGTATCTTATAGCAACTACAGTCACAATTATGCTTAAGAATTAATTCAATACTGTTATAAATTAGATTATGGCATGCTTAATTTTGTCTACGTAGCTCAGGCTAAAAGGAGTTGCAGTTGTGTTATTAGAGCTAAAGCTATGTGCTGCGTTAGGACATGATCTGTGCCTGGGAAGCATGGCTGGGTCCTGTGGGAAGGCTACGAAGCAGAATAGTCCTTAAATATTTCTTTGACTAGAGCCTGATTTTCATATATGGAATATGTTTTACTGAGCATTTTGGACAGCTTTACACTTGAGATAGTGTTTTCCTTTTTTTATACTTCTTGAATATTGAGGAAGCTTTTATCTTTCATTTCCTGGCTGAAGGTAGCTTTAGATGATACTGTGAATAGAGTACGTGCCAATCCGTAATGAAATTTCCAAGTGCAATTTATGTCAGGCACACTGCTTTGACCTTTCTGTTTTGTTTTTGTAGATGTGCAACAGCAGAGTCTAATCTTCCTCTTTCTAAAGTCAGAGCTTGTTTGGTGAGGTTTTCAAAATATTCCAATCTGATAAATATATCTGGCAAGATTTACTAACCTGTTACTGTTCCTTAAATTATCTTAATACATCCCATCATCTTGATAATTATGCTTACACAATATCATGTTGGCCATTAATTTGATTTCATATCTAACTACACACAGTCTTTGAAAAGTTTTATGCAACACATGCGTTTGTGTACCTTTTATCTGTAGTATTGAGCTACTTACGTGGAAATTGTTTTCGGCCTTTTCAGTTCTTGGTAGGGCACGTTGTGTCTGCGTGTACCGTGTGTGACGACGCCGTGTTCTGCCCTGCCTCTGCCTCATCTTTGAAGGCTCTACAGAGCTCTACAGACTCTTCAGGAAATATTAAAGAGGGTAGCACATTCCTCTGAGGACTGTTGTGTATAGAGAGAGTTGTTGGTAACTGTCAGCTTCAGATAGCACATAGAGCCTTTCAGTAAACAAATACCGATCACCAGCAGAACACGGATTCTGTAAAGCAGGGAGTAGCAGTTATTTGGCCTGTTGTGAGTTTTACGTAAAGGCCTCGGTTGAAAATATTTGGATACAGGCACAATGTTACTGTTTTGCTGTTAAATATTTACATTTATGCAAGGCCTCAACCTGGTAGTATATATCTCAGCAGGCACATATAAATAGATTCCATGCAGTGATTTATCAGTCTGTACAGTGTTATTGCATGAGCATACACTATGCAAGCAACACGTCAGCCTGACTTTGGAGCTTGGGCCTGGCACCATCCCAGTTCTTCTAAATGGTTACAGGGTCCAGTAAACTAACAATTTATCTGGTGTCTCCACAGTGGAAAGTTCTCTGTGCCTGATCAGCGACTGACTCAAACAGTTGCTAGTGAAGCAAAAACATCTTTCAAAAGCCTTGCTAAGCTGTGCTTGAACAGCAGACTTATCTCTGCAGCTGGGGCAGAGAACTGTCAGCTCTGCAGAAGCTACTGCTGGAAACCACTGCATCATTCCCTCCAGCCCTGACCAGCTCAGGTTTCGGAGGATGATGGGGCAGGACCTGTGACAAGGATGGCCCAAAGTAAAAACATTTTCTGGAGTTTCAGGAATGGTTATCAACACCAGTACAAAGCAGTAGTTGCCTCTCACAGATTCTGTAGGGGCACAAGCCCTTCTCATCTGGTATGCTCACCACCGGACAGGTGGATGAAAGGTTGGTCTATATCCCACTGCTCCTTCTAAGTCTCTTCTCCCTGGTGAAGCTGGGCCCTGCTGTGGGGCACAGGGCTGACACACGTCCATGGGCTCATTTTAAGGACAACATCTGTGTTTCCCTCTAACCATTTAAATGTATGGTCACTTAAATGAGGAAGACCAGGCTTGCTAACCTTCTGCTTTGTGGTCATTATCTAGAGGCGTGTTGGGCTAGGGAAACTGGCTTTGGGAAAGCTTAATGCAGTTTTAATGGCAGCTATTCCCATTCGCCAAAGTTTTTTTCTGTTTGTTTTTTTTCTGGTAGGTGTGGAAAAGATTTCAAACTGAATGAACAAAAGCTGTGCAGAGCTTAGCAGGTCTGAGAGGAATCCTGGGTATATTAAAAACAAATGGGAAATAAGACATTGACCAAAATCTAGAAAAATTTGGACTACAAGTCTCCTGTGAGTTGCCTGGCTGTCTTTCCACCTCTGAATTATTTCCATGCAGCAAGTTAACCAGGGATAGACCTAACAGGCATTGAGAGTTGCCAGGAATTCTTTGTATGATTGTAACTATTTTAAATTTCCATCTTATAAAAAAAAGTGTCGTTTTTATTGTTAGCAGCTTTTTGGCATGATAGCAGCTTTACAGAGATGAGGACTATGAAAAGGATATACCTATCTGTGTCTAATAGAGATAAACAGACCCTTTTCCTGCGGGAAAAGCACCGTTCTTATTCTTCCGTGGTGATGTGCCAAAATGGGCTGGATGGGAAGAACTTCCCTGCCCTGTTTGCTCCCGTCTCTGGCGTGGCTCTCACCAGCAGGCTCAGCTGCTCTTGGCTGGAGGTGCTCTGGTGCTTGTGGCAATGATACCCTGACAAAACACTGTTGACTTAAATCACACCAGCCTCCTCCCTTTTGTAAAAACAAAACTTTCAAGTGAGAAGTAAGTCTGATTGCTTTAATCTCTTTGTGCCTTCCTCTTTGCCTTCCCTTTTAAATTAAAGTGCACATCTCAATGTTCTGTCTTACTTGGAAATCTGAAGGAGTGGTGGGGGGGAGTGGAGAAATAATGATGAAGGAAGAGATAAATGTAGCAAAGGTGGAAGTGATAGTTTATTCATGGCGTTACATCTCTGTTATCTTGATCTGGCCTACTTGAAGACTGTTTTTTTTCCCATCCAGGCTCCTTTGATGAGTGTTGATAGTTCTCTCCCACTGCTGTGGCCGCAGCCTGATCCTCTCGCCCCACTTCCCTCACAGTCAACATCCACAGGATGTATATTATAATTTGTGTGGATGGAAGTAGAAGCAGCAAAAAATAACCTTCCCTGGCATAGTAGGCAAACCATCCATCTGTTTTCCACCAGCTCCCACATCTCCTGTTTCTGAAGTTGCTGCACCTATTTTGCAGCTGACTGCCAGGCTCCAGCTATCGTGCTGGAATCAACAAGCTGGAGATACTCTTCTACTCTTTATTACCTTTCCTTCTGGGAATGGCTCCATAAGCCCAATGTATTTCTGGAGTTCTGCTGATTTTAATTATTACCCTTTGATTTAGAGAAGTATGAGATTTATGTTCTTTTGTTCGGTTGAGAGACTTTCAAAGGCAAGCCAATGCGGAGATAGCTTTCCATTCCTGCTGCCAATTTTCTCATGCTGTTGAGAAATTCATTTAGGCTTAGTTTTTGGGCAGGGTTTGTTGGGGCTTTTTCACCCCTCTGATACGGCTTACACCAACTGTTAAAGTCTTGAGCCAGTCTGTCAAAATCAAGATCAGCTTAAAGATCAGGAGCCTTTGATAAACAGCTTATTTTCTTGAGGCTTTGTAGCCTACTTGGTCTTTTCAGGCTCTTCTGTGTCAGCTCTGCTGGAGGCCTTCTTTAATGTCAGCTGATTCCAAGGTAATCAGGTGTTTTCAAAAGTTATGACTTTAAATAGAGCATCATGAGACTTGCAATAAAATTTCAAGTGTTGTCAATGTCTCTTATTCTAGAAGTTTTACAGTATTTTAATTGCTTTTGTGAGACATTTAGAGTGGCACTCCCCCTCCCCCCACAGCCGCCTCATTTGAAGCAGCTCATGCAGCTTGCAACATGGCTCTGTCAAGGTTCACAGAGACTCCAGCTTCTTTCCTATGTGACCCAGACGTTCTGTCCCCTGAAATGTGCCAGACGGACAAGAGGTTACTTTGAGAAATAGTTCGCACTTTTTCCAGACTCTGCTGCTCAGCTTCTCTAACAAATATGTAGCTGAGGTAATGTCACTGTAGATAGCAATTTGTACATCTTTTCCAGAAGTTGAATGCCTAAGCTAATAAAATCAAGAAACTGTCACAAACTCTTTTTCCTCCCTGTGTTTCCTTCTGTCAGTGCTTTAGGAGCATTAATTTGGGCTGTTTCACAGTGTAGAACTGGCTTTTTCCTTTGACTGAAGCAAAACCAAAGGACTTCCCTGCCAGTGTACAAAGAATTTGCTTGAAGGTTTTCTGACAGCAGCAAAGCATGTTACTTTTTTTTTGCAGCTGTGCATGGTTGTGTTTCCACTCACATTGAAAATAGGGTTAGTTACTGCACAAATACCATTTCAAGTCATGCTGCCCTGTTTTAAGGCACTTCTCATTGCCCTTTTCAAACTGTAGTAAAACCTTTCCTTTCCAGCTATCTTTTCCTCAGTTGCAATGTAACAATAGTGACTGTGTGATCCATTACTCCTTGCATGGTGTTTTCTGACAATGTTAAACATTTACAATGGAACAAGGTATTCTGCTGTAGTTCATTCCCGTCTGCTTTCTGTGGATTGGGTTGGAGTCAAGGGTAGTTGAACCTATAGAAAGCTCTCAGGAAAACCGAGGAAACACAAGAGCTGCAGTGCAGTGCCTACCTGAAGATCTTTTCCTAGATGGAGGTGGAACTGGAGATGAATCCGATTATTCCTAGTTCCTTGGATCTCCTGCATACCCCAGCAGAGCCTCACCTGGGGAGTCACCGCTTGTCCCAGATTGTGTGTCTTGTTCTTGCTTGGTGGAGTTTCCACTTTGAGCAGTTACAGGTGTCACAGAGGTGAGCAGAAACACTTTTGTAGCCTGACAGGGATGCTTGGGGAGGCCCAAGGTCGAGTGTTCTCTTAAAAGTCGGCAGAGGCAGTTTTCCTTACTCAGGTAAGTGCTCTCTGTTTTGGAAGGGGATTTTGTAAGCCTTCTCTGATCAGCCTTTGCTTCTCCTGCACTCCTCCTTGAGTCATTCAATTTCTGATTAAAGGAAAAGCATTTTCAAATTCTTCTTTCTGGGTTTGTTAGTGATTTATTGTTTTTATTGAAAACTTAGCACCTCTTACATGCACTGCAGTTAGAAACAGGGACAGAAACTCTCTGGAGACTGGAGTGCTGTGCAATAGTAAAAACTGTGAAACAAGGCAAGGTAGAACAGAGAGCAAGTCATAAAATGGCCAGGCAACCTGACTGCTGAACAGCTGTGCAGAGGTCTTCAATCTTTGCCTCAACATGTTGAAATGAAAAAAAGAAAGCAGAACAAAAGCAAAAATAGAAGATGAGTAACAGAGTAAGGGAAGGAAACAGAGAAGGCAAAATGATTTTCTCACTAACTGCCTGACCACTAATGCCAGAATCTCCCACCTGGTCCAACCACTGATTTTCACCTTGCCCTGAGTCCAGCACCATACCAAGATCTGCAATCTTACACTGAAAAGTGGATTTGTACATAGCCAAAACTATGATTTTCCCAGTGACACTCCACACTGCATAAACAGATGTCTCCTTTGTTAGTCACTTCTTACGTATCCTTGGTGGGATGGTCCTGGCTGAAGTACAGTGTTAATACCTTCCCAGTGACTCCTGCTTACCCCAGCTGGAGGTGGAGTTGAAATAGCAGGCAGATGTACACCAGCTCTTCCCCAGCATAGCCTGTTTTTTCGGAGATTTAAGGCACAGTTGTCACTTGGGATGAATGTGAGACATTCTGCACCAGCAACAGGGAACAGTTTGGCTTTGATTTAATTTAACCAGACTTTGTGATAGATTGGTCTCAGGGGCAAGGAGGCACTGGGGGTTGCATCACCAGCTCTCTTGGCTTGCTTCTCCTGGGTAGAGATGTCTCCTCAAGGACTCTTCTCCAAAGCAGTAGGTTATGGTTTCCTGAAGCCCATCACTTTTAGTAAAGACGGCAAAGACTATAATTGGTTTCATTTTTTACAAATTCAGTGCTTCTTGGATGAATTGCAGATTTGGTGAAGCACCAGATACCTCAGTGCTATGAAGAAACATAATTTAATTTTTAACTCAAGTTTCATTCTTTTTAAATATTTCAGGTTGATTTTCCTGTCTCTTTTTTTTAGTTTTGTGTTTTTTAAGTTGGAAGCTGTCTCAGCATGTTATATATGGTAGTGTGGTGGCATCTCTTAGCTAAGCTCAAGGGGAGTTTCAGAGGTTGTTGCCTCCTGAGAGTGTAACTCAGTAAGACAGTGGCTTCCTTGGTGAAATCAGTGCAAGAGCCTTATGGCTCTTCATCTGCCTGCCACCACAGAGGTTTTGGCAGTATGGCTGCTGGCAAGGCCAAAGTGCTGAGCCATAGCTGGAGAGATCCACGTGGAAAAACAACTCTACAGGAAAAACACGTTGGGTATCGTTACTCTGGACCAACTCAACGGTGCACCTTGTAGGATGGTGGCACGAAGAGTTGTGATGGCTAGCTGTGGTGTGGGTCCACGTGAGTGGGACCCTTGAAACCTCAGCTCAGTGCCATAGCCAGCAATTTGTCAAACACCACACGCTACTCAGACGTCTGAGCTAGTTTAAGTACTAAACAGTGGGAGTGTGTTATGGAAATACCTTAAGCCAACCAAGACACAATTACAGGCTCCTGTGACTTCCACCAGTTGTCACGTATTGCCTAAGCTGGAGTTTCCACGTTAAAATACGTAAATGTTAAATTAATCAGACTGATTACTGAACTCATTTTCAGAAAGTTGGTTAGCTGCTGGTGTTTGTGGGTTGCTGATTCATCTGGGAGATGCAATGCAGCAGGGAGTATGGATATGTCCACTGGAAAAAGAGGCATTTCAGTTGTGTCCTTTAAAGCCTTTCTTCTCTTCAAATACACACATAACAAAAACACTTTCTGAAAGGTATTCAGTGGTGGTTAAAAGCAGAAGATGTGTTTATGCTGCAGGTTGTTAAATGTATTTACAAGCTTTTTTTGGGGCTCAGTGGGACATGCGCTGTTGTTGTGTATTGGTCTGCTTCAACAGCTGCTGGCTGAAATTAAAGGAAATCCATTGCCTTGATTTGCAAAAACATTATAGATTGCTTGTGCTATGATGAGGTATGAGAGGCAATTTGAGTGAAGCCCAACATGTGTAGCATGTCATAAGAAAACATGTAGATTGCAATATTCAGGTAATCAATATGAATGCATCTGCAGCTTCATAAGATATAAAAATAGTTTTGTTTGAACTGATTTCTTAATTTTGTTTGGGATTTCTCAGGCCTGGCCAAAGGGATTGAAGACTCTGGTTCCACATTTGAGTCACTGGTGGTGACTTCAGCTCATGCTGTCCAGCCATCTGTCTTGAGCTGTGCAAATGCAGGTGTTTTCCACTACAGTCAAGTATTTCCAGGAACTTATTTGGCAGAAAAATAATTTGGAAAAAAGCAAAGAGCATTAGACCAGTGCTGATGAGTCCATATACCCAGTAGTTTAGGCAGACACTTCTCCAGATTCCCATTTTCCGGCACCTTGCAGTTCTCAGTTCTTTCAGGTCCATCTTTGAAAGAAAGAGATGAAGTTGGCAAAAAAACCTGTGCATACAAGTCCCTCTGACCACTGGCAGTGTGCAATATGGGAAGCCCTATGAAAACAGAAAGACCTGCTCCCAAACCCCTGCTTATGTTAGCTCATGATAGCAGTGAGCCTTTGACACTTAGCCCACATCTTTTCTGTCCACTGGGAGCCTTGCTGCTGGGAGCCTTGCTCTCTTTTTTCATTTCTTTCCTCTGAAGTGGCCGGAGAGACCACATCTGAAAGGACAGTCCTTGCAGTTATTGACAGGTGCAACTTTTGTCTCATCCAGGATGTTCCTACTCAGTCTCCTGACTGTACTGACAAGGTCATGGCACATAACATTTCTGAACAATGAAGAATGTTGAATAAATAAAAGTGAATAACAAGAAATGAAATTTGTAAGTCATACAGGCAACTAGCCAGGTTATAAAGTGTATGAGAATGTGTGTGTAATTACGTTGTTTCAAAAGTAGAGCAGGGACTTTCCTTGCATCATGTTTAATTTTATTCTCCACATAAAAATATATTGTTGGAATTCACTCAGCATTTATTGTTGCATGTAAGGATAAATCAGCTGTCAGACAATGGAAGTCTTTTGCTGCTATGTCATCATCAGTGGGATACTGTGTTTGGTTTTAGTTCTCTCCCTTCAAGAGACAAAACTGAAAATGGATAAAGTTCTGAATTTTAAGAGATTTCAAATAGGTAACCACAGAGAAAAGATTGCAAAAAAGGAGACCAGAAAGGACATAAGTCTTTGGTATGTAAAATGTCAGTTTTTAAGTGTCAGTAATCAATGGTTTGCCATAATTTCCAGAGGAAGCAAAGAAATCAATTTAATGTACCACAGAGCTGATTTAGGCTTAAAGTCTGTAAGATCTTTCTGCTACTGAGATGATAAAACATTATCAGTAGCTACCTGAGGGTTACTCAATGCAGTATCCTCACAAGAGGTGAGAACAGCTCAGACAAGTATCAGCCATGGGCAATGTGTGTGTGCCTGTTCTTACTTTAGAGTAGGAGGGTCAGGCTAGTTAATACGTGAATTCTTCAGCCCCACATTTCTATGTTTTTTGCATGAATAAAAATAAAACCCTACAGCACCCTGTGGCTAAACCAGAGGACTTTGTTAGATCACTGTCTATTCTCTGTGTCTAATTTTACCTCTGTCTGCACTTGGTCTTGCTCTCTACCTCCGGCCACATGTTCTTGCCCACTTCCTTGTGACAGTTCTCCTACAGCTGTGTGGTGACCTAGACTGTAATGCTGACCCAACAGGAAAGCAGCCCAGTAAAAGATTAGTTTACTGCAATTTATTCAACTTATGTAGCCATTCAGTAGATATAATGTAAACATTTATAGGGGCGATAGTTAAAACTTACATACTCTGTCAGGAATGTTGATTAATGAGTAATGCAAGTTACAGGATGGGGTCTTCTGAAATTTTCTTCAGGTCTAGTAATGGTTTGGAGAAGTCACTTAAAAAATTTATCCTGTTTCCTTGTCTGCAAAATAAAAATATTTGTCAAACTTACAAGAGCTGTTGTACAGCACTTAGAATTAAGAGTGGGTGAAAGGCTGAAAATACTGTATTTTTTTTAAAGGTCAAAATAGAATTTTCTGATAATTGTGGTACAACATTAACTTGAGCTGTCACAATTTTTTATCTCTATATGCCAAAATAATTTGTCTCCTGTGAATGTAGTTAGTAGAGTCAAAGTATCAACTCAAAGAGGAATTTCTTAGACATTTATTATATTGAATGTGGCCTGTATTTTCTTATTTTTATTCTCACTGCATAAGGAGAGTCTTAATATTTTCCCAACTGGTTTCGCCTGCACTCTGGAGCAGTTTTTGGTCAAAATGCATTGAATGCTACAGAAAGGTTGCAGAGATTTGAACATTTGAACAAAATTCAAGCTGTAATCAGGGGACTGTGATCATTACTGTCTTCTGCCCAGGGAACTGGAGAGCTCAGAGCCTCATGAGATGGAAACACACTTGTGTCATCCCTCCTTAGGCTCTAACAACAACATGAAAGCCCTGATTGGCGGAGTTGGCACATTTTCCTGAAATCTTGTTGGTGTAGGACCTACTGAGGCAAAGGAGTAAACACCTTCTGATCCTACACAGCTGCAATGGGAACAAAAGTCTGGAATACAAACACGAGTTCAGGTTGGTTTTAGGAGCAACACTTGGCAGCCCATGGGGAGAAGTGTTGTGCTTGTCCCTGGTGCCCTGGTGTCCCTGGTGCTGGTAGGATGTGTCCCATGAAGGAGTCTGATGAGTGGCTTCCTCCTGAGCTGCTGGAGCATTTAGATATGGATGACTGAGTATGGGCACCAAGGTTTTGGTACACAAAGCAGTCAGTTTGACCCTTGTATATTAACACTGGTGTAAAGTGCAGCTGTAAATACTTAGCAGCTTCCAGTGGCTACCTGTCCTCTAACTATGCACTCGTGTGATACTTAGTCTATGGTTCGGCCAGCATGGTGCTGACACTCTGATCACAGCTGGAGGCTGACACTCTTCAAGACTTCACTGAAATTTTGCTGTTTGATTCTTCCTGAAGTTAATATCCAATTTATGGTGCGTTGTCATTGCTGGATTATAGTTACCAACTCTTGCAGTCCTCCTCTGTAGTCACGCATTGATTTGCATTTTCTTCAAAACCTGCCTTCCAAGGCTACGGATTATAGAAATACTTAAGAATTTTGGTCTCACTGTAAAAAAGGTTAATTTGCAGCTCTCTCAGTTGCAAAGAAAAGCTTAAACATATGATCCCTGAAGACTTTGAAACTAGATAAAATTAAAGAAAAAAGAATATTTAAGCCCTTCTGATATAAGTGCTACCACAATTTCTGAATAGTTTGAAGTGGTAACTCATGTTGATTGATTCCATAATATAATAATTTGTTAAATATCTCTCACTGTATTTTGCTGTGTTTTTAATTCAGTGCCACTTTCAAGACCTAAAACAAATGACTCCAAGATCTAAGTAGTTTTTTCTAATGATGACAGTATGTTCAAACACAGAGAATAATATTGTTAATGAAAAGCTTTTCCTTCATGATCTTACTGGTAAAACCTCTAAGTACACTGGTAATTTTTAAAAAAATATTTGGATTTTCTTAATGATATCTTTAAATGTAATTGACAGACTGCTTATCCCTACTTTGCAATCTCTCCTGTAAGTTGCTAACCAAAATGAATTGTTAGTGTAATCTCCCCAGCATCACATCTGAGCTCTGTATCAAGAAAGTCTTATGTCATAACTGTTCTTGAAATACAGTTGAACCCCATCTGGATTTTCCAGTTACTTGTTTGCATTTATGGTGAGCACTAGGAAATCCAGCAAGAACTCTGTGAGACTGTGGTGAGAGAGGGCCAGCCCTCTCAGAGACCCAATGTGCAGTTTTAAGGATTTCTCATTCAGTTTTAATAATGGAAGATTTGCTGAATTTGAACTAATGAGAAATAAATGTATCTTCAGAAGTTACCAATCTAACTAAACTCAGTCAAAACCTCTTAGTTCTGCTAAACTGTAGCCCAGTATCTTGACAGTTGCTCTTCTGATCAGGAGTTCTTATTTAACACTTTTTACAAATTTTCTGTTAGGGAGAGAAATCAAGAAGTTTTATTACACGTGGTGAAGCTACAGATATCAATCTGCAATGTGAATGCTAAACTAGTTTAACTTGGCAGCACCTTTTTGTTATTTATTTTGTGACTCCATTAATATGCCATTATTAACTTGATGATTTTTATGCAGGCCAACTTCTCTGTTTTAAAAAAAATGAAAAGGTGATTGTTTCTGAGTAGCTGTATTTCTTAGCAGGCAAGTGCAAACATGGTAATGCAGCAATGTGGCTTTCCTGTTTTTAATGTAATGTCTCCAGACAATACTTCTCTACAGGGTGTAGACATGCTGTTAGAGGATCATGTTTCCATAAAACAACAGAAGCTTAAGTTAGTGCATTAGGTTTGCTAAAACACGTTTGCTTCCCTATCTTAATATTGTTTTCATTGGATACAATCAAATACTTTATCATTCAGATAACAAAGTGTGTCAGCAAGTAATTGTATTTGCAAATTTCAGGACATAATTATCTGAGCATATGCAAAATTATGGGCAAGGAAAGTTGGTAACCCAGTTAAGATGAGACTGAAAATTTGACTTATTATATATACATGCTGTTTGAAACAAAGAGGGAGAGGCAGTGCTTTCCCTGGAAAGAAAGAAGTCAGTATGGTGTTGGCATTGCTCTTTAATGTGCTCTGCCAGTACAAAGGACTCAAGGTTTTTTTGTTAATTCAATCCATTTCCAATTAAAATTTTCTTTTTGGGAAAGTGACAGAAATTATTTGAGAACAAATTGAGAAATAAGAGCTATAATGATAATAAAGCCTTTCTTCTGCTTAGAAATTAATGTTTAACAACTGAAGTGAAGAGGCTGGGAAATAGGGAAAAACCTCAAAAGCAGGAAAATAAGCTAAAAAATAAGTGAGTCTACAGCACAGGACCTTTGTTATACAGCTGTTTATGAGAATAGTGAGTTGCAGACCCCTGGCATACTGCCCCAGCACAGTAAGAAGGTAGATTTTGGGGGATGGTTCAAAAGTGCAAACAAGAATAAAGCCATCTTTCCCCCCAGCCTGGGGTTGGGGGCAGGGGGGAAATAGGGCAAAAAAAGATCAATTTCCTAAACACAAACACACCTCTCTTCCTTTAGGGTGTGAGTCAAGGCCCCTGACCAGAGCAGAGCTTCTATTCAAGGCAAAGGGATGCTATTCCCCCATGGATCTTTTCCATTTTACCTCAGAATGGGTCAGGGGGGCTGTTTCAGAGGGATTGGAAGCTGGCTCCACATGCCAGCTCCTCACCTAGCCCCAAGCTAGCAGCTGAACTGAAATCTCCAACTTCAATTCCATGCTCAGTAGCACTGGCTGTGCACTGGGTGGTCAGTTAGGGTCTATTTTTAGGGTATGAATAAGGATTACGTGTTTCAGCTGCCTGCACCTTTTGTGTAACACCAGACTTCTTTCCCCATTTAAAGTCTGAGCTGATGAGGAAATGTGAGTGGAAAAGGTTTCTGAGATCTGTGGTTTCTTAATGTTAGAATAGTAAGGTTTGGGTTAGGTTGCAAGGCAGTCTGACACAGAAGGCTTGGTTATTGCAGAACAAGCCCCTGGAGTTTAATTTTATTTGCATTCCACATTCCTTAGAGCAAATAAAAAGTGTGAGTTTTGAAATGGTTTAGATGGATTTTACCCAAACCTCAAAAAAGTCTGTGATCTCATTGTTCATAACTCACTTTGTTAAATTCCATACTTGGACTATGGGTGATGAAGATTGCCTCTGCACTTCTCACAGCTCTGTTAAGTCTACATACATAGTTTATTCTCTCAAAGATGGATTTTTCCCATCAGGGCTTGTTAGTGCAAGTATACAGTTCTCGCCATCATGGCAAACTTTTTAAAGGGATTCTCTGTTGTGACAGCCTCAGTCTTTACCTGTTTCTCTGGTGAAATCTGGTACAGTACATTTTGACTTCCATCTGATTTCCTGATGATATTCAGCCCTACTCTCTGCGCTGCTACTTCATGCTGCTTTAGAAAGAGCTGTTGGCTTGGGCTTTCTATCTCCAGGAGCTGCTCCTCCATTGTTCCTCTCTTGCAAATGCATCCTGAGATTGGAGCCTGCTACAGAAGGAACAGTGCAACCATACAGAGAGGCTCTGTTTGGTCTGAAAAGTTTGCAATCTAAAAATGAGCTTGATGATGTCTAGACAAGACTGTAAGTATTTAGTACCTTTACAGAGCTTTGCATCTTCAAAGCACTCTGCAAACATTAACTGATTAACATAACTGCGCCATCTGTTTTGATGTTTACATTTTGTGCAGGCAACATTCCTGCTTTGTTTTATTACCTCTTGCAGGTATGTGGATATCATTATTATGGCCCTTCAGAGGATGGTAAAGTCAGGTCCACACATGTCTCTGGTAATATTTTGCCTTAAAACTCAAGCCAGTGCCATTGGGGCCCTGCTCTCTGACCTGGCTATGACAGTTGGGATTATTTCCCTCTGAAATTTCAGCCTCTAGTCTGTAGAAATTGTTGTTCCCATGGCTGCCGGAGGCTGCTGCCTCTCTTGTCACTTTGCTGCTGAACTTAACTGTTTTCTCCCCAGCCATGGACTGGCAGGGACACATCCAGCAGTGTGGGACCTTCTCTGCAGAATGCTCCCAGATAGCCAGCTGAAATACTGTCTCAGGCAGAAAAGGTGGTAGAAGCCATAACGATAGTGAAAAGAAGGGGAAATCTTTACTTAGCTTTTGGCAAAAGGTTGTTTTTCTCTTCAGCTTCATGCATGGCTACAAGAAATGTCACTGTATTCTTCTTTTCCCAACTTGTTATTGGAGATTTTGTGTAACTGAGGGGCTGTACTGATGAGCCAGTGTTAATTTTCCAGTTCAGTTTAGATTTTTTACTTAAGATTTCAAGGCTGTTTCAAGGCTGATTTAAATCAAAGCACTACCAAACCAAAACCACAGTCTTCATTTTTGTCTTTTTTTTTTTTTCCCCGTTTTATTTTCAACTCTTTACCATTTCAGTGTTTCACTGCCTAAGTGTCATTTCAGGTAGATCACACAACCTAAAACTACCTTTATTTCCAAGTTACCACAACTTTGTTTTGCAGAAGAGCTCTAAAGAAACAAGTGCTCTGCTGTCAGCAGGGAGAGACGGGCAATGTTTTGATCCGGGGAAAATTGCAAAGACGCTCGGTGAGGGAAGTGAATCGTGAGAGATGTGTAGCGAGGCAGCGCGCCGGCAGACTTTTGCGTCAGTGGAGGAGTCATCGCTTAAAATCTCAGATTAAACTCAGATTAAATTGTGCCGTGCCATCTCGTGGGAATCAGCCGTGACCGAGAGGAGCCGTGGCGGCTGCTGGGTGTCAGGGAAGGGCCTGCTGGAGCTGCACCTGCCCTGGGAGCTGCTCTGCTCTGCATGGGGAGGCAGACGGCACACACGGGCCCTGGGAGAAGCTCCTTCACAAATTCCCTGTCTGGCATAGTTCACACCATGGTTTTAAGTGTGACCTCAAGGCATTTGCAAGGAATATCTTTATAAAAGACTGTAATGAACGTGCAAGAGACTCTCACAGACAATTTTTCAATTAATAAACCGACAAACCTGCAACATGAGGATATAAATACATTGAAAAGATGAACTTGGACAGGCCTAGGTGGTGGGTGTGGCTTTATTTCACACTGAATATTTTTGCAGCATTTTTTTGTTTGTTTGCATACTCGCTCCTGGTAGAGACATTTTGCTATGTTTGCAGGCTAG
Source organism: Argya squamiceps (assembly GCA_037834095.1). Lineage (NCBI taxonomy): Eukaryota > Metazoa > Chordata > Aves > Passeriformes > Leiothrichidae > Argya > Argya squamiceps. The sequence goes on along the minus strand of JBBMKD010000102.1, from coordinate 98,245,769 downwards.
GATACGGCAGTTGGGAACAAAGCTCTGACAAAATGGAATTCTCCTTTGTCAGACTGTGGCATCAGAAAAGCTGGTGTCAAATGCCACCAGGCTCTGGCTGGAAGCCTTTAAAAAAAGGTTGAACTTTTCATGACAGCTACACTGTGGAAGTGGTTTAGGAAAGAACCGTGTCCTGTAGCATCCCTGGGGTGAGGTAAGACAGCTGCAATTATTCCCCTCAAACCAAGCCCCTCGTTTGCCAGAGCAAGGCTAGAAGAAGCCAGACACAGCTGTGAGCAATTGACCCTGCTTGAGCAGGGGCAGGTTGGATGAGATGACCTCCAGAGGTCCCTCCTTCCCTCAATCCTTCTGTGAGCCTGCAGTTCAGAGCCTTTCTCCTATTCCCTCCTAAAGTTTCCTCCTGACAGTTCAGTTTCTTTCATGTACGTGCTGCAGTCCCTTCAGTAGGTTACTCTGGGAAGGAAGAATATGAATACAGAGAATTGCAGACGTTCTGTGCAAACAACGAAGTTGTGTGCAGCCAATTTTACACGATGGAAGAGAGCCTCCTATAAAACACAGAGCATCATTCGCTCAGATGGAAGGAATTACGCCGAGAACACGAAGCATTCTGTAGGCTCAGTAGACTCTGCCTTTATATAAAGAATCCCACAGAAATCAGAGTGCATTTTGCATCTGACTAACTCAACAGAGAGGATATTCTATGCCTGTCTTCCCTATGACTGCCTTTATTAGTCCAAACATTCCCCTCCCACCCCCCCTAAAAGAACATACTCAATAGCATTTCTATATTCTAAAAGGGAAATGTTTCATATAATCTATGTAGATACTTCTTAAATGTTTCTTCCAGCATTTTGTATCCTTATGGACCCATAATCTCATCTGCCTTTTTAGTCATAGTCCTCCACCCCTAAGTTTTGGGGATGAAACCGCAAGTATCAGTGTCTTAAGTTGGACTATAACAAGATCCCATGTGGAGTGGGGAGTTTTATATTTTTAGCCAATTTACAGGTAATTTTATTCTATAAGCTAATGGTCATAAGCAATCAATGGCCTTACATTTATATCTCACATGAACAAAAAAGGGAGGAGGTCTCTCTTAATCTAGCACCATGATGAAGATTCTGAAAGTCCATGTAAGATGAAAATTATCTGCATGTCGGCACAGAGGGAAGCACTGTGCAAGCATCTAATTGCAGCACTCCCTGCTGACTGTTTTTAATGTGTGTTGGTTTTATTAAGCATTCTTAATATGAAGCTAGACTTCTGCTTCGGCAAAAAATGTAAGAGGAACAGCAGTTATAATTCTCAGATTACTGAAGTGCATGCAATTGGGAAAACCTGTCTGGAGCAGCAGATTAGGGGAATTCATTCCCCCTGTTAAAAAATGATAGTAAATTGGTTTTGTAGTCCTGCACTGCCTGACTGGCTTTTTGAGTTGTGTGTGTGTGTGAGTGTGAGTGTATGCACAGTACGTATGGCTCTGTTACATCTTGAAGTTTTGGGTTCATGTGTTATGCTATGCATTGCTTATGAGGGACAACGTTTGCATGACAAATTGCAAACCCATATGGCATAGTTTTTTAACATCCTGTACTTTTAGGTATTTTCAAGGAACTGTGCCTGAGGATTTGAAGAGGGGAATCTGCTGGTGACTTCTCACTACAAGTGATGTCTCTTTAAAACACTGCTGTCAAATAGAAATGGTCATGGTTCAGTCCTAGATCAAATGCAATACAAAAGTGATGAAACTTTTTATATTGATATATGGTAGCCATATGTAATTTGATTCTCTGATTTATCCCACTTTATAGCTTTGCAGAGAGAGACATGTTCATCTATGGATGGTTCATCTATTTCAGTATGGAAAAATCGAGATTTACAATTCTTCAATGATGCACCATTTCTGGTTAGGGACAAAATTCTGCAGATCATTATTAGTCATCTTAGCAACTCCTCCTGAGTTCTTCACAGTTACAGCCTGACTCTGGCCAGATCTGTGGCTTTACTAAGGATAGTAACTAGTAATGAAATGCTTTCTCTCTTTAGTGCTTAGCTCATATAGTTTTTAGGGACATGAATGAAGCACAGTGTAGCGCCATACAGATTTATCAGCTTTCACTTTAAATTACTTTTAAAATGCATGCTTGGCTTTGTCTTCATAATTAATGTTTCCATCCTCACTTGAGGCTCAGAAACCTTTATATTTAGCTACATGACTTACTTGTTCTACACAAATCTTATGGTTCAGTTCTCACAACAGGCTAAATATTTCGCTTAAGGTAATTACCTGACTTCAAAGGAACTTTCATAGAAAAGTAATAATATCAAAAGAGCCTATATGCTATAAATAGGGTATAAAATTCCACATTAAAGATGTGTGTATATTAGAGGAATCTTCAGAGCAGTGTGAAATATAATTAGGGCCTTCTACTGAGGCATAAAATTCTCAGTAATACATGCTAATCTTATTTGCTTGGAATGAGGTGGGAATATACCTATCATGACATCTTTTGAAATATTTGAAATCTTTACATCTGAGTTTCCTGTTCTACTTGTCTGACTTGATCTTTTCTTCCTTGTCACTTTTCCATCCTGAAAGGTTTATTTGTGAATAAGGTTTCTCCTCTGCACAAAATCAGAAGTGTGAACTTTCAGTAGGACAATTAGAATTTTAGTGAGATGTAAAATGCTTTTTAAGAAAAGAGGAAGAAGAGCAATATAAATAAGTTCATATGTGATTATGTGCTCTTCACAGTGTGTGTTGATTGCCTGAGAGGTTATATGGTAGTTTAAGGCAAGTCAGGTCCTTCGATGTAGTGCCTGTCCTTTGCAGCATCTCATTCTTCCTACAAATAGAAGTCTCTTAGAAAAGAACATTTTTAATTAACATACAGCTTTCCTGATGGAAACATGTTTTATTTATGTCCTCATTTCCCTCTTCTTTCGTCACTCCATAACTAAAGTATTTGTTCACAGCACATCTTCAGAAATAATGGTTTGATGGAAAGTATTGATTGGGTGAATAAGGATTAGTACACTTACCTTGTGATTCCTGAAGGAATGGTCTGCTCCCAGTGCTGGCCATGCAAGCAGCTCAGGAATAAGGCAAAGAATTGCTTTTGTCCAGAACAGGGACATTTCTGGTCTTTGATCTATGGAATCTAAAGCAGTGCTTTTTGCTTTTTTACAGTATTATTACAATTAACATTGTACAGATGGACAAACTGGAACAGAGAAGGACTGGTGACTCATCCAGCAAATTAGCAATGTAGGGAGAAAGGGACCGAGCTGTCCTGTCCCTGCTGGGCTGATGGTTGCCATGTCTGGTTCGGGTGGCTGAATGGAAGATGGTTTGGAGCAGCACTGCTTTGGGTATGGTTATGCATCAAGACATCCAAAATGTAGTCACTCAGCAGAATACTGGGTTTGTAGACTGGCTGTTGCTTTACTGGGAAAAGGTGAAACAAGAGTTTGGGAGGAACTGGTATGTGCACGACAAACCCAGAAGTTTACGACTGTCTTGTGATTTATTACAGGACTTGTAGGAACCCAGAGTGAAACCAAAACCAAGTTACCTGAATTACGGTTTTATGTTAGTTCTCAGCTCATTTTCATCTTTATATTACTGGGCAGGTTTTTGTTGTTCCAGTAGGGTGTAAGAAGCTTTGAAATGTTCCTCAAGGTTTGCTTCCCATAGCCAGTTGCCATTGGTAGTCATCTTTGTGTCTTGCTGCTAAAATAAAATCAAAGTCAACATACACTCACTGTTTCCCTAATAATATGTTCTGTGTAGCTCCAGGAGTCAGTAGCACTGCTGTAGGTGAGAGGGAGAGTGGCCTGGCTTCAGTGGTGTCACTGCTATGCCAAAGCTCTGTGAAATATTTTCCTGTTGAAAAAAAAAAAAAAGATCTTCAATCTAATGGTCTACCATGTTGACTGTAAAAATTTCTGGGAATCTGGAAACTTCCAAGAGGAGAGTGGGCCAATTTCCTCCCAACATGCTTGCAGACAGTGCAGTGAAGTCCAGGCCCTGCATTTGCAGAGTTCCCCAGGATCTCCCCTGGGGACCTCCACTGGACCAGGAGGCCAACAAGCCCTGGGGGCCTGCAGCACTGCTGGGATGCCCCAGAAGCCTTGAAAGCCAGCCAGGGGAGGTGATTAAGGAAACCCAGCTTCTCCATACTCTGACTCCCTTGAAGTCAAGAAAGCGAACTTATTTTGAAAACTCTGAACAGGACCCCTGCTATGGATAGCTGTGCTTCTGAAAATCTACTCCTCGTACCACAAAAGGTAGTTTTTCAAATTAGGGATAACTCAAAAAAGTTGTGTGTGTGCATGTGTGTTTGTTTTGGGGGGACTGAACTGAAGGGAGCTGGACTGAATTTTTAGATAAGGAAAGTCTGTACACACTTATTATGTGGTGTGATGAGATACTATTGTCAGGTTGCCCCTTATTCTGGTGACCAGACATATGAATTTAATACAGGACCTTTATTTTAGTATCAAAAATTTTCCTTAAATGTGGTGTCAGCAAGCTTAAGATGCAGAGGGACCTTTGCAAATAAATTGTTTTTATTGTTTAACTGAAGAAAAGTAGGATGATTGAGACCATTCGGGACATGTGTGCTTTGAAGTTCCTCCTAAATTTTTTCCTTCTGACTTAACAGGACAAAATCAAGGGGAAAAAAAAAAAGGTAATAGGTTGATACCATGCAGACATAATAAATAAATTAGGTTCCATAGCTGTTTTAATTTAGACGGGTTCTTCCATCTCAGCATCACCGTTGCATTGTTTACCGGGGGAAGAAGTCACAGCGACAAACAAACAAACACAAAGACTTACAGCGAGCGGCTGCCGGCGTATCACTTAGCAACATCAATATTTTTGTGCCCAAATAAAGGTCTCCTGCACGGTGCCTGCTGCCAGCATGTGTGCGTGTGTGCGAGCGTGTGTGCCTCTGTGGTGCTGACCTTGTACGCAGAGAGATCAGTCTGTCAGTGATTGGTCACTCCTTAATTTGGATGTCTAGACATTTCAGCCTGCGCGAGCGAAAGGCAGACATCTAAAGACGTGAGAAGAGATTCTGAGGGATACTAGGGCCTTAAAATAATTCCCTGTCAAACTGCAAATGTATTTTGTTCATTTTAAAAATATATATGGGCGCAAGTGACTGAATGGAACGCATGACTGAAGGCTTTATTTTTTATTATCACTATTAATTAATCTGTTTCTTGGATGTTTTCATGGCTGTGATATAAACAGGAAAGCTTCCGTAAAGGTTATCAGCAGCTGCGAGAGAGTTAATATTACGATTGGTCTGCTGGCTGGAAATATGTTTTCTTAATTTTCTGAGAACCACAATCCAGAATCCCTGGAAAATAAATGAACTACCAAATCTTAATTTATAACATTGAAACTATAGTCAGGAATGTAATCTCCGAGAATGTCCAGATTAATAGGAAATCATTGTCTATCTGTGTTCTATTCAAAACCTCTCTACGTGCAAGCAAATGTGTTTATACCCACTTGTAGAAAAGGCTCAGTTCTGCCAAATGCTGAAATATCTCAATTCCCACTGATGCCATTGGGCATTTGAATGTTTCCAGGGCATTAGTCCTACATTTGCAAAACAGTGGCATGCACATACATTTACAATGGCCCAAATTATCAGCCGCTCTTTAAATATATGTACAAATGGGGCAAATGATCACCTGGTTGTCGTTTGCATGGATCGTTGTTTGGGATATGGGATATTTGAATAATGAATTAGAATTTACTTTTTGGTAAAAAATGTTTACATTTAGAGAGCCATATCTATTACCTTAAGAATATTTTACTGTACTAATAAGAACTAGAATGTGGCAGAGCTTGAAGGAACTGTTAGTGTCCTTTGGAAATCTATTTTCGGTTTTTTTTGATTTTAATTCTTTCAGTCATAAATCCCAGAAAACAGTAACTAGTGCTTGAAGAACAACCAGCATTCGGAAGCAGGCACTCTGCAGGAACAAATTATTTTGAAAATACTGTGAAACAGTTTGATTTCAGTACTGATTCTCTCTGTCCACTATCAGAGTATTCCCGTATGGGAATAGGTATAGCATCACAGAGAAAGTTCTGTACAACTGTAGAGGTGTCTGTATTACAGGTGTGCTGGTGTAAACCATTTAGGTAGGACTCACACCTGTAAATGAACCAACCGTTCTTGTGCAGAAACAAGAGACCAGATCTTGTTTGTACTGTGAATATCTGCACTACAGCATTAGCAGAGTGGTTACCCAGCTGTAGCTATATTGATGTGACACTCAGCCTCTGCACCCTCCCTCTCCCCCCAAATCTGTGGGACCAATTCATTTCAGCATAAAAGTCAACTTATTTTCAGGTAAGTCTCAGCTTTAATTCTGTGAGGAAATTGCTAATCTAGAATAGCTCCAGGTTTTCTTTCCTACAAGATTTCCCTGTTGTTTTTTGTTGTTTTTTTTTTTTTAATTAAAAAAAAAAAAAAATATTTTTCCCTAATGTTTGGCTCAAGTAATAGCAAACTGCATTAGCTCCTGAATTCTGTATCAGATGAAGAGCTGCCTTCCCTGGGCAAAAATCCCCAGATTTCTGTGGATGTGGAGGCAGAGAAAGAACCCACACAGACATGTGATGGCAAAGCACTGACACTGACAGGTCTCTTGATGTTATAAGTACTGTCCCCTCTGGTAAATCTGTCCCATTTTTAGAGGCAGGCCACAATTACTGTATATTCCTTCCCCTGTCTCTTCAGAAAATGTCTCTATGCAAATAATTAACATATAATCAGACCCTAAACGTCGTCTAACTTGCACTGCTGGTGGAGGTTTTCATGGAGCCCATTTATATGTGCCAGGAGGACATTTAAAAACAGGCAAGAAAGTGAGGTATTTTTCCGAAAACATTCTTTAAACATTTTGATGGAGCAAATTGTACTTTAAAAATCATTAACTAGGTAAAATAAACAGCAGTGGGGTTCTCTATCACTTGGCTTTCTTGTGTGCTAGTGTGTCAAATTGTTTGCAGTATTGCCTGCTAGTTCTTAGGATTTTATTGTATATTCTACAATTTTCTGCAAGTTTCAACTCTAAAGTTCTAATGACTATCTGAGAAGCTCATATTACTTGTTAACACAAGAAAATTAATGCCAAAAAACCCTCAGAGAGACATTATGGAAAGAGAAGGTGGTATCTGTTTTAAACAAAACTGGTTTGTCCCACACTTGTTTCTTATCATTTTCATTCCCACTCTCACAACCCCCATGCTGTTAAGAAGAGGACTAAGGGATGTGTGCCCAAGAAGTGATCTGGCCAGGATCACTTTTGTGCCTGGAGGACACCCACCAGGTTCTCACCACGTTGCTTGACTTGTGCATCTGTGATGCCTTATTTTTTGTGTAGGCCTGCTCTACCCTTCAGCAATCAAACACACTGTCATGGTCCACCCTTTCACCTCCTGTCCTTGCTTACCTCACCCTAGGTGAATCTCAGTGTGTGGCTGTTTCCTGGGTTTGCCCACTGTGAGTGTTTTCCTAGCTACAATCATTTTCCCTTTTGGGTGAACAGGAAAAGAAGTGGCACATAGAGCATGGTGCAACCTCACTGCTATCCTCCCCCTGCCAGGGCACAGGTCTGCTGCTAATCCATCCTGTGGGCTTCCTAGGACACAGCTTTTTTGGTGGTGCAAACGCCACATTCCTCAGTTCTTCTCTGTTTGATTGCTGTCAGTGTGTCCATGGTTCTCAAAATGTCTTGGGTTTTTTTCTGTGACTTTGCTCTATGCATTCATTCTTCAGACTTATATTAATATTTCTTCTACAAATGCTATAAAACTGAAAAAACAATATTCTAGTGAGAAGTATTTTAAACTGTGACTTAAAGAAGTACAGACTTAGGTATCAGTTGAAAAATAAATTGCACCTACTGTTTTTTTAATGGTTTTATATCTGTCTGTCTTTTGGGTTTGGCATATCTATAATTTGGGTTGCCAGTATTACAGTTTAAACAAGCCAACTAGGACATTACATTTTCTTGCAGTCTAGACATATTTTCCCAGACAGTCCAGCCACAGCTAAGGGTCTCTGTAGGTCTAATACAATTCAGATGCTTCTTCTTTTGGGACAGTCTTAGAGCTTACTGGCCCTGAACACAATATATGAAGATTACCCATTTATTGGCCAGAATGGCAGAACTGAGTGGTTGCTGCCTTGTGCAGTCATTTTGTCCCCATTCCTGTGTGGCCTCCTGTGCTTTGCTGGCACTCCAAAACTGCTTACAATTTTTATGATCCAGTTTGTTGTGTGTGGCTGCTCAGAGGTTTCTACCACTACATCAGAATGAGTACAGCAAGATAGGGAATACCTGGAAGCTGCTCATCAGTCTGTCCTGGGATTTTCTTATCTATGTCTCTGGGTGCATTACATCAAGAAGGAAGTACTGAATATGTGCCCAGCACCTGTAATGCAATATCCTGATATTCATAAGCTTCCATTAAGGTCACTTGTTTTTGAATCTTTGGAGACACATCACTAGGAATTATCCTGTCCTCTGAAGCGCTACTGCTGTGATATGAACTGATGAGAATTTGAACAAATTGTGTTTTTTGAATGCTCTTTGTGGTTTCATGTATGATTTGACTAGATGTATTATTTAGCTTGGTTGACCTAGGTGTGTAACTGACTTCATGTTCTATAACTGGTCAGCTTTAACATTTATATGTTCCATTTGTTAAAATTATATTTTATGCTAGGAGACGCTTAACGTCTGCATTCATTCAGTAAATATGCAGCATGTTCCCATATCAGGTCCTTTGACAAAGTATTACCTAAATGAGCTTCACAGAATTTTTTAAATTCCAATTCTTCCCTGGTTTTTTTTCTTCCTGTCTGTAGTGTTCCCAGCAGTGCAGTAGCCAGGATTTGATTTCTGTCAGAAATGATACTGCTTCAGTCTCATCTCTGTAAGTCTCCACAGGGAGGTTAGAGGGTGGTTATCCTCTGGCTGGTCTGGACCTGGTCCAGCATTCAATGAGAATGCAAATCCCCTTGAAAGCAGATACCTTATCTGCAGTGATACTGCCTTTATGCGGCATGTGCTTCAGGAAGCTTGTGATAAGTTTATATTTGCATCGAAATACTGTTATTTTTTAAAGGTACCCAATCTTTTGCAGTTATGGAAGCTTAGTTAATGAGCCTAATTCTTTCCTTTCTTTTTCAACAGGAAAAAAAAAAATAGAGTTTATGTAACACGACTCAGGGCCTTGCCACAGCAGTATAGGAGATTGTTAGTGCTTTGCTGGAACATAACTTTGATTGTCAAGGCATTTGCTGCAGTTCAGAACATAAATTTTGTGATGACAGGATTCCTCCACATCTCCTTGTTTTCTGAGGTACGGTGTGGCAGCATGAGCTTAGGCTAGCTGGGCTTAGTCGCACATCCCCGCTGTCCAGGTACAGAGGCTTAGATTCGAGCAGGCACAGCAGCTTTCGGAGCGGATGCAGCCCGGAATTGCAGGAAGGAGGATGGAAATCCCAAAGCGAGTTTTGCGGCCCAAGACGCCTATCTGCTCCTCTCCTAAGAGGACTGGCAAGCCGCGGCGGCCACGCAGGCTGTGGGATGGACGCGTGGCCGTGGGGCAAAAGCGCTGCCAGCTCAGGGTATGGCCGGGGCTGCTCTGCAGGCAGGCGGGCAGCCGGACCCCGCTCCCCTCTGCCAAGGGGAGATGGAGGGAAAGATGTTCCTGCGCAGGCTGAGAAGCCTTTTCGCTCGTCCGCAGCCAAGCACGCAGCTCTCTGTAAACCAGCCGCGCTTTCCCGATTCAAGTTTTGTCTTGCTCAGGCCGATCAAAAATAACCCGTGCGCGGTGGGCTGCCAGTGGAGGGGGCGGCCGCGTTGGCCGGGCACAGCTATTTCCGAGCGGGGCTGGCTCGCAGGGCCGGCGGGCAGCGCTCAGGGGCTGCCAGAGCCGCGCCTCCCCGCGCACCAGCCCCTCTGTTGATCGCTTTGTTGTCACTCCCTTAGCGACCGTCGCCACGTCGCGCCTTCGCGTCCTGCCGGGCACCCCCGTCCCCCTCCCTTTCCCGGCTCCCCGGGGCCGGCTGTCATGTTTCCAGAAAAAGCCGGCCTCGGGGCTGCGGGGCGCTGCCCGTGCCCGGCAGGTGTCCCCGGCGCCGGCCAGGAGCGGCTCTCGCCGCCGCGGGGCTCCCGCGTCCCGGCCCGCCAGGGCTCCCTCCCGCCCTCCGCATCCAGCCGGGAAGCAGGACAGCAGTTTTCCGGGCTCAGGGAGAAGAGATGGGGGCGAGCCTGAACCGTCACCTATTGGCAATAGATAAGCATAAATCAAATTCCTCGTACTGTTTAAGAATTAATAATTTGATTAAAACCTTTCATAATTTAAGCGGTTGTTTAGTCCCTTTCTCTGCCCTTCCCCCATCCCACCCCATTTGAAGACTTCCAACCAGCTCCTCAAAGCTCCCCCGCCACCCAGAGAACTTGAGGAGAAATGGTAGAGAAAGCCCCCAGCTGTGGAGCCTGCAGTGAGGTCCCGATTTCACCAACCATTTTCCATCAGCAGGAGACGGACATCCTGTAATCCAAACAGGGGAGGCTAAAGAGGAGTGGACAGGCATCACCTATCTGAAATGCCGGTGGTATCTATCCTAGCTTGCCAGATTTTCTTCTTCACTCCTTGTCTGCTGGCATCACGTTTCACCATTTCAGTCCCTGCTCAGCGTGGTGTGTCCCTGCTCAGCATGGTGTGTCCCAGCTCACCAGGTTGCCTGGAGCATCTTCTCATCCCTTCCAAGAACTCCTGATGCAGGAATTCCCGGGATCTGCTTTGCCCCTCTCTCAGTGATACTCCAGGCACCCCTCCCCAGCTGACAGCCCCTTTGCTGAGCCTGCCAGCACACCTGGGGCTGAGCTGGTGGGGTGAATGCTACATTCCTTAGCATTTACCACAGTGGCTGTCTTCTTCTTGACAAATCCTTCCAAGCTGCAGAACAGATCCTTCACTCCATTGAGACAAATCTCTAATAGGCTGCATTTTTAAATGTGATTGCCAATATATTAAAAATAGCCATATTTTTTGGGATTTTTTTTTCTTTTAATGTTTTTGTTTAGACACAGTACCTCTCTGTACACAGTTCCATCCTGATCCATTCTTTGGAGACTCTGACTTTTGTAAATGAGCAGAAGATGTCACCCCAGTGAGCATCGGCTCAGTGCTGAAGTCTTTATGGTCTAGTTTTTGGAGATTATGAGGATCCTCTGTTTCTTGAGCACCTAACAGGAAGTAGAGTGATGGGCATCTCTAAAAAGCTATAAAAATTTGTTATTTAAAAAAAAATAAGTGTACATGTGTGAACACTAGACTGGTAGGGTACATGGCTGTAACTGTGCCTCGAGCTAACCAAGAGGCTCAAAAGGTTAGAGGCACCATAAAAGTTCTTATACAGAGTTGGTGGCATCCCTCCAAGAACTTCATTGCCACTTGCTGTGGAGGGGCATTTGCATTCCAGGAGAGATTTGGGGTTTAACTTTTGGTTGTTATTAAAAACTAGAACATAATTTTAAACTTCCTTTTTTTTCTTTTAATGGGGGGGCATGGGGCAGGGGAGAGGGGTTTCAGCAACTCTTCCTATTGTTTGTGTTGATGTAATCTCCATAGAGGTTACCAAGGTTAGATTTTTGAACAAGACAGTTCTGTAGATATGTCATTACATATTCAGAAAATGTGTGTGCTGAGCTCTTTTAAAGACCAACATTTCTGGATGCTGAGAACTTCTGAAAGTGTGACCCACTATATGAAATTATTGCATGTCATAAAAAACCAAAACCAAACAAACAAACAACAAACAAACAAATGTCAGTCCAGATAACTCAGAAGAGAAAATGGTGTTCTGCATGGCATGGGAGTAAGGACAAACAAAGAGTGAGAACTGTGTATTGAAGGCAAGGAATGCGTCATGCTTATGGCTTCTCCCCAAGTCAGATTTTACAACTGTGTAGACACAGCCATTTTTTTCTTTGGCTTTTCCATGTGCCTTCAGCTGGTACTCAGGACAGTGGGTTCACCTTGCTGTGCCTATTTCTCAACCTAGCCTTTGCCTTTGTCACCCACCGAAACTCCAATTAGTTATGGGCACACGGTGAGCGTGGGCCGTGTGTGGCACCGCAGTGACTCGTGGGTGCACTGCTGCTACATGCAGTGGTGTCAGTGTGGGAGTTTCCTTTCTTTGATATCACTGAATTGGAAAACTTTCTTCAGCTCTGTGTGGGTTCTGCATGTGTAAAGAGTGATTGTAATAATCACCTTATCTCACAGCTGAAGGACTGCAGCAGAAAACTGTTAAGAGGGCTAAGTTATTGGCACCAAACATTTCCTGTCAGTTTGCAGCTCCTCAGTCTGAAAATTTAGCTGGTTTATGTTCTGCTTGATCAGATTTACATCCAAGGTATTGTCTCTGTTTTTCAGAACAGATAATTGTCAGGGCAGAAATCATTCTATCCTTTCCTTTACCCTTCTCAGTTTTGAGGATGCTGATTTGTTAGCAATTCAAGATGATGGATGATCCCTCTATAGAGATGATGGCATAATTGCCAGAACCTGAAGGTGTTCATGCTGAGAGACCATGTAACATGGAGAAGACTGTAAAGCCACCTCATGTGGACAGGTATTTTTAGGACACAGGAATACAAAGTTATTGTTTAGTTTTTTTCTACAGTGTCTATATAGTGCTTTTATAGATAAATAACTATTATGGCCTATATCACTGCCAGTGGAAAGTGGAGATGTGAGGGTTGGAATTACTGAGACAGAGGTACAGAGAAGAATGGAAGAGACTGCATTGCTTCCATGCCTCTGTAGATTTCCTGTCCATTGCCATACTGTTTGGATCATGTTGCTTCCCACCTAATGTTTTTCTTTGTGGTAGGCTTTGAGTTTGAACTGGTGGTGGCTTGTCATGCCCTAGTGTCACTAGCATGTTTGTTTGAGGGGAGGGAAATCTGAAAAATGAATGAAGAGGTGTTATCTCAGGCCTTTCTTAAATGTCAGTATTCATTCTTAAATGAGCTCGCTTTAACTTGCCTTAGTTCTTCTTTTGTTTAGTGAAGAGTACTTCAGTATATTGAATTTCATGCTGTTTGATGTAGCAATACACATTAACACATGGTGAGGAGTACATGTAAGTACACTGTGCTATTCTGTCTTCCATAAATAATACTACAGCTAGTTGCCACCTTAATCTCAGTTCCTTCCAATTTATTTCATTTCAATCACAGAGAACTCATAACATCCATGTCATCTAGCCAAAGATCCCAGTTTGCCCAGTAAGCTGGCAGTGTTGGTAATGGTTTTCAATACTAGATCAAGAAGAGTCAAGCACAAAACTTGCATGTGGTTTCTTTTTGTGCAGTACATGCTATTTAGATTCTAGAAAACTTTCTTTGTTAATTTTGTTAATATTCGTGCTTTCAGTGTAATCTCATCTTGCATCCATTTGAAGCACAATACTGATTAATTTTTTCATTTGCTTAACCTGTTTACTAAACCCTGAGTTTCCCACAGCAACAAGGACTGCACATGAAGGTGACTCAGGTACAGTTTAAGAATATAGAGTAGCCTGGACTAAAGGGCTGAAGAATAGCAAGCATGAGTTATTTACAGCAATTTCAGCTAAGCTGTCTGCGTGTGGAAGCTGAGCAGAGAGCCCTTGTATGTGGGGGCAGTGATATTCAGCATGGGAGCAGTGAGTGAGCTTTGCAAGAGGAGATGTAATACTCCTGTCCTTTGGTGGCCTTCCTTTTGAAGATGTTGCTGAAAGACAAAATACCAACCACATGAAATTCCCTGAAAGCTTTGTGTAGGTTTACTCATCATAAAGCAGCAAGGGCTTGCTCTCTTTCTTCACAGACAATATTAGGTTTTGGGGTTTTTTTTAATAGATTTAGATTGCCACTCAAGATTTATGGTGTTCCAATAGTCATTTTAGTGTACAGACTGAACTTCAGAACCTGTATTTTATATTTACAGATATCTTAAAATTGACTTTTGGGGATGAGAATGCTCTTCCCATATCCAGAAGTAAATTACTTTGAGAAATGGAGATAAACATCTATTTGGCTCCTTTAACCCATTGAGCTTAAGTAGTATATCTTTCTTCCACAGAATATTTTTTTCTAACAATTTTTTTGAGCTCCGTTTACTCAGAAACTTCGTTCTCATAACAAGGGAGACTGGGAAACTTTGGCATTTGTAAAAATTATGGTTATAAAATAATAGAAGCATAGGAGCTTATTATTAGTTATAATTGCTGTTTATTTTCCTAGTTTCAGAAAATCTACTATCGCTGCTTTTATACATATGGATAGTTTTATAATGTAGAGTGCAGGCTCTGGCAATGTTTATGTGCTTTTGCATTTTTTGTTAGTATTCTAATTATCATCAATTTCTCCAACCAGACCATGCCATTAACATTCCTCCTACTCAGTGTTTAATGGGAATCAGAGTTGAAGTTTGACATGAAGCAACCGTATTGCTCTTTGTTCCTGGTTCCGTGTCTGCAAGTGTAAATTGCACACACGTAAGGACACACATGTCCTTTTAAAATTTGCAACTAACAGTATTGAAATTTTCTGGAAAAACGATAAGGTGAAAGTCCTTAACAAAATGATGGAGACACAGTCCACACAACTGAATGTCTTGGTGCAGAGGACTTCATTCTTTGAACAGACACACACAGACAGTATCCATCACAAGTACTGCCAGCACTTGGGTGGCTTATGTTAAGGTTGTATTTCTTTAAAAGCCAGTAATACAGGACAGAAAAGTGAGGGTGTTTTCAGCTTCATTTAATTATCAATTGTTGTCTTCTTTCTTTGAATGACCTGCCTTCGGTAGCTCGGTGGCACCTTTTGTGTCCCCTCAGAATGTTCTGTGCTGTGAGCTGTGCCCTCACAAACGATTTGAACTTGTGGAAGCGGCAGGGGCAACTTTCGGAAACATGTAGCTGCCAAGTTTCCTGTGATGTGGTCTTAAAATAGACCAGACTGGGAAAAGAGGGGAGGACTGTCACCAAGTGTGCTCCGCATGTCAGGACTGTTTTTACTTGATCTATATCGGCTGGCGAAGTCCTTTGTGAGCAGAAGAAAGAACCTCACCCCCACCCATTTCCTCTTTTCAGGCTATTTTGGGCTTCCTGTGAAGTTCTCAGTGTACTTTCTCAGCCAGAGCAGCATTGTGAGCTCCTTCTGGTAAATCACATTTTTGGGTTGGGGTGGGGGTTGGGATGATTATAAGGAGAAGACAGGAATTTGTCTTTAAACAGGTTGGGTGTTTTTTTTTTCCCTTTATGTGTTCAAGAAAATACTCATTATCCCACTGAATGCATGGAGGTTTCCAGTATAATTTTTTTGACCTGGTCTACCTAGGTAGCTTTCACTCATGCTAGCAGGTGGTACGGACATTTTCTCATTTCTCTTTTAAGGAGTCATTAAATTTAACAAAGAGCTAGTGCCAAGAAGAGAGGCAGCAGGATCTTAAGGAATTTGTGGAATATTCAAGCTGAATGTTCTTATTAGTTCATGGTTGAAAAATGCCACTGCATAAACACACATCACTGATCTATTTCTGTAGTGAAGCAATAGCCTAGTTCTGTTTTTTTTTTTTTTTTCTCTTACTGAAGTTTCCATCAAAATAACTCAGTTGTTTTCACTGAGCTTGTCATTGATTCCAACCATTATGGGAGAAACCAAAATTGGAGCCCAATTTCCATGTGGATGTAAAGAGTTCTCCTCTCCTTAGCCCAAATTCCCAGAAAAAAACATAGAGAAGCAGAAAAAAAATTCTGAAAGAAGATATGGAAGTGTGGAATAACACACTTTCAGATTTCTCTGCATAAAAAAAATTCGGATGATATGAAACATACATGTATAACAGGAGAAGAACAAAATGTGGGAATCGGATTAGAGTTTTATCATGTGTTTGGTTGGGGCTTTTTGCTGGTTTTTACAGAGCTGCACAGCACTGCAGTACCTCAAGTCCTCAAGACTGTTACTACTTGAACCTACTGAAGGCTGAACAGTTTAGTGGAGGAAGGATTTGCATGTACTGCAAAATTTTCTCTGTGTAGTTGTAAATACTGGCCTAATCCTAGGGAGTGTTTGTTGAAAGGCTACACTTGATTAAATGCAGGCATTTTTGAGAGAACACACAAAAAAAAGTCCTATGTGGGAAGGGAAGAAATGACTGATTTAATTTTTTTCCTGACCTCACTTAAAATTCAGGAACAAACCAGAAAAATATTATTTGGACCTTCCTGGACAAAAAACACACCCAAAACTATACCTCACATTCAGTATCTGAAAGCTCTTTGAAGTTTTTCTTGGGAAAATTCCTCCATGTGCAGTCACGGTGAGGTCAGTTGACAGTTCCTGGCATCTCAGCATGGACTGGTATGTTACTTTTTTGTGTTGTAAACACTAGCAATGCTCTCAGTCTGTGCACACTCCAAACAGGTGCTTTTTGCAACCATTTTAAAATGGAGTAAGTATTTTCCAGAAGAATCAAAAGTCTTTGTTTTGCTCCCAAATTATAGTTCACCATTAAGAAATCATCTCAATGCATTAAAAGTCTTTTATGCTTAAATTAGACCTGAAGTCTTTGGGGGAGAGTTGAGAAGGAAAGACCTTGGTAATTTTTAATTTCTATGTGACTTATTCTTGAGTTTGTTTGCTCTGTATTAAAATCCTAAGTAAAAGTCTGTGTATTAGTGCTAATCCATGAGAATGTTTTGCAGGTGTAGAAACTTGGAGTCAGTCCTGAAACCGTGTTCTCCTGGTACTTTTATCTTGTCCCATCTTTTCCCCTGTCTGCAACATCTTATTATTTTCATGGCAGTGGCAGTTCCTTTAACTCACTTGCTGATTTTTCCATCACCTGTTGGCTAGAGCAGTATACATTGCTATTATTTTTCTCAGAAATATGTCCTTGCATCTCATTCACTTGTCTGTACATCAGAGCCAAAGTATGTTTTCTTCAGGCATTGCTACTTTTCACATAAAGGTCCAGGAAAACAACTTCCTAACTTTTGCCTTACAATATGGAAAACTACAGCAAAAACCCAGAAGGCTTGGTGGGGTGGGCAGAACAGTCCAGCTTAGTTTTTCAAACCTAACTTTTCCAACATAGCTTCAAGTTTTCCTATTTGCCTGGCAGGACTAGGTCTGAAACCAAATGTATTATACTGAAGTTGTCTCAAAGCTTATTGTGCTGTTGTAATGAGTGTTTTTTGTTAGTTTGTTTAATTGCTTGCTGATGAAAATCTTTTCTACAACCTCCTGCTTCTCACTTCTGGCATCAAAAAATTTAAATCAATGGCATTTTCATTTTGCTGTGGTGATATACTTTGTTAAGAGGCCAATCCAGAGATCTTCCTGGGTGTGTTTTGGGAACCCCAGAGTCAGATTTTGATAAAAACACAAATCATATTAAATAGCTCCTTGTGAATTTTTCTGAGGATGCAGCTTGTTTTATGATGATAGGCCATGGAGAAGGATGGCTGTCAGGGCTGTGTACAGGGGAAAACACTGAGGGTTTCTTTTGACGGGTGGGGGAAGCATTTCTGCCCTGGTGAGCCCGGCACAGACAGCCCAGCCCCTCTTGTGCTGCTGTAAGCATGCAGAGTGTAGAGGGTCATAAATTCTGGGAGCATTGATGTCCCAGCCAGTGCCAGTCTGTGAGCAGGAACTTTTCTCAGGCAGGTTCCAGGTGGTGGGGGCAGGACAGGCCTGTGTGTTTCATGAGATTGTGACCACTGTGCAGTGGCCCTCACTTGTAGCAGCTGGGTTGTGACACTGGGATGAGATGCTTTGTGCAGCTTGGCTGTGCCAGTGCCAGACACAAGTCCCATGGTACGGGCTAACCCAGCTGCACTGAAAGTCTCATTCTTCTCTCTGTTGTTTTTTTTTTTTTAAATCAACAATGCAGAGTGGGGGTCACAGCTAATGTGCTCTTGCACCCACATGCATAAAATACATAGGCATTAAGTAAATATAATTCATTTCTTTCTTTCCTTTTCTTTAAGCGTTGTAAGAGTTTCTTAGACATCTGCAGTTGTCCAAACCACATTTCTTGCTCTTCTAAAGGCACAATGTGTGCTTAGAAAAAAACCAACCCTGCTTGTATGTGTAGACAAATATTCGAAAATATAATATATCCCTGTTTGCTTTTTCAGTTCTGCTTGGGGAAGAGCAGTTTTGAGTATTCAAATAATGCAAGCTGAACATTTTTCTAATAAGCATCATTTTATTTGAGTTGGAAATACTGAAATAATTTCACAGGTCAGCAACTAAAGCCCAATTACATAGTGATTTGTAGATTGTCCAATTGTGAAGGGGCGGCAGTCAGCTTTTCTTTCCCAATCTCGAGTGTCTCACAGGTATATATTTACAATTCCTACACCAGCTTCATAAGCATAAAATAAGATCCAAGTCTCTTAGTTGCCTTGAGGGCTTTCTAGACTGGGAATGGACTTTGTTTCCCAAGTATGTCTCTAATCCAATAAAGCAGTTTAAAGCATTACTATAAAAGAATATATATAAAATATAATTAATTATTGTTGGATAATGCTGACAAACAGGTGAAGAAACGTATTTTTTTACTGTTCAGTGATGACAGTCTGAATCAGTATTTAGCTCAGAGCAAATTGCCATTCTAAATAATTTGCCAAGATATAAAAAAAAGAGAGAGAATTGCTTAAAATAGTGATGTTAAGAAAAATCAACAAATTACATTTGACCAAGAGAAACTTCCAGTTCTTTTTATTTGTTTACTTTTTTTTATTTTCTCTTGGGAAACTTTGAAGCCAGATTTTCAGGCCATTCTCTGCAATAATGGGAACCCAGAAAGTTCAGTTTTTAAAAGTAATCCAAGTTTCTCAAGAAGAAACACGACTGCAGCAACTGGGACTTCTAAAAGAGTGAGCAAATGCTGTGGCATTTAAAATGGTTTTGTTGACTTTTGACTTTCCCACAGACCAGAAGAGCAATGGTCCTTGACAAATAAAGGTGGTAGTGCATGGCTCCCATCAAGATCTGCTTGCAAATGGCCTCTTGTGTGCAGTCCCAGGTGTGAAATGCTGGGTGTTATCAGCAGCCACAGAGAGCTTTGGGGGGCATCACCTAACAATGACAAGAAGGCATAAGAGGCCAGTTTTCCCCTCTTTTTTAAGTAACAGAGCATAGAGTGATGTGACAAATGAAGGGTGGAGCTGAGTTACGTGTATGAGTAACATCTGCAGGACTGGGCCTGATCCTCTTCCCACTGAAAGCAGCAGGCATCTCGCCAGCCCCAGCACTGGCACCAGGATCTGTGCCAGCAAAGAAGAGGGAAACTGATCAGGCTTTTTCTGTGGCCTGCTCAAGGAGGAAGAATTAAAAAAACCCAAACCAAAACAAACAACAAAAAACCCCTACACAACAAAAAAAAAGAAGGAAAGGCACAACTAGGTAAAAATAAATGATATGAGTAAAATAGACTCTTTGGCTAAGGACATGTTTTGTAAGCAATGTCTTTAGTCCCTGCCTGTCTTCCTTCAGATATGTGGGAAGCTTCGTGCTTGGTTGGAAGAGTCAGTCTCTGGTTTGAAGGTGTGGGACATGAAGAACTGGAAGAGGAGATAGATGGCCACTGGCATTTCTGTGGTGGGGTTGTCATGAGGGCAGGGAGCATGTTTTTCTCAACTTGGGAATGTTGCATTGCAGTTTTAAAAAAATTGGAAATACCATCCTCATGACCTGGATATTTTCCCTAAGCTTTTCTTTTCTTCTTTTTTATTATAGTTAATCTTATTTCTAAATACCAATTTTCTTTCCCGTAGGAAATTTAGTAGGTAATGGCATCTTTACCTCTTTCTCTAGCCCAGTTAAGTTTTGTGGTGGTTTTTCATTTCTGTAGAGGGCTTTTTGGGTTGTGTGTTTTAAGTGTGGTAAATTAGAGTAGAAATAGGTCAACCGATTAGTAACTGCTGGTTTGCCCTTAAAAGCAAATCACTTTTAAAATTATTCTTCATATTTCTCAGTGTATGTGCCAGCTATGTGTAATTTTAACTTGTGTAAGTGGCAATGGATCATTCAGGACAAGGGAAAACAAACCCTCTGGAATCCGAACAGAGAGCAGAGTAAGTAAAATAATGAAAGCATATGTAATTATTTCCTAAAAAAATGTAGTACTCCAGTGAGGTTTCAGGAATCCCATGTGTAGGAGGAAGTTGCAGCTTTGAACCTAGTGTGTTTGGAGAGTCGCTTACCTTGGTAGCACAAACATAACTCATTGACCGATTTGAGAACTTTTCTCTTTAAATTAAAAAAAAGAGAAAATTTTCCTATTTACTGTTTTGTCCCTGGAAGCTTGCGGGCTCTATGCAGAGCTGTTACCGTACTGGTGCTCTTGAAAACATGAATATTACCTGGAGAGTTTTTAAGGTATCACATCGGCTTGTAGTCATAATACCCACACTGTGTGTTTATCAGTGACTTGTTTGCTGTACTTCTGAAAATTAATTGTTTGGCATGTATTTCTGAACTGGTTGGGAAGCTCCTTTAAACTTGTTGTACTCTGAAGTTCCCTCATAGTTAATGACTGCAGCTTAGTCTGCACTATAAAATGGTACATCAGCAAGGGTTGTGCGTAAATCACTCTCCTAACACGTTCAGCTGCACCAGCAGAACCTGGAAGATAAATGAAATTATTTTAAAAAACATTTCTGCTGGTGTAGCTTGTTCCTTCCAAGAGACAGGTCTAAAGTGTACTGTCTGAGGTCTTCTTTGCACATGTAGTCTGTGTAAGGGTAAGAGACAGTTACCCACATAACTTTATGAACTCTGTCAAAGTGCTCTCATGCTAGAGATATTTTCAGTGACCTGTTCTCAGAAACCCTTGCCAGCCTTACACCCAAACAGTACCAATTTAATGCCTTTTTAGAAGTGGATTCATTAAAGTTAGTGGAGCTCCTTTCTTGTCCTGATGAGTTAAAGGGTATGTTTTTAACAGTCGGTCTGATCAGCAGAATATAAAGTGTAACCTGATCTGGACTCTAGTGCTGACCTGGCTTTGGGCATAGCAGCGTATGGGGCACCTTCCAGGGCCACTCCAGCCTAAAGGATTCAGTGGCTCTGGGCAGGGCTGTGCCAGTTCATGGGCAGTAAATGCTGCAGTGTGTGCTGTATGCCTCTGAATGACTTATGTAGCTTTCATAGGTGCTGGCAAGGTGAGCCAAGAAAATGGCCTGAATGGGTGAAAAAAATTTTTTTGTATCACATATGTTTTCTAAGTGCCTGGATCTCTCTTCTGCCTCATGTTTTGATCACTATGGTTCCTCTGCATTTTGCCATCCCTGGCAGGTTTCAAACGTCGCAGCTGAAACACTGTTAAGCTCTTAAAGGTTGTTATGGTTCCTGTTGTTTTTCTGACTCTGTGTCTTTGACATGCAGTGGTGCATGCCATGCAGAACATTGTGGTCGATCTACCCTCCCTCCCTTGCACTCAGTAACCTCAACAAGCCAGCAGCGTGAAGGAAAATGGTATAAAAATTTCCAATTTTAGGTGGTAGTCCACATGGATTTTCTGAGCATGGTCATGGGGCGTTACAGAAGAGATGTCTCATCTCCTACTTCTTTGTCGCTGTGCTGGCACCACTTCTGTTCCCAATAGTGTGGCGCCTCTCCAATTTCCTGTCTCTACATGCCAGATTATGAGAGTTAGACAGTCAGCAGCGCTGTGCTGGGGCCAGAGCCAAAGAACAGGAGCAAAAGACGTGAGCAAAATGCTTTCCTTGGGAGAAGCTCTGCACTAGGGGTCTTAGGTTATTGACTTGGAATGACTGACCTAAGTCTTTCTAGCAATTTGAAGGTGGGGCTTGTAACTGGAAGCCCTCCTGCCGTTTTTTACACTATCCTATTCCAACATTGTTGCCATTTGAGTTTTTGAATTCTGTGGAGTCTGCAAGGCTGTGAAGAAAATCCTGGAACTCCTGTCTTGGTGTCCTGGTGATCCACTGCTCACTCAGATTTCACATTTATTTTGCCAACTCTTTCTGACACTAAAACTAACATAAAGACCCAGAATGTTCCATGTCAATGCTCAGATCCTGTAGGAAAAAGTTAAATCCTAATGGTAATAGGAACGATGGCTTGTTTTGGGACTTTAATGACATTTAGCAGTAATTTGGAGGCTGAGTAGTCTGAGATTGCTAGCACTGAACTAGCAGTAGCCATGCAAGGTTCTCCACAGAGCTGCAGTTCTGGTCAGCTGGACCCTTATGTAAGCAGGAATAACAAACCATGGAGTAGGGTTTGCTCCAAGTGCCCCACGTTGGCAAAATTTCATTCTTTATTAATGGAACTGATCAGTTTTGTGACCTAGTGCAACTTGAGAGACAGTGCTCATGCTGTCCACAGTTTTTAAAATTCCCTTTACAAGATCACCAGCCACTGCAGTGTTGCTTTCCAGCTAGCATGGCACTGGCAAACTTTACTCTCATTACTAAGGATTTTTTTTCTAGATCCTGACTGTTCCTCACAGATCTCCCTTAATTGCTGACATTCCTGCTGGCCTTTTATTTGATGACTGCCAGACTGTCACCATATCCCTAATCTCAAATCCATCAAAGGACTAGCAAAACCCAGCTCACTTACAAAGACTGTTCCATCCTTTCTTTTGTGACCTGACTTAAACTAGGAGATTCAGCATGGAAGACTGGTTAGCAAATTTTTTAACGCCATGGGAATGCTTGTCTGAGAATAGGTTCATATTTATGTTCTTATGATCCAAAACAGACAGAAACATGGATATATATGTGTCTGGTTGTGAGAAGAAGCTGTAGGGCTTTCTGTTAATTTTGGTTTTGGTGGTGTGGCTGGTTTTGTTTTACTTTGAGATGTCACTTGAAAAGAGATTTGTCCTAATTTAACAATAATCCATGATCTGGAGGCAAACTATGTTTGATGATGCCCTAGAGTTTAGAGAATTATTAGGGTTTTTATTTTTGGTGGGTCTTTCATGTGATAGGATCTGTGCTTTGGAGCTGCACTCTTTGCAAAACTGAGAATGGAGCTCTACAGGGCTTAAGATAAATCAATCTTTTTCCTCTTGCCTCCCATGGTGAATTTGCTCCTGTGGTGGTTGCATAAGGGAACCCAGCTGAGCAAAGCCGCAATAAAAGAGAAGCAGCTTGCTACTCGCTTTCTGTCAAGTTGCCACACTCCTTCTGTACATGCTGCTCTACACCAGTTGCAGATTACCGCAGCAAATAGCTTCCAAAACTCCAGCAGTCCTTTCTCCCATGTGCCTCTGCTTGCTAGCATGGTTGAAAGGCTTTTGTGCTACTGCAGCACAGCTTGTCGGCTGATATGGCACGACAGAAACCAGTTCATTACCAGTGTCCTTTTTTATACTTTAATTGCCCTAGCTGATCATACATCTCTACTCCTGGAAAAAGAGTGAATACAGTACCTGGAAATGTGATCCATCATGAGCTTCAAGTTGGGCAGCCTCCCTTTAGATATTTCCACTGAGGGACAGATTCGGAACTTGGAAGTCTTTGGGAGGAATCTGGAAATTCTTTGCTGGAAGAGCATGTAGAAATCCAAGGCAGCATTACTTTTCCAGGGTACTTTTCACCAATCATCATTTAACCTATGTTCAGAAATCAAGACTGTAACAGGTTGTAAATGAGTAGGCTTTAGGCAATTTGAATCAGGTGGTGTGCAAGGCTCACCACATCAGTGGCACAATCCTTCTTCCAAGTAAAACTGGGTCACAGCTGCCCAGCTCCTCCATTATACAGTGCAAGTTTCCTGCTGTCCCACAATGGAGGTAGGAAGGAGGAAAGCATGACAGCTCTGCCTTGCAAAGAGCTCCTTTTTTGAAGTTTCTGCATTGTTTGCTCCATCTGAGTTAGTGAGATACCTGTCTTATAGTGGCTGGGTACAGCTTGAGCCTCCTCTGGCATGTTCTAGCTACCTTCCTACATACTTGCTTTCATCCAAGTTGTACAGTATGAGGAAAGACGGCATTGTCATCCTGACTTACCAAATCTTCTATTAGTCATGTCTTTGGGAGATGGTGGCAGTTCTTCACCTCCCACGCATAGCCTAGTTATAGTCTTTTACCAGGCTTGATATGGATTTAAAAAAAAATTCCTAATTCTTTGGCTCCTTTAACTGCAAATGGCTGTAATTCATAAATTTTACCATTTTGTTTGTCTGATGAGAACTGCAGCCTGTGCTAAGAACGGTATTTTTGCTTCCCTGCCCCCTCTTGCTGTTGCAGTAGGGTGAATTGCATCATTTCTAATAAGATTAGAGCTATTTGCATTTTAAGGTGTTCAGGGTATTAGCTGGCAGTGTGTCAGTTTAGTCTGTCTGAGCTGGCTTTGGTCACCTCCCATAAAGGTTAGAGAGTTCAGAAATATTGTGCCTGGTTGAACTGAGAGTCTAGACATGTCTGGAGAGATCCTTAGTTTTCAGGGTTTGTCTAAGCTTTGTTTCAATAGGGGTGTGAAAGCTACCAAAAAAATGACAAGCTAACACAAAGGTTTGAAAGTCATTTGAGTACTGTGTGGGTGATAAATGCCTGTATCTGTACTCTTAGTCAAAGAACAGTAAAGGGCACACACTGAAAAAATAAAGAGCACTGTCAAGCAAATAAAAGGCCTTTTATTTGTGTATAGAGATGGTGAAGGAGTCCAAGATTGCTCCTGGTTTTAACTGTAGAAACTTAGGTGTGCCACTCAGACCACTGCGTGCCATGCTGTAGACCTCTGCATTCGCCCTGATCCATGCAACCTTCTCTGGAAGTGAGCCAGGCAACAACCTTCCTGATGCTTTAGGAGTAAAAGAAAATAACAATAAATATAAAAGTATTATTCCTGCAAGACCGCACACTTGGCCACTCGTGGAGGCCCAGCTGCTGGTAGTGGCCCTGTGCTCTGTGCAGCTGTGACCATACCTTTGTCCAGCTCGGGGACCTTCCTGTGTGCCACCTTTCAGTTCAAGAGAGTTTTCCCTGAAGAGCCCCAGTTCCATGCCTTGAAAAAGGTCCCTATATCATTTTCTCCTCCTATTCCAGTGAAACTCTTCACCCACTGAGCATTGAAAAATATATTGTTCAAGAACATGGTTTTCACGGGAAAATCTCAAGGAGCAATAATGCTCCTATACCAAAAGCTGTCCACAATAGTGGAAAATTTAATAGGTCTTAAAAGAAGTTGGACAGTGGCCTGACCCCTGACAGATGCTGCTGTGTGTTGTGTTCTGTCTGGAGGAGTCACTCTGTGCTGCGGCCGTCATACCTTTTGTAGGTACTTTGAAGCTGTGGTGGAAGTAGAAATGCCAAGGATAGGCCATGGAGGCTGCTTGTGTGGCTGCTGACAGGTGGAAAAAACACTGGAGTTACACACTGGGGTTTTTTTTTTTTGCCTCAAAGCTTGCAATTTCTCAACTGGCAGATGAAGTAACCTGGGGAAAAGACAAAGGAACAGTAACATAAGCGGAATATGCCTGTAAAGGTTTCCTAGAGAGGGACTAATGCAGAACAGAAGCTATTTCTTCTGCAAGTTTCTACAGGCAGATTATATTCTTGACCACTCTTCAGTTCTCATGATAGCTGGAGTATTTTAAAACACTGATTCTTGGAACTGTATAATAAGAATGTCAAATTTCATTACAAAAATACGGTAAAACATGTTTATAGCCTTCCTGACTGCAGCCCAAATCTTTTTGGGATGGCCTGAGTAAACTCAAATGTTTTTAAACAACAGAAAACAATGGCAATATTTTTTTTAGTCTTGGGATTAACATCAAGTGGGCAGTACAAGAATTATCAAACCTTTATCATCAGTAGTGCTAAAGGCTCTTGAAGGATATAACCACCTCAGCAGTTATGTTTAATGTGAAGTGTGGAGAAGAGAGCAGCCAGTTCCTTTCCCTAGTTATTTAGGCACCATTGGTGATATATTTGTGAGTCTGTATATTTAATATAAGCTTTGATGTTTTCCCTTATGCATCGTTTTATTATATAAATAATGTCCTTGTTTCTTGGTGTTTGCTGTTAGTGTGTGCAAATACATTCATCTTTTGTTTCACCCTTCCCTAGTGACCTGTTACATTTAGTTATGGGATATACAGAAAGGAAATAATTAGTCTAACTTTGATCTGCCCTTGAAATTGCACTGTGCTTTTAAACCACTGTAGAAGAAGAAGAAGAACAGTAAGTTTGTTTCTGCTCTCCTCAGCAGCAAAGCACAGAGTAAACCTAAGCACTGTAAATTATTGTATTATGATAGCCTAAAGAGCCACTTTTTAATAAATGAGTTGTAGATGGAAACTTTTCTTTTCAGCATGAAGATGCTGCAGATAGGCCAGTGGTGTGCCAGGAGCTCCTGAACTATGAAATCAGAGGAGACCATTGGATCATTGCTTCCAAGCACTTGTGTGGATGCTTGTTTCATCTCACTCCTTTACCTTCATCTAGTCCCTCACCTTAATTTATTTTTCCACTTTTTAAGACTGAAGCTTAGTTTGTTGGTGATTCTTTTCTTATTTTTTTTTCCTTTCTTTTTTCATCTTTGTGTTCTGCTTGGCACTGCATGAGCAAATTATTAAAGCTTCCCTGCACCAAGGAGATCTGGGAAGAAAAAAAAAAATCTGCCAGAAGTTATTTGAAATGGGCTGTGAAATTTGCAAACTATTACAGGAAAAGCAGGTATAGTTTTCTGTTATGGGAAAAACAGGTATAGTTTTTCTTTTCAGATCCCCATAACCTAGAAACAAAGCAAAATTTGGGTGATAGAACAGAAATGCAACAAATTTAAGATTTGTTTTTTCCAGTTGCTGATGGTGAAGGAGAGCCTTGGGTCCAGCCTATGGCCATGGAATTTGCACTATGTGTCCCATCTAATTAATTAACTATTAGTTAGCCTTTTTGGGTTTTTTAAACCTTCACTTATTTCCTAGTGTGTGTTGTTTTTTGAGACACTAATACTATTAAAAGTTAGGTAATAGGACAATAGGAAAGAGCTTTGTTTCAGGTCGTATCTGGATCTTGTTTTTACAGTTTCTTTTACTGCTCAGAAAGAACAGAGAATAGAAAGAATTTGGAATACAGAAATACAATGCCAATTTCTCCTTCTAATCCCCTTAGTCTGCTTGTGCATTTACTCCATGTGGCTTCGTGAGGGATTGTCCCAGTGCAACAGAAAACTGTCTTGGTGATTCAGTAAATGGCCCCCCTACACTGATCCATGAGAAAGACTATTTGCTGTCAAAATCCTAAAAAGGCTTTCCTTGTAGTGGGTTTTTTTCACTTTTTGGGTTTTTTTTTTTAGTTTTTTTTTGGGCTAGACAGCTGTTGAGCTAAGAATACCCAGAATTTTTTTACAGTGGATGTGAGCATTTTACGCCTTAATCTCACCTCCTTTTTCATAAGCAAGTCATCTTCTTTGTCATGGCTCCAGACCTCAAAATTCTAGGGTTGTCTTTTTTTAATTGTGCAGTGCTCAGGCCAGTGAAGTTGTGATTCATGATTGAATGATCTTTATGTTCCTGTAATACAAATAAATGGTGAAAATGGACTAGATTTACCAAGATGTTGTTTAACCGGCATGGGCAAAATGTGAAATCAAAGTCTTTGTAGTGAGTCATAATTAAAGATTCCACTGTATAGTTTGTACTATTTTTATTTGATTATCTATTATTCCTGTGTGATATTTTCCCAACCAGTGCAAGTATTTTTGTTCCTTTTATCTGTTAGCTGTTTTTCTGCCCAAAGCCATTGTGTGTTGTTCCTTTAAGACGACATCTCCTGTGATGTACCCCAGAGCTAGATGCAGTAGTATATAAAAGTGTCTTAACACACTTCACACTATCACAGTGCTAAATTATTTAGGTTTTTCAAAAGGCATTTAGGCCTTTGCTGAAAGAGTATTCAAATGTGTACAGCAGTGGTGGTTATTACTCAGTGTGTGTTTGTCCAGAAATGCATATGAAAGGTAGAGATGTTAATTTTAGTTTCCCTGAGTCTCCCCGGCTGGAAACTGAATGTAAATCTGAGTATGTATCTCTCTCTTGTGTTTTGCCTCTAGCAGCTTTTAGAATCACAAATGCACATTTTTAATGACTAAATGTAACATTAACAGAGACCCATTCTGCCCCAGTTGTTTCAGCAGAGAATGGACTTGCTAGACTGCTTTTAAGTAGCCACATCTACCTAATCAAGGTTTTCCCCTTCCCCCTGAAAAAAAAAAAATTAAAAAGCAGAGAAAAATAAGATTACTCATTTCTGTGCAGGCTTCAGAGTGGCAGCTGGGATGTAAAGTAAGAGGTCATGGTGTACGGCTGCACAATAGACACTTTCCTCCAGAAGCTGGTATTTTTGTTCAGCCCTACTAGAGGGGTGGGCAGGAGCTTGTCCAGTGCCCCTGGGGCTGGGACCCAGTGCAGTGTCACAGTGGGTAACCTGCTGCATTCTCTGGGCATGGGTGGAAAACACCACCAGAGGTGGAATGCTGTACAGGATGAAGGGGTATCTTTAAGTTATATTTTTCTTCCAGGTTTTAAATAAATCACTGCACCATTTTAGGGAAATAGGAGTGAAACAAAAATATTTTGGAAAGCCACCTTAGCCTTTATGTTTTGCATTTCTAGACCCCCTGAGCACTGTTTTGCTGGATGTTGGGGCTGCAAGTGCAGGCTTGGCAGCATTGCTGCTGTGTACATGCTCCTTGCAGCTGGCAATTGGAGCTGGCCCTAGATGGTGGGATCAGTCTTGGGCTGAGGCACCTGGGAAATGAGCAGCTTTCCCACATGGAGATTGTGGTCCAGCATCGCTTTCCTCCCCCAACATGCTGCAGCAGGGAGCTTGCAGCTTGTACAGAGCAGGAGGATACTTGGTGTTATCCTGCCTGTACTTTCTGGCAATTTCTGCAAAGAGCTAGCCTATGGCATCTTGCTCCTCTGTGAGGAATGGGTGAATCTGAGTCCTGTTGAGCAGGCTTTGGGGTTTGAGGGAGTCCATAAAGGGAAATACAGCTTGGCCATGTGGCATCAGGTCCTGGTGCCTTCCCATTCCTTTCCCATTAATGTGAAACTGGGATTCCTCCACCTCAAATGAAGTATCTAATGTACATGATTGAAAAAAAGAGAAAAAGTACACTGCAAGATTCATGTGAAAAAAGGCAGAGAAACTTTGGATTGACCCAAGGAGAAGGGCAGTTCAGAAAGATTTGCAGCCAGCTGGTGATGAAATAAAGCATGAGGAATCGTCCCTTCTCTATCCCAGCTGAGCCGGCAGGCTGGAAGGTTTTTCCTGGATGGCTGTCCTGCCAGCTTGCTGAAAGGAAGGCTTTCCAGGAGGTCAGTGCTTTCATGCTGCTGCACCTTCTGACTGATGTGGGGAAGGGAAGAGACCTGAGGCGAGAGGCAGCACAACAGCTTTTAAGGGTATGACCTTAGAGGAAGAGGAGTTGGAAAAGCCAAAGATAAAGACAGCCCAGAACATCCTTAGGGCTGCCAAGCCTAAAATTAGACGCAGGCTAGGCTTTGTTTTCCTTGCAGGCTCACATGCCACATGCGTCTTCCCCCAGCTGGCCCGCTCCGTGAGGACGGCGAGTGCTGACGCCAAGGAGCACTTGACTCCCTGGGAATAGGTTTCTTGTGACTTTGTGTAGTCCCCATCATCACACAGTGGGAGCAGGTGGGCGACACGGCAGAGCTGCTGTCACGTGCGGGCACACGTGGTGTGGCGTTGCTGACAGCAGCTATCCTGGGACTGTTGCTGTTGGCAGCCAAAGCGTTGTTGACTCCAAGGAGGGTCAAAATTATTATTGGTGACCACATGAGGTATTAAGTGCAGGGTTGACGTAAGGAGTCCATGCACAGAACACAGCTCACCGTGTCACTTAGGTGGTGGTTTAAAGGGTGGGCAGTAGATTGGGAACAGGCACTGGAGGGATGCTGGATACCATATCCCACACGTGTGTTATCACCCTTCCCTTAAAGGCGGTCGCTTGCATTTTGGCAGGGCATCTCTGAACAGTTATGCCCGAAAACTCCACTTTTGCCAGATGGAAAAAAAAACCCACAAAATTGTTTGGGCATAGCTTGGCCATTCAGGGTAAGCCAGAACAATGTGTAAAACTTGTATACTTGGGGCTGCACCAGATATGGTTGGATTCTCATGTCAGTGCGTTAAAAGGGAGCAGTGTGACCATATAGCCACTACTTTTTGAAATGGTATATCTCTTAAGAAGACATGCTGTTAAACCAGACTTACTCTGTGAGCTTTGAAACAGGCTTAATTTTATTCGGAATTCACTTAGCACTGTTGTATTCACATTATGCAGCAGAAAAGCCTGTTAAGATATGTGCTTGCCAGGGAGTCCTGCAACTGAGCAAGAGCCTTTCTGATCTCTTTGCCAGGTTGTTACCAACTCTGCATGCAATTTGGGCAGTTTTGGAGTGTATAAGTACAGGTAAATCAGACTGCAGTAGTCTCTGCTAGTCTCTTTGGCATCTCTGCTAGCTGCCGTACAAGGGATTGATCAGCTCAGGACATTTCAAGAATGCGGAGTTTCGTTTTTCATTTTGCTTCTCCCTGCCTGTTCTGTTTTGTCCAGCCGCTTAGAAAAAGCAGTGGTTTTCCAGCTGCCTTCTTTAATCCCCTTTGACTGAGCTGGAATTTTAGCCAAGCAGTACCTACATTACAAGAGGGGAGAGGCACTGAGTACAATGCTGCACTAAGGGTTTTACGCTTGTTTCCTTGGTTGCTGCGTAGCCAGGATAAGTCCTAGCCATTTCTCCAAATCCCTGTGAATTTTTCTTTAAAATGAAGTGATTAACTTCTGCTGTAAACTTCCCCTTGTCTAGGGCATCCAGGCCTTGTGCTGAGCTTGACAGCATTCAAGATCTCCTGCCCACATAGACTATTAGGTTCTGCTTATCCTTCGTTTCCACTGCCTGGTGAAATATTAGATAACGGGGAAAGAGCTTATCTTACATGCGTCTGAACTGACAAATATGGCAGCCTTTCAGTAAAAAGGCTAATGCAGACGAGGCCTTTTTCCTGGCTAGAATAAGAATGAGGCCGGCGCTTGTCTTCTGCCGCTGACAACGGTCAGATGCATGCGGCATGATTTCCATAGCATCCAGACAGTCGGAGCACCTAATATCTACCTGTCTAGTCAATACATCAGCTTTGCTGGAGCGGGGAGCTGAAGTTTGTCATTGAGGCGGGTTTCTAATGCAGCACGAATGGATCTTTCAGCTGTACTCCAGGGTAAACATTGTAAGCCGTGCAAATTTATTTACCAGAGCTGACAAATAACTGTGTCAGTCACTTTTGTTTTCTCCCCGAAATAAGATATTCTTTATGAATGCCCTTATGGATTTAATTTTTGCAGCTTTGTGCATGGGGGAGGGGGAGGGGGGAGGACTTCTTGCTGTTTGAACAGATTAATATTAGGGTTTTGTTTCGCTATGTGTTTCTGCACATGAAAATTTAGTTTGTGTTTGGAATCAATAATCTTAAAGGTCTTTTCCAACCTAAATGATTCTAGGATACAAATAACCTTCAGGTGGAGCCATTTCGGGGGTAACAGTTTGATGGTGGCAGCTGGGAAACGCTGTCCTGATAGGAATGTGGCGGGGAGTTTGGCTTAACAGCACAGCTGAGAAACTTTGCTTTGCTGTGCCAGGGCTACCTGGAGGGGCAAGAGGAGCAGGAAGAGGCTGCTTTGCACACAGGGTGCTGAGCAAGGCCTGCTACTCATTTCAGAAGTTTTTTGGCTCATCTGAGACATAGGGCTGTGCTTGAAATGTAACACTTCCATTTTGAGAAAGAATACTCACTGTTATAATGTGGCATATTTCTGCATTGCATTCATACAGATATTTTGGGAAATTGTTTTCCCAGCTGTAAATTCTAAACTGTACATTTGCTGTTGAATTCTAAGCCACCAGCTAAACCCCAAAGTGTCTGACAGCCCAAAAAGCTGGGGATCTAGTGGGAGAAACTGGTGTCCTTTTTAGAAAAGAGGGAATGGAAGTTTATGGATGGCTTTCTGCAGTATGGTGAAACACAAGTGTGCTCTGCATGGAGGAACTGGAAAGAGTTGTTAGTTGGGCAAGCCAGACACACCTAGACAGCATCTTGAGCTGCTGCCAGTCCACACAGGGGGTTTGGATCTCTTCCAGGCTTTGTTCCTGAAAATAAATTGTTCAAGATGGGAAACTCTGAAGATTGCATTGACCAGTGAGCCATGCTTCTGGGTGTGAGCTTTACGGGAGAGAACTCAGGTTTCGGATTTGGGCTAGAGGCTCACAGAGAAAAAGAGGCGCTCAAACTTTGGCCTGCATTTCATTTGTTTGCAAAAGGTGTCTACAATTTTTTTTGTGTGCTTTTCCTTATAAATGGGAATTATTTTGGCCTCAGAAATTTGAGAAAGGGCTTTGATCTGATTATTTAGTTTAGCTATTAGCTTGTTTTGTATCCACAATTTATATAAAGAGATCACCTCTGTATCTATTCCACAGGAGTGAAGAAATTAGGTAACATGCATAAACCATGCATAATATGTAAGACAATGGATGTATGCTAACTATTATGTTATTTAGTGCTTTGATAGCCATGTTGCAAAACAAATGAGGAGGTGGGGATGTCTTTTGGAACAGAATATGCTGCAGTGCCCGCCTTGATCTGCATTAGACATCTGCACTGTGAAGTACAAGCGATGCTCAAAGACGCACTGAGAAAACAAACGGGTTACAGAACTGTCGTGTTAGAAATGACAAGATGTGTAGGCAATGGAGAACCTAAAACTGCTTCAGTTTCAGGCAGGATGTTAAAGTATTAACTGAAGAAACAGCAGAATATAGCAGGAAAGATAAAATATGAACATTCTGGAAACTGGGACTCAGTTCTTTATGTGACAAAAATTCACACTGTGCTAAAAAAAAGAAAAAGGAGCAATTTTATTTCTCTTTTTTTTAGCAGAAGAACAGGCCCTCAAAATTTTGTGATTTAACACTGGGAACCACAACTCTTACCTCTAATACTGGGAACCACAACTCTTAACTCTAAGAGTTAAACCCTCCCCCCACCTTCACCCCCAAACCTCAAAAGCAAACCAACAAAAAAACCAAAACCCAAAGCAAAACAGAAAACCACCTTTCTAAAAATTTTTAGAGGTGTTCAGGTTGAAGTTGGCTTTGGGTAAGGCACCTACAATGAACAAAAAGTCTTAGTCTGAGCTTTCAGAGCAAGAAATCTGAGAGGAAATAAAGAAAAATTACCAGAGTCTTTTTAAATTCAAAATGTCTAAGCTGTTTCTGCCCAAAAAAAGGATAGATTGAAGCTGAGAGCCAGTTTGGGTTGTATGACAGATTCATGCTTCTTATAAGCACAACTTTGGCTTGAGCAATTCCCTTCTTCCTGCCTTAGGTGTGTAAACCAGAAACCAGATGCATTAACAGCAAGATATTCAGTGTGTCTAAAAGAAATCCAGGATAAACTCTGGAAAGGGTGTGCCTTTTCTAATTCACTTAGCGAAACTGTGCTAATATGATGACATGCAGCTTTCAAGGCAGGAAATATGGCAGGTAAGGTATTGGCAGCACCTCAGCCTCACCACCCTGAGTGTCATACGGCAATATTTCTCAGACTTTATCCATGAGCCATCAGTGATCTCTCCCAGGAGACCCTTTGGAGTACCTACCACAGCCAGGGGATTGGATCCCTGAGGGCAGAGGTGGCTGGGAAGCTGTTGCTGCAGGGTATAAACTTTATAAGGGAAGCAATTGCAAGTTTGTGCTGCGCTGGGTTGAGACTGTGGAAAGCAGGAATGGCGTGAGATGTACAGGGAGTAAATACCGCCCTGCCTGAGGGCAGGGGCTGTGTGGCCAGGCCTTTCCCACGTGCTGCACGTGTGGTCCCCGTGGTGTGGTGTGCCCAGGCGTTGTGCAGGGAAGAGAGGGTGCACACACGCACACAGGTGTGGGGTGAAGTCTGGCATACAGCGCGTGGGGGAGGCTGGGATGCCGTGTGCAGGTGGCCAGCACATGCCTCTGGTGTCAGATGCATCCCAGACCCCGCGTGCTCGCTGGATATGCGCTGTGCTGGCAGGCTGCACACTCTCACAAGTAATTTGTCTGGGACTTATGAATGGCAAAAAGCCTGGTCTGAGCTGCTATGCAGATCAGGATGCCGGCACCCTGAAATCCCGGGCAAATCCCCTTAGCGTTTTTGGTAAATCTGCATCTGGGATTTAACGTTGTGACAGCACATCCTAAGTGTGGTAAAAATAGCCTGTCTCCCAGCAGTGCAAACCTGACTCGCACCTCACAGTTAATGGGTGAGCAGTCAAGGCTGTTTCTGGAATCATTGCACGAATGCGTGAAGCGGTGCTGGTGGCAGGGAATCACAGAGCAGCACTATAAAACGCTTGCCTGGCTCAGGCCGATTCTCTGCAGCTTTGACTTAAAACTCAGCAGATCAGAAATCTAGCAGAGACCCCTGATCCCAGACTGGAAGGGATGATGGAGAGATCTCTCTGCCTTTTGCTTCTCCAGAAGGCTTTGTCTGCCCTGGGTTTGCCTGGGGGCAGTCTGGAAGGCGTGCTGTGTGGGCAGCATCCCCTCCTAGGCTGGGCACAAAGCTTAGCCCTCTCCCTGAAGAACTTGAATTTATTTGGTTTTAACCCTTTACCTTAATCCTAATGAAAACCCACATTTTATATTAAAAATTAGGACTGCACCAAATGTGAAGCATCAGTAGCTTTTCTGCCCCAATGGGGTAACATGGAGAAGTGAGAGGGAGGGGATGTATTTTCCCCGCTCTGCATGCACGCACAGGAGATCACGGTTTCTCTGTGACCCTGAAAACGAGTATCTTACTCTCAAAACTTCCTCTCCAACAAGTCAATTCACCCAGAAATCCTTGCCCCACCTAAATGGGGTGTAGTGTTATCTCTTTAGTGGGCTGCACAAAAATGCTACCGGTGAGTCAGTACAACGTCGGATGTGCAGTTGTACAGAGTGGGAATACAGGATGAAGTAGTTTGAAATGCAGCCTCATCCAAAAATACCAGCCAACCAACTGTAAGATGCATTAGCTATCATTTATCCATGCGTCTGGTAAGATTTCAAGCAAATTTTGGCTTTGCTGTCACACACAGGAAAATACCATTGCAGCCCCTTGGGACCAGCCTTTTGCTAATTGGGAAAAGGCAGCCATCCACTTACCCCTGGGCAGATTTTGAAAATACATCTTTGTGATTTAGGTGCTCACATGTCATCTTCAAAAGTGGCCTAGCAGTCCGAGTGACATATGGTACTGATAGTGGATGGTGTGTGAAGACTGAGGTGAGTGAGGCCGTGCTCTGTGGAAGTGTTGTGTAGGTGCTGCTGTGGTACCCAGACAGAGAAGAATGGAGATGACAGGCAGGAAGAGCTGAAGAGACTTGCCTTAAGTCACTAACAGGTCTGTGACAGAGTTAAGGAGAGAATCTCAGCCTCGGTCTGATCTCATAGCTAGTAGATGATGCATCTCGCTAAGCATCTATGCCATACCTTGTATGCAGTCATGTATATTCTGTATGCAGGGTCGTTTTCCCTTTCTTGGTACCTGAAGTCCTCCTATGAGACACTTCAAGTTTAATTGTTTCCTACCTGATTGAATATTATGTTAGGGCTACAGGGAAAAAATGAATGGAGGAGCAGTGTTAGAAAACATCTCTCAACCATCACTGAGACCCCAGCTCTGTCCTGGATTCTGTTCAGAAACATCCATCCTTCTGACTGCCTGGGCTCAGTAACATCACAGTAGAGTGGGACTCTGCTACTCCACATATGGCTGCTGGTTTTGTTCCTGGCTCTTGGCTTCCATCCTGAAATGACAGTGTCATTTAAACTGCTTAGAAATACAAAAGTTAGCCCGCGCTTACACAGGTTACAAGAGGTTGGTGGTCCTCATGATAAACGGTCAAGCTGTCTTCCTGTCACGTGTAGTGTCTCAGAAGTGGCTTGAGTTTGTAGATACCATTAATTCTGCTGAAAACGAGAATACTGTCATACTGTCATTCCATTGGGTGGGATTGGTCTCATTTTATGTAAAAGAGATGCAGATTTAAGCTTTGTATTGAGTTGCTAGGTTGCTGTCCATCAAGCAACGTTTGGAAATCATTTTCTTAGAAGCTATGCCAGTTTTGACATGCTGCTTTAATATTTTTCTGGCTGCAATAGGGCAAGACATAGAAATCTTATGTTGTCATCACACAGAGCTGCAAAACGTTCTTTTTATCTTTTTTTTTTTTTTTTTTTTTCTTTCTCTCTCTTTCACCCTGTCATATGGAAACCAGACCAAGATTATAAAATTATTGCCCACAAACTGTGATCTTTCTTCTCTTTTGTGGTGAGAACTGACAAGTCAGTGATGGCTTGGTGCTGTTGGTACTAGCTGTTCGTGCCGCGCTCATTTGTATGTATCGGGAAGTGCCGAACTTGGCGTTCCTCTCAGTTGGCACACAGGCTGGTGAAACGTCAGATTTTTAATTGTGATAAAGTTCACGAAAGAAAAAATTATGGCAGATGTTTCCTTTTGTCAGAGCGAACTGAATCATTAAAATGTGATATGATGTACTATGAACAAGTCAATGTAAACACCATCCCTGTGAACATGTCAGAAGACTGAAGAACTTAGACCATTCATGGTAATGTTAAAAACCATGTGGTCTGAATGCTGTATTACCAAGCTTTTCTCTTTAAATGCAGAGCATGAATCTTATGAATTTTTATTGCCTTTCTACAAAATGAAAAGATAACATATTCTGCTGTGGTAAAAATAGCCTGGTAGCTTCTGCAGTGTGGTTGTCGTTTCGCTGGTGGTTTACTCAGAGGTCTGCTTTTCACAAGTAACAGTGAGGTATCCCATTCCCATTGAGTGCTGAGCTTGCTCGCTTAATTTCCTCTTTTCTAGAAGATGTATTTTTGGGAAGTCTTACTCCTTTTCCAGTCTGAAGGAAGTGACAGAAACGCTGCTGCTTGCTGAGGAATGCCTGTGATGATGCGTTAAAACTGGATCCCGATAAGTGGTTATGGAAAAACTGCAGGAAGCATCTGACAGCTGACATTCTCTGTGGACTTTTTCTCCTATTTCCTCCTTCCATCTCCTGCTTGAGGATTATTGTCCACACACTCACTTAGGCCATTAGTCAGAAAAGAAGTGCATTACAAACTTCCTGATACTTCCACATGACCTGAGTACTTTTTATCTGCAGATATTCTTGTTCTTGCTGGCCTAAGAAATCTTGACTAGATTCTGATTCTTATTCTCAGTGTTGTCCTTTCTCAAGATTTTGCCTTAAATTAAATGATTTTCTTAATGCTTCACCTGCTAGAATCAAGTAAGAATGAATACCTTAATTTTGACAGAAAGATCAAGGACACTCTGGAAGGATAAGATCTAGGTGGATCCCACAGGGTTGTTTTATGTCACTCTTCTGATTTCTGATTTGAGAGAGCCTGACTTTACTGTTTCAGAATGCTGTGGATTGGGAATAGATTACTCTGTTATGTCATAAGGAGGGTTACAAACTAGAGCAAATCCAAATAATTTTGCCCAACAAAAATCTCAATCCTCACCTCTTTTGGGGGTGCGCTGCAAATAGAGTGAATGCATTTTGCAGACACATTGAAATACTTGTACAATGTGATCAATTACATTGATTTATTGGGGAAAATTTGTCTTTCTGTGCATGGACATACATAGATTGTATGCCAGCCACGTATTTTATTTTAAGTGGGCCTGCAGAAGCCAGAAGTAATGAACTTGGTAATGTGATAACAGTTGTTAATGGCAGACCCTCTGTAGCTCTTGCACCATGGCAATCTGTGGAAACGCAGCGTGCTTTTCTAAATTGGCATAAGTTTTTACACCTCTCTTGCACCAGAGGAGCTTAATCCATCGTGAAACCTTGTTAGAAGCTGCGCCATTGTATCCTGAGGCAGATGTGAAATTTGTGTGAGTCACCAATCTGCGATCAAGCTGAAGGAAACTGAGTCTGTGGTTCTTAAGAAAGAAGGTGCCCATTTGGGATGCATTTACACAGCTCCTTTAGTCTAAATCATTAGTGCTATAAACTATCCATTATTGCTAGGAGAAGAAATTTAACAATGCAAATAAAACAAAATACTATGGCAGAGCAATTTTATGCTTGATTGTAATGTTTAATGGCATGTTCTCATAAAGAGATTTTTCCCATCCTTCAGACCTATTGTGTCTGTGACTCACTTGATTTCCGATGGTTTGAACATCCCTCATTTTATTCCTAGAGTTGTTTTCTCTAGAGCAATTTCTGTAAACGTGTTGCAGCATGGGGTTATCCAGGGTTAATTTCCCTTATGATTACACATCCAGACAGCATGTATGGAAATGCTGCAAGACAAATGATAAGAAAACTGCAGGATAAAAGAAAACAAATTCCTTTGTTTTGCATGGAGATCCATTTACCAGTATTAAAGTCTTTCCTCTGCTCACTTTTAAATGTTAACACTAGCTTATATTGGCATTGTAGTTCTTTAAAAGCATTATTTTTATGTCATCACTGACCTCAAATTTTGCATTCTGTTGATTGCCTTTGTTCCCCTTATCTCTTTGGATACTTTTTCTAGGTTCTCTCTTCATTCTTTACTTTCCGGTACAAGACAGCACCATCAGTGAGGCAGAGCTTTGTATCTCTAAACTAACTGATTATATTAATGTCAGAAATAAAATACAGCTCTTCACATTCTACTTGTATTTTTAGTACTGTATTGTAATCCTGGTTCTGCTTTCCCTTCTTATCTCTGTTCTGTCTTGCCCTTAGATTTTCTTCTTTTTTTAGACCAGGGTTGCTGGGTTTCCTTCTGATCTTTCTGCACTGTCCAGACTCTTGAAGTCTTTGCATACACCATAGTCAGAAAGTACGAAAATATTTGATAGTCTGTTAACCTGCAGTCGAGTGCCCTTTGTTTTCCTTTCCTGGCTGCCAGGGAGTTTGCTGGCAATTGAGATTTATGGAGCGAATAATCCACCTGGCAGGATACTCTCTGTAACTGAAGTATGTTCTTTAGTGGAAGAATGAACGTTCTTTGTGTGTCTAAAATACCACTAATAGCTTATTTAGCAACCTATGCTTCTACAACAGGGCTTTCAGTTTTGTGTTGGAGGTGGATTTTTGCATATGCTTAATTCTAGCATCCATTCTAATTCTATCCCTCATTTAACTTTCATCTATTCCTATGGCAGGATAATGCATGATGTGATCTCTCAGCTTTTTAATGTGGTCCTTAGTGCATTTCTTCTAGCTCCTGCTTGAAAAGGAAAAAAAAAAAATAATGAGGGATGATTCTTTCCTGTACTTGCTGGGAATTGCCTGGAAACCACAGGGAGCTTAGGCAGGGTAGTCATGCTGCAACCAGAGACTCCACAGAATCCAGTACCAGGTACTAATTGCAAGTACTGCTGGGAGAGCTCTGAATAATGACAGAATTAAAAAAAACCCAAACAAACAATATTGTGATCCTTTCTTGCCTTTCTCCTTACTTAAATAGCTTATTTTTACACTTAGTTGATTTGAGCTCAAAATGTGACAAAAGCTGTGGAATGTGATCAAAATTAGGGATGGAAGGAGGTGCAGTATTTTCAGCGCAGCTGATTTTGTTCACTAATTTTGGACAGAACTAAATGGCAGATTGAAGTAGCAACAATTAAAACACATGGAAGCCACTGTATCACAATATTCACCCTGATGGTGAATACTTCATCTCCTTGGGGATGTTTTCCTGGTCTGAATAGTCCAGGTTGATTATCTTCCTCATATTTACAGCTGCCTTTCCCTGCCCGGAGCTTCTCATTCCTCAAGCATCAGCACCAGGAAATTCTGTACCTGTTTTTCAGCAGTGGCAGGGGAGCATCAAAGTTACCAGCAGTGTAATCTCCAAGGTAAACAGGGCCAGGGCATTATGCTCACTGTACCATTTAACCCTGCTGGAACAGACGACTGCAAATTGCCTATGTCGAGCCAACATGTGAGGACTAATAGAACTGCAGTGGGGATAATTCATAAGTAGATTTTCTCACTCACCACTGTAAACAGAGCCAGTGCTAGTCAGGTCTGAAACGGTGATTACTTTTAAATCAGCATGTTATAATTCAGTGTCCCTGACTGAACCCTCCTTCCAGTACACGAAAAGAAACCACTGCATGTGTGGACAGCACAGGGATCACTCAGGCTGTGCAACTAACTATGCATATGAAGGACTGCTTGAATTTGCTAATCCTTCCTATTACTGCAGAGTAAAGAACAGCTTTAACAGGGAGTTAATTTAGAGGCCTTAAATACTGCCTTCTTCTCTCCACCAACTTTACTTCTTTTGGGTTGTGTTGCTAATCTCTTCACAGTGCTCCCATCTGCTTGTTCCTTGCATCTAATCACATTAAACGAAACATAATACCTCTGGATACATACTGCTGGCAAATCAGTTACTTGAGTTCACTGCCTATGAGAAAAGCAGTTTTTCTTTCCCTCGGTTGGTACCCTTCCTCTGTATCTTTTCCTGACAAATTTAAACTCCAGATTTAATCAGAAAGATGAATATTTCCCCCAGGTGGCAGTTTGAGAGGTGGGGGCATGGGCATTCAATGGGTGCATCTGCAGTTGCTTGAAGCCTTGAAGACTTGACAGTGCAGGGAGGGGGAAGCACCTCTACACACACACTGTCCAGGTTCCCCAAGTGAGTGACCCCAAGGGGCTGGCTGCAGGCAGGAGGAAACAATCCCTTCTTGTCCACTTTCAAGACTCTGGGTTTTCTTGTACTCTTCAAAGTAAGGGCTAGCCAAGAACCTGCCCACAGTCAGTAATGTCTTTAGAGAATCAGAGAAAAAAAGGGAGAAGTAGCAGAAATGCAAAACTCATACTGAGAAAGCAGAATCTGTCCAGTTTTGGTCACCAAAGCATGACTGTTTCTTTACACTTGAGATTAACATCTTTGGTAACAGTAAAATGAAAAAAAGAATCAGGTTTTGTTTTTGTGGGTTCCAGAATGAGTCTTTCATTTTCCCAGTAATGATCTGAGGAGACAGATCAGTGAACATGTCCTTCATAAAATTTCACCTGTTACCAAGTTTAACTAGCCCTTGGTTTTATCATTAATATGCTAGACTTCTAATGGCCTGTGGAGAAGCATTATGACTCTGTGCCAGAACCTGCTTAAGGAGCTTCAACCCTGACGCCAGAGCAGCCGTCCTGCTCAGAAGTCATGGTGGAACCTGCTACTTGGAATTTTAGCAGGAAGCTGGGCCCCCATTTTTGTTGATAGAGAAGCTTATATGGGCTCTCTGGCACAGGACTTAATTTACATTTAAAAGTTTGTGATAAATTCTTAATAAATAGATGATGAGCCAAATAGTGTACTGAGGACGTTCTTGAGGATGCTTATCAGGTGCACTACTTATGGATACAGAAGTCTGTAACCATTTTGCAGTCATTGTTCCTGCACTTGTACAATAATAGTTGGTGGGTTGAGTATTGGACTAGAGAGGAAGTGTGTGTTAGTTATCAAGTCTGTGTACTGAGCCCCCAGTCTTGCCAAAGCAATTATTTTATGTCATGGGTTAATGCTCTTCAGGAACTGAAGACTCTAAACATCTACAGTTCAATTGTATGAGTAAAGGAGAGGCATTAATACCAATATATTAATTTGGTTTGTTTTCTGCTTTCTTTGTAGTCTTTAAACTGCACTCATCTGAAACCAACTTCTCATTTTAAACACGAGATTGGGGAATGATGTATGTAGGTCAGTCTTTGGCTCAGAAACTTTGTCTTACAAAGTCCTTGAAAACAAAGAGTTTGCAACAGAAAGGTAATTGACCTCAGCAGCAGCCCTGTACACAATGAATGGGTATGCCCATAAACAGCTGTGTTTAGAAGTCTTGTCTGTTGAATTAATTTTTTTCAAAGTAGTTTCAGGACAATCAGATTGTAATTTTGAAGGTGCTCCATATCTGATATCTGTACTGAATTACTTCTGTCAGCTGGTAACAGTGCTGTACTTGGTTAATACTCCACTTGGACAAAAGCATTCCATTGACATATAATTTAAACTCATTCTGCTCTTCTAGGAACTCTCAAAGGATATTTATTTACAGTCCACAATCACTGTCCCCCAGCTTGACTGTTGTGTTTGGATTGAGGCCTTAGACCTTGCAGTATCAAGCTGAATGTCAACAACAGTTTAATAAACCCAGACAGTGGGGATAGCCTGTAACCAGGAGAGGGGCCCTGCTGTGTGCTGTGGATATATATAGCAGGATATGTCTCCCTAATATTTTTAACCCCCTGGCTCTTCATAGTGCTAGCTTGATAGGCGACTGCAAGCACGCCCACTCCTCTCAGCCTCTTTCCCCTCCTGGCTTTTGCTCTTTGACTTTGAGTTAGGGCATCTTTTTATTTGAGGCTGGTCCATGGGATTTACAAACATGAAAGGCATGGGTCTGCCTCCATGGTCAGTGCCAGTCCTGGGGGACCTGTGCTGTGCGTGGGGGAGAGCAGTGCTGGTGTGAGCTGAGCTGAGCCAGCCACAGCCTGCTGGGAGAGGGCATAGAGCCTCACCATTGCTGCAGCCATCTCCTCTGCCTTCAGGAGCTCCACGGCCCTGGCCGTGTGGACCAGAGAGTGAACTCGCTTTTCTTGTTCACCTAAACATTCTGGTCTTATGCAGAGTTTTGGGAATGCCACCATAATCCAGGGGAGTAACTAGGAATGGGAGGAGTCTTGGCCATGACGGTGAAGCCAGTATAGGAGGAACATCCTGGGAGTTGAGGAACACGGTGGTAATGGTGCTTCCTAACATGGCACAGACATTGTGGGACTGTGCTGCTCCTATGCACAGTGGCAGCAGGGACAGTCCTAAGTCCCTCCTGCTGGCCTCCGTTGTGGTGCTCTGAGCGGGAATACAGGTGGGGACCGGGATAAGGAACCCATCTGGCAGTGTTCATTAGCCAGAAAGGCTGGCTCAGTGGCAGGGCTGGAGCAGGCATAGGGGTTCAAAGGGACCAGAGGGGGTGAGGGATAGGCAGAGAAGCTTAGGGGCAGGCACGGAGGTCCAGGGACAGCAGAGGGGTTC
Source organism: Argya squamiceps (assembly GCA_037834095.1). Lineage (NCBI taxonomy): Eukaryota > Metazoa > Chordata > Aves > Passeriformes > Leiothrichidae > Argya > Argya squamiceps. Next base: position 98,202,536 of record JBBMKD010000102.1, on the reverse strand, counting down.
ACTGGCAGGCACAGGGCTTCAGGGGAAAGCAGGCACTGCTGGAGCTGAGTGTTCTGCCAAAGAAGCACACATGCGGCTGGAGCCCGCTGTTCTTCTTTCCCCTCCTTCTTTAGATTTTTTTTTTTTAACTTGAGGTTACAGGCTTTGTTCTTTCTGATGGTTATGGTTTTATAGTATAGCTCCAGGATGCGACTCCCTAATATTTTATGCACACGCACACACACGACTGCCCGTGAAACTTCGGATAAGGAACGCGCGGCCGCGCAGCTGGCAGAATCCCTGGATCACTCTCGCTGTCAGTGTGGCGCTGGGGGCGAGATTTGGTCGCGGTGCCCTTTGAAGAGCCCAGGGCCGGGAGCGCGTCCGGCCGCGCGCGGTCCCGTCCCGGTGGGCGGGGCGGGGCGGGGCGCGGGCA
>JBBMKD010000102.1:98146293-98201487 GCA_037834095.1 Argya squamiceps | reverse complement strand
CTTAACAAGACAGCGGTGAAGGATGCGCGGTTAAAAGACCTGTTGTTGGAAAGAGGTACCGGCGCGTCCGCAGGGGCAGGGACCGCGGGATGCGGCCCGGGGCACCGCACAGCCCGGCCCGCCCGGGAGCGCTCGCCGGCGGAGCTGCGGGGTCTGTGCGCGGGAGGAGGCTGGCTCGGGGTGACGGTCTGGTTGTGCTGCTGATAGTGTTGCTTATGTCGCTTTTTCCGAGCTCTTCTGGGAAGGTGATTGGTGATTTTATTCAACGTGGAGTTAGTTGCCTTTTCCGTGTTGGGCGTTTACCCTGAAACGTTGTGTTTGGTTTTAGTTTTTTTTTTTCCCCTGGAGATTTTTTATTAGAAATGTTGTTTCTTTCGTGTAGAGAAACGGATATATTATGAGCGTGACAGGCTTGCGGTAGTAAAACCAAAGCATTTCTCTTCCTGAAGCTTTGCCAGGTTTCTTTCCCAGTAAATTTACAGGACAAGTGGGCAGGAGGAGATGCCTGTCTGGAAGGCGGTGGCCCTTCACGCCTGGCAGGTGTTGGGCTGGGGACGTGGTGGGGGCCGGGGTGACCCAGTGCCTGTCAACAGCCGCTAGGAGCTATTTAAATGGCCTTGATCACTGCCAGCAAATACAGACCGCTGCTGCAGTCTGCCTTTGCTTTTTATTGCTGCTAACGTAATGAGCAGCAGCAATGTCGCTCAGGAGGAAGAAGAGATTTAAAATTATCGTGCTTTCCATTGAGGAAATCCTCTTTAACATCAGTGAGGTGTTTTATTGCAGTTTGGTGTTTACAATGTAAACTGGACCTGGGAAATCCCATGTGCTCACAGCTGTGTGCTGTGGTTTTTATTTTCTTTTATTATATGGCCATGTTTTAATCAAACATTTTCAAATTATTCCCTCCCACGGGAAGTGGGACCAAATCACTCATCTCCAAGGGAGAGGTACTGTCCCTTGCCGCTGAAATGCAGGGGCCTCGATAAATTTAGAAGACTCTGCCCTTGGCTGATAGAGAAGTAACATGTCGTTCTAGTGATCTGTGCATTTTAGGAAAGCCTGAATCAACCTTGCTTGTTTTGCATGTTGTGCCCTTTAGCAACAGTCTCTTACTTTGCAGTCTGAAGTGTGACGTGGACCCAAAAAAAGTTTGGATAAAGAAACCCTTTAGTACTTCAGTCGCCACAGAACGTGAATTGCAGAGGTTGTCAACTGTGTAAAGGCTGTGTTCTGTGTTTCTGAGCCAAGAAAAACTGACTTTTAACTTAACTGTGGTTTGGGTGGGTTTATTTTTTAATTAATTCTGTTCTTCCGGCTTTCTGATCTTTTGGTGCCGACATTGTTAACTTGCAGTGACGCAAGAGAGGGGAAAAGAAAGATCGCTGCCCTGCCTGTGGGGTTGATAGCAAAAGCAGAGCACAAAGCACTGACTAACCAAATTCTTTGAAAATGTTGGTGGTCTTAATGATGGGTGGGAAGTACTTAACAGCAAAGAGTGATAGAGTGATAAAGTGATAGACGTATTTTTGCCCTTTACTCTTTTCTTAGTCTTAAGTAGGCTTAGTTACTCCTCAGGAGACGATTGTAGACCCCTCAGCACCTTGGTGCTGTGGCTGTGCCTGCCAGTGGCTTGTGACAGACAGCCGGAACTTGGCACCAGCCCTCACTGGACACCAGCACACTTGCAGCTCCTGTCGTCTGACGTTTTGTTTGTAAGAGATCTTAGAATAATGAAACAGCCTTGAGTTTCCTTTGGGTCCTCTGCTGGTTCGTCTTGAATTTTGTGTTTGAGTGGTGCTTTTCTAGCTCAGCTTGGCTGTTGTGTCTGCACAAGAGTTCTGCTGCCACACAGAAAACTGAGGGTGGCTACAAACTAGAGATGGGGAGGAAAGGGGCTTGTTTTCTGATAGTTATTCTGTCCTTTCATTTTTATATGTCATCTCTCTTTCCTTGTTAGCTTTTTAAAACAGAAATTTAATATCAGCTCCCCAAAGTTCATGTTTTTGCATCTAAAACGTAGTGCCCTTTTTGGAAAGTACTGAAACTTGAGCAACTTAAGCTGCTTCTTTGCTTTTTCTACCAGCCTAGCAACCAAAGACCTCCTCCCATTAACTGGAGTTGTCTTTCAAGATGAGAGCATCCCCTGTGAGCAATGCAGTTTCCATAGAAATACCATCAACTCGGTAACTCCAAAGGGCAATTTTTCCTCTTATATTGCTCATCCTTGCTGCTCCAGTATAGCCAAAAGGGTGTAAGAGTGACTCATTTCTAAATATACTTAATATTTGTGGTATAGGCAGGGCTTCAGATAAGATGATGGGTTCTGACGGAGTTCATTGTAATTGTATCTGTTGCAACAACCAAGGCCCTGGTTTCATTTTTAACTGTGGTGGAACATATCTTGTTTTAGAGTACCAGAACTCTTTTTAGATTTTTACCTGACTGGGAAAGTCCTAGAAAATTTAGCGTTTCACTAGTTGGAGAGAAGGTAGTAATTGAAAAGCACACTGCATGTAGATTCAATATGCTTAAAGTTTTCCACTCTAGTTAAATAACTTTCATGCTATTTACTTGATAAAAAAAATTAAGGGTAGTGTGCTAGAGGAAGTGTCCTGATTCCTCTCAGGCTTTGAAGCTTATGGAGCCTTCTGGACTCTATTGGTATTACAGGTGACTATTAAAATAAAGTGGGGTTTGTGTGTATGTGGTTTCTTTTGTTTTTTTTCAGTGAAATGGTTTTGTCCAAAAGGTTCATCTGTGGTGTTTATGTTGAAGAGTTATTACCTGTGGAAGCTGCAGAGAGGGATCACTAAGAAGCTTCTTAGTTTTGACCTGCAGCCACTCATGCTGATCAATTTGCTCTGGCAAAAATTAAGTAATTTTCATACTCTTTAGAACAGTTTTCTTCACAAAACTTTGCAGAATGGACAGCAATAGTGTCTCAAGCCAGATCTATCTCAGAGAAATACTGACGGTCTTTTCAGGTTGTTGTTTTGATGGCTAACCTTCTGTGTGTTGTTGACACATTTTCCTCTTTTTGTTTCAGCTGAGCTGGAGTTTGTTCAGATCATCATTATAATCGTGGTTATAACTGTTATGGTGATAGTGATCATCTGCTTGTTGAACCATTACAAACTCTCGACACGCTCCTTTATTAACCGGCAGAGCCAAAGCAGGAGACAGGAAGAAACTCTGCAGACGGTGAGTGTGAGCCCCTTGCACCAAACTCCTTTTCCTTGTGCTGTGTGGGCCTCCAGCAAAGCTTCCCAAACAACTCTGGTGCAAGCAACTGCTGGAAAAACTTCTGATATTGCATTTAATACTCCCTGTAGTTAGGTCTTTTGCCAAAGTTGTATTTGTCAGTAGAAAACAAATTTGGAGTGCAAATTTAAGGTACACTGTCTTTGATTATTTTTAGACCCCGCTGTGTTTTATGTAGCCTGTATTCATTTTGCATTTGGAGGCTTAAATGTGATGTGTTTGCTGCTGTAATTTTCGAGGGCAGTGCGGAAGGGGAACAAATGGAGATTAGCTGGGCTGCAAAGATTCAAAATACACTTTCCATATATTGTCTGATACCCTGGAGTTTTATCGCTGTTACTGTTCTGTGAAGCTGCTGTGGCTGATGGCTGGATCAAAACCACTGTCCCAGTAAGGGCCCAGGTGTCACAGTACAGAGCAGCTGTACTGTAACACCCAGGAAAATGTAATGTTTGTTTCACTAAAACAGCAAGAAGAGACTAGGAAAAGGATCTCTCCAAGGACCTGGTGTGCTTAAGATGTGTTGTTAGAGAGTCAAAGGCTTAAGAAGGAGTCTCAGTCCATACTTGTTAAGACTGTTTAGCCCACCCAACAGTAAATGGGCACCTAATTTGCCTTATGAGCCAGGAGTTTGCTGGGTGGGATGCTCTGCTCCCTTGTGAGGGTTAACCACAGTGTGTCCATGACCTTGGGATATCCCCCACAGGCCATGCAGTGTCCTGTGGTGTTGCAGGGAAGTCCTTTCTTCTGATGTGCTTTTCCCAGAGTGGTGCCCTTGGCCTCTTTGCTGACAGCGATGGCCATGTATGAAGTCACCTTTTGATGCATTGAATTCCTGGTAACAGTGTTGAGTTCACAGCTTCATTTTGCTGTCAAAAAAAGTTGGATTCTAGCTGAGAGATGTGATCTCATAGTGGTTTACACCAGTTCCAACTCTACAGTCTCACCTTTTTATCCATTCCAGTCTTAGGTTTCTTCCCTCTTTGTGCTCCTTAGGCAGCTGCCAAGGTGATGGTGAGAGGCCTCAGGGGGTTGCTCTGGCTGAACACTAATTGCTAGCTTTTTGCTTTTGCTCTTTTTGTTAACAGTTAGATTTCAGCAGGGGAGGCAGCACTGACAGGGAAGGAGGCAGAGATGCCACAGTGGCTGCTGTGGAGCTGCCTCCCCAGCAATCCTGGCAATTGGCAGCTCCCCCCTGAAAGTCAGCTGTGCAGTGTGACAATGCAGGGTTCCCAGAGCTCCCTTAGTACATCACCTGTGCCATTTTGCTGGGGTGAACTACTCTTTCCTTGGAGGCTGCAGGGGGAGGAAAGGATCTGCCTCATTGCCTGGCACTTCAGTAGTGTACAAATGCTTAGCTCTAATTTGGTTACAGATGAAACTGGAACTTGTCAAACTTTAACCTCGTGGACTTGACGGGAAAAATTGACTAGATTAATTTGAATGTTGCTTTGAAATGGACACTGTAATTCAAGAACCTCAACTCTGTCTGAAAAGTGTTAGCTGTAATTGTTACAGATGCCTAAAATGAAATAGTTTGAGATAAATTAAATGCATTTTCATCTTCACGAATCTTTAAACTGTAGTAAGCTGTCAAATGCATGAAATAACCCATTATTTCCTTTGTATGGTTCATTACTATTGTCTGTTATCAGAGGAAGTGATTTTTTTTTTTTCCTCTTGGGCACAAGGGAGAACACTTCACCTTCTTGGGAAGAGGAATGTGTAGTTTGGCAGCAGGGACTTGGGAGCTGCTTTAGTACCCAGAACTGATCTTAAATAATTTTTAAAACACTGACTCAGTATGATGTTTCAGTATGATGTCACCATTATAAGTAATGATAATGACAGCCAAGTGAGCACTTCATGGGAATTGAGGGGATGGCAAGAATCAGTTACTAATTCTTCTGAAAGCCTTTGGTATAGGTTTGTCATCACTATTACTCATCTGAATTTCTGATAAGCTGCAGCTCTTCTTAGAAGAAGGTATACTTGTGAGGAATGGGGATTTAGAGGACTGAGTTTAGATGTCAAAAACTTTGAATTTTCCTTTGTCTCAGGTGTTAGAAGGAAATTCTGATAGAAACTGGCCATGCAGTGCAAACCTTAAAAGCAATGTGCAGAGAATGAGGGTCAGAAAACTGAAGTGCTCTGTGGTGAGAAACTGTGTATGACCAGTCTGTTCTTATTGTCCACAGTGGAGTGACTTGCACAAGATAATAGATAGTGTGAGTGGTGAGATGCAGGTTATACACTTCTAAAATTCATTTTTTGTGCCAGGCAGGCCTTGTTCTGTGTGCACATGCTACTTAAGTGGATTTTCTTGCAAGGGAATCTTTTTAATGGTATATTGACTCTGAAAACAGATATAAATGTTTGTTAACGACTAATATCTGAAGAAAATATTATTGTGACTTATGTCTTCTTTTGGTAGAGAAATAGTGAATGGAAATAGAGGAAGTTCGGACATGTTTCTTGAAAGAAGATGACAAAGCAAATTATTTGACTGTTGGCTAGTTCGGTAGTGAACTCTGAAGTGAACACCCTTTCGTGTGACCGAGGTAGCAGAGGTGTATCAAAATGTAGAATCCAGCCTTTCTTTTTTTTTTTTTTTTTTTGTCCTTTTGTTACCTTCAGTTTTCTTTTTCCTTAAGCCTGTCCTATTTCTACATAATCTTGCCTTCCACCGGCTAGGTGGTGGCTGAAATACACAGGTTTCTGGCCTTGTAAAGACCAACTCTTGAACAAGTGATCTGTCTTATTCTGATTCTTCTAAAGAATATAATAGGAGTGATCAGGTAAATTGTCTACTGCCTTTATTACCAGCCTCACACCTGTAAAACTCATGGGTTAGGCATCAGAAAGAATGAAACAAAAGATATCAGTGGATTTCTTTTTCTGCTTGAACTTCTTCATGGTTATACAAACAAAAAACCTCAGAACAAACACCCTCAAATAAAACAAAAATAGGATGATGAGAATTTTAACTTCCAGGACAAGTTAGAAATTAGAATGTTGAAAAGATTAAATCAGTGCAATCACAAGTGTTAACATTTGAAGTAATGGTTGAAGGGTTGTTGTTACATGCCTGTTCTGTAAATACACTTCTCTGTGTGACCACCAGTTCATCTTTATATTTTTTCTTTATACTTCTTTTCATTCCTCTGGGGTATCACCTTCCAGTCTTTCCCCTGGTCTTTGGTATTTTATTACCTTGGTTTATTTGGCCAAGGCCTTAAGCAGATCACAGCCATGGGCAGGGCAAACACAGAGTCCTCAGGAGCAGTGGGTGCTTCTGCAGTGCTGAGGATGCTGCCTGCCCTCTCATGGCAAGCCCTGCCCTCTCTTAGTGAGGATATTAAACATTCCAATCCTGTTTTAACATTAGCAGAAATGAGTTTTGGGGTCATAATTATGAGAGGTGGAAAGATGCTGAGTGATAACCATGTTGGCGTGAGCCTGCAAGGTGCTGAACAGTGTCTGTATCACAATGGATAAAACATTGAACGTTTCCTGCTGCTGACTTATCCATCAGCAGTGTTGGGCTTCACAGCTGGGAGTAAGCCAAGGGTTGCAGAACACCTGAGAGGGATACAGAAGCTGTAGGGTGTGGAGTACACCAGGAGCATGCCCAGGGGCTGCTTCACTTTGAAACAACAGAACCTCTTGTGTGGGAGCAACTGATGCTACTGGCAGTGCTGGGGGATTTTGGGGCAGAGCCATGTGGCAGCCTTGGAAAGGCACATCTGTGGACAGGGTCCATGTGTCTGATATCCAAGGGGAGATCAGTGTTGCTGGCTCTGCCTTTGTTTACCTTGTGTCAGGAGGGCACTATTGCTGGTAACCAAAAGCATCCTGCTGGAATGTAGGGAGCTGCAGCTGAGCTGCTGCTGTGGTGCTCTGCTGTTTACTGGGACAAAACAAAGATAAATCTTGCTTCCCAATGATTAACTCTTAATGTCATCACCAGTGATTTCCACGGGGACATTGAGGGGAAAGCGATTAACTGATTTACAGAGAGGTACTTAATGAGCTTCTGATGTTCCTAATTTCATTCCTTTTCCCTATTCTGGTGTCTTTGCATTGTCTTCTTTTATAAAGTAGATGTTGAATGAGTGTGGAACACTTGGACTGCCCCAGGCCTACTCCTGGCAGCAAATCCCTGCATCCATCACACAAGATGCTCACCCTGACCAGCCCCTGCCTCCCAGCACCAAGGGCAGCATTATTGCTCAGCTTAGTCAGCTTGCATTAGAACCTATGTTGGGAATGCCACTCTTGGATGCCAAGCTCCAGGAGCACAGCTGTAAAAAATACTCCCCTCTGCCCTGTACCAGCTATTTCAGAATAAAAGGGGAATGTCAGGAGGGTGACAGAAAATACTCAATAATATTGACAGCTCAGGGATTTGTCAGTAATTTCAAATGTTAGTCTTTCCTGCTGGTCTTTTAAATTATTTCCTACTGGCATTGGCATTATTCTGTCTGTTCCCTGCTGGTGTCCCTGGGCCACTCATTCTCGTTTTCTTACTGACATATGCAAAAGAAAGAAAATCCCACTGGGAACAAGAACCCAGTCTATAGCCAGGAGAGTGTGTGAGTGCTGTAGACCGCCCTGCTCTGCCAAATCTTTTTGTTTGTCCCAGTCATCATTTGGCAGGGGCTGGATGTGCACTGCATTCTCTTGCTGTCTCCTTGAGGGACATGGGCTCACCTCTCCTCAGGGAGTGCTGCCAAGAGGCACAGTGAGCTTGGCTGCTGCTCTTTGAAGTCTCCCACAGTAAAGTCATTATATGTTTAATAAGGGCAGGATTGTCCATGAAATCTGCAGGTAGGACTAGAAGTGAGGAGAGCTGGCTTTGGGTGGCACCTGACTCAGTGTTGTGTCACCTTGGGCAACTTGCTTCATCTCCAAACAAAGGAGGAAGGATAATGGTACTTTATTCCCTTCAGCTGAATGAAATGAAGATTACTTAAAGTGATGAAGTGCTATGAAGTTGGGGAAATAAAAGTTTTAAAGCATTAAGTAACAGAAATAATTGCAGTAAGTGGAGGGAGGCAGATTACGTGTGAGAGATTTGGCACCCTCTCTAATTCTCAAGTACTTCTCCTTGGTACTGTGCACTGCTCTGTTAGCATCACCTTTCCTGCCCATGAGGAACAGCTTTTAAAGGAACCAGCAATCCTGCTGGAATACTCATCATTCTTTTGGGGACAACACAATAGTCTGTTTTGCTTGTGTTTGTTGCTGTCTTTGAGGCTATGCTGGTCTCTATCACCCAGGAAGATACGGGAAGGGATGAACCCCTGTGCCTTTCTGGAGTGTTTTCAGCAAGCCACTGCCTTCATGTGGTGTAAGGTACCACCTAGGGCCAAAATCAGAAACTACACTGCTATCTGGAACATCTCACTTGGAAAAGAAGTGTGTGTGTTTGTGTGTGTGGGTATGTTTCTGTATAAAAATAAAATAAAAAGCTGTGTTAAGGGGAAAAGGGGGAACTTCTTAATAATTGTGATGCACTTTGGAAAGTGAAAAACTAACTTCTTCTCAGAAAACATTGTTTCAGGCAGAGTTCTATTTTGCAGAAACTTAGTAGTAGAGAAAGCCTATAAATCTCCTTAACAGTCATCAAAAAAAGAAAAGTATGGATTATATGGGATTGTCATGGTTTAACCCCAGCTGGCAACTAAGCACCACACAGCCACTTGCTCCCAGCAGGCTGGGGAAGAGAATCAGGAAAAAAAATGAGAACTGAGATCAAGACAGTTTAATAGGGAAAGCAAAACAAGGAATTCATTCACCACTTCCCAGGGACAGGCACATGTCTATCCATTTCCAGGGCATCGGTGCTCCATGGTGTGTTACAGGGACTTGTGAAGACAAATGCTCTTGCTCCCAAAGTGCCCTTTATTTCTTCTTCCCCTGGCTCTACATACTGATCACGATGCCATATGGTCTGGAATGTCCCTTTGGTCAGTGGGATCAGCTGTCCAGGCTGTGTCCTCTCCCAGCTCCTCGTGCACCCCCAGCCCCCTCTCTGGTGTGGTGAGGTGAGGAGCAGAGAAGGCCCTGACCCTCGTGTAAATACTATTCAGCAATAATGAAAATATCCCTGGGTTATCAACATTGTTTTCCTCACAAATTCAAAACATGGCCCCATACTTGCTGCTATGTAGAAAATTAACTCTATCCCAGCTATAACAAACACAGGGATCCTTTTGCTGTATTACAGTTTGAGGAAAACTTTTTGCTGAGTGTAAACTTTTACCTATAGTGTCTCCTGAGTGAGAAATCATTCTTCTGGTAAATGTCTTTCCTGCTGGCTCTCAATGGGCTGATGTTCAGCTGAGGCAGTGGGATGACAGTGTGTGCTCCAGAGTTTAAAAATGTCCTCAAAAAGTTATCTTCCTACACTGTTTAATTCTAGAGACTCTAAAGCTTTGTAAAATTTGAAATAGTAAATTGTCCTAGGCTTATGGAATCTCCTAAGCTCTAAATATTGAGTTAAATTATCATCACCATGAGATAATAAATCCAGTTGAGTGACTATTTAATTAAATGATGCTGCTATTTCAAAACCTAATCACAAAGTTAATTTCTGTAAATTACGGTGAAGCCCAAAAATGACAATGGTCAGCAAAAGACATAGGTGGATCCCAAAGATTTCTCCTGCTTGGTGTTACTGGTAGGTGCTAGGATTTTCATTCCAAAGCCTAACCATGTTAAAAATGAATACACTGTAGGGAATGAATGCATAAGCTCTCTCTCCCTGTTAATTTTAAGTATTGAAGCTCATGCCTGAAGTCTCTTGAACAAGGAGTGAGTTGAGGTGGCCTAGCTATTGGCAGTCTGTAAGAAGCAGGTAAATGAGGTACCGCCCTCATCAAAATATGGGTAAATTGCATTTGCTCAGGTTTAGCCTTGTTTGCACATACCTGATAACTACTTGTACAAATCCCTAATATAAATACAAATGCTGTCAGTTCTCATCTGATTTTCACTGATAAGAGCACAGGGGAAGCATTTTAGCTTCCAAAGGAGGGTCTGTAAGCACAAGGACAAGCAGAGAGCAAGAACTAACACTTTTTCTCAGCATAAGTCACCCCGGATGGGTCAGGTCAGCACATTATTTCCTAAATCTTCATCTTGGGATGGAGTGGTGTAGTCATGGGGATATTTTTCTTTTGCAGTGCTTTCTTCTCATCTCTACCTTTTGCCATCACCCCAAGATGAGTGGAGTTGGTGGCCACCAACCCTAGGGTTAGGTGGTATCTACCCAATGCAGGGAAGGGGGAATTTCCCTTAAATAAAGACTTGAGAAAGGTAGGGGGTAAGTCTCCTGTGGTAGATGCAGTGATTTCAGGAGGGCAGAAATTCTATGTTGGATCAGTTAGTCTCGCCTTGGTGAGGTGAGAATTCTGTGCTGTGTCATTGGGCCAAGCATGGTGAGGTTAGTCTGCACGTGTGAGTCAGGTATTTTCCAAGTGTGGGCATGCTGAGCACAGGTTACCCAGCCATCTGCTTGGGGAGTTCTTCTGGCTCCTGGGATACAGATCTTGCTGGGGGTTGGCTGCTGCCAAATTATTTATTCAGTCTGCTGCTCACTCTGGGGGAAACCTTAGGGAAGGGAGGAGCTACAGGTGAACTCTAGGACATGCTGTCACAGGAATGATTTTGTTACATATCCTTGCATCCTAAGGATCTCGCAGCCTCAGAGTTCAACTGCATCCCCAGCTGTTTACCTTCTCAAGTAGTTATCCCAGAGTGGGGAGAGCTTTGGGCTCCTTTGATCTCATCTTGGTGTGACTATCCCAGTGCCGTGGTTACACTCAGTGGGATCCCTGTAGCAGCTGCAGTGCCTCCAGGCAGAGCCTTTGCTTGTTTCTGGGACTTGGGCATCAACAGGAGAAGTAACAGGCAACTCCTCTCTTCTAACAAGTTATTTCTGTTAGGCATGGCTGGGAGCAGATCTGGGAGTCTTGGCGCAGTGAGCAGGTCCTGTTCCATCTCCATGCAAGGAGCTTTTCTCCATATGCTGCACCATCTTTCTCAGCTTGTCTTACCCTCTTGCCTTTGGGGAGATGAGCCCTAGGATGGAAGGTTGTTTCCACATCCTCATCAGCAACTCCTTTTCATAAGGGAGATGTAAATGGTGGAGGTAGATTTTCTTTCTTTCTGGGTTGGCTTGTTGGTTTTACCTTCTTTCCTCTCTTCCGAGCCTGTGATTCAGGAGCAGTTAATTGAGAACTTTAGCTTTGACTAATATGTTTTTCACACAATTGCAATAGATTTGGAGCCTGTTGGGTCCACTGCTGATGACCTGATTGCCTTTAATTTTGCAAACATACCCTCAGATATTTCAAAATGAGGGCTCCTGAGTGCTGAAGGAATGGAAAAGAATGTGTGTACAAGTATGTATATACATGCATGTGTATAGTTCCACAGTTGCAGTTTCTTCAACTGACAGAACCTTATCTAGGCCCTGAAATACGTGAATCTGCATAAGATTTGTCTTTCATGTCTTTGCAAAGGAGAATACTTGAGGAAGTTGTAAATAATTGCAATTGTCAGCCTCTCTCTATCTTTGCTCTCTAAAGCTACAGAAGAGAAGTGTACCAGCTTTGCTATTCAGAGCATTTCCCTTAGCAGCTGAATCCTGTGGCAGAGTCCTCTTAGAGCAGCTTTCCTCTCTGCTGGACTCTCCTGACAAGATCACAGACAGCTTTTGGTCTCTGAGTGTCATGATGAACATCTCGTTGGGTCTATTTTTACATCTGAAATATGTTGAAAGATGCTATGGTGAGAAGAGGCAGTACAGTAAGATTTGGAAGCAGTCTATACGTGGTAATGCTTTTGGGGACAGTGTGCATTTTTCTTCCAGTTCCTAAAATTTCTTATGCCTGTAAAACTTGAATTAGCATCAAGAAAATAGTCATGACTATACAATATTTTGATTTTCTCTTTGTGCACCAAGATTGAAGTTCTGTGCTTTATAGCTGCTCTGATACGTTCTTTTCAGCCTCAAAATTTTCCAATAAAATCATTGCGGGAGTTACTGCTACTCTAAACAATTACTTGAGAAGAAAAATAATGATACACTTTATTTTCCCTTATTGACATACTGTTCTTCACCCTTTTATTCTGCCTTGAGTGCTGGTACGATGTCAGAATAGCATTTCAAGGCATGAGAGAGAAAACATTTCGACCTGAGAAGGTGGTTGGAAAAGTCGTTGAAAAAGGGGCTGAAACCTCAGCTGCTTTAACTACTGTTCATGGTGGGAATTGGGCAACTGACAGTTTTGACCAGATTATCACTGGGCTTAGTATGTCTGTCACTTTGCTGAGATTACAGACGCCAGGTTTTGTTGTGAACTGTTTTGCCTGTGTGTAATTGGGATCCTGGCTGGCAGACCTTTGTCAGACCTGCCACCCTTGCTGGTTTGGGAGGTGACAGGTACCTGCTCAGCACACAGCTGCTGAGGTGTCTCCTGTCATCTCCCTGTGTTGCCACACTCTCTCAGTCACCACCAGCTCGCTGCATCCTTATGGTCTGTGGGGCTGGGTGCTGTGGATGACATCTTGGCACTTGCAAAATGGACCAAGCTTGATTTGCTTGGGAGCAGAGCTGCTCTTTGCTCATGTTTTGGAAAGAATGGGTTGGGATGTTGCTTGTTTAGCTCCTGGAGACAGCCAGTCCTTAGAAGATGACTGCTGGTAAGAGCTGTGATAATGAGGCAGAATGATGATGTGATGTACTAATTTTTCATTGTTTTCTCCCACATTTCAGGAGGGGTGCTTGTGGCCCTCAGAAAGCTCAGTTTCGCGCCAGGGTGCTTCAGAGGTACTGACAGATTTTTGACTTATCTTCACTAAGAGCTTTCTTTTTTTTTCTGTAATGTATATTTGATTCCTTTCAAAAACATTTTGTAAAAAAAGCTTGCTCAGTGTAGTTCACACTGTCATCTAAGCCTGCCTTAACACGCATTTCATAAATTCCTGAGACCTTTTCATAAAAGAATGAAATTCTGCCTACCTGACACCTCATCTCCATCAGCAACTCCCTGTGTCATAGTAGGCATTCACAAGTAAGTGGTGGAGGTGTGTCTCTTTCCTGCAGTGGCTCAGTAATTTGAGTATTCATTGGAAGCTGGGAGACCAGTTCCTCTTGTTCCTGAACTTTTTTTGGATTTACAACAGGTATCCTATCACCAATGTCTCCCATTTTCCAGCTAGCACAGATCACTTGTCTGTGTAATAATTTGTGGGTGTATTCCTCTGAGTGGTCCAGCTGTCCTGTGACAAGCAGCAGGAATTCCTGGTGGTTTGCCCTGCATATGTGAAGGTCTGGGGTTGATCTGCAGGGATCCAAAGAACAGAAGAACAATCTGAGAGGTCTAGATCTGAGAAGCTGCTGTGTCTGTCCAAATCTGGGCTAGACCGAGTGAGGAGCAATAGCACCTCACAGAGTATCTTGAACACTTCCTTTTGTAAAGCCTGTCCTTCTCCAGCGTTTAATATACCAGGGATGTATTTTCCATCACAATGCAGAAGCTTTGTAGGTTCTCCCCAGAAGCTGAGTTCTGGCTGAGAACTGAGGGGGAGGAGGACACCTGATACACACTGATAGTGAAGGTGTGAGATATGCTGAGCCTTTACAAATTGTACTAAAATGACCATCTGAATTCTTTGGGGATGCATTAACTCTGAGTAGGAGGGGGACGCTCAGATTGCAGCTGAAATTCAGTATTGGGACATTGTTGTAGAACTAGTTAATTATCGAGACTAGGGAGAATTAATTTCCTGGTTTCAGAAACAGAATAATTTGTTTTTGCTGGGAATGTTTTAATGTCAGAAGGAGCTTTGTGGGGCCTTGGGCTTCCCTCGTGCAGCTGTTCTCAGGTGTGCTGGATCCTTCCTGCCCCTCCTGCCTGTTCACCTGCATGCCTGTGGTGCACATGTGCACAGTACCCGCTGGGTTTAACCTCTAAGACGGGTGGCAAAAGCAGCGCTCTCTGTTTTCTCAGGTTGTTATAGAGATTGGAGCAGCCGCGGTGCAGATGTGGAGTCATGCGTGTCTCTCTTCCTGTTTCAGATCATGTACGCCCCCAGGTCCAGGGACAGGTTTACCACCCCGTCTTTTATGCAGCGGGACCGTTTCAGTCGCTTCCAGCCCACTTACCCTTACATGCAGCATGAGATCGACCTTCCTCCCACCATCTCCCTGTCGGACGGCGAGGAGCCCCCGCCCTACCAGGGCCCGTGCACCCTGCAGCTCCGGGACCCCGAGCAGCAGATGGAGCTCAACCGGGAATCCGTCAGGGCGCCGCCCAACCGAACCATTTTTGATAGCGACTTGATAGACATCTCCATGTACAATGGGGGTCCCTGCCCACCCAGCAGCAATTCGGGCATAAGTGCAACCAACTATAGCAGTAACGGAAGGATGGAAGGACCACCCCCGACGTACAGCGAGGTCATGGGGCATTACCCAGGCTCCTCTTTTTTCCATCACCAGCACAGCAACATGCCTCCTTCCTCACAGAGGGGGAGCAGACTTCAGTTTCAGCAGAACAATTCAGAGAGCACAATAGTCCCCAGCAAAGGCCAGGAGCGGAAACCAGGAAACCTGGTCTAGGTGACCCGCCCGGGTGCGTTTGGACTGACGACGGGAGAGCCAAGCAGGGCGGCGGAGGAAGAGCCCCGTGCTCCGGTGCACAGTGTTGTTACGTTTCACGTGGTACAACTGAGTAAAACCAAACGTGCAAACCAGTTCTTTGTTTCTGATTCCTTTCAGGGGAATTGCATGCAAAGCAGATTGAAAGAAATACAAACTTCCATTTAGTTTGTCTACGAGCAGTGTTTCAGGGGTGGGGGGGGAATATATATTTTTTTTTTTTAATAAACTATTTCAATTATTTAATTCTAAAAGTTAACTTAGCACAGAAATTAGGCTTGTACAGCCTGTTTTATACTCACTGAATGGCAGAAGGAAGAAGGTGGTTTTGCTAGATAAATGGGGGAAGAATTGGCCAGTTTGCTTTTTTTTTTCTCCCAGGGTGTGAATTTTTTTAATATGAAACAAAATTCCTGTTCTGTGTGCCAAGGTATAAAGTTGAGAACTTAGATGAATGCAAGGAATTAATTTGTGTTGTGATAAATGTGTTTTAAAAAGTTGCACTATCTTACTGTTTAAAAAAAATATATATGAGGGAACTGTTTTATGTGAAGTTCTTCTATATGTTGTCGTTTCACCTATGGAATAATGATAGAGCCCTAGAAGTAATCAGGAGGACTCTGCCCCCTCCCCCTGGGTTTGCTAGAAGATGGGGACAGGACTTAGCCTAACATCTCTTGACTTTTACAATTCAAAAAATACAGGGACACTTGTCTTTGCAATAATTTGCATTCAAATAACAGTGTATCAGTGAAGTGTCTTGGAGACTTTTGGATGGAAGAAGGCAAATATGAAATCCCAGCATTTTCCATCACTTACGGTTTAGCTATTTTGCAGTGTAGACTATTTCTTTCATAAATGGCAAAACTAAAATTCCCAGATGTGTTGATTTGCATTGATTCTAAGTGCTGCCATTCTTTTCCTTTTCATAATGCCGTATCACCAGTATTTACCGTTCTGTAGGTTTGGTCCTCGCTGTAGCCTGAAATGTATTTAGTCACATATCATGACATTATGCAATAAATTGTATGAAAATGCAGGGTGGGATGTTTTCCCCCTGCACTGCTGTTGAAGTACGTGAGGCTGTTGTGGTTTTCGCTCTCCATTTCATCCTTTCAGATGCTGAAGTTCAGTCCTGGAGGTCTGTCCTGTTGAAGTGAAGGGGACCCTTGTGGCTAAACCGCCCCCATCCCGTGGTGTTTCTACAGCAGTACCAAGAGCACTCGTGGCAGTGGTGCCACATCCCTGGCAGGGACGTGGAAGCACCAGGAATTCTCCCTGCAATCTGTTTTGCTCTGGGCCCTGTTGCAGAAAACCTTGTTGGGCGCATGATGTCTGCACGACACCAGCAGGACTGTGCTCATGGGTGAGGGTGACTCACGTGTTAACCAAGTGTCTGTAAGCCCTGATTTTTGCTATACTGGCCTGGAGAGTAGTTGGAAAGTGTTGCCTGCCTGTGTTGTGGCCTGTGGGGTGTTTCTTCACAGGCTGTTCCCGTGTGGAAGCACGCACGGTGCCGGAACTCAGTTGACAAAAGGTGATAGTGGCATCACAAGCACATGAAAAAGCACAAATTGCACTTAAAATGCATTTTGGAAATGGACTTAAAAGTAAGAATCTTTAGAGTCTTAGCTTGAATAGTTTCTAATATATAGGTGTATGAGTGTGTCATAGACCTTTTCACTTTAAGATCTTTCACTTTTTTGTATTTTTCCAAGCCTTGTGCTTGGTTGTGGGCAGCAGCCACTGAGTGCCCCAAGGGCACAGATGCCCTGGTCCCATGGCTGGAGGCTGGATTTCTGCAGGACTTCTGTACATGAGGGGCTCTGATAACTGAAGTGCATCTTTGATCTATGCAGAGTTTTATGCCAAAACAGTGTGTGTGTGTGTCTGTGTGCATGTGTGTCTTTTGGCCCTCAGTGTAGATTTGTTTTCTTCATAAGGTAATTTGATTTTATTCTAGTTTAGAAAACATTTGAATAACTGTTAGTCTGAATATACAGCTCCATTTGTCTCTGTAATTGTTATTTTGGTCTGAGTCATGCTGGTAATGCAGAGTAAAGCTGCCTTTTATTGTATGTATTAATTGAATGGAGAGATAGAGATTGTATGGTGGGATTCACTTTTTTTTCCTCTCAGATGCGCAGGACAGATGTTTAGAAGATGACTAGGTGGCTTTCAGTCAGCCGGGGCTCTCATCACTGTCTGGTTCCTGGGAATAAAAGCTGTGAAATTAGATTTTTGCAAACAACCTACAAACATAATTTTTAGTTAAAAACAACAAACAAACAAAACCCAACCAGAGGACAAAGCCAGCAAATGTTGGTTTTGGTCTTCAGTGACTTGTCACTTGAGGAGTGAGCCTTTAAGCCAGAGAATGTGTGTGCCTACACAGATTCTGTGCTGTTGCCTAAATAAGGATTGTTTAGCCGAGAAGCCTTCAGGTGAGAACAGCTGGAACTCAGTTCTCGTGGCAGAGCACACCTGGACTGGGCCCTGGGCTTGGGCTGGTTGAAGACCAACTTTTCCCCCATGTGGATCTCAGCAAAGTGAGCCTTGAAGTTGCCTTCTAAGTCACCTCTTGGGAACATACTTTCTTTAAAAACAGCCCTTTGCCATCTTTTGCCCTCTCTGCATGCCAGTGGATTGATGCACTTCCCATTAATATTGTCCAGTATGCCATCTCAATTTTTCTTGACTGAGAATTTTTAGCCTTTTCCAGTTCTTTAGAAAAGATTTGTTTAAAAATAACCGGGTGTTAGCTCACCTAATAGTTGCATCTTCTCTTGCATCTTTGTCTTCTCATTCTAGAATCAGAGAATATGCTGAGTTGGAGGGGACCCATCAGGATCATTGAATCCAACCCCTGGCCCTGCACAGAATGGTCCCCAAGAGTCACACCATGTACCTGAGAGCATTGTCCTAATGCTTTTTGAACTCTGTCAGGCTTGGTGCTGTGACCACTTCCCTGGGGAGCCTGTTCCAGTGCCCAACCACCCTCTGGGGGAAGAATCTTTTCCTAATACCCAACCTGAACTGCCCCTGGCACAGCTTCCAGCAATTTCCTGGGCTCCTGTCACTGGTCAACAGAGTGAGGACACCAGTGCCTGCCTCTCCTCTTTTCCCCGTGGGGAAGTCGTAACTGCACTGAGGTCTCCCCTCAGTCTCCTCCAGGCTGGACAAACAAAGTAACCTCAGGCACTCCTCATATGGCTTCCCCTCAGGACCCTTCATCATCCTCATGGCCCTCCTTTGGATACTCTCTAATGGCTTGATGTCATGCTCTGCTTTCCCAAATGTAATGTGCAGACAGAACCTCTCAGCTCTGGGAATGTAATGACTAGTTTACTTGCTGTAGGTGAGCTTGCAATCTTCTGGTTTGGGGTCTCTTTTATCAGTAAATAGGCTGTTTTCTGATGGATATTAGTGCTCTCCAATGGGAAGTCAGTCAACAGTGTAACATTGAAACACTTTGTTTTTCTGTTTTTTCTTCTCTTGATGTGGTAGAGTATCTGCTCTTGATAACGGAACAGAATGGTAAAAGAAATATCAGAATTAGATAGCACTGTCAGTCTTTACAGGCTTAGAAATTGGTGAGCTCTGAGGATAGATAATTCTATGAAGCATTTATGGAAGACAGGCTTTGAAAAGATCCAGAATTGATAGACTGTATTCCAGAGCCACACAATGAAACTTTGTATAAATTATGAAAGATTTGTGCAAACATTGTAGCATTAATTGCATCGATTTTGCCTCCATACTGATGTTCTGGTTTATGTGTCTCATGCACAAAACATACATCATATGTGTGTGGTGTTTTCTGTGTGATGGATCATATTTGCCTGAATTCTGGTTGCATCTTCTGACTTTGCTCAGTAACTTGTGTTCCCAAAATTCAGTATAGTGATGCCCCTACTTTAGAAATTTTCAGGTTAAAAGATTATTTGTTCTTTTAAATGCACCTTTATGAAATAAAGTTTTGTAACCTCTATCCTCCTGCAAAGACTAATCTTTCCCTTATGTGTCTTGGCATGGCTCTCTTCTTGATGCTAAATATGCTCCATCTTTGGTGTTTTGTATGATCTTTCAGGGCTAAAAAAGGCAGGGAGTTTGGCAAAAGAAAAAAAGAGTTTCTCTCCCAGTTTACCAATGGAGCACTTGGCACTTAACTCTAATTCTGTACCTATGTCTAGCACAGTTGTGGCTGGGCTGCTCTCAGTGCTGGGCAAGCAGACTGGGTGTGATGCTGCTTAAAAGATGTGAGGGTTAGGAAGAGAGGTACCCAGCCAATAGAGCAGCATTCAGATCCATTTCCTGGCGTGTGTGGCATGTGCAGAATTCACAGGACTTTGCATAATAGGATGTTTGCATCAGAGAGGATCTAATTATGCTAGTTCTGATCTTGTCACTGATGAATTCTGCACTTGGGCCAGTCTTGGGCTGATGGGACTTTATTACAACATGATTTTCCCTTGGAAGTATGAAAACTCAAGCATACACCCCCATGTACTAATTCCTGATGGCTAGTAAGGAAGATGTTTGAGTTCCTGCACTCATGGAATCTGCAGAAACCATGGGTTAAGCTGTGCTTCATTTGGTTTTTTATTACTGCTTGCCCACTTCTTCCACCAGTTTGTCCCACCTGGAAGCTGCTTCTGTTATGCCAGATCTCTGAATGTTCTTGTTGCAGATATATTTTTTTTTAAAGTGTCATTGAGAGTTCTTTCTTTCTTCTGTGAATGAGGTGCAGGGAAGGGTAAGGAGCAGAATTGCATTGTTTATTGAGGAATGCAGTTCTTTGTAATTGAGAAGAATTCCTTGTTCTGCTGAAGAGGAGGCTGTCTGGAACAGTGCTGAAGTGGTCATTTCTAGCCCTGCCAGGTAGTGAGATATTGGACCTTAGAACCTGACACTCTGGTCTGTAAGGAATGTTTGAATGCTTTGGAGAGGATTGATTGCTAAGCTTTCTCTGACTTTATCCCTGAATGCTCATGGTAGCTAAGGTAACCTGATTTTGTAGGCAAAGAAAAACAAAATAGTAAGTTGGTGAAAAATAGATATACACATTAATATTTTTCTTTGCCTTCCCCCTTCCATAGATAAACAGTAGGCTTGCTGGCACATTTGAAAGTATCTAGGATTATTCACAGATTCTCTCTGGTCATTACTGTTAAGTCATGTCCATGCACATACCGTGCAAACTCATCCCCTGGCTTCTCTCTGTACCAGTTGCTATGCCACAATCACCTTCCAGGAGTGCTGAATGGCTCTGTGTTGTGCTCTCAGAAACAATGGCAGGTCATTTGTCAAACAGCAGGAAGCATGAGGAATATTTGCTTTTCAGTCCTGTAAATGTCATGGCCTGTGTTTTTATCAGTGGGGGGCACCAGTTCTTGCCTGACACCCAGTGTGCTCATGCATCTTCCATCCAACAGCTCTCTCTCCTTTTGGGTGAGCTTTGAAAAATCTTCATGGTTTGGGATAACCCCAGTGCAGACCTCATGTATTGATGTACAGGAAGGAAATATACTTAGTGTACCCTAAATCTCATGTTTTTTCAGACCTAGCTGATGATGAGAGCCAAGTGATTCTTCTGTGTGGTGGGGTCAGATGAAGTCTGGCTTTTCGTTACATCCTTGCTTTTTAGATAAAGGCTGTCACACATAATTTAATTACACATATCTGGTCTTTTCCTGCACTGTGTTGCCTGCTTGCCAACCAGTACAATTACAACTTTTCTCCTACACTAGCCCCAAATGTGCCAATCATTTCAATCCCTTGAAAGAGGCAGTCTTACTGAGTTGTCTGAGGCCTGTTGAGGCCTTCTAGAACATGGAAAAGTCCCTTGTGAGGGTCTGTTGAACTTAGAGAGGTTTCCTGTCCAAAAACTGTTCTGTATGTTTCATTACAAAGTTCAAGTTGAAGGTTTTGAGAATATGCTAACTGAAAATGTTGGATTAGTTAATATATTGTTTGCCAGCCTGCCTGCAGTAATCAGGGATGTAAATTACTTTTTGAGCCACCTCTGATTGCACTGTTGGGCTGGTAAAAGCCCCGTTGGGCACACTTGCACCAGCAAAAAAAAGAGTAGTTTTCTTGGTACAGCTCTGGGGAATAAACAGAAGCTGTACCACCACTAAGTTCATCATCCAAAACCAACATGAGACCTTCATTGCCTCTTCCCAGCAAACTGAAGTGTAGGTGTTTTGATGAAGTGCTTTGCCACACTATTTAGTACCACAGACATGCAGTGGAGGGGCCTACTGATATTTCCTTGAAACTGTCATTGGCATTAAACGTATTTCAGGGATGCTAATGCTGTTTTTGTAACCACCCAGTACAATTCTCCTGCTTTTGAAAGGGAAGATCAAGGACTCTTTTGTGTCACAAACTCTCCTGGCTCTTACTTCTGCCTTGGTGGTATCTCCTGTTTTTAGACTGAACACAATCAACCTGGGTATTGCTAGCGTTGCTTTCTTGCTCTAAAAGAGCTTACCTTTTTTATGTTGATTAATGATAAAAAAACAAAACTGAAATGTAGGTATACTTCCTCTTCCTTCTGACAGACATGTGATTTACTGCCAGAGATGATGCTATTTTCTTTGCTATATTGCTGCTGCTGCTGCTGCTTTAAGTGGTTTGGTGTGTGAGCTTTCTGAAACAACATGGTGTGTGTAGGAGCTCGTGGGTGACAAAGCTGTCTCTTTTGTTCTTCCTTTCTCTCCTTGGTGTGTGCTTGTCTGTCTGCTGTGGTAGGTTTATTAATAAATTAAATAAGTCCTTATTAGATATAATTTGGAGGAGGTTTGCATGTCCGTAGTTTGTAAGCAACTAAGGTGCCTCATGTTCAGGTCTGAGCAGATAGGAATCCCCTTGCACTCAAGAGGGCCTGATCCAAAGCCTGCTGAAGTTGGTAGGATGACTCTTGCCAACTTCAGAGGGCTTTGTGTCAGGCCTTACACTCCCACCTTTGTTGTGCCTCACTTAAAATGGTGCTTTTTCAGTTGTCTGTCTTTTCTTCTGGTTTTTTTTTTTGTTTTTTGTTTTTTTTTTTTTTGTTTGTTTGTTTTTTGTTTGTTTTTGTTTGGTTTGGTTTGGTTTTTTTCTTTGTATGGTGCTGTGTATAACTTGAATATATTATGCACATATCCTACCCAATGGGTAGAACAAACAAACATACAAAAACAAATAGATGTTAATACTGTAAGATAGTGTACAGATGATACCAATTTTAACACAAAAAAATGGCATAGACTTTGTGAATGCCAGTCTGTGCTTGGTCCTTTTTTTGTAAGAAAGTTTGGAAATGAATGCATACAAATGACGAAAAGTCTATGTATTTTATTTTCCTATTAAATATCAATATAATATCGTAAGGGAAAAAGGTTAAACAAATCCTTTTTGACAAGCCTGTGTATAGCAATTAGTCATTTGATGCATCTTTGCTGTGAAGATTTCTTCTTGTTTTTTTAATGTGTCACTTTAAAAAAAAAAGGAAAAAAACACAAAACAAACAAAACCTCCACAGCTTTAACCTTGCAACTAGATGCTTCTTGTATTGGTTGTTGCCTTGCTATTGCTGAGTTGGACCGGTATTAGTTACTACTTCTCCAGCAGATACGTTATTTATTACTATCCTTGATTACCTTTTTTTTTAAACTTAGAAATGGGCTAAAACTTTTCAAACCTTTTTAATCACATCTTAGATTTGAAATGAAGCTCAGACAAGTGGGAACTGACCCCAAGCATCCCTGCAAAGTCAAAACTAGGCCAATGAGAGTTCTGTGACAACAGCCAACCCTTACTCTGTGCCCACGACTGGTACACCATGCTGCCACTACAGACTGTCCTTGGGCTTGGGGTGTGGATGGACTCACTGGTGACCTGTGCTCTTGCAGGGTGGACGAGAGTGGCTGCAGTTGGTAGCAAGCTGAATGCAGGGTTTGAGTGGGTGCTTTGAGCTGGCAGCTCTGCTGCTGTGTTGGCTTCTGGCAGCAATGGCTTAACCCAGGTTCATATTTAAGATTACAGAGAAATGCTTAGACCTGTTCAAACCCAACCTGGGAAGTGGTATGGGAAGTCATTTGACACTTAGCTTCCTGCCAGGCTCCCTTGGCAGTTTGGTTCTCCCCTGGCATCTCCCCATGTTTGGTGCTCCATTCCTGTGCCCCTGCACGCTCTTTGGTAAAGCAAATACCTCAGGAAAACTCAACATGAAGTTCTAGTGTAGGGACTTGCAGATGCTGTACTTATTTTTCTAAACTGTTTGTTCTAACTATCCCAGGACAGTAGGTGATATAAAAGTTTATTGGTCCGAGACAGACCCATCCTCCCACAGATGGATACCACCTAATCTTTCATGGATACTCCTGTCTATATGTAGCTTTTTTATACTTGTCAGGCTTTAACCACAGATGTAAGGTAGCAAGGTGTTGGGAGATGTTTGAGATGGCGTTTTGGTTTGGTTTTTCAGATGATCAGCAAAGCGCTGTGCTAAAACTCAGGGGGCCTTACCCGGGGCCAGTGAAGTCAGTGGTGGGGCTTCCTCTGGTTTGAGTGGGCTTTCAGCCCGGTCCGTCACTCTGGAGGATGCTGCCTTGGGGCACAGTCCTTCACTGCTTCTCTGTCAACCTGAAGCATCTACACCTTTGTCTGTAAATATCTTTTTAAAAGCCCTCACAGGAGTCCTGTGTCTGAATGTTGATCATGGTTGTTTTGGGTTTTTTTTTTTTTTGTTTTAAAGAAGTGTGTTAAGTTTTTTATGGCCAGTTCTGCATCATCATGCCCTTTAACAGGTAGCTTGTATCATCACATCCTTCTGTATGTTGAGCTGTTCTGTCAGTAAGCATGTACCATAGGTAGATATGCATATTTCGTGATTGTCACTTGTTAATTCATTTATTGTTTGTCAGGGTGTGGAGTAATTGTTTCGGAAGTGTGCCTTG
Organism: Argya squamiceps; assembly: GCA_037834095.1. Classification (NCBI taxonomy): domain Eukaryota; kingdom Metazoa; phylum Chordata; class Aves; order Passeriformes; family Leiothrichidae; genus Argya; species Argya squamiceps. Next base: position 98,177,604 of record JBBMKD010000102.1, on the reverse strand, counting down.
CCTGGCCACCTTCACGTTTCTGTTTGCACTGCAGTACCACTTCTGTGCATGAAGGAAGAAAAGCAAACAAAAAAACCCGAGCCTTCACTTGGAAGACTGTACAGAGTAAACCTCCTGCTGGAGGAATCTAGAGTAGGATTTATCATAACAAAACATGCATATTGAGTGGACCAAACACGAGCATGTCTCCTTTTAGAGGCACTAATTTGCTTTGAAGCTGCAGTGGAAAGAGCAGACTATCTATTAAGTGTATTCACAGCTGTGTCCATGCTTTTCCATTTACCACAAAGCACAGCAGGCAGCCAAGATTTTAAAAGGACTATGAGCAGAAGTTACGAGAGCCTCAGGCATCATGGACCTGGACAGCAAAAATAATAATAATAATTTTTAAAAAATCACTTTAGTATTCTTTAACAAAGCTTTTCTACTCATAATATAAAGACTACATAAGCGTTGATAGGGGTTTTATCTTTGTATAACTCTCAATTGCCCAATGCTGCTGTGCTCGGAGCATTTCATGATGGTATGTACATCAGTCAGGCTGTTACACTCGAAATTAGCCATCAAATGCCTGTTTAATTTAGAGTGTTACCCTTTCTTTGTTGTTTCTTGCTAGTTAATTTACAGTGTAAAATGCTTTATTGCTGTATGGATTTTAATTTTTTTTGTATTTCCAACATTGTGGCTTTCAAGATCACATTTTCAACACATCTCTTATTTTTGTCCATTTTCTTTCAAGCTATTCTGAAATATGTACAGCACTATCAACAATATTTAATCTTTCTTTTAAAATTTATTGTTGTAAAACAAAGCTATTAAAAACAGTAAGTCTTTTTACAACTGTATTGGAATTTCTCAATAGCTGTTCATGTGATGCTATGACAAACCTGGCTTGCTTTATTTTTCATTTTTTAAAATTTTATTTTCTGTTTAACACAATTAATTTGTTGCTTATTTTCCACCGTAACTCCCAGTTATATACAGAAAAAGATTTCAACTGTTGTGTATCTGACTCTTTTAATTGAGCAAATGGTGATGTCCTAGTTTTTAGACCTAAGGTCTGTTTATTGCAATACTTTTAAAGGAAGATGTTGCTCTAAGTGCTGTTGTTAGTTTTAAATACAGATTTTATGCTTGTTCTTAATATGCTGTGGTTAAACCATGGCACAAAATTATTAAAAATTATTAAATGCATTTGTCTCCTGTTGGATTTATTTTCCCTTTGCAGTGAAAAAACCCAAAAAAGCATGGAACACTAGAGTGGCCTTGTTAACACAAGTACTTGTCTTTTTCCCTTGCTGTTTTGCTGCTGGCACCCAGGTAGCAGATTGTTAAGGAATCTGAGAGGACTCAATCCTTGAAGCATTATGTGAGGGCCCCGGGAAGTGGATGTCTGATGAGGGTTTAAGATCAGCGTTCTGACCCTCACACTCTGGTGATTAATGCTGGGACAGTTCTGGGTGTTTCTGCCCTGCCCCTGCCATAGGATGGGCTGTAGCAGGAGACCGCCTGTCACACGCTGGAGTTAAGTCTAGGCACTTAATCTGAGCCAGCTCGTGATTTCAATTCCTTTAAGATAACAACCCCTCCTCAATCTCATTTAAAGCCCTGCTGTTGGTGGCAGCCTCTGGCACAGCAATGCTGACTGAGCAGTGTGGGGGAAAAGCAATGCCCTCAAAGCATTGAGTTGAAAAATTCTTTGAAGAATGAAGATGCAAAATATGGCTTGAGGGAGGGAGATTCGCAGCCTGGTTTAAGAAAACTGGGACATGCTTTGGCCAGTGCTTGAAACAAGAGCAGTTGTGGCCCAGTAATGGGAGGAAGAGCAGGATGATACTGTTAGAAAGAAACCAGATGAAAGGTCCTATGAAACACTCAGACTTCTCTTTGGTGATACAGATCTTTGCAAGGTAGATCAAATTGTCCCTGGCTGGCACCTGCCACTTTGCCATACTAAAGCTTAACAAAACTGGGAAAGAGCAGGTAATTTCTGTTCGTAAGTGTATAAAGTGATGCTTTATTTAGCATGATTATCAATAACATAGTTACCTTGTTTTATATTTTATTCCTGTGCTTGCTGGAGTTTGATGTCTGTGTTGCTGCGATGTGATGCTGAGTTTGATACTTCAAACCTGGGGCTTTCTTGCAGGTCTTTTCCAGGAAGAGATCTGCTGTGGGAGCCATGGTCCATCCCACTTCTGACACCCTGCTATGGAGCTGCCTTTACATTCTACTCAGAGAGGAACCAGGGGGGTTCCCCTTGCTGCTGTTCTTTTCAGATGCCTTAGTTCTTTAAATGTTACAGCTCTTTTTTTTTTTGGGTCAAAAGTAACCATATTTATTTTCTACAACCACCCTGAGTTCGCTCTCCTCCATCTAAAGCATTTTAGTTCTTCTTTAGTATTTAGGAAATTGCTAGTTCCTTAGTCCTTAGAAGTACTCTAAAAATCTCCAAGCTTCTGCTCCTCCTCTACTGTCTGAACCCTGAACTCCCTGGAAACTGCATTTTTTGAGCCTGCTTTGATCTTTTACTTAATCTGGTTTTAATTGTATTTATATTTGGTTTATAATATGCCATTCTGTTTGATTGTGTTTTAAGATCACTGCCAATGGTTGCAACTCAGCTGTAAATGGGATGTCTCATCTCAGTAGGGTTACTTTTTTTCTGCTGAAAGATTAATATAGTGGCTGCTGCAGTCCTGTGAAACCTCTAGGTCTGGCTTCCAGGCTCCCAGCAGTATTGTGTCTCATTACAAACACTCTGTTTTTAACATCCCAAACCCTTTTCTTCCAAGGACCTCTCTGTAATGAGACTTCGTTACTTAGACAAAAATTAATTAGGCTTCTCTCATTATCACTGTTTTGATCGGCTGTGCTTTAAGTGAGTTCTAATTAAAATGCACATTTTAAAACCCTTAGTGCTGAATCCTCTTCTAATAGCTCACTTCTACTGCGGTGATGGCCTGCAATTTTTATGCAGTTTGCATTGTGCTGCTTTTGCAAAACTCTAGCATTGACTAAGAAAACTAAAAACTTGCATGATTGGGTTTTTTTTGCATGTTTTCTACATTTTTTTTTTCCAGACTGGCTGCCAAATGATTGCTCCCTGAGAGTGAGAGCCTGAGAATGGGGATTAGAGCTCAAATACTGAATTCTTTACATGTGGTAAAATTGATGAGCTGAGTTTCTCAGTGTCCTGTATAGTCAGTAAACCTACTTGTCCCCAGAAGGTTCCAAAACATAAGGGGGAAGCTATATGTTGCAGTTGTCACTATTTAACTGCCAATTTCTGGTTGCCTTAAATGCATTATTTATTTTGGCAGGACTGCATGATCCATCCCAGGGATACCTGCCACATGGTAAGCCAGTGGACACTCTGCTGTTGCTAGAGGAGGACATGGCTCTCCTCAGTGAAGGGGCTAATCTGTAAATCAGATAAAATATTTTGTATCCTTTAATGATTTTTCCACTATGAAATGTGTTGCAGAACAGCAGCAGAAAGGCGCTGAAAGTATTTTAAAGATGAGGAAACACACATGAAGAAGTACAAGCCTGGTCTCAGGCAGCCTATGGCAGTGCTGGGAATGACCTGTCCCTCACCACCATTCGCAGTCCCTCCACTTGCGAGATACAGTTTCCCTCTGCTCACTTCCAGCACATCCCACTGTCTGGTACAGAGCTATTTTCTGTTTGGCAGGGCTTTGAGCAAACAGCCAGGACATAGCCACCCCTTGTTCAGAGAAAGAGGGCATCTTTTTCATGGAGGCCAAAATGCCACCCTTGAGCCCCCTGTCAGTGCCAACACCAGATCATTCCAGCTTAATTTAACATTTGCAGACATTATAGTGATTGACAGTTGAGTTGAGTGGAAAATTCCAGTTTAATCCTGCTCTGTGTGCCACAGACATGGGCTCAGACAGCTTGACCTACATTTAACCCTGGGCAGCAAGAAATTCTTAGGGGAAAAGAAAAAAAGTCGTTTTCATCTCAAAGCAGTGAGAACATTCCCACTTAATACATGTCCCTGTGTATATGCATACATGTGTAATTGTGTTACAGTGCTGTGAATATTTCATGAGCTGAGCCAAGTTTGCCCCAGTTGGCTTTACTTGGTGAAGAAGACATATAAGTCAAATACAAAAGCACAAGTGTGCTTGCATAGCGGTTCAGCAGGATTTATGGCAACAGCAAAAGGGATAGGAGCTACTTCTTTCCTGACAATGGGGTTATTTTTGTGCTATAAATTTTGCTTATGCTGCAAACTTTGTATCTCTTGGGGGGAAAGTTGATGAGCTGGTAAGTTCAACTAATGTTTTGTCAGGAAAAGCCTAACAGGTAAGGCTTGACTGAGGGACTGCAGAGTCAGTATGGTTTCTTTTAACCCCCTCCTTCTGCAGATCAAAGGTGCTGATAGTAACTGACTGTATTTGTTTTGGGAAGTTACTGGTGCAGTACTGGGTGTCACAGCCTTTCAGCAAGAGGTGCATCGGCAAACATGATAAGCCCTGTGGCTGAGTAATAACTGCATTAACTACTCAGCATGCAAACCTTCTCACCTTCTACAGTCATGCTGTATATTATACCTATAGATAACATGCATGCTATCTCCAGCCATATGCTAGGCCAAACAGGTACTTTACTATAAAATTATGCTCTGTCAGGGAAATGGCATCAGGTGCACTAAAATCACCATTTGACAGTGACACAGAAGTAAAGTGCCTGTCTGCAACAGAACTGTACTCATGCAGCTGTAGCTTGAGTGCTGCTTGTGCACTGGCACTTCTTTTTTTTTTTGAAGGAGATTGTCTGTACATGGGTACATGCTGTGCAGAGGTGTGAGGGCTAGTCTGTTCAGCTGAAGGGCAAATACAGCATCACTGCTCATCTCTCCCTTCTCTCATGTTCTCTCATATCCACGTCCTTACAAGGTCAGGAAACTTTTTTGCACCTATGAACAAATCCATGTGAAATGATAACAGCAATCCAGCAATAGAAAATACACTGTTAGTACATTAGGCAGAACCTTGAATACTCCTTGTATAAAATGACACTGTGTTCTCTTTATTTTCATGGCTTTTATAATCTAATCCAGGATAAAAACTAAATTCAGGTATTTGGCTAACCATATCATTAGTCATCAGTTAGCCAAGGCTGAGAAATTTCCCTTTCTCCACTACAATTTGTCCAAAGGTCTCCTTCCACACAGCTGCCAAGTCTGGGAGGTAGCTGGAGGCCACAGCTGTGTGCAGGCACCTGTTTTTGGGGGAAAGGTGCTCCAAGGCTGCTCTCAGGCAGTGCCTGGATAAAAAGTCAGTGCAAATGCGCTGGTGGAAGTGCTTGACAGTGCCAGCTCAGGGTACTCAGCACCACTTACTGCAGAGTCTGTTCAGCTGAAGGGCAAATACAGCATCACTGCTCATCTCTGCCTTCTCTCATGTTCTCTCATATCCACGTCCTTACAAGGTCAGGAAACTTTTTTGCACCTATGAACAAATCCATGTGAAATGATAACAAAAAAAAGATAAGCGGTAAACTTGCAGCTTGTTTATTTTGAACCTAATGCTGGAGCTGGATTTTGTTTCCACCTGCTTTGTGACCCCAGATGGGAGGTCATCAGTAAGCACAAGGGCCAGGTCAAGGCAGTGTTCACAGGCAGCCTGTGCTGTCTCTCTGTGCCTGCTTTAGGTCACCAAGGCAGCCCATTGCAATTACCAGTATCTGTACCAGCCTCCCAGCAGTACAGTTTTGATTCATATTAAATGTAGGATCCCAACTGCATTTCTGATGGATTCATTCATAATTTCAAGTGGAAATTATATCAGTTTTATGACTTTGTTCTGATTGCAAGAGTACATAAGATTCTTGATTCAGCATGAGTTTGAGAGCACACAGGCTATTCACTAGTTGACAGGCAATGGAATTGACTTGAGAACTGTAGCATGTTTGGGCATTATTCCTAAACAAGCCTGAATATCCTCCCGTGTTCCCTCCTCTGTGACTGTCCAATCAATTCATCGAACTCAAGCCCAAACTTAACACTACATGTTACCCTGTGGGGTTTTGAAATCACGATGTATTCTTTCTACTTAAGAAGACCATAAAAATAGGCAGCTAATTGCCAGGGGATAATTACAATTCTCTAATTATTATTGTTGCTGATGGTAAGCGATGAACAAGGATGAATGTGATGCGATGCCCTAAGCTGACACCCTGAAGGGGACACAGTCAGAGGAATTTGTTTCAACTTTGGCTCCAGCACCATCTTGAGTCACTATTTTCACTCTGGTCTGAGTCCGAGTCACAGCTTTGGCTCCAACCCTGCTCAAAAGGCTCAGACGCACCTTCAGTTTGGGCATTAATTTCAACTGTGACTGACTCTGGTCATGTTCAGACCATTATTTTGACTAGCCCCATTTTCATCATTACTTCAGCTCCAGCCATTGCTTAGGCGAAGATTTCAGCTCCTCTTGGGCTGAGACTTCAGCTGTTCCCCTGTCAGGCTCTAACTTTGGTTCTGGGCCCATCTTGGGCCATGATTTTGACTCGGGCTCCTGCTCAGGATGTGAATTCAGCTTTGGCCCAATATTGAACTGCTGTTTCCACTCAGCTCCATCTTGGTCTGCAAATTTTTCTTCTGCCTGTTTCAGGCCAATACTTGGGTGCCAGCCCATTATTGGTCACAGGTTTGGCTCTGGCTGTATATCACTCTTTGAGCTGGGCTCCAACCCCTGCTCCTTGGCCCTGTCTTTTCATCTGCAACTTGGTATCAGGCTTTAGCTCTGGCCCCTGGCTAGGCTGTGATTTTGGTTCTGGTCCCATCAGGCTGTGAGATCGAGAGCCATCTTGGGCCTCTATCATGTCTCCAGCCCCCCCATCTTTGGCAATGGTTGCTGCCCCAGGACCCATCCTGAGCCACAGCTTTTATTCTGGTCCCATCTTGGGTCACGAGCTTGTCCCCAGCCTAATATAGGGCTCTGACTCCAGCTCCCATGTCTACTCTGCCCTTCCTTGGTCTTTGACTCTGCTCTGCCCTTCTTGGTTTGTGACTTTAGGTCCTGCCTCATATCAGGCAGCAACTTTGGCTCTGGTCCCTGCTTGGGCTGTGGCTGGTGCCAGATTGAGTTGTTAACCTCAGCTTTGTAGAAATATTGGAGTGAGACTTTAACTTCTCCCATCTTTGGGAGCAATTTGAGCCCTGGCAAACCTTACGTTGCTACTGCAGCTCTGGCTCGATACTGGGTCAAGAGCTTTACTTCAGCTTCATCTTCGGCCATAACTTTGGCTCTGGCCATTGTTCAGGTGACTCCTTTGGTCTGCCCAGGCTGGGTCTGACAGGAGGCTTCTGTGACTGGGCCACAGCTTTGGCTCTGGCCCTGTCTTGGCTTGTGACTGTCTCCAGCCACATCTTCATCTGCAACTTTGGCTTAAGCTATTGCTCAAGCCACAAATTTGGCTTCATTTCCACCTCGGGCTCCTGCGTTGGCTCCAGCCTGATCTCTGAGTGCAGTTTTGGTTCTGGATTGGTATTGGGCTGTGACTTAATCTCTGGCCTGATATTGCCCAAATGCTTTGCCAACAGCTTGACTGTAGATCACAGCTTTGGCTCTGGCCCTGACTGAGAGACTATTACAGCTCGTATTTGGGCTGCTACTTCAGCTTCAGCCCCGTGTCAAGCTATAACTTTGGGTCTGGCCACCTCCCTATCCATATCTTTGTCTCTGCTTTGATACTCAGTTGCAACTTTGCCTTTAGTCCCTGCTTGGTTCATGCCTTCTGCTTTCGCCGATTTCAGGCTGCAACTTTTGCTTCTTGGGCAGTGATTTCAGCCCTGTTCCCTGTCCAATGACTGATGGCTATTTTTGAGCCATGTCTTCAGCTCCTGTCCACTGTGAGGCCATGAGTTTGGCTCAGTTCTGGATCAGGGCTTCAACTCTGCTCCAGGCCCTTTGAGGATCACAACTTCTGCTCCAGGCCCATATTGAGCTGTGACTTTGGCTCTGGCCCCATTTCAAGGCACAAGTTTGGCTCCAGCCCTATATCACACTGTCGTTTTAGCTCCAACCCCATCCTGAGTTGTAACATCAGTGATGGTGCCATTTTTGCTGCATCTTTGCCTCTTGCTCAATCTCAGACCACGTCTGTGGCTCTGGCCCCTATTTGGGTTTCTGATTCATTCCTTGCTGTATCTTGGGCTGTTACTTTGCCTCTAGGGGAAATCTTGGGCCATGGCTTCAGCTCCGGCCCCATCTCTAATGTGACTTTAGCTCCATTGCAATTTCAGGCCATGATTTCAGTTCCAGACACAGCTTGGGCCTCTGAGACAGGTCTGGCCTAATACCAGGTTGCTATTTCAGCTTCAGTACCTGTTTGGTCTGTGACAGTCTGTGACTGTGGCTAGGGCTGGATAGCAGGTTGTGGATGTAGCCCCATGTTGGTCTATGGCTTCATCTTAGTGGCTTTTCTGGGCATGATTTCGGCTCTGGCCCGATACTTGGCTGTGACTGATGCCTGGAGAGGTTATCTAGAACAGAGGCTGGACAAAGTAAGAGAAATAAAGTAGGTATTTATTAAAAAGGCCTTCAAAGGATACACCTTGGGCAGTATAAGAGCCTGGCTGAGGCTACACCCAAGATGGACGATGGGTCACGAGTTTTCACACTTTTATGAGTTTGGTCCCTTTGCATATTGGGGTTAATCGTCCAATTACACCTTCAGGTAATGAAATCCCATCCTCCCAGTTTGCCCCCCCCAATTCACTGTTGTTTATATGTTTTGGGGCCTGAACCTGCGATGGTAGAATTTGCTGACACTTTATATGAAGTTCAGCATTATATATCCATGCTCAGTGAGTGCCACAGCAGTCTGGGCAGCAGTGTAGGCTCTGGCCATCGCTTTGGTTCCAGCCCATCTTGGGTTATGAATTTTTTGGCACTGGCACTACATCAGGTGGTGACTGCTGTTTTGTCCTGATACTGGGCCATGATTTTTGTTCCAGTCCTGGCAGGGATGTACTCTTGACTCTGGGCCCACCTTTAGCTACAATTTTGGCTCTGGATAGTGTTTGGGCTTTGATTTTGTCTTTTCCCCATCTTGAGCCACAGCTTAGGCCCCAGCCAAGTTACGGGTTGTGATCTGGCTCTGCATTCGTTTGCAACTTCAGCTCCAGTCCCATCTTGGGATGTGATTTCAGATCTGCCCCCTGTTTGGACCTAAACACCTACTCCAGTTCCATCCTAGGGCCCCAGTTTTGACACAAAGCAGATTCCCTGCTTTGACCACAGCATGTACTCTGGACTCATCTTGGGGTGCCCAATTGTGGGCCCAGCCTGCTCAGGCGTACAGTTGAGCACTGTCCCAGTTTCAGGTCCAGCCCCATTGCAGGTTGTGCCTTGGTGATGCTGTGCAGTGGTGTTACATGTGAGGCAGGGAGCAGACAGCAGTAGGGGAGGTTGCCACAGCAGCCATTTCCCTGCTGTAGTGATGTATGTAGTGATGAATGTCTTAGTCCCAGTCTCACCAGATTTCTGAAGCTTTGCAGAGGTGAATTCACACCTCCACCCACCCTCTAGAGCCTGAAGGGACAGCCCTTTCCCACGAGGATGCTGAGCTGAGAGAGGTAAAAAGGCAAGCCCTCTTATCACTGGCTGCATGGTCCTGTGGGCAAAGGAAGGCGCTGCTGGGCTTCTGTCTGGGCTTTTCACCTCACCAAGGACTCCTGGCACTTGCTTGGGTCACTTGTGGGCTGCCTCAGGGCCTCTTAGTGCTGCAGCCAAACTGCTTTCCCAGGCCATGGCACCTGCCCTGTTCCTTTCCTGCTCAACACACTCCCTGATGCTGCTCTACCTTAAGGGACACTGCTGCCACATGAGTGTGACAACTGTACTGGCTTGGGTACCAGAAGACCTTGTGCTGTCCCCAGGTGCCCCTTCCTTGCTCCAGCCTGCCAGGACAGTCCAGGCACACTGCCTTTCCAAAGGGTGTTGGCCCCTGGCTTCCAGTCATGCAGACTCACGCTAAGGCTGACTGTCACTAACAAGAGCTGTACCTTAGGATCATGGCAAGGAAATTTATAAGTGAGATACAGGATGAAAGTCAACTTTATCCTAATTAGAACTGCAGCATAGCTGGGTGCCTACTGGCACCAAGTAGTGTTACAGTCACTCCCTGGGGGGCCCAGGAACTCCTCAGGTGATCTCAGGTTCCATACAAGGCCAGTTTGAGAAAAGGTCACCAGTACAACCAAGTCTGTGACTAACTGTCACAAAAGCTCTCCAGGTCAGACTTTCAAAGTCTTGAATATTTCCCCTCTCACTCTGTATCAACGGATCCTCATAACTCTGTGCTTTATTAATGGACTTGCTGGGTGGAGATGTGGCTGTCCCAGAAACTCCTCAAGCTTCTCCATGCTGCAAAATTGACCACCTACAGAGAGGAGACACTTTGCAAGAGTCACTGTGAGCTGCTCCTGCAGCTGCAGAAATGATCACACAGGACAGTCAACTCCAAGTCAATCAGCTTTTGTACCTAGCATTAGTAGGGATGGATCATATAAACACTGGAGTGGTCCCAGGCCAGCTGGACAAGGGGAAGCACAAGAAGAGGTGGTGTAATGAACAAGTTCTAACGTGTCTAAGGGCTAAAAAGTCATCCTAGGACACCAAGGTGCCCCTGTGCAATCCCTGCCACGTGTAAAGAGATGGATGCTGTGAGTTGCACTGAAAGGGTCTCATATGTGGCCCCAGACTGAGAGTGACCGTGCAATATTACTTTGGGCTTTGCAGGGTCCTGCAGGACATGGGTAACCTTGCCCCTAAAAGTGGGAAATCAGAACAAATGCCAATATCAGAAGAATGTGTGCATGGGGACAGTAAGGAAAAGCACACTGAAACAGAAAAACAAAATAGCATCTATTAACTCTAGTCCTACAGTAGTACTTAGCAGTGTAAGAATTCACAGAAATATTTTTTTAAACAATATTTATCAGAAACATGGCACTTTACATCTTCAGGTCGCTGAATATACAGTGATTATTCCTCACAACATCCCTGTGAGGTAGGCATTAGATTGCAGTCACTATTTTACATGTGGGCAGAGGCAGAGAAGTATGTAATCAATCCTGCACAATTAAGTTAATGAAGTTGAACTCAAACATGGAGAAGCCCTCAGTGACGTGAATGAAAACACAACAGTGGGGCAGAGCTAGTACTTCATCAGCAGTATCTTCTCACTCCAGTCAATTGCAATGCTCAGGGCCCAACCCTGTTGCTTCCCCATATCCCCCTGCAAGAAAGCACCTTTGTTCAACAACTTACACATGCTGAGTTGCTACAAAGTGAGATCTGCAGTAGAAATAGGAAAAACACACTTCAATTTAGCCTACATTTGAATAAAAACTGAGAGAAGTTTGTCTGCCCAGGCAAATAGAACAGTTTCAACTTTAGTCCTTGATGACATCAGAAACAGCATTTCAGCTTTCAGGTATAAGTGTTTGCTTGACTCAATCTAGGGGAAAAAAAGTTTGGTAGACTGTGTTCACTGTCTCAGAAATCATACTTATTTTAGTCAAATTGTTTTACTGAGGTCTGAGGGAGGAGGAGGAACAACTCTGGGGTTTAACTCTAGCTTTCCATGTGTTTAAAAAGCCTCTTAATAAAGCAATTTCTCAAATAAACTTCTCTTTCATTTTTTTTTTTTTGTTTCAAAAATGAAATAGAGCAGGTTTGTAAACTTTAACACAATGAACAAATCCTAGTGTTTAATATACAAATGATTAATTTCATTTAATGACTTTGTACTGTAAATCAACTTCAAGAAACAAAGTATACTTGACAGTATGGCTACTGTGATTAACTCATCTTCCTACAGCTTTCAGTTGAGATTTCTGAAGAGACACACTGTTCAAGAAAGATTCATAGTCTCAACCTGTAAACCTCTGCAGCCTAGCTGAAGGCAAGGAAGCCAATGTAATTAATTCCTGCTGAGTAGCTGATCCATCAATTCCTTCATGTGCAGTATCAGTGACAATGGTCTGCTCCAAACTGAGAGATGATCACGATTGAAGAGGCTTGGGTCCACATACTCTAAAAACCTAAACATGCTGCTCTCCCCAACAGAGAAACCTTCATTTTCATTTATGGAAGGCTCAGTCTAGTGGAACCATGGCTGTGCACTATGATGGAAGAACAGAGTAGTGGCTTTTGGCAGAAATCGCTTTCATTTTGAGGAGGGGGGTGTGGAAAAAAAAGAGGGAAGAGTAATTGTTAACATTATTACCAAGGGACTTGTTAAGGTCTAATCTGAGATTCACTTTTCCTTCTGTAAATTGAAACTTTGTCACAACCTCTTCCCCAAGGAACTTTAACCTTTAAATCCACTTAGCCATTGTATTCTCCAAACAAAGGGTAAAAAAATAAAAGAAAAATAAAAAAACCTCAGAAGTGCACTTTGCATATCCTGCCTCACAAAGGGTTAAAGTGCTAAGTTTGATATATCCAAAAATTCGGCATCTCTCCTACTCCTTTATTTTTTTAAATGAAACTTTATCTTTGGTTTCTTGTATCTTCCCTGTAATTTTATCCTTTGTTTCCTCCATCTTCTCTGTAATTTTATCCTTTGTTTCCTCCATCCTGTCTTGTAGGTATTCCTTTACTGGTGGTGGTGTGGACATGTAGCCGTGCTTACGTAGATATTTAACAGTGACCGATGTTCCTCCCAAAGTCACAGTGTATCTGGCAGGAGTTGCAATCTTAAAGAAACCAGAGAACACACCACAGAGATAAAACAGGAAAATACATACACCAAAAGATATTTTTTTATGTTGAAAGTTTATTTTGACCAGTGTCAGATTCTAAAGATATTTTCAATTTACAAGGAAATAAGCCAGTTTACAGCCCTTTTGCCTAAAGTATCATTTTGTCAGAGCCAGCAAGGGCATTAGACTTCCCTAAAAGAAAATGATCAACACACAAACCCTCCCTGTGCAGCTTGTAGGACAAACATTCAGCATCTTGATGCAATTCAGAATAAACTGCATGTGAACACTGAGTTTCTTCCAACACTGCCAGATCTTCCAGCTATATCATCTTTATATTTAACCATATTTATTTATTGGCCTCTTTCAGGCACAGGAAAACTTGGAAAGAGTCATACTGGCACATTTCGTTTGGGAAAGTAACCCCATTGAAAACAAGCAAGAAACACATCACTTTTGGAACCAAAACAAATGAGTGGCATGTACAGCAAATACTGTGCCTTTTGAATGGGCTGACATGTTTCAAGTTTCCCAAACATAGACTTTGCACACTTAAAGCAATAAAAGGAAACTCAGACCCAAATGTAAGTAATTGATTCAAATGGACAGTGAAAATACTTGAGAGTGATAGACAACTAAGGGGAAGACAAAAAATCATCTAGGATAAAAATAACTGCAATTTTATCTGGAATTCAATGACGTATTTAGACTTTACCTCTTTGTCTCTGCTAATCATGTCAGGGATACAGAAAAATAACTTAATAACTTCATTGTCATCTCAGAGGGCTGCAATAGTTCTGCAGCAAAGAAGTTGTCTTAGAAATACAGAGAGACTCCTTGAAGGAACACAGAACACGTATCAACTTGCATGGCACTATTTTTACCACAAAATGAATGCTTAAGTACTTGTAACTATCGAAGAAAGCTAATTAATTCTTTCTGCTGTAAACAAGTAAACCCTGTTTAGTTCACCAGGCAAGACTTAGAGCTTATTTACAAACTATAATTATACTTACTTTATACAATGCATATGCAGTTAGTGCATTCCCACTCTGGGAATTTTTCAGGATGTCTACTACGCTGTCTGGTAAGCCAATCAACTCTAGGAATGGAACAACATTCACCCCACTATAAAAGAGAAAAACATTGGTAACTCGAATGGGAATTTGAATTACCTGAACAGTAATTTAGAGTACTATTTCTTTATTGCACAAACTTCATAATTAGAGAACAAAATGTTTTCTTATCTAAGCAATATACTTACAGGATTTATGTTTCTGATCATGTGAAAATAATGTTCTTTTCAGCATTTCAGAAGGTGACTGGTTTATATTATCCCTGTTAAGTGGAATAGTTTCTAACTTACCTGTGCCCCAGTTTATGTTTGGAGGTAAGTAGATGTAATGGTGCTAAAACAGCTAAATCAGGCTCCAGCTGTGCACATTCAATTTCATGCTCTGTTTTGCCTAAAATTACCTTGTTTTTCTTTTAAAATTTCAGACAATGTTCTCCATTCACTTCTAAATATATCAAACATAGAATATGGCAAAAGAAAAGGAAGCAATATGTTACATGGACAAGACTTCAGGGGCTTTGTGCTCAGTTGTTCTACTGTGTCAATATAAGGTGTCAAGATGGGTGGAGGGAGCTCCTATCACAATTTCTTTCTATTTGAAATTCAGGGAAACACCAAAGGAGAAAAGAAAGTTCATCTTTATATTACAGAAGAAAGCTACACACAATTATAGAAGACCTGAGTTTCCAATATTTCAAGATTTTGTATAATTAGTACCATTAATACCATCTAATATTTTAAGCATTCTTCTGAGCATGCAATCACTCTAGCATCAGGAACAGTAACAGGCAGTAATTTACCAACAGTTACTAGAACCTACAGTCCAAAGGCCTATTCCCAGAGTAGGAAATGGAGGCCTAGCAGGAGCTGAAAGACAGCACTGTGTCATTTCATAAACCACTGCTGTTTAGTCTTATATGACCAGTCATTCTGAAAGTTATTTTCCCACTTCAAGAGGGTGCTGCTCCTGTGGCATAACAAACTGAAGTTTTTTTAATAATTAATTTAATTAGTTTCTAGTTGAATATTTCAGTTGTTTTCATCTGCCAAATACCTACTTTAGAGGCAGGCTTTAGAATTTCAAGAAAAGTAATCTTCAATTAATCTGAAATGTCTGTATGTAACCATCAACCTGAATTCATCCAAAGCAAAATATTTTTATAGCTCAAGACCTTTATTCCTCTGACATGAGCTAAATTTAGAATGACATTTGGATCTATAGCTCCCAGAAAGGGCAATTATGCCAGCTGGTTAGAGTAACTAAAACAAACACTTGTGCAGTAAGGCATTCTGATGTCAGAGTTCCATCTTTGCCACCACACTGTCATTGTTTCATGCTTTCTATTATTAAATATATACCACCAGCAGTCCAGAGATAAATATTTGCTCATATTTAGCAAACTATTTCTGGATAAATAAAACCTCTTCCACCTGAACTAGCAAACTACCACCTCATAATTGATGTAGTAGTTTTTTCTGATAAATGCCATTTTCCAGAACAGTATCTAGCACACACTGTAACTAAAAGACACTAAAATTAGAATACTTAGTTTATCTCTTTTTTTTTTAGCCACACAAATATTTAATTTCTGATTAAAAAGTATGGTCTACAATAGCAATTTTTTCAGTGGATGGCAGGAAAGACAGGAAACAAACAAAAAAGGAATGCATACACATAGGTTGAGAACAGCTAAGTGAGGTACATCTATGACGTGAAAATCCAGTTATGAAGAAGGACTGGGGATGAAGCGGGGAGGAAGTGGTAAAACACTCTGAAGTCCAAGGGCAAAAAAAAGAAAAGGTCTATAAAGATCTCAACTAGCCATTCATAATTAGGATTCCAAATTCCTATCTTTACCTTTTGAGAGGTTACTAATAATTTCAATGCTGTTTACATACATCCATGCATCATTTTGGAGAGATGAGCATTCCTTTAAATGTTAGCAACATATCTGGTACAGAGCACAACTGCATGGTATGTACATGACACTCTCCTGAATCCTATATACTTCAATATTAATCTTATGCTTCAGTCAAAAATGTAGCCACATTTCTCTATTAAATATAATGGCACTTTTTAACATGCATAATAATTAATTTGCCCTTTCACTAGTAAATCTCAATTCAACCCCGGTATTGCACACTGCAACAAAATACTGACTTACTTCATGGCTGCATAGTAAAAGGATCCAAACCATACAGTGGAAGTCACAAGGTGCACTGGAATCATGACTTTCCCATACTGCTTAAAAGTTTTCTTGAATCTCTGAACAAGACTAATTGATTTATCCTGTAATGGATCAGGTTCTGAAGAATCTGACTCTGCAGGGCTCTGCTTGGGGGCATCAGTGGCCGAAGGCAAAGGATTTCTCTCTCCTGGTACTTTGTGAGAAGCGTCTGCTGGCTGTGATGAAAGAGCAGTCTTGTTTGAGGCAAAGTGAGCTGCACCTGCATGAAGACATCGTTGAGGAGGGTCGAGTGCCAGAATCACTCTGCATCCCATGTTAGACAACACACACTGTCCTTTCAAGCGCTGCAAGACCCCGGTGCGAGGGAAGAACCAGCACGTCCCGTGCGCCAGCTGAGACGCCGAATGCAACAGGCTCCGCTGCATCCTGATGACGTGTGGATGAAGTTGCTTTAAAGGAGAAACAAGAGTGAACAAACTGCATTTCAGTGGTGTGATTTCTACTTGCTCCAATGCCACTTGAAATTCTCAGATTTTAAACGGCTTTCTATTCTACTTTAAAAAGGTTTTCCTTACCTTCCTTTGCAGAAATGGTTACCTTCCAGAATGAAGGAAATAATTTTCTAATTTCTTCAGCAGTCTGAACTAAAATAGCCCCTTCACTTAACATACTCTGCTCCTCACTGCTAAAATGATCACTCTACTCTCAAAAAACACTCTTAGGAGCTTAGTACTATCTACTGCTTTTATCTACATAACCCGGCACATCCATTGAAAAGTTACCCTCAAAATTCACTTATAGTAGCATCTGATAACTTGAGTGATACTTTGAGCCTACATAAATGCCTTATAAATTCACTGAAGTAAGTGCAATTAAAATTTCTTTTTGGTGTCAGTGCATTCTTGGTTTTGGTAAAATTTTTCATGTTCTATATTAATTTCAGTAGAAATTCATACAATTGAAAAGACCCCAATAGAAATAATTATTTGTAATCATGCAATAGCCGAAATTGTAACAAATGTAACTGTAACTGCCTGCCAGTAACACCTGTCAGGAAGGGGGAAGATACTGTTGAATGTCATATCTTAACATGAGCAAAACAGAACTGCAATTTTCCAAATATTGCAATGCAAAGAATATTTTAAAATGGTGGAATAACCCAGTTAACTTTATGATTTTGAATACTTACCAGTTACTCCTGAAAGTTTGAAATAACTATTGAGAGCTTCCCCATAAAGAAGGAAGGAATTAAGTTTCGCAGGTATAGACATCAAGAAATAATTTTTACCCCTCAAAACGAATGCTTTGAAATTGTGAAATACTCTTTCCTTTCCTTTATTCAATGGTTTCAAGTTACAGAACTAACACTTCTTCCCTCCAGAAAAAAAGGTGATGTTAATTGATGTAACAAATGCCACTTAAGTTAGTTACATTATAAGTTTTGTATATTACTAATGGTTTTCCATTTTTAATTGTCACAACAATTCTTTATCCAAACTAGAAATCATTCAAATTTAATTGAAACATCATATCTGCTTTTCCTTCACCTGTAGCCTTAGATATGTCAGGTGCCTTAGTAGTGACTTTTTCTAGGCTGCAGAAAATGGTCAATACTTCCTACCACAGGAAGAAGTTTAAAAAAAAAAAGTGAAACCATACGCACCCTTTATTAGTTTCTAGCTATGGTAAGGTTTGTATCTTCAAAAAGTTGCAACTCTTCCACTAGTTCCCCACCTTTGAAATATATGTCTTGAACACATCGATGCCCCTGCTAAAGTGAAAAAAGGGCACGTTTAGAGAAATAGCAACAACAGCAAATTAATCCTATGAAGATTTATTTCTGGTCAGCCTAAAACCTTGCATTAAGTTATTGGTATAAATTCCCTTTTAAATACTGACATGCTAATGGAAGATTTCTTCTGTGTAATTTTAGAAGTTCCTCAACTGTGACTTACTGTTCTCTTCCAAGAGAGGAAAGTTTCACAATCCAAATGCATCTGTTGGAACATTCCTGCCTGTATGTTTTCTAGGTAGTTTTATGCCACTGTAGTACTTGAACTAATGGCAATTACTAGAATTACAATGTTTGATGTGGGGAAACCAGGAGGTTTCAAACTCCCTGGGAACCTCTTCATTGTTTGTGACACATGGACACATACTTTCGTTGAACTCCTACTAACAGGAGGTAGTACATCAACAGGGAAAAACAGTGTCTCTATATAAGGAAGCAGTTACCCTGTCCTGTTGAGTTACAAACTCGGTGGGAGTCAAGAAGTGCTGCTGTTGTTCATGGAGCAGCTACAGGTATTGGCCCTCCACGGCTCAGTTTTCTGTAAGACTTCACTGGAAGCAGCAACTGCTTGTGGTATCTCTAATTTTACAAGAAGCAGAGATTCTTGCTTACTTCTGAAATCCAAATGCAATTTCTTCTCAAAACAAGAAGTAGTGAAAACACTCAGCAAAACTCAAGTGTTCAGATGGCACTCTGTCATTTGCCAACTACTTAACTGATTTACAGAAATTGTAACAACAAACTTGGAACATGATGACTGCATTCCTTGCCTATTGCCACTTACAGTTCTTTCCTGAGGGATGACAGGGATGACATTCTCCACAGAGAACTGGTTTCCCCTCTCACTAACAGTACACAGCACTGAGCATCTGCCCCAAGTACATTTTCTCAATATCCAGCCAGCAGACTCAGAAAAAGGCTCCATCTATGGGAATCTGGGGGCTCGAGTCAGACTTCTACTCTTCACCAGTACCCTATTGAAAAATATCTGTCCAAACAAGCCTTGCAAATTGCCACCATACAGCATGGGGGAAACCATAATTTTGAGTAACTTATGTTATTAACAGGACACTGCATTCCAGCAGTCTTGGGAAGAGATCATTCTCAGCACAGGACTAAGAAGCATTTCTGAACTTTTCCATTCCTTGTAGTGTATTTACAGTAGCACTTCTCAGAGCAGCCTTTGTAGGTTTTGCATTCCAGCACTGTCCAAACACCTGTGAGCCACTGCAGTGGCTGCAGAACACGGGGGGAGGAAATGGCCCCGTTCTCCTGAGGGTGGGTCACCACTGTGTCCAACGCTCATGGAGCAGCACATAACACTGCTGTGAGCAGTAACTGAGTTTCAAGGCCTTGGCTCACTGAGTTACACAGACCATGAAAGATGCAAAAATAGAATGCCACCAACGGCTTTAGAGCAGAGAAAGTTCTGGGTCTAGAACAAGACTTTCCATGACACTTTTTGTTCCTATAGTCTCAGATGGACTTGAAAGTCATTCATTAAAGGTTTTTTCCTCCATGATGCATGACCTGGCAGGTCAAAAGGAATGTTATCTAAACATCTACAATAGACCCTGAAAAGGTTTTGCACCTTGTAAGCAGATAGTATGGTTCTAGCTGATATCCTGCACAACTGCTTACTGTTTGTCTCTTCACTTTAAAATGTGCAGAAGCACAATAGCTTAACAGATAAGGAAGGGCTAATGATAGTGCTTATGTTTGAGAGAATAAAAGAAAACATGTTTTTTGAAACAAGGTTAAAATTTCCCTAATGACCTTACTGTGTTTCACAGGTCTGTGCTTTGCTTATTTAAATGAACAAAGGAGAGACCTTCTGAAGTGTTGGTACATTGAGTATTGCACTGGGATGAGGGAAGTATTATAATGGTTACAGCATGATGTAGGAAAGGCACATGAGTAAAGTAACAGATTAATACAGTCTATACTTCATAAATCCATTGTAAAGAAACAAGTATGTTTAAAGGGCTGATGGGTGCAGCTGCATAACTGTTATACTTTAGTTACTTGGCTCAACAATGCAAACAAATCTTTAACAGGACAGATAAAGTACACAATAATTATGGTTGGAGGTCCAAATAAATATGAAACTAGCTGTTTCATCCCTATAAAACATGAGATAAATACAGAGAAACCTGTCCGTTAAGACAATTGGTGAAAGGAAGTTCCTAATACCCTGTGCACTCAACAGGCAGCAGGAAGTGTGTCAGCCTATGGATCTGAGACACAATTTTCTTCTCTAAACATAACACTTCTCAAAGAAATTACTGAAGCTATACAAGCTAGACAACTGCCCCTGTAACTGTAGGCTGTTAAAAGCACTCAGATGCTAAGGAAGTCAGGACAGTAACCTGAATGTTACCCACAATTGCACCTAGTGACTTTTGACTTTTTTGTTTCTTCATTTTAGTGTGTTTAACATTTTTTTCCTGCTGTTGCATCATGCTGCAAAGGTACAGAAAAGGACAAGAAGGTACAAGCTCCAGATACCAAGGTGGGAGAGCACTTGTCTGTGGGATGGGGGCAGGGAGAAAGGTGTTTTAAACCATCTTCTTTATTAGTTTTCTCTTAGAAATGCCACAAAGAAAGAAAAATCTGTCTAAGGACAAATATAACTCCAAGTTCTTTGCTCCAAGAATCCCATGTGGTCAGTGACAGGATAGATATTAGCTACAGAAAGCATGAAATGCTATACAAACACTTGTGATATGGTCTCCTCTTCAGCACTATCACATCCCAGCTAACTATTTAGTAGGATCTGTGTTGCAGAGTGTTTGAAGATAGTGAATATTTGGACTGTGGTGAATCATCTAGACTGGGCCCCAGATGAGGGCCTATAAGGCCTCAGTGGCGCAGCTAGAAATTCACTGCCAAGTCTGTTGTGTAATAAGAATTACCTCTTAAGGTGTTAATAAGAAATAGAAGGCTTCCTAATAGATAACATGCATAGTAAGTAGTCTGCACACCAGTAGCTGCCTTAAGGAGTTTGTTCAACAATGTATGTTTGCATTCCTTTCTGTCTGTGTACCAATAAAATTGCACCTGTAAATGTAAACTATTTAGAAGTGTATTTAAACAGCCATCTTAGTCGAAATAAAACAGAACATAATTATTAACCACATTGGTTGGACTGCGTTCTCTGAGTGACCAATTCCTTTAGGCCTCGAGTAACCTGGACCCCAGAACATTAGAAAACGACTCGATTTTCTTTAGATCTGCAGTGGACTGTAAACTGAGCTGTAGAGATCTTGGCTGTTCAAGACAAAACTCCTGGTTGGGATTCTTGGACATCCATTGAATTCCTGAAGGCACCCTTCTCTCATGGTGAGCTGTTTACAAGGCCTCAGACATAAAGGGAGTGCTCTAGGGCCCTCTTAAGGAAAAGTATAGATCAGCTGCTCATTGCAGTGCTGGAGGTTTTGTTTAGGAAACTTCTGTACTTGTGTTATAACTCAGATCAGCTTTGGCATAAATCTGATATACTGCAAGAGCACCCCAGCTCTTGCATTTACTCTACTTTCCAGTGATAATTAGGAAGCAGATATTAGATTTGTTTTTTGTTCCTGAGGACAACAAAAGTTCAGGAATTTAAAATGCCACAGAGCTGGTTTATGTGACTGTCACAAAGTCATTGGCTTTGCATGTGTGCTAACTTTCTATGCCAAAGGCTGCTGTGGATGTTTGCTGTGGGAAAGAGAAAACCTGCCTAGAGAGGCTGTCAGATGAAACTTTCATCAGGATAGTTTGTATAAAAATGATTACCCTGTTACAATTAATGTTTTTTAAGTTATCAGAAAAATTAAAATATGATAATGGGGGATGCATAAAAGATGGCAAAAACTTTAGTGTTAAGATAATGGCAAAAACTTTAGTTTTAAATTCTTTTGTAAAAGAGGTCAGAAAGCATCTGAGGGAATTGAGGGTATAGTATATTAGAGAACATTGGATTATTTTCTCAGTTATACCAGAAACACTCTGGACACAAGATGTAAATATGGATGACTTTAAAGCATTTTCACTTGTTCTGTTACTGTTTAAAAAAAGAACATTAATTATACCACAGGAGAGTTCCCAATGAAAATCCATGTGCTTTTTCCACTCCCAAGGCACCTTTCTATGGAAACAGACAACTAATTTACATTCTTGTCATATTTAGTGTAAAATCTAGAAAACTTTGAGGACTGTGTGTGGCAGACAGAGAAGAATTTTGAAAGGAAACAAACCAAGTTTTCAGAAATCCTTTTCAACTCATCTTTCAAATTGCATAAAAAGCAAATACAGAGATCTCATCCAAGCAGCTCAGTTTAATAAACAACACCACCATATTGCTTGTATTTTTACTACACATATTAAAAAAAAACCCAAAGCTTGTTTTCAGATTTAAAATGTTCTTTTCAAGGACTCATCAACAGTATATTAAAAAACCCATAAACAAAACAAAACAACCCAATGGATTTTGCCAAGCTTATAAACCAAAATAAGAAAATAAGAAAACCACAACTGAACTGAAAATACATATGAGTGTCCTAAAAATCTGGGAACATACTTTAAAATCATTGTAAGACTAGTGCAATACATGCAAAGCATCGTTTTTCTTAAATTCACTGTAAAATAAAACTATAAACCTCTTGGTAGCTGCAAAGGGTCAGCACAGCATGGAGTCACTAACCACGGATGGAAAAGTGGCAGTGCACAGGGACTTTTTATGCTTTGTATTAATACCTTGAGTGCATGAATGAACATTTAGAATTTCTATTTCGATCTTTACTACTTTTGCAGTGTCACTCAAACTATCTGTTATTCATTCTAAATTAAGAAACTTGCTTATAATTTGAAGTTTGGGCGTCATTAGCTAAGTAGTTTTGTCTACCATTCAGAACTGTCTAAAAATATAACACCACATTTTAGGTTAAAGTGAGTAATGCTTTTAAAACTTGGTAAAATCATGTTAAAACAAATAAAAGACAAACTTGCAGACAAACTACCCTAAAGCATTAGCTCCACCCTACCTCTACACTATTTTCACTTAGTAAATGCTATGCTATAATTTTTTTAATTGATCCTATTATTACAATTCAATACTGCTAAGTGGAGATAAGTCATTAACTTTGTTACCCTTATTTTACCTAAACTACTCTTCTTGCTAAAACACCCTAAGCAAAATGAAAAAAGTAAAATAAACTTTTCCACGGTCCTTACACACAGAGTAATCTTCACTGCTACAGTCTTCTGATACTCAAATATTAAAAAGGACAAGAAGAAGTATCTTCAGGAAGAATACAAGACATTGCAGACCCGTATAAAGTCTGCACACTGGATTCAGAAGACAAATAATGCAGGAGAATGTAATGCAATGCCTGTGTGTTGAATTATACATCTGGAATGCTAAAGAGGAGCCTTAACAGCTGATCTGCACAGAGTCAGTATGTCCATGGTAACTCCATTTTCCTCTGTGATGGAAAGTCCTGGATCTTAAGATTGCATGTAGCTGACCATTATATGAAAACGTGAATGTTCTCTCTCAAATGCTTCTAAAAGGAAGGATCACAATCAGCTGTAGTGCCTTCTGCTCCTCAGAACTGTTTTTAATAACTGGTCCTATTCCATCTGCTAGTGCTGGTTTCTTCTTTCCCAAGTTTCGTTCTGCCCTCTACTGAATTTTTCTGTAAGTACAACTCACACCAGTACTGCAAAAGGTTTCTGCTCTTTATGCTGCCGTCCAACAAGTGTTGCTGGATCATCCCCTGTATCACTTCCAGAGCCTCTCAGATTATAGGCATGTCAAGGAAAAATTTGGCTTTTAAAGTGCTATCTGGTTTGATTTTTTTTTGTCCATATGTCATTCTACAGACATGTCTGCAATAAGCAAGATAGAGAAGTTATTCCTATAGATTTTAACTAAGCTTAAAAATAGATGTATTATATACCTATGATAAAAAAAGTCAAAAACCCCTTATGTTAGTTCAAAGCAGGGCCTGTATTCATTTGCTTCTTCACACTACCTTCCACTTCAGGCTAATGATCAAAATAAGATCCAATTCTCTTTCTACTCCACTTAGGTAATAACTTTCTGAATCCTAACAACTTCTTCCATCCTTGTATCTCCCAAGGTATCATTAGTCCATTCCTCCTAAAACACTTGTGGTTTTCTCTCAGAAGGTTTTCAGACACAGGGCCCTTGACATGCAGGTGTGGGGGCTGCAGGGGCATGTGTGCAGTGGTTCACAAAGCAGTGGAAAACTTCTACTGGAAAACTGACAGGGGCTGGAAAGGGACTTCACATGAGCAAGCCTCAGGTCTGCAGTTTCCTGCATATGACTCTGAACTCCCTCAGGAAAACCCACAACTGAACTGATGAGGGCTTAGATGCTAAAACATGAATAAACAAATACACAGATCAGTTTTCTACACTTCATCAAAACACTGAGAATCTCTTAGGATCTTCCCTCTCAATAGTACATTGTATTTTATTTGACAAATTCTTCACCTCTTTCAACTGCCACTGAGCATCTCAAGTGTTCTGACTCTACACTTTTAATGCATGCTGAAAGGCATTGGCAAGATGGTTGTTACTTATATGTTCAGAGCTCAGATATTTCTTTTATGATGAAATTCAGAGCTGTAGTGCACATCTCTTTTCACTAACAGAGTCATCAATAAAAGTCAAAAGGTTGCTGCCAAAAGCCGAACTCTTGCTCAAGACTTCCTGCTAATCACAACGTGGATTCTAGTAGCCCAGCTCGTTTTTTAATTCATAGTTTTTCTGGTCACTCAGCGCTTCACTGATATACACAACGTGGATTATAAGAATTAATTTTTAAAGTCTCTGGAATTGTAATAAAATATTTATTCATGAAAAATGCAATGAAACAATTAGAGGCACGCTGCAGTCACAGTGACTTTTAGCAAAACAGATGGTGCTAACACAAATAAATTTCAGTCTTTTTGCCCAGATCTGCTGGGTTTGTGCAGCAAGGCTCTGGTGGAGAGTGGGCTATAGGGGTGGTTTCTTTGAGATGCTGCCAAAAGCTTCCCTTTAAGAACAGGGAAGCTTTTTAAGAGAGCCAGTGCCAGCCAGCTCCAAGAGAGACTCACTGCTGCTCAAGACCATCAGTGATGGTGGGAGAGCCTCTGGGTTAACATGGCTAAAAACTAAGAAAATTGTGGCACAGATGCAATTGAGGCCAGGGAAGAGCAGAGTGAGAAGACGTAAGAACAGCCCTGCAGACACCAAGGTCAGTGAAGGAGGGAGAGCTGCTCCAGGCACAGCAGCTGAGACAAGCCAGCAGCCTGTGGTGCAGCCCACGCTGAGGGAGCTGTGTCCCTGCAGCCCATGGAGGGCCAGAGATCCACCTGCAGCCTGTGGAGGACCCCATGCAGGGCAGCTGGATGCCAGGAGGAGGCTGTGACCCTGCAGGAAACCCACAGTGCAGAAGGTCCTGGAAGGACCTGGGCCAAGAGGGGTCCGTGCTAGAGGAGCTTTGCTGGGAGGATTTGTGATTCCATGGGGGATTCATGCTGGAACAGGCTGCTCCTGGAGGACTGCACCCAGTGGAAAATGACCCATGGAGCAGTTCATGAAGAATTGCAGCTCATGGGAAGGATTCATGTTGGAGAAGTTTGTGGAAGACTGTCTGCCATGGGAGGGAGCCCATGCTGCAGCAGGGGAAGGAGTCCTCCCCCTCTGGAGGAAGCAGTGATGGATGAATTGATTGTAACTCCCATTCCCTGTCCTCCTGTGCCACTGAGAGGAAGAGCAGGGAGAGAACTGGGAGTACAGTTGAGTCCAGTAAGGAAGGAGGAGTGTCAGGAAGAAATGTTTAGGGTTTTTTAACCTCTCATTTCCATACTCTGATTTGACAGGAAATAAATTCAATTAATTTCCCCACACTGAGTCTGTTTTGCCCATGACAGCAAGCAATGACTGATCTCTCCCTGCCCTTACCACAACTCAAGAGCTTTTCATTGTATTTTCTTTTCCCTGCCCAGCTGAGGAGGGGAGGGACAGAGCAGCTTTGGTGGACACCTGACATCCAGCCAGAGTCAAACCACCACACCAAACCACAGGATATTCCTTAGGTATTCAAATATCTTATCTTGACTAATTATAAAAGGCATTTATTGGGAATATGCTTAAACCTAGATCTTAGAATCAGCTTTGTACAGCCTCACCTTCCACAGTAACTACCAAACCTGCTTCCCTTCTAGCCTTGATAAATGCCATTTTTGCCACCTTGGATCTTTACAGGTCTGGCCTCATTGCTGTATTTCTTCTCTCCATAACCCAACAGCAAGCAATAGTACCAAGTGTAATAATACATTAAGTGCAAATTATATAATAATTTTATAAGATACTTAAAAAAACAACCTTGAAGTACCAAGTCTTTCACTCATCAAATTCACCCAAAATGCTTCTAAAGATGTCCAAAAAACATTCTCAAGGAAGAACTCTGAAGCCTTACAATTAGAAGCAAAGTAGGAATAGAAGTAAACCAGCGAGAAACTGGAAAAAAACATCCCAGCTTCCGTAAAAACAGAATTCACAGTGGAAGCATTGGGTTCAAGATTTTTTTCTTTTATTCTCTCACCACATTTATATCACACTTTCAAACACTGAAAAGCTGTCATTTCTCCCAGCAAAAAAATACAGAACGTTCATCTTTCAGCAGAATTACTGTTGGCAGACATTCACTTCCAGTATAAATCTTTTCTAAATATTCAAAGTAAGTGTTGAATTCTCTGTTGTGAATTCAAATTTCTCCATATGGAGAAGTATGTGCAGTATCAATCAGAATATCTTGAAAAATTATGTGTGAAGAGGCTGATCATAACATTTACTGAACACACACACACACACACTCAAAACCACAGTCTTCATCTGATTTTCAGTAAATGCTATTCCCAGCATCTCTACAAATGAATGTGAACAGTTCTTATGAAAGAAGTATTGTTTTTATTAAGGTCTTGATACCTGAGTGGCCAAACCTCCTTGTCCATTATTCAATTTACTGCCTTGCACAACAGTTCTTGCACAGAGGACATGCAAACAACAAAATGACACCATCTACAAGTGTTTGAAAGTGCATCAGATTCTGAGCGCTGTGTTTTTACACCAGGAGCTCCGATGAGACTTCAGTATTTGAATTCCAATGAAACATTCCCATTCACAGTCTGAAGCAGCAGCATCACATCACTGCTGTACTCAGACTGAGAGAGGAATCCTGTGACTGCAACACTGCAGCCTTTGCAAGCACACTGCCTTCTGCCACATGTCATCAACAAGGCCCAAGGCCTGTGGTTCAGCAGGGAAACATCCCTTGTCAGAAAGTGCTATCCTATGGCCTAAGACAGCAGGAAGCAAAGGATGCCATCTGATTTTAACATCAGCAAAGGCAGTTTTTAAACACACAAAATATTGAGAGTAAATAGTTCACTACCTGGTTCATGCTGGAGCTAACCACTGCAGTTAAAGGAAAGTACTGTCACGTTTTACTAATATCTTTCACCAGCCACTTTTGGAAGAGACTCACTGAATTCTTGTGAAGCCACTCATGCATTTTTAATTCCAACCAACAAAATTCATCCATTGGAAAAAAAGCTACTGATTTGTTTTATGATTTGTTTACAAGCACCTGACTGTATTAACCACCATTCCCTTCCCTCATCCCTCTCCTCAAGGACAAACTTGGCAAGTCCTAAAGACCTGCAGGAGATCATCTGCTACAACATTCTACAAAGCCACAATCACAGCCACACAACTTCTTGTTTTGTTCACACAAGAACTGTTACACAGGGTCAAGGTCAATTCTCGGGACAAGATAAACCAGCAGATGCAGGGAATTAAAATTTATAGCCCAGCTAACTGTCACTTTCATTTTCTGATGTGCACAAACAGCTTTACCATTCAGATGAATTTGTTTAGAAGGGGCAGGGTCATGTCTGGAAACATAACAAAATATTGTTTGATGAGGATGAGAGGAAAACTGAGTGATGGAAGGCACTGGACTACAAAGGGTTGGAGATTTTTAGAGGAAGGATGAAGTTCCAACCAGAGTAAATCCTATTGTGTAAAGCTAATGCCTAAAGGAAGATGTGGCTTTGGTCACAGAATCACAGAACTCACTGTGATTCTGTGCCTTTGGTCCTTACCAGACAAAATGTCCTAGGTAGGCACAGCACTCCGGCCTGTCAGCACCTGCTTAAATCATCATTTTCTGCACAAAATTTAATACAAAGTGTGTTGGACTTAACACACCTGTACTGGTATCTTCAAGACTCAACTAAATTTAGGAAGGTGGAATCACAATAGACCATAAGGATTTTTGAACTAAATGTTTCACTCTCACTGGAGTTTTATTATAGCAACAGGGACATGAAGAATGATGCATGTTTTTAGAGGTGTCATGATTCAAGACTCAAAAACTAAGAAAAAGTTCTGTAACATGAACAGTGCTCTTTTTCTGTTGTTGTTATTGTCACACTGCACAATCCATTCACCTGAAGTCAAAAAATCTACTAGGGACACATAATAGTCATTAAGAACCTCTGACCTTGAGTTTGATCCTTGATCTAAAGTGATGGAACTAGGTAGTTATCTATTAGAACATAAAGGTAAAATCCTTATGATCTGTTGTGATGACACCTGCTGTCCAGGAAGATTTCCATCAAGTTTTGGGCACAGGTCTCAATCCTTTTAGTGACTCTGTTCCATTCCTAATACTGAAATATTAATGATAATGAATTTGCTTCAGCATCTAATTTTGAAAATTAGATTTTGAAAATAAGTTCTTCTTCAAGTGTCTGATTTAACACCAAAAAGAACTATGTTGGATTGTCTTTCCAATCTGCAGGACTAAACTGATTACAAGGAATTTGCTGAGATTCCATTAGCAGTTTTAAATTTTGAAAAATCAATGTTCTTCCTGCTCTTGTTGAATTTCTCATGCCCTTGGTCTTGAAGACTAGACAAAACTCCCTAGAGATCCAGAAATGTGCCAAGATGCAAACTGAGGGCTCTTATCTGACATTAGGGGCCATCAAGGACTCCCTGTCTTGCAAAAACAGACTTCAGTTTCTAAGTGATACCTCTGAGCATATGCACAGAGCTGGGCTGGTTTACCTGCAGGAAAGACCATCTTTCAGCAGAAGAACTACATGGAATCTTTTAAAAACCAAACCAGATCAAAACCTTTCTTACAGCTGCTGTAGCCTGTGAAGCAGAACTGCAGACAGTCACACCAGACAAATCTTTTAACTTCTTACATTCCTTACATACTCCTTAACAGTCTGAATTTACCCACTCAGTTTTTGCCATGTGCAAGACACCTGACATCCACTTACCCAAATCATCAAATTTTTTTTTTTTTTTTTTTGTCATTCCCTGATGGAAGGGCCTCTTAGGCAGTGAGCACAATTCAGTAACGCTGCCACAAAGGTCAGTCATATCCTTTTTGCCTCAAACAGCCATTGAACAGAAAAGGAGATAAACACCTGCTGCCACCCCCACAGGAGATGGATGGTGGGGACATACTATCCTCTGTGCATGCAATTCCCACACTGAAGCAGCTGCAAGTCATATAAGCACCGGCAGCAAAACACATTCCAAATGGGGAACCTGCGCCCTCTAGCTCTTCCCAAAGCAGCAAAACTTTGGTAAACTGTTTTATGTTTACACTTGTAACAGCAACGACATCTTGGGGTAAACTAAGGAACATTTTCAGTTTAAGAACTGGCTTTGGTAAGGAATTTCAGGAAAATTCATGACTACTGTCCAAATGAATGTTTTCTCTTTCAGGACAGTTTGTAGAGGGGGTTTTGGAAATAGACAATTAGTGAGGCTGAAGTATAGTTTGTAATAGCTGACATAGATCCACGTTTCACTTAACAGCCTTAACAAAAATTCTGATGACCTCTCTGACTCCCTGGATATACTTCATTAACAGAAGTAGATTACTAATGAGAAACATAACATTAGACAATAAAACACTTGTACAGCCACTTCAAGCTTTCTGAAAAGACAAGACATAGGCAAGTATGGGAAGAGGACCCCCCTTAAGGGGCATAAACCACCCAGTCCTTTATTAGTGACACAGAACCACGGAATATGCCGACTTGGAAGGGATCCAGCAGGATCATCGAGTCCAACTCCTGGCCCTGCACAGGACAACACAAGAATCACACCCTGTGATTGAGACTATTGCTTCTTGAACTCTGCCAGGCTGGTGCTGTGACCACTTCCCTGGGGATCCTGCTCCAGAGCCCAGCCATCCTCCGGGTGAAGAACCTTTGCCCAATATCCAGCCTAAACTTCCTCTGACACAGTTTCGTGCCGTTCCCTCGGGTCCTGTCACTGGGCACCAGGGAGCCGGGATCGGCGCTACCTTTCGTGAGGAAGTCCCAGCCCGAGCTCCCATCCCCAAATCCCTTCCTTTCCAGCCAGATGCTGCATCAGCAGCCCACCACGGAACAGCCAGGCCCATCCAGCGTCACCTCCCGACCAAGAAACAAATCTCCCACCCTACTTTCTTGTGTCGACATCCCCCAACGCCGGACAAGGCGGACTCGTCAAAGGGAAGGCAACCAAAGGGAGGAAGACGCGAGCAGCCCGATCCCCCCACAAGCACGAGGGGGATCCGTCCCGATCCCGCGGCTCCCGCCCCCGCCGCGCGGGTACCTCGTGCCGGGCCCGCGCCGCTCCTCAGGGGCCCCGCGAGCCTCGGGCGCGCGCCGGTGTCACCAACGGCCGCTCCCGTCACACCCCCCGCTGCCCGCCCGCCACGCGCAACGTGCGGCAGCGCCCGTCCCCACCATCACCTTCAGGCCCGGCGGCGCCCTCCCACTGCGCAGGCGCCACCACCGCCCCCTTCTCGCACGGCCCCCTGGGACTCGTAGTCCCTCTGCCCAGGCTCGGACTCCTCCACCTTTCATACAACCAAAGTTGGAAGCGATTTTTAAGACCACCCTGTCCAATCCGGCACTGCCACTGTGACCTCCTAACCCAAATCACTCAGCGCCAGATCCAGACGTCTTTTGAACACCTCCCTGGGCAACCTATTCCAAAGCCTCTGCATCCTGACAGTGAAAAAGTTGTTCTAGTATATAATCGGAATCTCCTCTCTCTCAGTTTAAGGCCATTTCCTCCGGTTCCCTCAGTGCAGGCACGGTAGAAGAAACTGCTCACTACAACCTCCAGTCAGGGAGTGGTAGACAGTGATCAGCTCCACCCCAGCTCCCCACAACACACCGCGCCGCGCTTTCCCCGCTCCCTTTCCGCGCGGCCCATCCCAGGACGTGACGCCAGCCGTGGGGTTCGTCACTTCCGCAAACAGGGATGGCGGAGCGCTGAGTCGGGTGAGTGCCGGGCTGGGGCAGTGCAGGGCTGCTCTCCCTGCCGCCCCCTCTGCCCCCGAGCGGCGGCGGCGGCGGCGGCGGCGGCGGCGGCGGGGAGGGGCCGCAAAGAAGTGACGAGCGCCGCTGCCCGGTTAAC
>JBBMKD010000102.1:98114743-98146154 GCA_037834095.1 Argya squamiceps | reverse complement strand
GGAGCTGCTGTGTCCCCTGGGCACTTGGTTGCCATCGCGACTTCTGAAAGTCGGATCGTTTCAGACTTTAGGCTTTCAAAACGTCTGCTTGGAATAGCCGGGTGAGGATAATGAGGGGTCTGCTGCTGCCTCGCCAACCAAGTTAGGTGCTGCGCGGTAGTGGAAGAATTATTTTTATAAGTTGTACCCTGAAGCCATTTGTTTTGAGGAAAGCTGCTCTGGTGCCTCTGTGTAGTGGCCCACTCAGTGGATGTGTTCTGGCTCTCATTGCTACGCGAGCCTGGATACGGTTTTGAATATTATATGATTTTTGAATTTTGGGTTTTTTTGGCTGATTTAGGCCACTGTTTCAGAAAAGGAGTTGCCAAATTGCCCTCTCCCATGTCTTGTTAAAAAGTAGGTGCTCTGCTTCCAGGTGGTGTTGTAAAGAAGGCTGGGATGCACTGGAGGCCAAAATGAGCTTTTTGGCAGTTGTTTGCAGTCCTGCAGCCTGTGTAGATATTTGTGAGGTGGAGATGTGGAAGTGCAGGTGCAGCTGAATATTCCGCATATTTGTTAAGCTCAGAGCATAGTGGATGTTCTTGGCAAACTGGAAAATCCACAACTGTTAAGAAAATTTGCTCATAAAACCCCATCTTGATCTTTTATTTGAAGACATCCATTTCAAAGCATATAAGTTTAAATAACAAATTTACTAATTTGAGAGAACCTGTCTGTTTGTGTTTCTAGACATAAACTGATTTGTAGGTTACCTTTTATAGGAGGGGAAAGAAAAAAACCAGTAACGTTTGGCAGTTGAGTCAGTAAGTATGCATAAGAATGACTCTAAAATGAAAAGTAACAATTTATCTTAATTTGAACTTATTTAATGAATACTTTTAAGTTCCACATATTGTATTGAGCTGTCTTTATTAAACAAATAGTCAAATTTGAAGTCTGTTTTTTGCCTAGGGTAAAATGCCAAAGTTATGTTTGAAAGTCATGATTATAGCCACGAGTAAGTGAAATTCAGCACTGAAGATTCTTGGTGGTTTGTTTCTTTTCCCTGTAGATCTCCATTCTGATCAGTGGACCAGTCAAAATGGCTGAAGTAACCAAGACAGAAGAACAGCAAGTAGAGAAGAGTCTGGATGAAGAAGTGGAGAAAGCACCTCAAGCATCAGAATCAGCTTCAGGTGTCGGGTGTGAAGGCAATAGTTCTGCTTCAGGTACAGAGCAGTCCACTGAGAATGAAAAAGGAGTTGATAGTGGTGGTCAGGGTCACATAGCAAAGAGGAAGAATTTAGATTCTGAGGATGAACCTTCTAAGAAAGTAGTAAGTATCATTTATTTTGAGCTGTTTTCAAATCCTTGTTTCAAAGCCTTAGCTCAAGAAAAGATTGAAAATATTTATGCTAGACACATGTGAGCCAGCACGAAACACCAACTATGGAAATGTTTCCTAGGGAAATAACAGGTGCACAAGTGATGTTGGGCTTCACAGAGGAGGAGGGCTGGCCGTTAGAATGATAATCTCAGCACATACTTAGTCTAATTTATGACTGTTCCATCATCCATGTGGTAGCAGTCTGGTAGTGTAGGGTTTACTTACTCCAAGTTCCATATCTTGAATTCAGATCTCATGTATGTTGTTTATCTGTGAGTAAGTATAGTTATATGTGCTTGGGAAGTTCTTCCATAAGGTGATTTTGTCCTTTTACTTCCTTGGTAAGGTACGCTATGTATAGTTTGCAAAACTTTACAGACTGCATCCTTTGTGATATGATTCCAGTATGATTTGTTGGCAGAGTGAAGCAGTGAAAGACTTACAGGTGCTTCTTTATATTTTAAGACTACAAAAGCAGCAGGAAATGTGTGTCCTTTTATATGTCCACCTGGGAAGGTGAAAAGGGTAATGTTTTACATGATGCTGTCCTTTATTATTTATGAGCTTGTAGAAGCTGATTCTTTAATATCCAGTCTAGTTCATCCTTTTGGGATACTTAAATATAATTTGAAAATGTCTGACATAATGTTCTGTTTCTCTGCGCAGAATTTTCCCAGGATGTTAATATATGGTTTATCAGTCTGGCAAAATAAAGGGTTCCCTTTGTTGTGGCAGAAACATTATTAACCCTTCATGCTTTTAATAAGGGGGGATAAGGCTTAGATGAACAAGAACTACATTGGGTTTGTGTAGCCTAAGGGTGTAGAGAGGTGACTGAACATAACTGCCAGCATCTAGATGTTGTTGCTGATGGCTGTTTGCAGCTGAGATGTGTTGATGGTTTGTATGAGTATGTCCCCCACTCTTGTCTGAGTCAACTGTTCTAGCTTCTGTCACCTTCAGTGGCCATTCAGGGAGCCATCTGTGCTTACCCTGAAAAAGAATAGAAGTCATCAAAATATCAGCCATCCCAGTGTGGTAATAAACAGATGATGAGGTCTAAGGGATTTCAGACAAGTAGGGCTGTGTTATTTCTGAGTGTTACCAAAAGTATATGAAACACTGAAGAATTCACATATATCAGCCAAACCTTCTTTTCCCTTGAGGAACTGCTATTTGAATAGTAAGATGCAGGGATATTGACTTCTGTAGTGAACTGCTAGGAATGGTTTTAATGGTTTCATTCTGGTTTGTACTGTTATTTCAAATGCTTTTTGTACCTCACAGAGTCTATGCTGGATGTGTCTGTTCTGTTACTTTGGATTTTATTTATAATTTATTTTCACTTCATGTATATAGTTGAAGATTATTTTCAAGGTGAAGAAAGGTTGGGAGCTTAATATCTAGGTGTAGACTGCTTCTCTGGATAATAGGAGAGAGAAGTGTCATGTAGTACTTAGAGCAAAGGCAGGACAGAAATCTCTTGGAGTATTTTGAGTTAAGGCTAAATCAGAGACATTTCCGCAGCTAACTCTTAAGCATTAGATGGAATATGTTGTCAAATGATTCCTGTTATTCCTTTATCATGGTCTGTTTAAAGTTCTGGCAGTGGGGTTGTCCACTTGGACCCTAATGTGACATCAGCCAATTGGCATTTTGGTTAAATTGGCAGTTTATACACTTTCGTCAGATGAAAAATGAATTTCTGAAATAGGCTTTTTGAAGTGGCTTGAAGTTCCTTGAGGAGGAACACCCTCTTCTTGTGTCCCAGACTTAAGAAGAATGAGCTATGTTCTTTGAGAGTGGTTCAAAGTATTGGAGAACTGAAAGTTAAGTATTTCTGCGAAAGAAAGATGCTGGGCAATATCTGTCATCCAAAATTTGCTTGAATGAACTAAAAGGGGATTAAATTTGTGAGTGTTGCTGTGATAATTGAAGTACTGACATCAGTGCCAGGACAGATATGGGAAATCTCTTTATAATGAGGGTGCTCTTACAGTATTGCTTGTTTGCTTTCTTAAATCCTTGAAGTGAGCACGTGTGCCTTTTGATTAAGTGACAAAGTAATAAAAAGAATTCACTGCTGGAGTCTGTTCCTTCTGTGGTGTGATTTCTTTTCTGCAGCATGTGATTGGCCATGGGCAAGCTGTAGCTGCACATTATAATGAACTTCAGGAAGTTGGATTGGAAAAACGTAGCCAGTCTCGCATCTTCTACCTCCGCAACTTTAATAATTGGACAAAGAGTGTCCTCATTGGTAAGGTTCCTTAACTGAGTGCTCAGACATGAGTAAAATGTAATTAATTTTTGGATCAAAATGTAACTTTTTCTGTTTCCTGATACTGAGTATGACACTTTGTCTCATAATACATGGGATATTTTTCAACTGCAATAAAATGTCTATATTTATATTTAATTTGAATCTCTGTGATAATGTTTTGTATTGTTGGAGTGCCAAGCGTATGCTTAAGTTTTAAAGGTCAACTGATTTAAAGAGTTCATACTGGAAACTGTTCTTCTCTATGATATTTTCAAAGAGAAAAGTACAGCTTTAAATCATAAAGAATTTAAGTGTTCTTAGATTCAAAGAAGACCAGCTCCATCTATCTCAAATAATTTATTAGCCATTTTTCCAAAGCTGACTCGGCTCAGATCCTGGTTAAGCAGTTCTGCAGAAAGCTTGAACTCATAAATATTTTCTATATTACCCATAGTCAGTGGTTGAAAAGATGGAAAGCTCAAAGGATGTAGTTCTTTAAGAATCAGCAGGTTTTTATTTAAAGGCAAAGTCTGCTGTTCCACAAATTAATTCCAAATTGAGGAAACAAGGCCATCAGATATCTGCCAACAAAGAAAAGAATCATCAGCACAGCGCCACAGGTTCATGAAGAGGGATCTGTGCCAGGAGATGTTGGCACCATTTGTCTTAACATGCTGCTTTTTGTTGTGTTGTATCAGAGCAGCTAGAAGCAATATTTAGATTTCTATAAAGCTGTTCCTGAAGCTTGTGTTGAAGCCTTTCTGTCATAAAGAATTTCAGCAGTGTGGCTTTATAGCAGTTGTATCAAAACATATTTCATGTCTCCTACTGTGAAGAAAAGTTGCTAGCATGCTGATATGTTTTACATAATATGCCAACATCAGTCAGAGCAGAGAGAATCTAGACAGCATGGAGAGAGAAGAAAAAATGTAACTGGTGTATGTAGGGTAGAAAGACAGCAAAGGAGTAGCTACTGTTAATGCAAGGCCTGGGAGAGTGAGTGAAAAACATTATGCATTTTTGTAAGGTGACTGGGAGGAGATGTTGTGGCTGATGCATTTAATTGGCTTTTTCTTTTTGCAAAAGGCTTCCCCATACATTCAGATAACATCTGCCTTCATTATAATGCTAATGAAAGGGAACCCGGTTTCCCTGCTCGTGTACACGCGGTTGTTTAGCCATGTGCAGTTTTGCCTTAGCCAGGGAAACAGTTCAGAGCCTCAGTCAAGTTACATGCAGCGCACATGAAGCACAGAAAATATTCATCTTCTCCACAGTTTTAAAAGTTTGTGGTTCCTTTCATCCTTCTAGAAAGAAAAGAGATTTAAGTTTATAATATTAAGAAGATTTATAGGCAAAGTAAGGTCTGAGGTACTTGAAAATTCTTGACCCCTTTTGGTTCTTTAGGCTTTTAGGTACAGAGAGTAGGTGCAGAGATGCGTTTATATGCTCCTGGTTTTTATTTCTGTAGGTGAATTTATCGACCGGGTACGACAGAAGAAGAGTGATATAACTGTTTTGGATCTGGGATGTGGGAAAGGTGGAGACTTACTGAAGTGGAAAAAAGGCAGAATTAAAAAACTCGTCTGTACTGGTAAGAAGACACGATAACTTTCTAGGGAAAATACATCAGGTTTTATGGGAAACCAAGTACATCTCCAGTATTTTATTATTTCTTTTTTCCACTCAATCAGAGAATGTAATGAACACCTTTTCTGCAAAACAGTTGTATTTTGTCTTTTAATCTGAAGATACGACTTGATTGCCAGCAGAAATATAAGAATTATCAATACTTAGCTTTCAGTTCAACTCCTGCATGAAAACTGGTATCACTAAAGAAAAACACCATTGCCACAGGTTGCCTTAGGAAAAGTGTGGCCCTGGGGAAAAGACTGAAATTTTCTATTTTATGTCTTTTCTCCCATGTCTAGCCTCTCATAATATTTTTAATTGTTCTGAAAAACATACAGGAGAGTTGCATTTAAAGAAAACAAATAAACCCCCCACTGTTGTGAGAAAAATGATCTTGAGTGTTAAAATCAAATAAAGATTTTCAGATCAGAAACGGGGAAGAGCTGAAAGCTGATTAAAAAAATTTCTTGTTTGAATAATTGGCTTAGAAGTTGGGAGAATGATACCAACTTCCCTTTTCTTAAAAAGTATCCCCAGGATAATCAAAGGAGGAGTTACTGCTTAACTCCAAATTTAATTAGGTACTAAAATTCCCTAAAACTCTTTCAGTGGGAATTAATTTGGGTACTTCACACTTTACAGTTCTTTCTTGCATTATTCAGTGGGCAGTATTTAAATACACCTAATCAATTTGCTTACAAAATTCTTAGGTAAATTTATTGCATACTGTCAGAAACTCAATGAGAAAGATGCAGTCTCAGAATTTTAAAAAATTCCCATTATGTGGCATATCAGAAATAATTGCATTTCAACATCTTTTATATTTTTAAGAATATTAAGAATCCCAGGGAGCTGAGCTGTTTTAACAGAACTGAAGATCATTTTTTTTATCCTGCCATATTGTACCTTCTGTGTTCCAGTAATCGTTCCAGTTTTCTTGAGTGGGGAGAAGCGTACACAGTGCTTTAAAAATTTAATTTATTATATTTATTATGTTTCCACGTGTAGACATTGCTGACATTTCTGTGCAGCAGTGCAAGCACCGCTACGAAGAGATGAAATCCCGATGTCGGTACAATGAACGTATTTTTGATGCAGAATTCATACAAGCAGATAGTACCAAGGTACAGTTCCTGTGCTTTGTAATATTTTGGAGATTTAATGTTCTTCATGGTAGTGCTGTAGCATTTTGGGTATATATATTTTTAAGTTGGATTATTGTAGTGCCAGGAGAATCAGCCACAGGGGTTATGGGAAGGTTGCTTAAGATGTACTTAGGTGCATTTTGCTGCTGTTGTGTAGTGTAACATTCCTGAAGCCTGAGTGTCTTTTCCAGAGGGTAAATCTGGTGCTTTCACTATCTTTTACTTGACAAGGGGAGCAGAATGACTGTTCAGCTTTGGAGTTCTGTAAGACAGTGTGGGATGTTGGAAACTGTTTTGGTGAATGCTGGAATAAATAAAGGACCTTTTCTGATTTGACTTGTACACTTAGAACTTTTTCTTTCTAGTGGCATTTTGGTTACTGTTTTGTTACTGTTACCTTTAAAACTTGTGTGGTAGAGCAGATTTCTTATGCTGTCTGTAGGCAGTGGTGAATGTGTGGCTGAGGCTTAGGAGGCAGTCCTGTAACCAGAACTGCTTTTGCTTCCTAGAGGTGCAGGCTGAGAGTGCCCTGCTGATGGAGGCTGAGAGACAGAACCTACCTGCTTCCAGCATATCTGTGGAAAAGCTGAACCTGTTCTCAGCCTTGCATGAAGGGTTGTTTGCTTGAATTCTTGGTTGCCTTTCCTTCTTCTGAGAAATAGTCTGTTGCAGGTTCATGTCATCTCTCTTGACATGGGGGAGAGAGAGATATTTTCATGTTGCTATTAGAGCTCAGTCTTAGATGCATATGTATTTTGTGTTGCATGCTTTGTTCTGTCTGTCCTTACTCTTGGCACACAAATGTTCATTTCCCTGACTTTGGATCTCTATCATGAATGTTGTATATCCCTCAAAATCTAATTCTGCCCACCTCTTTTTTTGTTTTCCTATGTCTTTTTCAATGTCTGCTGAGTAGAGGGTCAAAGCAAGCTTTAACCTGACAAATTTCAAGGGCTCCAAGTTCTTCAGATTTTAG
The DNA here is from genome assembly GCA_037834095.1 of Argya squamiceps. Taxonomy (NCBI): domain Eukaryota; kingdom Metazoa; phylum Chordata; class Aves; order Passeriformes; family Leiothrichidae; genus Argya; species Argya squamiceps. The sequence goes on along the minus strand of JBBMKD010000102.1, from coordinate 98,138,775 downwards.
TTACTTGGTCTGGGATGGGGAGGAGTAGATTGGTGATGAGCATGGGTGAGAATACAGACAAGTACAACTTGTTGGGCAGGGCAAACTGCCATATTTGAAACAATCCCTTCTCCTCTCAAGTGCATGTTTAGTGGGTCAGTTTTCATTATAGAGAGTTAGTAAAATGAAATTCATTTTATTACAGAATTTTTTTCCAGCCAAACGGTGGCCAGTTATAAAACCCCAGCAATAAAGTACTTCTGGAGACTATAAGTTTACTAACTTTGGGTTTTGGTCTTTCAGGTGTAGCAGTGTTACTTGACAACATGAAAAAGTTTGAGGACATGATAACTTTGAAATGTGTGTTTATTCTTGATGTTTCTAATGTTGTGTATGTTTTTCTGTGTTGGGGAGAGCTTATTCTTATTTTTTTCATCTTGTCTTTGTTGAACTTGTAAAGGAATGGGAGCTGAAAGGTGAAACTTCAGAGAAGGCAAAGAATTATGGAAGTAGTACATTTGTTAGAAGATTTAAGTGAATCATACTTGTTTCTATAATTCTTTTTCTTTTTTATCTGTTGCAGGATCTCTTGTCTTCCAAGTACAGTGATCCAGATATGCGCTTTGACATTTGCAGTTGTCAATTTGTTTACCACTATTCATTTGAGACGTATGAGCAGGCTGACATGATGCTTAAAAATGCTTGTGGGAACCTCTCTCCTGGAGGTTATTTCATTGGCACAACTCCAAATAGCTTTGAACTTGTGTAAGTACTCTTATGTCCTGTTAGTCTTCCAAAACTCTGTGAAACATTAAGTGATAGATGTTCTTGCAGTGCTCCAGTTTTGTGCAAACAAAAGCAATTTTTTTGCAACAATTTTGGATTCTAGAAAAAAAAAAATCTTACTTATGACCTTGACTTAAACAGGTAAAGCAATATTAACCCTTGTCTCTTGTCCTCGTGGCTCTTCTGTTAGAGAGTATAGATTTTCATACACTTCATCCCTCTGTCACGACTTTAGTGGTGCCAAAATGGCCACAGCATGGGGAAAAACTGGCAAGGTTTTGTGGTTGTTTCCAGAAGCCTGTCTTGTCCATGTAGATTGTCCATGTGTCCAGGCTAAATGTTCATCTTCGAGGTCCATTTAGTCCTTGGTATGTTGTATGGGAATGATAAACTGTTAAAACCCAGCATTGCTGCTTCATGTCATTGTTTCAATGCCTTATGAGATGAGGGAAGTGGGAAACTAGAGAGATCACTGAGTATTGCTGGGAAAAACTCTTTCAGGCTTCCTATGTGTAGTTTTCTCTGTCTTGTTAAATACTGGTCAATTAATATTTGTTTGTATCTCATTCTATAGAAAGAGACTTGAAGCTTCAGAAACAAATTCATTTGGGAATGATGTGTACAATGTGAAATTTGAAAAGAAGGGAGATTATCCCTTATTTGGCTGCAAGTATGATTTTCACTTGGAAGAAGTGGTTGATGTCCCTGAGTTTTTGGTTTACTTTCCCTTACTGGAAGAGTAAGTTAAGTTTTGAATTCATTATACATTAAAAGCTGTGGAACATAATAAACATTTGTTTGGTTTATGTGTCATTGCATAATGTGTGCAGCAAATTACATCTTGGCTTTCTTACTGTATTTTTCAATTCTTAATTTTTTGTTGTTGCTTCAAATACAGAGATTTCTCTCATTTCCATCCACAACTGTAATCTGTCCATTGAACTCTGTTGGAGGTGCTCTGGTCAGAAGCTGTGAGGACTTTATGTCTCACAAGGGAACATCTGATCTGATGTATTGGATCTGTCAGCAAACCTTTAGAACTGTCAGCTTTTTCTTCTTTAATTGTAACTTTTTCAGGGGTTTCTTTCTACCCCTTTTTTAGTCTTTCAGTGAGCTTTCTTGTGTATCTTCTTCATCATGGTGCCTCTTTCTTGTCTTCTCCACCTTTCCTTTGATGTTCATAGGATTTTTGCTATGATGAATTTTTTTCTTCCTCTAAATGATCTTCATCTGTAAGCATGTATTTTGCTGTTACCTCTGTGTGACCTCAGATTTGGTTTCCCCAGCTGTATTCTGAGGTACTGACAAATCTTTCCATACTGGATTTTTTCCTGCCATTCAAGCTCAGTATGGTTAAGCAGTATTAAGCTTTCCCTTCAAGCCTGTTCAAGAACTTCATTTGTAGCTGTGAAAAATAACAGCATCTGCCACTGACAGTTGTAACTTCAGTGTTGCATGTCCACAGTGCCTACATAATTGAGATGTAAGCCACTAAATACAATAGAAGTTCTCTAAATATATTTATAATATCTGACATGATAGATACTGCAGGGAAAAGTGTAGTCTTTCTGGAAGTCAGCATGGAACTTCTGTGTTTTGGGAGAAGAGATCTTTTCTATTAAAATGTTTGTGAATTACTTCTGTGTAGATTTTTGTTATCCTAATTAAAAAAAAAAACCCAAAGTACAGTTTGTGGTAGTATTGCAGCTTTTTTCATCTAAATGTCTTTACTAAAAAAAAAAAATGTTGTAAAAAAGTGTAATCCTAGTGAATACCATAAGATGTCATTGTGGCTTAAAATTGTTCCTTTGAATATAAAGCTACAATAATTTTGCAGCTTCCCTAATTAAGCTTATTATTTTTTTACAGAATGGCAAAGAAGCATGGTATGAAACTAGTCTACAAAATGACATTTCGGGAATTCTATGAAGAAAAAATCAAGAACGATGAGCATAAAATGCTCTTAAGGAGAATGCAGGCCCTGGAGGTAAATTTGGAGTTGACTTGTTTGATTTTAATAGCATTTTACATATTGTTAATTTTGTGCAATAATTGCAGTTCCCTTTGTGAACATCTTGCAGTTAATAAAGGGCTACCGATAGAAAGGATATAGTTCCTGGGACTGAAAGTGTGACTCTGGTTGTTGACCTTGACTGGCTGCCAGACACCCACTGACCTGTACTCTTGTTCCCTCTTCCCAAAAGGATGGGGGGAGAAAATAGAGAAGAAAAAAAAAAAGCTTGTGGGTCAAGATAAATTCAAGGAGATTGCTTAGCAATTACTGTCATAGACAAAACAGACTGAACTTGGAGAAGGTTAATTTAATTAATTGCAAAAAAAAAATAGTAGAAGGTAGAAAGTAGAAATCATGAAAACCTAAAAACACCTTTGTCTCACCCACTGCCTGTTCCCAGGCTCAGCTTCATTTGTTCACTCCTGACCTTTCTACCTCCTCTCCCTTCCTCTGTGGGGGAAGGGGGATTGTTCATAACACTGTTTGTTCACAACACTTTTTCTCTCTCTGTCCTTCCTCCTCACACTCTTCTCTTGGTCCAGCACAGGTCCCACCCAATAGATGATTCAGGTTTTGAAGATAATATTTCAATACTGAGGCAAGTTTCTGTTCTTGTGAAGTAGGAAACAGAAGCTCAAGAATCATGCCAAGTGTCAGATAATGGCGACTGTAATCCATTTCTTCCTCAGCAGGGAGACTGAAAGCTGGATCTTTGTGCAGGGAATATTGACTGAAAGGACAGAAAGGAATCCTTGTAGGAATAAAAGGACAGTCTGTGTTCATAGAAGAAAATGCTTCTTAACTGTAACTGAGCATATGTTTTTGCCCAATGTTTTTGCTTTTTTTTTTATCCTCAGGCTCTTACCCTGGATAACTTTAGCAGCTTCAGAGAACCATTTCCAGGCTACCTCTGAGGCTTTGGTTTTACTTGCAGTTCTCTGTGCTTCCCTCCTCCCTCAAACAGTAGAATTCTTCAGCAGAAAACTCTCAGATCAATTAATTGGTGACTTACACAGCTGAGTTACAGACTGCAACTTGACTGCACTTACTGACTCTAACAGTGAAGGTGCTGTGTATGGGCTCACACTGGCAGCAGCACAGAGACACAGCCTTTGACTTACCATCTTCCTTCTTAGGAAAGTGAGAGTTGTCTTAAGGTGATGGCCACTTGCAACTGAGGACTGATTCACTTACACGGATCACTAGTAACTGGGATCCTTAATAAGTACATCTTAGTTCGTAAGAACTTGTTGTATACTTCTGTTACAGCTTGTGTGTTATTGATTGAAGCATTTTAATTGTTCTGCTTGAAGTTGTAGTTGCCCATTTCTTAGCACTTCTGCTGAAGAGATGCTGGTATAGTTGCTCTTCTAAAAGAAGGTAAATCTGGGTAATGCTCAGAATGAGCTGTACCTGAAGGAGAGTGTTTATAGTAATTCAGTTTTCTCTGCTTTAGAGACATAAGGGTAAAACTTAAATTATAATTCTTGGTTGTCAGATTTTCTGGTAAGTAGGGAATATCAGACCTATTCCTGAGGATGCTATAAAGGAGACACCTAAATTTAAAATATTTTTAAGACTTACTGACCTCTGTTGTGCACTGTGTTGTCACAGACCTTTACTTGATGTGATTACTGTATCTCACTGCTCGATGTTTTGTTCTATGTTCTGCAGCCATATTCTACACATGGTGATTCCAGGCTCGTTTCTGATAAACCTGAAGATTATGAGCATGCAAGAGAGTTTATCAAAGATGGGAAGGCAAAGTTACCATTGGTAAGTTCCTTTATACTTCACTAGAGATAATGGTGTCTTAAAGTTGAGGTCCTGATCTTTCAAACTGTGATACCTTCTTCGTTTCAACTGCAGTAAAGTTGGTATGAGTGTCTCTTAGCATGTGACAAATTGTAGAGCTGCAGGGCTGAGAGGTTCATATAGTCTGTACCCCATACTCAAAGGGTCAAATTCACTTAATTTGATAGCTGTTGAGAAATTTGTAATAATGCAGAAGGGAAAGGATATTTTTCTCTCTTACTTGACAGCTATTCTAACTATTCTTAATTGGAGGAATCTTTATTGTATTCTGAATCTTCACAATACTGATTTAAAACATTAGTTCCAATCCTCTGATGGGAGGCTTCAAAGCTTTCTTCATAACACTGTATATATTTGAAATCATTCTTTCCATTTTCATCAGTACAACATGAGGGTGGTCAGCTTAAAGGTTTTCCACTTGTTTTGCTGGTTTTCATTTTTTTTTAAATCACTGATTCATCTAGTGTTCATGTTCTGAATTCTTGATGATGTAGTCCTCTTACTGGAAATATAAAAATCCTGCAACACGAGAGAAAAGAAACCTGCCCTCCACATTTGAAATTAAAAAAAAATAAAAGACGACTTGTTTTAAGAAATAGGCTTAAGAACATGAGAACAGCCAAGTCAGACCAAAAACATCTGTTGCCAAGTGCTGTTTTAAAAGGTGAACTATTTGGTTAGGTTTGGTCAGTGAGTAGCATATGGACTAAATTATGGCCCCAGTGAGGACTCCTTGGATGGGGATGGAGTGGGCAGAGCAGAAAATCAACTTCTTGTTGTTGCCTTATGTTTCTTAAATGGTGGGGTAAATGGCAACAGCTTTTTACTTGTGAACTTGCCTTACTTTCATCTGATCAGCTGAGCTGGGAGTTTCCTAGGCTGGAAGGCAGGCTGTTTTTCCAGAATGTGAGGGTGAGGGTGAGAGTTAGTTTCTGGCAGACAGAGTTTCCATGTGCAGGGGTGTATTGTTGAGTGGAGGCAGGCAGTGTTCCTGAGGAAGGTGGCAGCACCATGGTGTAGGGCCTTTTCTTTACTGTGGGGCCTTTCCCTGACTTCTGCAGAAATGCTGGGTCTGAATAGCAGCTGGAGCCAGGTCAGGTCACACTGGGGTGTGGTAATGCACACAGGCATGCTCTGCTCTGGACCAGCTGATGTTTGCCCATTCTCCTGTACCTGTTTAATTTAGGTGTGTTCCCTTACCTGGGTCTTCCAGTTTCAGAGCATCATAGTTAGTGGAGCTATAAATGTCTGTGGTCTAAAGTAATGCTTTTCTTGCCCCTAAATAGCCAGTCAGTGTGGGTGGTTAGACACTGGTCAGTGAAAGATGGATGAGCTAAATCAGTGTTTTATTGTTTCCTTATTTTTTGTTGAAACTGAGTTTTTTTGTCTCCTTTTAGGGAACCTTGAGTAAGTCTGAATGGGAAGCAACAAGTAAGTAATGGTTTTGAAAACAGTATTGACTGAATGACTGCTTTGAAAAGTGTGTAAAATAGCCTGTTAACCATGGAAGAAAATCCAGATTTTAAATATAATAAGATGTTATTTGTGTAATTCAAAATGTCTCTGTATAGATTATGTAGTGTGCACATCTCAAGAATTTGGGAGGGAAATGCGTAAGTGCAGCCAGCCAGGATTTGTGTTTTTGCAGGCCATTATAGTGGTTGTGTTAATAGTTTAAAACCAAAAAATGCTGTTTACTTCACAGGTGAGAAAAATCTTCACTCAGCTTTCTTAAATTATTATCTGATTTTTGAATCTGTGAATTACAAGGTAGACATAAATTCCAGGAATCTAGAAGTATTATCTCAATTATCTATTTGAGAGAGGCTTTTAATATAATTTTATACCTTTTTATACCTGAAAAAAGATTTACACCTTTAAAAGTTCAGTGATTACTGTGTTTCCTGAGTAGTCTATTTTTCCAGAAACATTTGGAGTATTGAGCTTCTGATAGGAGTATAAGCACAGCTTGTTCCTTACATGGAACTTTGCATTGTTGCTAAGGAATGTCTGATAAGCTTGTCTTGAAAGATTTGTAAGTAGTTATGGCACCTCATTCATTAAAATAAAAGTTGAATTCAAGTGGAAATCTGTAAGTGTTTAATTAGACCTGCAATCTCAAGCCACTGGTTTAACATATCTGTCTGGTATGGAGCACAGGAACATCTGGCATTGATTATATGCCAACCAAGAGTTTTCCAAGGATGCTGGTGTGGACTGCATGAGTATCCATTAATAGAATCATACTGTTCTGGACTTGAAAAAATACTATAATTTTATTTTTTTCCATCAAAATTTAAAAGAGCAAAATTGATAATAGGTATCATGAGTTCATTCAATTAAAAATGAAATTAATAACTTCAGCTCTGATTGTCTATTACTGCATGTATGAAGGAGTCTTTAAACTTAACTTGCATATGACTTTTTTATGTGCTAGTGAATGTTTGCTATATGTAGAATTGCACAGTAATTTATGAATTTCATTCACATTTCTGAAAACATGTAAAACTATGCTGGAGTGGAATGCTAGAGTTACTCACTGGAAAATCATAAGATGTTTTGTAATTTCAGTAATCTGCTAACAGGTTGGGTGGGCATAATATCAACCTGGTTACATTTTGTAAACTTAGTTACTGAGTCACCAAGAAAACTGAAACTTTAAATACTTCCATTTTCCTTTTTAGGTATTTACTTGGTATTTGCATTTGAGAAGCAACCATGAAACTTCACATACTGGATGCAGCAAGAAGAGATCATATCCATGTGCAAGTTGGAATGATCAGAAATCCATTGTGGCAACTATTTTTTTATTTTTATTTTTTAATTATCAGACATGTGCAGGACACTACCAAAAACCAGAGCAAGCTCGTGATTCAGGGTTACATTGCCTGTCTGTGACAGATGGACTTGTGTGTGTATATAAGAAAGATTCTGAACCAGTCTTTTTAAGCATTTGTAAGCAATCTGCATGCTCTCAAAACCTGTGTTGGAACTCACATAACTTTGTTAGAAACAAATGTTTTGTTTGTAGAAGTATTTTTGTGATTATGAGCCTGACCCTGCACTTTCTGAAGTTGATGGAAGAATGTTAACTTTGATAATGCAGAATGAGGGCTTAAATGCTGTTCTTCAAAGCTCAGTTAGTTCATAATGAGATCTGTTCAGCATAGAGGGTATGTCTACATTGCATGCAGAGCAAAAAAATACCCGAGTCAGTTTGAGAACCTCTGTGCTATGCTCAAGCCTGCATTGTAAATCTGCCTTAGTGGTATTCATGGCGTAGTTTACATGGTAAAATCCCATGATGTTCTTGTTTTTCATGCTTGCTGATATGTAGTGTCACTTCATGGTGCTTTTAAGATTAAATGAGTTTGTTCTGTACAAAACTGCTCTGAAAGTACTTAATTTCTAATGTTTTAAATATCTACTTTGTTTTCCAAATATAGCTATGGGGTAACCAGTAACAGCTGCTCAAGTTAGATTACTGAACATTTTTTATTGTATTAAAAACTCTCCTGACTTTTCAAGAGTTTTAGTGTTTCTTGAAACTTACTAGACAGATCTTAGGATGCCTTTCTTGTTTCACAGAATTCCAAATGGGCTTGGCAATAGGATGAGCCGTTGGTGGTGATGGGGACCTCATTGCAGTCTTAAGGCATTAAAAACATGGTCATGTCATGGATTATGAACCAAAAGGCCAGCCTGTGTAATATTTGAGGATACCAGCAGTTCCCTCTGGATGGGAGGGCTGTGTATGTGCATGCACACTCTGGTACCTTAGAGACACATATTTTGTTTGGGAATGTATTCAAATGATACCAGTGGGCAGAACGGTGCCTAACTACCATCATAACTGCTTGTTAGTCTCTTAAGAGCTGGCTTAGGGATTTCTGTATAGTGTTTGCTCAACTTTCCATGTGCTTGTAGCCACCCATTACTGAGAAGACTTGAATAGTTCATGTTTTTTCTCTCCAGTTTTGGACTAGCAGTAGCTGATGGCTGCTGTTGGCTAATAGATTTAAAATACAGATGAAAAGATAATGGTACATGAGTATTTTGAAAAGTTACAACAAACCTAGAAGAGAACATTTCTGTTAAGACTTAAATGTTCAAATTATAAGAGTTTTTAGTTGTATTGCTTTCCCCCTATTATTAAGTTGTACTCTTTCCTCTATAGCTCCTATTTTTTTTTTGTTGTCTAGAAGAACACCTGTAACCTTCACTGAAGCAGTGGAATCTGTCAGTTCTGCTGCTGAAATTAAGACAAGATGTTCTTGTCTGCTAGACTTAGTACTCGTGAAACTAGCTAAAAATGATGACACTTTAGAAGTGCTGAAATGTTTCTTTGAAGTTTGTGTGTGTCAAAGCTAGTTTTGTTGGATTTCTTTTATCAAATTTCATTTGAAAATACATTGTTCTGCTATTTTTGGAAGAAATAAGAATAATAAAAACAGAGGGAATACGGTGGAGTGTCTTTCCTCTTTTAAGCGAATCTTAACATATCAGTCATATAATCCCGTAAAGGTAGAGGTTGGAAGGGACCTCTGGAGGTCATTTGGTCCAACCCCCACCCCTGCCCAAGCATGTTCACCCAGTGCTGGTTGCCCAGGACCTTGTCCAGACAGCTTTTGAACAGCTCCAGTGGTGGGGACTCCACAGCCTCATTGGGCAACCTGTGCCAGTGCTTGGTCATTCAAGTTTCCTGGTGCTCAGAGGGAGCTCCTGTGTTTCAATGTGTTCCCATTGCCTCTTATCCTGTCACTGGGCACACAGAAAAGCCCCTTTCCTTCAGGGCATTATCCCATCAGATTCTACCATGCAGATCTTTGAAGAGGCAAACACCTGCTCTTCTGAGGACCAATGCTGTGCTTGGTTTTTGCTCTGCTAATGCATCTTAGGATCCTAAACTCCAGTATCTCATGCTTGCTGCAGCCACGGTTGCCTTTGACCTTCACATCTTCAACAAGCTCCTTGTTTGGTGGTATGAGGTCCAGCAGAGCATCTCTTTAGTTCCTTTATCACTTGGGGCAGGAAGTCATTGGTGCTCAGGAACCTCCTTAATTGCTTTTACCTTGCTGTGTTATGCCTCCTGTAGCTGTTGAGGACCAGGGCCTGTAGATATGAAGCTGCTTCCAGCCACAGAGAACCTCAACCACTTCTTTCTGTTAAGGTGTCTTTTAGCCAACAGCCACTATGATGTCACCTGTACTTGTCATCTTCTTAGTCCTTACCCTGTAAAACTAATCTGTTCATTGCAGGGCTCCACAGTCATACAGGTCATCTCACCATTTCTCTATGATTCCAGCAAGATCACAGCCCTGCAACATTTCCTGATAAATACATGTCTTCCCAGTAGAACCATATGACTTTAGAGAAGCAATTAAAGGTGAGCAGAGCATTAAGGTTCTCAGGACTGCTGATGAGACATTGAAGATGGGGGAATGCTAAGGTCATCTGAGCTGGATGACTTTTTGCAATGGAAGGAATTTTGGTAATCTGAATTAAGAAGTTGGAGGTGTGATACCTGGTGCTGCACCAATTAAATGGTTCCATTTTCAAATTCACTTTACACAATAAAGGAAATCAGAAGTGGCAGCTGAACTTTGTAGGTGGTTTTGTCCTCCCTCAACTAGGTGGTGGGATGTATGAGTTGGGAATAGGAGCTAGAAAACATGTAATCTTTTCCTCTAGTTTCTTCCCTAATGGCAAACAGTTGAGAATTGTGCTGGAACCGAGTGGTTTCAGCATGCAGTTGCTGGGGAGGGCCAGCAGAGCTGAGAAACTATTTTGTGCTTAGGTTAAGTAGATTCCTTGCTGCAGGAAACACCTCAGTTTGCCATGAAAATGTATTTATGAAAATCCTGTATTAAAGAAGGGGTAATTTTTCCTTGATTAGATATTCTGAAACCTTATAGCAAAGCAATGAAATGAGATACTGTTATTTGTGGAGGAAATGTGTTATGTCAGTGCTCTATTGTAGTAATTTGCTTTCGTGATTTATGCATCAGAGTGGTAGAAATTGCTGCAAAGCACTTAAGTATGTGCTGTGTTTCATGCTTAATTTTCAGGCAAATGCATAAGCAAATGTGTTGCCTGGTGGAAGCTATTTTATTAACTTAAGAAGGCAGATTTTGAGAATGGTTTTGGTTGGAAGGGACCTTAAAAATCATCTAGTTCTACCCTCCCTGCTGTGGCCGGGAGCACCTTTCACTAGAACAGGTAGTACAGACCTGCATCCACCCTGGCCTTTAACACTTCCAGGGATGAGGCACCCACAAATGCTTTGGGCAGCCTGTTCCAGTGTCTCATCACCCTCAAAGTAAAGAGTATCTTCCTAATACCAAATTCAAATCTACTCTCAGTTTGAAGGCATTTCCTCTTGTTCTGTCACTATGTATCTGTAAAAAGTCCATCTTTCTTGTAGGCTCCTTTTGGGTACTGGAAGGCTGCTCTAAGGTTACACCACAGCCTCTTTTCCAGGCTGAACAATCCAAGAGTTCTCTCAGCCTTAGCTCATAGGAGAGGTGCTCCATCCCTGTGGTCAACTTGGTGGCCCTTCCCTGGACTCACTCCAACAGGTCTATGTCCTTCCTGTGCTGGGGACCCCAGAGCTGGATGCAGCACTGCAGGTGGGGTCTCACCAGAGCAGAGTAGAGGGGTAGAATCCCCTCCCTTTCTCTGCTGGCCCCACTGGTTTGGATGCAGCCCAGGATTCTCTTGGCTTTCTGGGCTCATAGCACACATTGCTGGTTCATGCTCAGCCTCTTATCCAGCAGAATCCCCAAGTCCTTCTTGGCAGGGCTGTTGTCAATTTGTTCATCTCTCAATCTGTATTGATACTGGGGGTTATCCTGACCCAGGGGCAGGACTTTGCACTGGGTCTTCACCTTCATGAGATTCTCATGAGCCCACTTCTCAAGATTGTCCAGATTCCTGTGGGAGGCACCCCATCCTTCAGATGTGCTGCAAGTCTTACACGTTCTCCTGTTACTTGAATATTCTGAGTTACATAATGAACATTTCAGTCCTTTGACTATGAGTGTTTTCCTTTTGAGTCACAGTCTATTTAATAAAGCACTCTCTTGTAAAATATCTATTTTTATGAAAAAGAGTAATTATATGCTGTGCCCTAATTGCTAAACTGTGTTTTTAAAGACTCTGAAAACTGTTAATTTCAGGAACATTCGACTGAAGAGCAACAAGTTTAAAACATCTGCAGGGTAATCAAGGGGCTAATAATAAATTCCCTTTTGCAATCCGCTTAATTGCCAGAGTAATAATGCTTCTGGAGGAAGCAGGATCTAATATGAAGCAGGATTAACAATAATTTTGTAATCTCAGTTCCTTGTATGCCACAAGTTAGAACCTCTGTCTGTATGGAAATGAGGAAATGGACATATGTTATTATTGCTTGGGAATGCAAATAAGCATCCCAATTTTTCAGGAGTCTGAAGCACAAAAATCAGGTCATTTCAGTGCCAAAAGACATGGAGACAAGTGTTTGAGTGGTTTTTGAACAAGAAACCTCACGTGAGATTTAAAAATGTCTAAAATCCTTGTGTTGATGACATTGTGAATGCTGTGTACCGAACTAACAACTGTTACTATAGTTTAGTTTTTTGCAGCTTCATTTTATGTGGATGTACTAGTCCTGGTGAAATGGTTTTCCCTTAACCTTCCTTACAGCATACCCCATTGTAGATTTATTTACTGCCTTGAATGTTTCTGTTACTTAGAAAACAGATATAAGGCAAAAGAAGCTAACTTGACCAATTTTTGGATTTTGCTAAGTGAAAGGTTTTCCAATGCCATTTTAATGGAAGCTGTCATCCTTTTTCATTTTATTAAAGCTGGTTCTCAACATTGCTGGCTTTTTATTTGGGTTAATGTGTCTCCCAGCAACTGAGGTCCATTTGCAGGATAATGTGTTTGAACACTCAAGGTCTGACTGAATTGTGCTGCTATTAGTTTAAGCCTGAGGAAAGGATTTTTTTTAGTTCATAGGCCATATTGTTTCAATGAACAGCTTCATGAGGGTTGGGCTCTCTCCCTCTGCATCTCACAGTATTGTATGAATTCATTGAGGCTGTGTTTCTGAAAGTCTGATTTAATCACTAATTGTGATTAAACTAGGAATTTATTGCTCTTAGTAGAGGCATGAACATCATCACCCTGGGATTCAGAGTAACAAGTTGACATTGCTGGAGTCGTACTTTCTCACTTGGTTCTTAACTTTTATGGCTCTCTCACAGTCTTGGAATAAGACTACTCAGCTGGTGACTTACTAGCCCCCAACTAGTAACAGCTTTCTTCTCAGTTTTGCACTCACTTCCAACTGGACAGCGATGGAATTATTCTAACTTAAGACACGTGGCTGGTCTCTGTAGATTTTAACCTACAAAAAACTACGTAAAATAATAAGCACAAAGAAAGCCTCGTTTTATACATAAAATGCAGCTTTTAAGTCTCTAATTTTTATAATCCAAGCAAACTTCTCTGTGAAGCAGTAATTTTCTGGTAGCAGAATTATTCTGAATTATTTGGTTCAAGTAGTCCTTTTCTTTCTCTAGTTCACTTTGACACCTGCAGTGTACATCTCTGCAACAGACAGATGGAACTGAAGGCTGCTTCTTTATAAAAGAGCTGTGAGCTGAACAAATAACAATAATTACAGGGTTGGAAAGTTTTGGCTTCTTTGTATAATTTATAAAAGATTTAATTAAGTATTTCTTCAGCTAGAAGCAAATCGCTGTCTCCTCTTAACAACAGCCTCAAGGAAGAAATGGGCTGCTGTTGAGCATGCAGGGCACCCTGCACCTTCATTATAATGAGATACTGTTGGGTGTCTTAGAAGCTGGGGGATCTGGGCTGGCTACTGAGAGTCTGAGCCCACAGGAGGCTTTTAGGCAAAACCATGGAATCCCAAGTGTGGTAATCAAGAGGCTGATTACGTAGTTTGTCTAATGCCTTTTTAAGGTAAATTTTCTCTAAAATGTAGCACAAATTGAGAAGACACTCCTAAGCTGCCCCAAAGATATGCCTCTCAATGATTAAATTAAACATGTTTTTTTTGCTAGTGGGTTGTATCACCAGCAGTGATGTGGTAACACTTGCATGCTTGATGCTGTACAGACAGGTGGAAGAACGGATTATCCTCTGAAGACCAGTCCTTAAATCAGAAGATAATGGTTTTCTATGCTGCCTTTCCTGGATGGACATTGCCTTCACTACTACTAGGATTTTGTGCCCAAATAAAGATGAATTGATGTTTTATTTTAATTCTGTGAGAATATTTTTGGCTATTTAATAGGTACATAGATTGGTTCATGTTAGAAGGGATGAATAAAGATCACCCAGTCCCACCCGCCCACTGTGGGCAGGGACAACTTCCACTTGACCAGGTTGCTTAAAGCCCCATCCAGACAGGTCTGGAATACTCCCAGAGTATCCACAACATCTCAGATCTCTGGACAATCTTTTCCAGTGCCTCACCACCCCCACAGTGAAAAATTTCTTCCTTATACCTAGTTCAAATCTACCCCCTTTTAGTTTAAAACTGTTACCACCTTGTCCTCTTGCTACAGACCCTGATAAAAATCTACTTTCACCTATTTTATAAGCCCTCTTTAAATATTGAAAGACCTAATAATATCTCCCTGGAGCCTTCTCTTCTCCAGGCTAAAGGATTTCAAACAAAACACTGATATTTTATTGTATGTTTGTGGTGAATTGATCTTGACTGGATGCCAGCTGCCCACCAAGCATCTGGGCAGGGGAGAGAAAATACAGTGAAAAGCTTGTGGGTCAAGATAAGAGCAGAAAGAGATCAGTTACTATCATGGGCAAACCAGACTTGACCTGTGGAAGTTAATTGAATTTATTACCAGTGAAAAATCAGAGTCAGATAATGAGAAAAAACTAAATTTTTAAATAACTTCCCCCTTTCTTCTTCCTGGGCTCAACTTCCCTCTTGAATTCTCTACCTCCTCTCATCCAGCAGTACAAGGGAAAGGGGAATAGGATATATGGAAATACACATTATAAAATTACTGTTGCTTTTTGAAATTATTCTCCTGATGAAGATGAGATTGCTGATTTGCTAATCACTAGCAACGTATTAGGAAAAAAAAAGGTAAAAAGAGCAAGTTTTGTGTTTTTCTTTTCAGGGGTTTCTGTCAGCTCCTGAGAAAAATGGGAATGAAATGTGTGATTTGGCCACTGCCTTCAGTACTTTCATACACCAAGCAAAACTGTGCCCCTCTTTTCTAACGAGTGAAGAGGGGGAAGAATGTCCTGCTGGTAGAAGTCCATTAATTCTGCAGCATGGTAACTTATCGTTCTTGTGGCATTATTTAGGAATCTCAAGACAAAACAATGGAGTTTCATACTGATGTCACTTATAAAAGACTGTCTAAAATGTTGCTTCTTAGCTGACTTTCATCTACAGCAAGCTTGACAGAAGAGTCAGTGTCTTAAATAATTTTCTTCTGTTCTAACTACTTTTGTAGGAAAATTTTTAATTTTAGTCATCATTGCTGTTGTCAATTTGTGCTAGCTTCAAAGATGACTTAGTTGCACTGATGAAGAGCATAGGCAGTGTCTGTGCACCTGTGAATGAGTCACAGCTGGAGCCTGCTGTAGAAATTATCTGTCTCAGCAACTAATTTCATTAGGTTTTGCCTTAAAAATGGTTTGTGCAAGGTGGGGCAGTACACTTTAAAATAAACAGAACAGAAGAAAAAAAAATTCTTTTTTTTTTTTTTTTTTTGTGTTTCCTTTTCCCTCATTGTTCCCTGTTTTTTTATCAAATGCTATGCTGAAAGACTGTTTTTCAAGCTTCCTTTGTGAATTGATCAGTTCAATTATTGTGACTAAGACTTTTATAATGAGAATATTTTGGGGAGAAGGACATTTATTAATAAACTGCGTTTTCCAGCTTTGCAGGAGTTCCTTTAAATTGTAGTGCAGAATAACCAGTGCCCATTTCTCTGTTTAACTCAAAATGAATTTCAATCTTTGCTGGTCATTGCCTTAAATAATCAATTCCTATTGTATGAAACACATCCATTTCATGTGGGAAAATACCATGGATCCTGTAGTACAAATAAGATTTTGATGGGAACATGCATGACAAAGCAATATAAACGTTCTGGGTCCAGCAGGCAAGGAATCTTCCACAAATTGTCCACAGTGGGAAAAATATGACATTCTCCTTTCAGATTCAAGGCCAGAGGCAGGTAACGGCACAGAGAACATCACCTCATTGTGCTTTGAGTAGTAATTTCCCCTTTGAATTTGCATCCTAAATCTGGTGAATATTATCTTTCTTCCCTTCTTGAAGATGCATTTCTCTCCAGACAGTATCTTGTTTTGCTTATCATGTTTTTTCTTCTAAAAGCTGCCCTTTCTAGAAGCAATCTCTCAGTTGTACACTAAAGTATGGCTTATAAAAAGAAAAATTAATCTTTCACAGGGTCACCTTTCAGTCATTTGGTGTGCTGAATCTCTTGTGTGGGCATGAAACCAAATCCTGATTGAGGATTTGACTGAGGGTGTTAATATTGCCCACTTTGTCCAGTATAAAGATATCTGTGCTCAGTGTGGTGGAGAAAAACCAACTCATAGTCTGGGTTTCTGTATTCAGCTAGTGGGGCTAACCACATTTCTCCTTAGCCTAAATGGAAAATGGCATTTATTCCCTAGAGGACATAGTAATTTTTCTTTCTTTCAGTAGCAAACCAACTGGCTAATCTCGACTTTGCACTTACACTGTAAAATACTTGTTTTACTTCTGTCACCTTGAAACTATTCTTAGACTTAAGCATGTTAGATCTGAAAACATAGTTTTCTTTGATCAACTAAGATGATAACATTTATGTAGACACCAATGACAAGGTTGCTGGTAGATCAATCACTAAGACCAGTAAGAGTTTCTGCAGTTTAGCCTTGTGCTGTGAGGCAAAACAGTTTTGTTATCTGGCTGGCTTGGCACGGGATTATACAAATGGCTGGTAGTACAGAGGTTTTAGATTTCTGGAACTGGGCAGAGAAGGAGTTTTAAGTATTTGGATTTGAAGTTTTGATTCCCCAGTGCCTGCTCAGCAGACTCCAAATTCTTATAGAAACCCCTTCCTCTTTTTTAACTCTCCCATTTTTTCTCACTTTCCCCACATTTTGCCTCTTCTGTGGCTGACTCCTTGAGAACCCTGATCCAGGGGGTTTACTCAGACTATGTTGAGCAGACTAAGTATAGTCTAAAAGAGCCTTTTTTTTTTTTCCTTCAGAGTTATTTCATTGCCATCACTTTCTGCAAGGAAAATGGACAGCAAGAGAGCTTAAGTAAAGGGGCCAACACTCAGGCAGAACATGTTAGGTTGTATTTGTACTATGAAACTTACATAACTCCAGCTGCAATACAAACTTCCTTTTAGACACTGGAATCAGAAAGTAAGAGCTAAGAGAGTAGCTCAAATTAGCATGAACATTTACTTACTAGTCAAAAAAGCAATAAAAGAATTTCCCAGCTCCTTGTTTACCCCATGCTTAATAAAGTGTGAGATAACGAATTAGAATAAATTGCTTATTAACAGGCAACAGCTTTGTCAAGGGGATGTGTTGTCATGAACTACCAGAATGAGGTATAGATGTCTATAAAAATGTCAGGTCCAAGCTGTAGCCAGAGCTTAGAGATTAGCTTATAATCACTTTTGTATTATGCAGTGAATAGTTTTTACAAGTAAATGACATGTCATTCAGTCCTCCTGTAATTAAAGAATGCTAATGAGAAGTGCCAGGCAGTGCTCTGATGGGCAGTTATACCAATTGGTAAAATGATGTATGGCAGGCAGCAGAATGAATGCAGGGTAGACATACAGACCACCAGCAGGAGCTCAGGAGTCTGGGAAATCCTGAGCTAGTACAAATACATGAATAAGTAATTGAATTCTGATATCAACTGGTATGCTGATAGAGACAGAAAAAAGTGACTCAGCAAAGGCTTTGTGTGGTGTTGCACACAAAAATATCTCTGCTCTCCCATCAAGATGACTGATTTAGCCAGAAATTAATTTGTAACAGGCAACAGGGCTCCTCTGTAGTGTTTTAGCAGTGTCACAGGATCACTTAAAAGCCATTTGATTCAGCTGTAACTGCTGGTTGTTGGCTTTTATGCATATAACAACTTCTTTTTTGCCTGTACCATAAAGTAGGAAACATTTTTTATAACATGACATTTTTTTCTGCCTTTAGCTGTTATTATTTCATTGGTAAGTCCAGGTTGGTTCTTGTCTTTCTGTCTTATTCCTATGCATCAATTGTATTCAAATACAATATAGTGTGTCTCTAAAATTTCTTCTTACTTCTTTGCTACAATGAGTTTCTCTCAGATCCAGTTCTCCATGGAATATAATTGCAGCATGCAATTGAATTGGCTCTCATTTTTCCAAGGCCGTAGGTTTCTGATAGTTCTTTGGACAATGCCTGTACAGTCAGGCCAAGAGAGCCACTCTTCAACCCAAATGTTGTAGCTTTTGACCAGACCCTACTTTGCATTAAAAAGTGCTGGTAAACCATTTTCCCTGTTGATAGAAATAGGAGCTTGGTGGGAAAGGGAAAAATGAAATCACCAAAAATTGATTTCATACTTTCACAAAATGTTATTTCTAATCCTTCTCTAAGTCTTTTGTTTCCAGAGGCCAGAAAAGAGAAAACGATCAGTCATTTTAAATGATATTTTGTTTTGAATTATGAATCATTAATCTATTTAGTTGATGAACATTTTATTAAATGAAGAACTTAAGATGTTTATAATTTTTACTCTGCCTGGGAAAAAAATAAATCCAGGGGAGGTGCTTCATGGAGCACAAGCTCTTTTGTCTGCAGCTGAAGCTTATATGCAGATCTCCATGTTGTTAGTGAAAAGTGGAGTAACTGCAGCAGGACAGTCTTCTCTGGCTGCAGGCTTGCTGATACTTGGAAAGAAAATCCCTTATGTAGGCAAGACATCCTCAAGTGTCAGAAGTGAAGGTAGCAGGGTCATAGTGAAATGAGGGAACAGGGTATTTCCTTGATATTTAGTATGTGATTTTTTCTGTGATCTCAGGCTTGAAGGTAGCACTTCCCATGCCAAGTACTGACAATCATGAGAATAGTGTGGAGCCAAAATAAATGCGGTTAGTGTCACTGTTTGCCTGGTACTCAGCACTGTGGAAAATTGTGGACAAGCTACAGTTTTATAGAGAGAAGGCATGTAAGCCTGTAGTTATTTCTGCAGTAGATATATGGCAATATAGAAGTCCATTTGTTTTCAGTTCTGAAAGTGTTACATCTGTCAACAACTTACTTTTCCCAAAGTTTGTGAGCACGTTTAAGCTTGAGTCTCCTCACACTTGCTGAAGACCTTTGTTTAGCACATGCTCTTGGAATGAAAAGCCACATGAAAGGAAGACCAAGTTTCAGTCTGACCTGCACTGCAGACAGAAGGAGTTTTCCAGCAATATTCTATAACTCACCCCTATTTTTCTGTCCAGGAGAACCTGGATATATCCACATTGGGACCACTGTCCCTGATTCCAAACTAAAAACACAGGTAACAGTATAAAATTAACTTTACAAATTATGTCTTCTTTTAAAAGTCAGTTGATCCCTTTCCTTCCTGATTTCAGCACTACTTTTCCTTGCCATTGCTAGATGATACCTCAACACTTGGAAACTGTTTCTGTAAATTATGTGGGGATTTCGGGCAAATTCAGAAGTAGAATTTGCTAGGAACTGTAATTCACAGACGAACCCATTAGTGACACAGACAAATTACAGTCTGACAGAAGAAAATGAGTCAAGCATAAAATAACAGATATTTCCTTAATCACATCAGAATGCTGATGTAACTGGAAGGACACAATAAAAACATGGTAGTAGGTTTTATTAGTAGAAGACATACTTGGCTGTTGCAGCCCTTAAAGTAATGCTCAAAATACCTTTAAATTCTGTTTCGTACATTAATCATTCACATCTGGTGATACAATTATTTTTGGGGATCCTCATTACTTGAAAAACTTTAATCATTTTTCAAGTGTAAATAATCTATGGAAGTCTATGTATCATATAGCCTCTGTTCTGGAGGATATTTAACTCAAAAGGCTTCAAAGCCTCACATTTGTAGTTTTCTCTTTCATAGCAACAGGAACACTGTGAGGACTGTATATTTGGGCTGTGTATGTCTATTCTATTGTATTGTGAGATTGAAATGTAATAATACAAAGACTTTTTAATGCAAGAACCCTCTATCTTCTTTAACACCTCACTTCAGCTCCCAGAACAGCAGGGGCTGGGAATTTCCAAGGAGGTTACAGTAAGCTAGAGTGTGCCTTTGGTTCAAAAGAAATGGTGATTTTTAACCTCCCTAGCCTTTCTAGGATCCTTTTAAGATTTTAACTTCTGATTGTTTTCAGTAGGGTGGAAACTACTGTAAAAAGAGTCAAGTTTTGTTACAGACCTCTGGGAAGCAGGAGTAGATAGCAATTGGGACTCAGTGTATTCTGTATTTAGAGGAGTCACTGCCCTTTCCTGTTTCTGATGCTACCAAAGAAACACTTGTGAAATACTGATGCAATCAGAGTTCTTGTGCTGGAGGTGGCCTAGTTCTGCTACTCTCAGTGTGTCTGGCTTGTTAGTGGAGGCATTATACCTTCTTTCAAGAGGAAGGTTGACAATCTAAGGAAGTGGTTTGGAACTATGTTTTTTTTCATCAGCCTGCAAAATTGCTCTGCCAAACTAGTTGGCAGTCCAACTTGTTCCTTGGTGTTGATTTTTCCCAGATGGGATGTAATCAGAATGCAGGCTCATCATGTGGTCATACTAATTCTGAGGAGCCTGATGGTTACGCAGATGTGGATCTTGAACAGGTGATTTGTCCTCTTTTGGTACTTGTCTTTGTCCCTTTGCTGAGTGGTATCACATATCTGAAGATTTGTGGAGATAAAACCAGTGATGCTTATCTTAGGGGCACCAGGATAGGACGCATTCTTTTTACTCAGTTCCCTCTTTGTTGGCCCAAGAGCAGGGCCAGGTTTCCTTATAGAAGCTTTTCATCAGACTTCCACACTGCTCAAATCCAAGGGTGTATTCTCCTAGGACAGGGTAATTTTTTTCTTTTCTCTAGGGTCACTCTGACAAAAACTGCTGAGCAATCCAGAGCACTAACAGGTGTAGCATACTTTTGCAAGACTGTACATTATTTGGGGGAGAAAAGGTGCTTTGTGACCTGTGTGTAGCTTTGTGAGGTGCTAATGCCCATCCTAGTAAAATTTAGGCACTCTATTATTCACACAAATTATTATTTTTATTGGGCTTTTTTTAAACAATGAAAGGTGTGTGTTTTATGATGCTGACTACATAATCAAATGCAGAGTTTTACACATCTGCAGTCTCACTCTAAAAACTGAAGTAATGCTTAGGAAAAGCTTTAAAACTGTAGCTGCCCCTTGCTACCAGGCAGAGGAAA
The DNA here is from genome assembly GCA_037834095.1 of Argya squamiceps. Lineage (NCBI taxonomy): Eukaryota > Metazoa > Chordata > Aves > Passeriformes > Leiothrichidae > Argya > Argya squamiceps. The sequence goes on along the minus strand of JBBMKD010000102.1, from coordinate 98,117,680 downwards.
GAGAAAGACCTGGTATGAGGTCTGGCTGGGATGGAGTTCCTATCAGTCAGAATGGTTGATAAATCTAATAGTTTAGGTTTTTCTTAAAGGTAGACATCCAGTGTCTGGTTGTACAATTAGGCTGTGGTACTTAAGCATTGTAATATGTATACTAGTTTGGATGAGGATATTTTCCAAGTACAATATTGTAACACTTTAGGCATTCTAAATTATTTTACTATAATCGGTCTTCTACACAGGCTGAACTCTGGGTTATTATCTTGCTATTTATTATAAAAGAGTTAGTTGCACTGCCTAATGGGTTTGCAATCAGCATACATGCCAAAATAAGAGATGGAATAGCACAAAGAGCACCTAGACAAATCAGTACTGCCAAAGTCTACAGGAATTTTGGAGAAATCAAATATGGAATGTATTTCTACAGGTCTTGCTGGATGTTACAGATTGGTAGAGAGAAGACTCTTGGTCAGGTGTGAGAAGTATGACACTGATTATGTAGTGGATTATGGTTAGGTTTATTGCTTATACAGTATCTAAATATTGCCAGTGCACTATCTTATGCAAGCAGGTCTAGAGGACTAGAATATAAGCAGGTTTGGCTAGAAATGTTCAGTTTAACAGTCTTTGGCCTTGCAGAATACACAAATAAAGCACCTAAGGAGCTACTTTAGGATTTTATCTCTGTATGTGATCAGACCTCAGAACTTTTACTCACTCCTCCAAAAGAGAGTGTACTGTATCTTCAGGCTGGATGTACCCTGCAGACATCCCTGTCAAGGGGAGTATCCACCAGAAGCTGCCTGCAACCTCAGGAGACCAGTTTGTCCAGTTGTTCCAGTGTTCAGTAGTACTTTATAACCTTTAGCAGGCAGATGGGTACCAAAGTCAATCATCACAGCTCCTCCACTTCTGGAATGTATTCATTATGCAACCATCCAGACAGTTCTTTCTGCAATTCCCACCTGATGTTCTTATTTTAGGATGAATCAGATTGCCCATCAGAGACAGCAAGGGTGTGGGTGTGTGTGCAGGACAAACAAAAAGACCTCATTGTCTTTTGTTCCCATGACACTGGGATGGAGCTCACATCAGTGAAGCTGTACTTCACATTTAGTGTTGATAATGCACCGTTGTTTAGGCCACTGATGAGCAGTGCTATCACAGCACCAAGATTCTCTTTCCAAACCACTCCTGCAAAGGCCAGTAGGCTGGGGATAGGCAAGAGGCGTGAGGGGACACTGCTGGGCCAGCTGACCCCAGCTGACCAAAGGGATCTCCCATACCATATATGTCAAGCTCAGCAGTAAAAGCTGGGGGAAAGGAGGAAGAAAGGAAGACATTTGTGGTTGTCGTGATTGTTATGGTGCTTGTTTTCCTAAATTATCATTGTGAATGCTGGGACCCACCTTCCCTTTAAGAGGTTGAACATCTGGCTGCCAATGGGAAGTTGTGAATGAATTATTTTTGCTTTGCTATGTGCAACACTTTTGCTTTTCTTATTAAAATGTCATTATCTTGATCCATCAGTCTTCCAAACTTCCTGATATTTTCTTCAGTACCACAACAGGGGGGTGTAGGGCAAATGTCAGGCTGGATTTTTGGTTGCTAGTCAGGCCCAACCCACCATGGTACAACAAAGTTGAATTTTAAGAAGCTACTGATTTTAGAAATTACATTTTAAGGCACCTTACTAAAACTAATATTAATAGATCTGAATTTTTAAAGATTACCTGTTTGGCAGTCCTTGAAAATCAGACCCCTCTTAAAATCCTGCAAGTATTAATGAGTATATAAAGCCACTTCCATTAGCTGCTAAATTTTTATGTGTGCCTGGATATTTCAACAGCAGTGTGTGCCACAAAACAAGGAATAACATGATAGCAAGAGGAGCAAATTTGAAAGTCTACAGGTTACAAAGCTAAAGGCAAGATTATTGCTGCTGACTGCTTTTATATAATGTATTTGTGCTCTACTCACTGAGTAGTAACACAACGTGATTTTTCACAGCTTCTGCAGACCTGTCTCTTCTCGAGTATGTGCAATCATTACAGTGATCTGCTTCATCATAGCTACACATCATAAGTTTTTGCCACCTTGAGACCCAATTAAACACTTGTGGCATAGAGTGAAGGTTCTGTTTATCAGTGCATTACTTTAAGTTTCAAAATTTGGTGGCTGTGCAATTAGTGTAATGAAGTGACAAGTTGAAGTGCAGTATGATTATGACTCTTGTTATTGTGGAGGCAAGTAACAGTGGATGGGAAAGGTGCTAATTAATGTAGCTGTTTGAAATGTACCACTTAGTTTCTTGCCTTTGATAAACTTAGAGAAGAAACTAGATTTTCTTCGGCGAGTTTAGTAATGTGGGCTCAGTGTTAACTTCAGCAGTGTAGGCAGTTTTGTAGCAAATTTGACCTTGATACCTTTTTACTCAGTGCCGTTCCACCTTCAGGAATAGACATTTTTTTTCACTGCTGACTTTGTAAGAAGCATTTTTTTGGCCAGACTTGGATCACTTTTTATTACATGTCCAAAAAGAAACAAAGACAACTAAGAGAAAAAAGAAGTATCCAGTTATTTTTTCTTTTACATTTATACATTCACTAGAAGCTGCTGAGCAGAAAATCACTGCATTATTGTGTTGGTTTCAGGTGGGACAGAGTTAATTTTCTTCATAGTAGCAGGTATGGGGCCAAGTTTAGAATGTATGTTGCAACAGTCTGATAACTCAGGGACATTTTCATTATTGCTGAGCAGCACTTACACCGTGTCAAGGCCTTCTTTGCTTCTCCTACTGCCTTGCTAGCAAGGAGGAGGAGGGGGCTGAAAGACTTCTGAGGGGACACAGCCAGGAAAGCTGACCTGTGATGGTTTAGCACAGGTAGTTTTTTTGTTTTTTAGTCTTTAGGGAAGTAGTAGCAAATACTGACAGCTTGT
>JBBMKD010000102.1:98082630-98114643 GCA_037834095.1 Argya squamiceps | reverse complement strand
TTTTTCTCCCGAAAATCCTATCTCCCAGAGAATAAACCACTACACTTGATTTGGCGAACGTGAAACCACGACATGAATCTAAATGACCAAAGGGATGTGGTGAATGACCTTGGGAAGTGGTGATTGAATTCCTTGTTCTGCTTTGCATGTGTATGTATTTTGCTTTCCCTATTGAATTATCTCAAACCATGAGTTTTCTCTTGGATCTCCCCCCTGTCTTACTGGGAGCAAGCAACTCTGTGGTGCTTAGTTGCCAGCTGGGGTTAAACCCCAAAAATTGTATAATCTAAAATGAAGATGAGGAAGAAGATCTGTATTACCTCTTCAACACCAGTAAAAAAGAGGAACCATTGAAGAGAATATCTGATTGTACAATTCTATACTGTAATTATGGTAGCCACATGTACCCAAGGATATCAAACCTTACCAAAAACTTCAAAGTGGTTTTGAGTAACTTTCCATGACTGTTTTCCAAGGCAACTTCCAGCAACTTCTGTGGGTAAAATACTGCCATGGTGACCTTTAATAACAGCAAAAAATCACAGAGAGGCAAACTGGGTGAATTTCTGGACAAGGCTTCACTCAGACCTGAAGGTCACAGCAACCTGTTCAGTGCAATATTTCGCTTCCATCTGTTTGAAGCTGTTCTTTGAAACTTACAGTTTCCTAATCTGTGGTCAAAATCCCCTTGAACAGAAAAAGTCATATTAGAAAACAAATTGGTTTGAACTACTTATGGCCAAATTTACCATTATTGCTTTAAAGATTGGGCAGAATGCTCCTGTGAAAAGCTGAAGAATGGAGTTTTCACTAAAGCTGAGCCTTGTTGATATTCTGAGAGCTCCATTGCTTTCTCTGAAACCAGTCAGTATGTCTGACTAGGACAGGTCACTGTGCTCTCCCTGCCATTGACAGTGGAACTAGACATGCTACTAATTCACAACTTAAAGCAAATGTATTAAGAGGTATGTCTATCTTCCATTGCTCAGAAAATTTTTTCTTAAAATGTTCTAATTTTTTAAACTGGATTTTAATAGTAAAATACCGGTGTTACTTTTGTGGTTTTGCAAGGTAACAAATTACTTCAATCTTGTGTACTTAAACTTTTCTCCTGATTGAAAGCAAATAGTAGAATTTCATCTAATAAGAAATCTGGAATTTGCAAAATGCTATTAGTTTGTGGTTGCTATTACTAAGAAACAAGCCCACTCATCTTATGGATCAAACAGAGGACCCTGGCTTCCCAAATGCTAATTGAAACAGAAACAATTAATGAAATATCTTTTTAACTTGGACTAATGAAAGAAATCTGGGGCAGTGGAATGTACTTCTGTGGATTCCTTTAACTTCTCACCTCTGACAGAGAAAGATAAGTGACATTTTAGTTATTGTGTACCAGCTGGGGTTTCCTGCCTTCTGCTCCAGTTCCACTATCTGGGCATTTTCTCCAGTCCCCTGCGATAATTGGTCCTCAACATTTGCATCTGCTCCTGGCATAGATACAGTACTTTACCTCTTATCACCTTACACATGGTGCATAAATTGAAAAAAGTAAGAAAAAATTGCTAGAGCAGCAATCAGAGCCTAGTGAAAAGCCATTGTCATTAACTGCAGAACTCTGACTTTCAAAATCAGGGGTAATGTTTGCTTGTCTGTTTCTGATTTCCATCCCCCCTAGATGCAAGCCTGTACTTGCTGGGGGTGTAGTTGTACTCTTCGACCATTTACAGACAAAAAGACCCATGTTATACACAGAAACATCTCTACCTGCTCAAGTATAACTAGGTGTGCCAGGTAAAACTCTCCTGGCAAAGATGTCACATCTCTAGTTGATATTTCAGTTCTAAAACAGATGGTGGAAGCTGAAATGGAATTTGATTTTCCTGTCATGACTGTGTGCATTCCCAACCTTCAAGGCTTTGGGATATTATTTACAGCTTGGTGTTATAGCTCTTGCTCCTGCCCTGCTAGCATCCCTCACTTGGTGAATGCTGCCCAGTGTCAGGGAAAGAAGTTATCAGAACCGGTCTTTTTAACCTTTGTGCTCCGTCTGGCATACTTTCTATCATGGTTACACTAAGATTGGGATTGTAGGTAGAATAAATATAGCATTAATTGCATTTGAGCCCTGTAAGCATGGCCTTGAGCAGTAAAGGAGATACCTACCATTCATTGAACAGCCTTGGGGCCCCAGCTCTCACTCAGGCCAGTAGTGCCTCCATTGCAGGCCCCCTTGGAGTCAGGGGCTTCAACTCCAAGCCCCCCACTTTCTAAGGAACAATAGTTGTTAATCCAAGAGACCACTGTAGGAGATGCTATTTGTTGAGTCTACACCAAAGTGACCTCTCTGGATAGCGAAGAGGATCAAACAAGTGTGAGTCATGATTTCTTAATAGCAGCTGGTCATTAGGACCCTCCTCTGAGATAGAAGAAGCTGATGTTATCGGCCCTTCTTCCCTGGACAATGTGTTCTCTCAGCGCTGGATTCAAAACAGCAACAAACCTCAGAAAGCTCAACTCTTCTTTCTCTTAAATAAGTAAGTATATTGTCTTTCAGGCAGCTAAATGCTGTGATTTGTTCCAGGTCAGGAGAGGAGGAATGCAGGTATCACTGTCATCTGAGGGTTGGTTTCTCTCGTGGGGGTGCTTACCAGCTAAAGCAGTTCCCCAGAGCAACCCGAACAGTTTGTGGGTCCTCCAAATCTGCTGGCTGAGCGCGGTTAAGGCTGGAAGAACGGAGCGGGCTCTGGCTTGGGTTGGAAAGGTGTGTTATTCAGTGCAGCTCCATGTCCCAGGAGGGCACTTGCCAGAACATGTGCCAGAACAGCCCCTTTGAGCCTTTGTGATCTCCTCTTACCAGGGAGCAGCCTGAGAGGAGAACACTCTGGACCAATGGGGGAAGGAAAGGGATGGGTCCAGGACAGGGTGATACCACGTGTTATCAGGTGTTGGGGGTGGGGGTATTTTGGAAGGAACAAACCAAGTACAGACAAATAAACAAAATACAAATACAAATTTGAAAACCTCATTCACGCACCGCAACAGTCATCCTTCTGCTGGGGGTGGTCAACTCATTGCCCTCATCTACTAGTTGTCTCATCACCTAATCTGAGTGAGCTCTGCCTCTTGTTAATGTGCTGTGCTTTGGTAGATACAAAAAGCATTTGCTATGCATTTGTATTCCTACTAACAGATGTAGCTTGTTAGAAAACACATCAACAAGTTAAATCAATTGTATTTATTTTATGTCTTTGTGAGAAGCATTTATGGTAGCAGAGTGCTTTTGGTGTCTAAGGCTGTGGTTTGGCAAAGATTTCCTTTGGTGGAATTAGCCTTTGAGTCAATACTTAATGACCCAAACATATGTCCTGAATCTCAAAAGTAGTAGTCATTCTGCTGTTAATGAAAATCTATTCTGAAATGTCTTTTGGAAAAAAAAAATCAGTGTTTTTTTTTAGGTCAACTTCAAGAAACACTAATAATCAAAAGTTAAGAATAAAATAAAAATGAGCTGGCAGAATGCAAAAAAAAAAAAGGTCAGGGCTAAAAGATAAAGACCCAATGTATTTTGGTGTTATTGGCTGTGTGTGATGAACACATATTCACATGGAAAAAGCCTCATTAACACAACTGCAACTAGTTGACACCTTAGCCTGCAACATGAAAACTGGCAAGAATCTCAGCTGTTAAGGATGTTGGAGCTGCAGTTTGAATTTGCAGTAAAGTTAATTTTCTGAGCCTCTGTTAGGAATCTGGCTGTGATGCAAAGCTCTGGCGCAACACAGGCTCATTCACCAGGTTCAAATTCCTTTAAACAATTTTGATAGCTTAACTTGATAGTGTCATGATTTAGGCCAGTGCTTATTGCCTGTCCACCCCGTTCTGTGCCAGGTCAGGCATTGATCATCCCATTGTAAGGTATAAACTCTACATTGGGCTAAATCCAGCACTAACCATCAGGATAAAAAAGATATCTACTCCACAGAATCAGGAGTCCTGAACTTCTCAATATAACCTCTACCTTATAGAGGATATTGCTTCTCAAGCAATTCCCATGGCCTTCTTGTTATTCTCTGGCACTTCATGAACCTGCTGTGATAATCTCAAAATAATTTAAGAGACTCTTCTTGCATCTAGTTACTGATAAATTTACTACCTTTTAGAAGGACTAATGAAGAGGTGGAAATTTCATTAGTTGATTAAATTATCTCTTATAAATGCTGTAATATTAAATTTTCATTTGCCTTTGTATTTTAATTAATTGTATTATTTATAACTGAGAAGCACTGAATTTTTTTTCCTAGTCTTGCTTAGTCTGCTGAAAATAGTCTTTTGTAAACCTGAAAAAGAAGACTGTTTACTTGTGTTACTCTTTTTTTTTCTCATGGCTATAGTCACTGCATTAGTAGCAGTAATTTTAACTCAGCATCCAAACCATCAGTTTATTGTAAACCTCAAATTATTTGAACATGCTCAAAGAGATAATTGATTTTCTCTAGTTTGTTTCTCATTGTGTATTAAGAAAAAGCTCCAACTGTCCTACTGCTAAGCCTGAATTCATGTTCTATTGAGAAATATACTTTCCATTTCCTATTTTTCAGAAGTGATTCAATTTTCATTGAACTTGATAATGTTGGTCCTCCTGGTCAATATTAATTCTGTTCATAAAATTGAGATGTATATTGACCAAGTTTCTTTCTCATTGCTGGAAATTTCTTTCTCATTGCTCCTTTTGTTTCATCTTTTGAATAAGAATCTGTGAACTTGCTCTCCCTGCAAATTTATTCTCTGGAGAAAAGTCAGGAGACTTGCAAGATCTCTTTGTTCTGATTGTTCTAATTCATCCAGATCTTTGGATTAACTTGTCCCTTTCTCTTGAATAAAAAATATTTGCACATATATAAATTTACTACACAGCTACTACTTTGCCTGAACCCTTTTTTCCCCTGGAGAGGTTAATTCTTTGCTACAAATTTGTGCATCTGTAAGTATTCAGACTTTAATTGTTCCCTTAATTGCTGGCTTTCAGGAAATTTTTTGTATGAACTTATCATTGACAGACCAGTATAAATCAACAAAAGAATACTTGGCTTTAGGAATCAGAGCCATGTTCTGCAGCTGTATGTGACATTAACAGATTGTTATCCTTAAAAACTCAGTTAACAAGTGAAATCCTTTAAATCTCAGTTATGACATGGGTGGTGGGTTTATATGCCCAGGGGAGAATCCAAGGAATACAGTCTCCAGAGCTAGAGGGTCATGTTGTTTTGGTGGTACCAAACTGCTGGTCCATCAATGTGTCTTACGTGGGCATGTGGAACAGAAGCTCCTGTCATGTTCTGGTGAAAGATCTACACAATGGTATCTTCCCTCTTGTCCCACCAGGGAATTTCTTGAAGAGTGCTGGAGTTTTCTGGCTGTCAGCCCTGGAGGCCATGAAGGCCGGCAACTCAAGTACAGATTCACAGGAAAAAAAGTAGATTTTTCCTTAAGATTAAATCTTATTTTTTTGCCCAGAAGTTTGAGGGATTTATGTTTCATCCCCCAAATGGAAATATTTCAAGCCCTACTTTCAATTAGCCATTGAATTTGATGTGCATGGTAGATATTCAACATCTTTAATAAGCACTTTTACAAAGATGTAGGTATTCACCCCTTTGAAGGCTGTGATGTTTAGCTCGCATTGATCTCCACCCTATAATTAATGAGGAGCTGAACAAAAGAAAGTGATAAAAATTGTAGATGCCAAGCATTTTTTTTTCTTTTTATTTATCAGCCACTAGAGATGGAATGAAGAAATGTAATTTAGTTGAGTAACCATTGCATAGTCCATCTTAGCTCTTGCAGAAATTGATTTCCCAACTGATCCAATAGCAAGTGATTTCTTGGAGACACAAATCTGACATTCCTCTTAGCTGAATGATTAATCCATGCACTGGCTTGTGGTTAAATTTCATCAGAACCAGCACTTGCTTGTCCTCTCTCTGAAAGCATTTGGTGTTTTTTGTCTTGTGGTTGGTTGGTTTGTTTGTTTGTGTGGGGAGAGAGAAAGGTTTTTTTTTTCATGTTTCAAAACACACTTGAAGGAAATTATGATCTGATCTTCTTTTGTAACCAGACACTTTGTAAACCCAGGAGAGCCAGAAATGTGCATCATAGCAGCAGCCTCACCAAAACAGTATGACAACACTTTTCTCAGGTTCTGCTTCACTTTTAATACTGGATCAGACACCAGGTATACCAGGATACATGGTTCCTGCTTTTGTGAAGGATTAATGATGCTTGAAATTTTAAGTGCCAGGAATTTGGGAGAATCATGTGAGTTACTTGACTTTTGTATGCCAGCAAACAGCTTACCATTAAGGACAATGTTTTGCTGTAAACTGACCTAAATTCTCAATTGTACAACTGCATGCACTAGTTTCTGCAGTATAGGAGATATTCTAGGTCCAGATTTGATACTGAACTACTTTCTTTTCTGCAAGTCTCTTTGCTTCTGGCTAACATAATTTACCTTTTTAATTCTGACAACTTTCATATCAGTTGCCATCACCATGGCAATGCTTCACCCTTTCACTCCTTAGCAGGTGAATGCTAGAAGGAAAACAATTCCAACTGCTGAAATAATAATATTTAATTTTTTCTATTAGGATACAGTGATTAAAAAAAAAATCCTGACCTAACAAGGTACTACTTATTTCAAACTTTTATTGCCATAAAGATCAGAAAACATAGTGTAGTAAGGGACTGACAGAAAAAATTGAGTTCTGAGCTAAATGGCTATTATTAATTCTCCTTTTCGGTGCACTTAGACACCCTATTAAATAGGATGTAGCTTCATTTTTTGCCAACCTGAACAGAGAGTGAGGAATAAACCTATATATCAGTACAGAGATGTTAGATTAGCACTGAACAATACTTCTAAAGAGACAAATGTTGATATTGCTGCCAGGGTGTTCTTCAAAATTTCGTGTGTAGCATATGGATCCCATGCTTAGTTATCATGTGCATTGAATCAGAGACATTTGCACTTGCCTTGATGGGAGTAGCATGCAGACATAACTGTATCTATAGTTTTCTATGTGTAACAATGTCTCCATGAGATAAAGAATTAAGGATTGTTCTCACTGTGCATCTCCTTGAGGTTTTCCTTCAGCGGCTTTGTTACCCCTCCATATTCCTGCTGTGCTAAAATGCCAACACCTGACTAGAGAGACAGCACAGGACAGAGACACGGAGTTGTCAAGGCTCTCTGCTCAAACCAAGCAGCCAGGCCAGGATGGGGAGTGCAGTGCTCCCAGGGGAGGGCTCATGCTGTGCTCCTCTGCTTATCCCGAGGAAAGGAAGATGGAAGTGAGCAGCTTTTCAAGGAATCTCTTTAGACCAGTAGTTTATAAAAAATCAGAAAGAGGAATTTTGCTGCTCATTCCAAGGAATGCATGCCTCTTTAGACTCAAACAAAGTGGATTTAAGCATGTACTTTGTACTAAAATAAAGTGGGGAAGGATGATCTAAGCACAGTGCACTGTGTTTGGAAGGCTTGCTCTTTGTTAGTAGCACCCTGCATTTGCCTCTATTTCAGACTGTTCTCTGCTCATCTCTCCAACCTACCAAGGTCCTTTAAAGGGTTTTACACTACTCTGGGGTACCAACTAGTCCTCCCAGAAAGAAGCATCAAATCAGCACCTGCTGGTTTGTTTTTTTCTTTATCCCAGTCTGTTTGTAGATTATGGAATTATCTCTCTTTTCTGTCAGAAACTTTCTACATTCTCCTGCTGGTTATCTGTGCCTTGTGGGGACTGCAGCTGGCAATTCTGATTCACCAGGTCTGTACTGCTGACCCATCTCCTAACAAAAGGCTAGGGGGTGATTCATTGCTCCAGTTAGTGACACATAATAATGGGGTTACTAAACCTCTTATTACTCTTTTACAATTTGGGAGGCTGGTTACAACATCATCCATTTTAGGTTATTTGAATAATCTTTCTTAAATGCCTTTTGTACTGCATCTTTCTCAGCTTTGTACTCTAATGCAAGAAGCACCACTGATAGGTACTGAGAATGGCCAGAGACTATCTCAAACCATTTTGAAGGACTCAGGTGAAAGGGTTGAGGGCCAAAAGTGCTAGTGCAGTCATGCTAAGTATGGCTGATCCTACCCTTTAACAGGACACAAATGGCTTGATATTTTGATGTTGTTTTTCAGAGTTCCTTTTCTTTCTGAAAAAAAAAATTCAGGTGTTGGTTTGAAGATTAGGGCCATGATGAAAAAGAAAGTGTTCACTATGCCACTGCTTACTGCAAAGCCTAAGTTTTAGGCTTTCAGACATCCTCTGGACAGGCTAGGGGACTGAAATCTCTATCTGTCATCATTTCATCCAGCTTTTTTATTTCAGGCCAAGAAATAATGATGCTTTTTTTTTTTTTTTTTTTTTTTTTTTTTTTTTTTTTTTTTTTTTAATTTTCAATTAATTGACTGTCTTTACTAAAAACTACCTAACTGTAATGCTGAGGAGCTAGCAGTGGGGACCTTGATGGGGCTCAGACAAGGCTGCTCAGTACACTCAAGGGCCAGGACAAATAGTTTTCTCAGTCTGAGAAATTAAAGAACATTTGTTATGTGATTTGAATGCAGAGAAGGCCATGACCTTCCCTTTTGATTTATCCACAGGTTATCTCTTAGAGCAGTCTGGAAGGATCCTCTGTGACTTTGAAATATGCTGATGACAACACAGGCAAGAATTAGACAGAAGAGGGACTCTGGAAATACGCCAAGAACACTAATCCCAGTTATATTATGTGAAACAAAGGAATTTTCATCAAATAGATAAAAAGAGCTGCAGAAGGATACTGGAATTGAATTGCTTAAATGTATTACCACTAGAAAAGTTTGGTAAAATTTTATTAACAGCAATAACAGTCTTCTCTGAACCTGTTAAGATTAGCATAGATTAATACCAAAATGCATCTGAGTGTAACTGGCTCTTCTACAGAAACTTCTTTGGGAGCACATCCTTCCATTGGCCTCATTTATCCATTTATTGATAAAATCAATGTTTTGCTGTCATGCAGGTGGCAATTCCCTTCTGGTTTTGACATGATGTCACTTGCCCTAGGTGTCAGTGTAGTTCCTGTGGATGTGCAGGGTGAAGGGGATCACTGTTGATGCTGACAGCAAGCTGGGCTCAGCTGTTTCTGCCAGGGACGTTGTCATGGCTCCAGTCTGGCTCTGACAAAGCCCGAGAGCCAAATATATATCTGGAGTGGCTTCTGCTCTCTCTCACAATTGAAAAGAATGGCATGGGACTGAAACAGGCCCTGGCATCTCTATTTCTGCCAGAATCCTATTTTACTTCTTTCTTCTATTCACTGATCTCTTTCTGTAGCACTTTCAATCTCTTTACCTGGAAGGCAAAGAAATTTCTTGGTCGAGGGAGCTGAACATTGAGATCACGGACATCTGAACGACAACCCTATTAATTCAGGAGTCCTACAGCTAGGAAGCTGTTCTTGGATTCTTCCCAAGGGAATCCAAAGACCTTCTCCCATACCCTTTTACTTCAAATCTTTATAACTCACTTTCCTGCCTCCCCTCACTGCTGTTTGGGTGTCCCTTCAGTTACTTTCTTGTCAAGCTATAACACTAAAGGGCTGCTCACTGCAGCAATATAATGATAAGACTCTTTTTTTGGAGGGTGGGGAGGGGGGAAGGGACGTATATTTTTCATTTCATTCTCTAACATAAAAAATATTGCATCTGTTCCACTAATCAGTTTCCAGGCAGGCAATTTTTTCTGTAAGCTTTGTAAATAAGGGAAGTTTTTTTTGGTGTAGCAGAAGCAATTGTACCAAGGTTTACACCTACAGTGTCTGGCTCGTGGAACAAGAGTCCAAATACTGATTCATAATTTATATGTAAGAAACTTGGCATTAAGGAATAACAGCCAAACCACCCAGTCTGATGTGTAATTTATTTCCTGCAATTGGCTGGTTTGCTGAGCCCTACCAGGTACACTGAACACTTTCTAAAAGCAGTTGAGCTGGTCTGCAAATAACTTTGTTAAACGTCCTCTGAACACACAGAGGAATTTGTAAGTGGAAAGAACAGAATTTAACAAGAGCCAATGGGATCTAGAAAAACAAAACCCAAGTTGGGATAGTGCAAGAGAAGTAATTGGAAAGGGAAAGAGTACAATGTCTGCACAGTTCTTGCTAGATATAAGAACACAGGAACATGTGAAGTTTTACTGTTAGGTATTTGACTTCCAGGATCTACAGTGGGAAAATCAAAAACTATGCAAAAGATAACCAAAGTTAACTAAGGTAAGTTAACTAAAAACATGCTTTACATTAAAGAACAGGAAGAGAACTGCAGATGATCTTTCTCTATTATTTTCTTTTGGTCATAGCAAAGAAGTAAGAGCTCAGAACTGGCACATAAGTGAGATACAGCAGGGAGTGTATGTGTTCAGCAGCTGGTATTATCCACTCAGATCTAACATCTGCACTTGGGCATAGTTTGTGACCTCTAGTTTGTGATAATCTAAATTCTCTTTCCAGTATTGGAGAGAAGGGATAGGCAAAGTTCATCTGATTCTGACTCTATAATGCTAAAAGAGCCATTTTACTCAAAATGATAAAAAAATGCTTTTCACTGCCACCCTTGGTGCAGGGACTATTTGCACATAAAAATATTTCATACAATGGGCCAGGTGTTTCTGCATCCCTGGAGTGAAGGGTTAGAGTGAAGCCAGCAGTGACAATAGAGAAATCTCCTGTGGAATATAGTAATTAGAAATAGGGATTTATCTGCTTTTCAATGATAAACCTTAGCTGAATGCTGAAAACATAAAAGTGGCATAGGACATAACAATAAAATTAGGATTTGTTGGTGGTGATGCTTCAAGAAAAATGCTGTAGGTTGAAAAAAAGCATTTGAATCTGTTATACACCATGAAAAACCTCAAGCCACTAATTTTTGGAAAAGTGGTGATTTGGATAAGCAGAGAGACTTATCCAAACAGAGAGACTTCCTGTGTCAAGTGCACTTAAAATACTGCATGGTGTCTGGCTGTCTGGTTAGCAGCTGAGAAGAAGGGCATTTGGCAGTGTCAGGAAGGTGTTTGCTTTGCATTCCCCAACCTGCAGCTGGAAGCAGAGACCATTTGCTAAAGACTTGAACTGATTTTGCCACTTTTGGGTAAGGCCCAGAGGGAGCATTGGCTGCCTGACTGCTAGACCCACAGAGGAACTTCAGCCACTGGAATACTGAGCACTGAGTTTAACAGCTCTTGGGACCCTGAGGGAATTCACATTCATCTTGGGGAGCCCGGGCTCCTGGCGTGATACACTGATCCTTCCATTTCTACCTTGAAATCTCTGTTCTAGCAAGAGGTACAGAACACAGCTGCATATTTTTTCAACTGTTTTAATACAAATTATTTAAACATATTTTCTATTAGTGGCATGGTGGCTTTGACTATATGTTCTCTAAGTTTTGTAACAGTGGGGTTCTTATTTCTGAAAAAACCTGGCAAAGCTGAATATGAGAAAAATGCTTAACAGTAATAAGCTTCCCACTTCAATAATAGTCTTTTCTCCTCTTTTGGAGTACAATTGCAGGATGAATTTATTGTTAGTGTACTAGAAACAGCAAAGAAAGCAAACAAACGAAGGAAAGGAGCATGTCTCGTACATCTCTCCCTTTGATATTACAGAAAGCTCATAATGAATTTCAGATCAGAATTCCTGTTCAGTTAGAAAGACAGGGGAAGGCCACTAGATGGTGGTAAAAACCCAAGCCTTTTATTCGAGATCTGTGGAAAGAGAAGTCCAGAGGGGCAAAGAAGGGGAGGAGGAGCCACAGTTTGAGTACTGAAGTCATTATTGCTTGGAGTCTATAAAAAGGCAGTTGCAGAGTAAGTAATTTATACGTGGTCAGCTTTGACTCTATGGACTTACTGATTCCTTTCCCTCTGTTTTTTTTCATCTTTTGCCACCAAGGAGTCCCCAGTCCCAGATGTCAGGGGGGTTGAAACTTCAGCTCTCCGGAGGAAACGTTGCAGACGATGAAGAGGAAAAGCAGCTGAAGGAGCAGCTCTGGTAAATAGGTACAGTTAATTCTTGATTGCAAATAAAAAGTGGCTTTTTAAAACTGAAAACTTTTTTAGCATGATATACATTGCATTTTATTTGCAACAAGTCACTGACAATCAGCTCTAAATGTTCCCTTTATTAAAAATGTGATGACTTACAACTTTCCCTAAATATTGTCATGAACAAAAAACCATTGAATAAAATATTCTTGATTTGGAAGAGAAAACTTCTTTTACAATAGAATTATACCCACACCAATTCTGTAACCTTAGTGTATCCTGAAATGCATGGATTTGCCTTGGTTAGGTGTTTAATTCCATGTTTTTAAATGAGCATGTTAATGCTGCACAGATAAACTGTTTATTATACAGTTCATGCCAAATTAAATGTACAAAGGTCAAGAAAGCATTTAAATCTTTTACTGAAAATATTCGATTATTTATTGCGTCAATAATAGAAACTTCTTTATACTGTATTCAAGTGAGCAGTTTCTGCTGGACCTAATACTACATCTTCCTGTATTTCTGGGGTCTGAGACCTGGGATTGAGAAAAGTGGTTTTTGTTTGTTTTTCAGCAGAATTTCCAGGACATTCTGGGGAAGTATTCTAGGGGACTAGATAGAATAAACAAAACTATGAAAGAAGAGTACATGAATCTTTTCATGAGATTGTGATTTTAATTTTCCAGTAAGGATAGGTAGAAAATCTCTGTGCCAACTGAAGTTTAATTTAGAATCAGTGCAGGAATGTGGTGGGACATGTACAAGCCAAATTAAATAGAAATGGCTGGTATTTATGCTGTCAACTTCTACCTGTAATCTTCATGCTATGTTGTTTTTTGTTTTAGGCAGGATCTTCTGCCTTTTGGAAAATGCATTTACCACACTCCTTGGCATGCCCTTCAGAAGGAACAGAACGTGTTAGCTCCCAGAGATGAACACGTCCTCTCAATTCTATGTCTCTGAACTAAACCTGAGTGCCTTCAGTAGCAACTTTACTGTGCCTACTGCAAAGAGCAAGTCATCACCATGTGAGCAAGTGGTCATCGCAGCAGAGGTGTTCCTAACTCTGGGCATTGTAAGCCTCCTTGAAAACATCTTAGTCATATGTGCAATAGTTAAGAACAAGAACTTGCACTCACCCATGTACTTTTTTGTTTGCAGTTTAGCAGTGGCTGACATGCTGGTTAGTGTGTCTAATGCTTGGGAGACCATAACCATATATTTAATAAACAATAGGCACATCGTTATGGAAGATGTCTTTATCCGTCATATAGACAATGTCTTTGATTCCATGATCTGCATATCTGTGGTGGCTTCCATGTGCAGCTTGCTGGCTATAGCAGTAGACAGATATATCACTATCTTCTATGCCCTGCGTTATCACAACATCATGACAGTGAAAAGGTCAGGGCTTATTATTGCATGCATCTGGACCTTTTGCACGGGCTGTGGCATTATCTTCATTCTTTATTATGAATCAACTTATGTGGTCATTTGTCTCATCACTATGTTTTTTACCATGCTGTTCCTCATGGTCTCACTGTACATCCATATGTTCCTCCTGGCTCGTACTCACGTGAAGAAAATTGCTGCTCTGCCTGGGTACAACTCTGTCCGTCAAAGAACCAGCATGAAAGGAGCCATCACTCTGACTATGCTTCTTGGCATCTTCATTATTTGCTGGGCTCCATTCTTCCTTCATCTCATCCTGATGATCTCCTGCCCTCAAAACCTCTACTGTGTTTGCTTCATGTCTCACTTCAACATGTACCTCATTCTCATTATGTGCAACTCGGTGATTGACCCCTTGATCTACGCCTTTCGTAGCCAGGAAATGAGGAAGACCTTCAAAGAGATAATTTGTTGCTACAGCCTGAGAATGCTCTGTGGCTTATCAAACAAGTATTAAGATAACAAAACCAAACCAGGGAAGAGAATGGAAAGGCAACATCTTCCTGCATCTTGTAATTCTGCTGAAATGCCTATGGAACAATTTCTCCGTTCAGCTGTTGTGATTCCCGCAGCAATCAGAAACCCTTTTTTACGTGTGATTTTACATTTCTTTCCCTCCACACACCTCTCTCATGCTGGTGGTTGGAGCTACTCAGTGCATCTGTATTATGGGGATAAAGAGTATTTTGAATCTCATTTATCCTATTGAAGATTGGAATTTATAAGAGGATTATACAGGGAAAACCTTATTTTTATTTCTGCTAAATGCAATGAGTGAGTTCTGCCATGTGGATGAACCCACTAGCCTCTCAATGTGTGTTTCTTTTGGTGTTATTTGTTTCTTTAGATAAAAAATAAATAATAAAAATTTCTCTCTCCAGATAAAAACAAGCATGGCTTATTTTCATGCCCAGAATTAACAAGGAGGTTTTTTGCCATTTCCTTCTGAAGACATAAAATCAGAGACGTAGCTCCAATTATCCAGCTCCACATACCTTGGTCAGCAGTTATGATCAATATACATGCACATATCAGCAGTCTTGTATTCTAGTCATGACTGTTACTGTCATAAAATATGTATTGTGTAAGAAGCCAATGTTACCATGAGATTTTCCAGGCTGGATACAGCACTTTATCATATATGACTATATGTGTTCAAATCACTGTGAAGCAAGATGTACCACAGGTGGATTTTAAGGCTGGATATGAAGATTGAGCTGATTCTAGTTTGTCTGTTTTGTTTATTTGACGGGGCTGGGGAAGCAAAGGGAACACGCCTGTAGATAGTGTAATGTTTTGTGAAGATGGAAAGACTGAGTGAGTGGCTGCCTTTGTATAGACATTAGAATAACCTTTTGGCTATGAAGAACTTGTGTTACTGTAGATTGCATCTTTCAAGTTGAGAGAAACAAAACAAGTTGGATAATCAAAAGCCATGGCAGGCGATGGCAAAAAAGGATTTCAAAACATCAGGCACATGTAGCTATAACAGAGTCCTGACTTTTGCTCCCCAAACAAACAAATGTCCTCTTAGTTGAGAGTATTCTAAGCTGAAACCCTCATGTCTTTTGTCTGACTAGTTTGCATCTAGTCATGCTTTCCTAAACCTGCTGTTCTGCAACAGCTGTGTAATGTGCAGAATACTGGGCTTACAAAAGAGGGAGGAAGTGCAACCGGATATTTCTTGATGACCATGAATGGTGCATATCTTGTGCTGTGATTTAAGTTATGAAAAGATTTCAAGTGGTGGTAGACTACTGACTAGATATCTGAATATATCTTGAAAAAACGAACTCTTCTTTCTGAAATCTGGAAGAATAATGCTTGTTATATTTGGTTTATACATGCTGTAAAACTCTTGTTTATCAATAGAAGGTTTATGATTTATTCCATGCGTTATACTTTCAAGGTCAAAGTCCTGATTGGGTTTTAGGAATTTTTTTGCCATTAGAATGGTCAAATATGTGAACAGGTGCTCAATGGTTGTGCAAAATCCACCTTACAGATATTTAGTACTTGACTGGACATAGCCCTGAAATATCTGCACTAAATTGAAAGCTGACTCTAACTTTGAAGTTGGTCCTGGTTTCAACCACTAATAGCAGATTATCTCCACAGATGCCTTCCAACCCAAATTATTCAGTGATTCTGAGACACAGTTGGCATACTATGATAAAATTGTATTTTTTTTCCCTCCTCATTTTGTGTCTTGTGTAAGAAAAAATTGGAAAGTATCCACTCCACGTACTTAGAGCCTACTTCATGTCTTCATTTGCTCAGGAGGTTTCTGATGAGAGAATGAAGCTGCATCTTTAGCACCAGAGTTATACATTTTGTCTGCTTAAAATTTACTATTCCTCCAGCTCACATATATCTCCCTCTGACATGAGTGAGAATGTTATTCTCAGTGGTGATACCTTATTATGCTGACTGATATACTGGTTATATTAATGCACTAGGGGCTGGAGTCTTCCTTCAGATAATCTGAAAATGGGATTTCAGAGAATGCTGGTGGTCAGTAGTCAGAATCTTGCCTTGTTTCAGTCCATCTCTTAGTCCTATCCATAAATGTCCTCAAAATGTTGGCTCTTGCAACTATGAATGAACTATGACAAAAGGAGACAGTTCCACTGCATAGTGAAAGGCACCAGCTGATGTAAATAAATCATTAAATCTTCACTGGGTATTGCAAATAAGACAGTTTTGCACATAACTGTAAATCAACTAAGGAGAAACCAAAACTGTAACAGCTTTAGGTATTTTCTTGAATTGTATATTACTCCTTTTTTTTTGTTTCGTTTTGTTTGAAGTCTGTTTGATGTATAAACACAGACATATGAAGAAACTATTAAACTGGACGGCTGGAAACCCCCACATTTCTGGTTATTCATTGGAATATTTCTGCTACATTATTCACAGAGGGAATATTACATTACAGACTTTCACATCTCGTTTAAACAAATGCCTTCTTAAGAAACATTCTGAATGAGAGGTACAGACTAGTACACTGTCTTTACATTCATACCTATGTTCCCCTGGGTGTCAGCATCACATCTTCATTATAAGCTTTACAGGTGAGGAGCTGAAACAACTTAAAAGTGAAATGAAAGTATTTGCAAAACAGGCTAGAATATTTCCTGCAAAACAGACTGTTTACACTCTAGTAATGAATATAAAATACGTATCGCTGGGACACCATGACAAGCTTTAATATGTTTCTCTCTCTGGTTTAGCTGCAGAATAAAAGTAACATTTAGCAAACTGTCACTTCTGTCAGAGCCTGGAAAACACTGTGTTATGACAGACTGGGACAAACCAGCAGTGTGCAAGCAGGAAATCTCTTGTCACAGGACAGTCATGGAAAATTAGTTGCTAGACAGTCCTTGCACCATGTCCCTCTAGTTAATGACACTCCTTTTGCTTATCCAGCCAGTCATTTACTGTTTAGCTTTAGTCACTGGAGAAAAAAAAAGCTCAAATCACACTATTTCTGCCCCAAAGTGCCAAAACTAATTTCTATTGCCCACTGTTGCTTTGATGACAGAACACTTCACTGTGTGTCACAATTTAAAAGTTCTTAGTAAGCAAGTATTCTGATCTCCCTCCTGCTGCAGGTGAGATTAACTTCTTTAAAGTCATCTGCACTTTAAGCAGATTAATATCAGGGGGAATATTGAAAGAAAAAATCTGAATCCTTTCTCCCTGCCAAGGTCAGGATAAGGTTCTAGGAAATACTTGTTTCCCAAAGAGCCTTAACATCTCCCGTAACACAAAACGGTTATAACTGGATAGAGCAAAGTTGCTTATGGTCCTGCTTCATGATCCTGCTTCCCAAATGGACACAAATCTGTGACAAAAAACTCTAATTACTGAGTACCAGTGTCGCTGAGGCTGGGCTGGGAGGGATGATTGTTTTCAGATCTACAATCTACAGGTCTGCACCCTTCATGCAACCAGTGTCCAGCAGTCCACTGATGTAATGTGGAACCCTTTTGAGAGTGAGTTGCACATTCATTCCCACTGCTTAGGCTTATCTCCTCAGAAAACCTTCTCAGAATGTCTCTCTGGAGACTGGAGTTCCCTTTTTTTGTGAATCCTTTGCAAATAAATGCAGAAACCACAGGAATTGCCTGCACACACAAATGTTAAGAAGGCAGAAAAGGTTTAAAACCTTTAGGAAAACAACTCAACTCCCTCACACAGTCTGCTCTCTGAAATCTTCAAGGACTCTATTTTACTCGAAAGTCTTGTTGTGGATTCTCCTACCTATTTTCAGTAAATGTGTCTTCTGTTGCTCATTAGCTTCTTGCACAGAAGACAAATTCATGGTGACAACTGCTGTGCTCAGGAATTGCAAAGACCGTCCCAGTCTTCAGCTGTGTTGGTTTTCTGTACAGTGACCTTCCTGTTAGGCAAGGTGGGTGAAGAAGATTTGGGAACACAGATGTGGAAGTGGGGGTCCTCACATGAGGGACAGAAAGTCATGCAGGGTGTGGTGGAGCTGCTTGCATAAGACTCTCTGCTAGTTTATCTCCAGGTGAGATATTCTCCCTCCTTTTCTAGTCTTATCCTGTCTTACAACCTGAGCTTTGGGTATCTTGGATCCACCTGTTCGTCATACAGGACAGAAGAGTCTGAGGTGTCTGTATGTGTGTATCTACACTTATGTACGTGTCTGCATCAGTTCTTACCCCCAGATATTAAGCACAATCACAGATGACATCAACAGATGAAATGTATGTGAGATGTATAGTTCCTTTTTCTCTAACTTTTCTGCTCTTTGTTGTTACACTGCTTTCCAATCTGCAGTGTATTTCTCATTCCTCTACCTGTGAGCAAACGATCAACAGTCAAAATCTGAAGTAGAAGGAAAAAACCTAAAGTACTTTTTGCATCTTGAGGTTTTGAAAATTACAGCAGATCAATGTGACAGAACAGAGTTCCCCTAGAAACCAGTTAAACTAAAGATCTAGTAAATTTGTTAAACTCTTATGCTCCCTAAACATTATTCCCACAACAGTTTCTTTTTGAGCAGCTTGCCTAAGAAAGCCCTAAGAATACGTGACTGGCTGTGCTGAGCAAGGAGTGAAGGGTTTCCATCAAAACAAAGGGCAGCTCTTCAGGGACATTATGTAAAATCTGGACTTGTGTCTAGTAATCCTCTGGAATACCTGCAGAGCTCACAGCAAGCTCCGGTTTATGGACTTCTTGGGCAGGAGGTTATATTTACAGATTTGAGACCAATAGCTTTAAATGAACGTTTCTCACACGAATTTACCTGATCATCCTTGGATTTCTTTATTCTAACCTGTAACATCTTGTTTCACAAGTTAGGCATGTTGAGTGCAAAAATTATTTTTTTCTCTTATAAAACATCTACTTGTAAGTTTTCTTCAATGTCCTGAAGTCCTCAAGTTGCAAAGAAAAGAAATAATTAGTCCCCATATTGTAAAGAACTAACTAGTCCCCATTCATTTCCTCTGTGACATTTATTATCCTACTCCCTTATATTCTTCTACATTTTATCTTTTCCAGCTAAGAATTCTGGCCCATTTAATCTCTACTGGTATCTTCATACCTTGTTGGCATTATGTTGTTTTCCCAGACCTATTATATTGTTTTTGGCTCAGAGGGGACCAGATAAGCAAATGATAACCCAGATCTAGATGAAAACTACATTTCCACAGTGCCAGAGGCTGCTGCTTCTTTTGTTATCTATGCAATATGTAACAATATAGTTTCATGTAGTACAACACACTCCGTAATTTGGAAAATTTCAAGATCTGTAAAATTCTCATAGGAACAAATGCTCTCAGTTCTATAAATAAGCTTTTATTTTTGATGGTAAGGACATGCAAAATTTATGCCAAGAATACATTGCTTGGAGGTGTTTCTGTCTTTCCAGGACCAAGTATATGCCTTGGCCATGTCTTGTCTCTGTAGCAGAACTCATCTGCTAGACACAGCTTTCATTTCCCTACCTCTGATGGAATGGAAGCCTGGCCACAGAGGCTGGAAGGGCTTTGTGCCCCAGCCATGCAGAGCATGGCCGACGATCAGAGATCCCAAGTTCAGACACAAGCTTCTCCTGGAAGATCATAATTTCCTTGAGAAAGGTGGTAAACATATAATTTGCTACCTCCAGATGGTGATTCATCAGTCCTCTCCTTTCACTTAGGCTGATTTTATGCCTGATTAAAGCATGATGAGAAAAGGAATGATCAGCTCTGTGTGTTGGCTCCAGCTGATTTGCAAAGGCATCAAATGAACTTTTTTGATACTCTGTTGCATAAAGGCCTTAATTAACAGTGACAAAAAACCCCAAAAAACAAAACAAACAAAAAAACCAAAAAAACCAACAAAACCCCAAAAAAACCACAAACCCCCCCCCAAACCACAAAAAAAATCAAAACCAAAAAAAACCCACAAAAAAACCAAAAACAAAACCACAAAGAAAATGGGATTTTTTTTGTCTTTAATTTGCCAGTTTTTAACAGGACACAATACACAACTGCTTTTGGCAGGCAATAAGTGAAGTTGCCCATGAATTAGCTTTTTCATTGTTTTTCACAGAAATTTTGGGCTTACTTCACCTACCCTGAAAATATTACCCTAGCAGTGTGGAAGATCAGACTATCATCTTTTCTTTGCTCTGAAATTCTTTCTGAAAAGCTTTTCATGGATTTTGAGTCAGAACATAAGTCCTGTAAATTCCATATCCCCACAATTCATAGTGCTGGGATAGCCTTACATAGACCTTACTATTATTTCTGCTTCAGATGTTCCTTGTGCTTTTTAAAATCAGAGGAATCTGTCCAGGATATTCTTCCATTCAAAGAATAGTAGGAAAGATTCCATTGCTTTAACCTTCTTTTAAATATATAACAACATCATGATTAGTAGTGCCAATATTGACCTAAGCTCAGAGATACTTCTCTGAAACTAAAAGTAGTTCTTTCACAAAAGCTTTTCCCAGAGAACATAAAGAGCCCTGGCTATATATAAAAAGGAAAGGACATTCCTGCTCACATAGTGGTAGATAAGTGGTGGAGCTTGGGTAAGCAAAAATTTTAAGTCTGTGTTCTCATCTGACTCTTAGAGAGAATGAAGATAAATAAATAGCTTTTTTCTACTGTGAGGACTAGGCTGCGTTAAAAAGTGTCCTGGTACACAAACTTGTGCCAAATTCAGTTTTAGAGGAGTAGAGTCAGTAGGTTGCTGGAAACTTGGCTGAAAGTCTGTGCAAGACCCTCACCAGGCATGACTGAATCCCATTCCACTGAAGTGCCTTGTAAGACATCTCCCCACAAAGCCACACAGTAGTAATTCAGCATATGGTACCTCTCAAGCTCCTTCCCCTTCAGAAAGAAAAAAACAACAAAATTTTAAGCATTAGTGGAAAATAGTGTGTCAAGAAAGAAATTTATTTTTTATGTTCCTCAGACCAAGAACCAATCTCAGTGGGCCCCCAGGATCCAGTGCTGTGGCTGGGGGTCTCTGCAAAGTCACATCATATGAAATCTGCTTAAGTCACTTGGAAAAGGTAAGTTAAACCTTTGACATCTCTTGGTCTAAAGTGCTCTGCTTAGTACTCATAGTTTGAAAAGCAGGTGCTTGAATAGTCCTCCTTTCAAATGGCAAAGAAAAGAGATGGATCACTTGAAGTTCAAGTGCAGCTCCAATGACAGTTCATGTCCATGCATAAAGTGCATAAAAATTGAAGAGGTAGGAGGTAAATCCTTGAATGAAATCCAAGTTTTTAATCTTACAGTGAAACTGCTAAATATTCAGGTTTTCACATTGAAAAGGGACATTGGTGTGGCCACCTCTGAATCTAGAGGTGGATTTTTGAAGGAAATCCTTGCTAAGAAAAAGATGGTATTTGTTGTGTAGTCTGATGGTTTAGTTACACTCTGGAAAATTGAACGGTCCCATTGGTGAAACAAGAGGAGAAACATATTTTTTTACTAATTTTGACTGAAGTAATTTTTAAGATAGTATCTGTAGTCTATGGGTATTCCTGCTGTCCAAAGCAGAGGTGCTCAGCTTCTAGAAAACTGGAAGGTACAAGGATTTTAGGTATAAGTGACAGGTGAATTTATGCTCCCAGCTCCTCACGCAGCTCTTTGGTTTTGCCTGGTATTCCAGTCGTCTGCAATTAATGACTGAACTTAGCCATGGCATTTTAAGCAATACACTGTATACCCTTATTTAGAGTGGGGGATATTGAAAATATGTCCAGCTTAATTGGAGGGAAATGGAAAAGAGGAAAACCACCCTAGAGCTACCTCATGGGAGACAGCCCTGGCATCCAGACGAGTGGGGGATCAAAGGCCTGTTGCACAATGTAATGAGTAAATAGATCACAAACACAACATTATCTCTGGTGGACCTTTAGAGGGGAAGGCAGGCAATATGAGGAACACTGTGTATATTTCAGGTGACCTTTTGTTGAAAATGTCAGTTAGTAGACTGCACTGAATTTTTAAAGAGGGTAATAAATAACTGGACTGAATAATGAAAGGTTTAATTCTCAGGGAAGAACCAAAGTGAAGATGCAGGGAGGCTGGGCACCCAGCACTACACATACTTTGAAAACTTTGCTGAATTAATAATGGCCAGTGTCGTGGCAGTGTTTTTGGTGCTGGATAAAAGAAAAAGCACCTAATAACATGAATATGGCAAACAATAATGAAGGAAATCTGTGGTGAACTAGCAGAGTTGATACAGAAGAGGGCCTGTGGAGGTCACTACCAGACCTTGTCCTAAGGCCACTGCCTGCAGCAGGTGCCTCTCATCTCCACTCCAGCCCTGGATGGGGATGTGCCTGTGGCCCTGGCAGTCATGCATTTTGGAAAAGATATACTAAGCCTTCTCCATTAATAAATAGGAAGGTATTTAAATTATCTTCGATTTGATTTTTGTTGTGTTTTGTTTTGCGGTTTATTTTTCAATTATATTTTTGATCTTTCAGCTTGAGTGGGTAAAATAACTTCTGACCAGAGCAAATCAGGCAGATATTTAGAACACTGTAGCATCTCCCTTCTGAAAGTCTCAAAGTATTTTTCAAACACTAATGAATGAAATCCCAAACAATGGCTGCAAGACTGCTTGCAGAAGCATAGCATTGCCCTGAGGGTGCAGGCACAGAGGTAAAAATGAGGTATTTTTGAAAGTAGAGCTCTAAAATACCAATTTCATACCTTTGTGGTTAAGTAACATTTCTCTTTTTTTTCTTCCTCTTCTAGTTTCTCAGCTATGGCTGGTTGCTTGTGAATCATATCTTTGTAACAGGCCTGAAGTGTCCTTGAAATGTGAAAAACTCTGAAGCAGCTTTGACCACTGCTGTGTGAATAAACAAATAAATACATTGCTAAAACATAGGTTAAGGATAGGGAATAGGACACTGTGACATTCAGAAGGTGAAAGTGCCAGGAGGCTTTTTTGAACTGTCTGAGAGCATTTTGCACACAAGTAATTCCTCTTACTAAAGCATCCTTTGTCCTCCGAGATGCTTGTACTGAGTAGGACTGTCCTTTGAAAACAAACCAAATACATCCCACTTGCTTTATTAATTACTTTAAACAGTCATAGTTAGGATTTCAAGGCTTAAGGTTGTCATATTCATTGCTACTATCAACAATTCTCTTAGATGTCAAGTAAGGAGAAATTTTGTTAGACTGGCATTTCTTTTCTGATAAGCCAGGCCCCAGGGTAAGCACACATTAAAAGTTGTAGTCGAGGGGTTTCTGCATTTTCCTATGGAGGTTTTAATTTAAATGTACTTTCAACATAATATCTGCTTTCACTTAAAATACATTTCAGACAGGGAAACATTGCTATCTGTGTGCTATCCTGTCTCTGCCTTACAAAGTACCTCTAGCCTGAAGTGACCAAC
Organism: Argya squamiceps; assembly: GCA_037834095.1. Classification (NCBI taxonomy): domain Eukaryota; kingdom Metazoa; phylum Chordata; class Aves; order Passeriformes; family Leiothrichidae; genus Argya; species Argya squamiceps. The sequence continues at coordinate 98,091,195 of JBBMKD010000102.1, read as the reverse complement.
ACAGTTCAACTTGACAAACTACTGATTCTTGAACTTAATAATTTTTACCACATACTGTAATTTGAATGTTTACATCTGTTTTCTTTTAGTTTTAGCCTGTAGTGTGGGGCTGAGTAGTTCCAGAAGGAGGCATGCTCAGACTGTATTTCAAGGACTTTAAAAGGATGATGGTAGTCTTGAAACATTATTTGTAGTGCAAATGCCTTGGCAAAACCACAGACAAGGCAAAGACAGAAACTTGTGTCAAATTCTCCCTGTTATTTCCTGAGAGAATTTGAAAATTCTCTGTAAAAAAGGAGAGTTAGAATATGAAATGCTGTTTCTTACCTTTGAAATGGAAAAATAGATGGAAATTAGACACAGATTTGTTAATGACATCCACAGTTTTAAGCTAATATTTTGCTACAACTTGAGTTGTTTACAAAATCAGTGAAAGTGACTTACGCTACAGAAATTGTTCTTCTTGTATAGGGTAGGATTCTCTTAAAAATCTTTTCTACTTCTTTACTAAGGCATATTTGTCTCCCAGTTTTTTGGGGGCATTAGGGCTATTTCTGCTTAGCTTTCTGTGATCCTCTGTTCCTCTGCTTGTGCTGCAGATGAAGCAGCTTTAATTCACAGATTCACAGAATATTCTGAGTTGGAAGGGATCCACAAGGATCATTGATCCAGATCTTAAGTAAATGGGGATTGAATCCATAATCTTGGTGTTATTAGCACCATGCTCTAAACAATTCAGCTAATCTCAGGGTAATTATTTTTTTTTCAGTTTTACTCTTTCACCATTCTACTGATCCAGACTAGTAGTATTATGGGTTAACTGAAAACCTGTTCCTTAAGTAACCATGGGATTTGATAGCAGCTCGTAACAAGCACTGCTTGTGCCCCCTGCAACACATTCCTCTGCACTGCAGAAGCAGACTAAATTTGAAATGGATTCATCCTATGGGAAAGAGACAATCAGTGGTGAACGAAAACAAGCAAAGTTTTTCTAAGGCTGCTGTCTTTGATTACTCACCTTATACATAGGCACTTGATCTAAAATCTCCTTAGTCTATCTGCAGTTAGATGGTTTGAGGGCATTTTTTCATTTTGCAGGTTTTCCTTTGAAAAGACCTGTAGCTGACTGGCACCCACTGTTCATTAGCTTTATGGCAGTGCTCTTGATTCAGTTTAAGCAAATTCATAAGAACAGGCTGCTCTTCACAACTACACACTGTATTTCTGAAATCTTCATGGCTGCATACTTGACGACTCAGGGGCAGGCGAACTACGCCAGTGATCTCACTCCTACACCAAATAACCCAGCAGAATAAAGGAAAATATGGCACATGGACTGACTTGAGGGTCCCAGGTCATTTAGCTGCTTAAAATTTGGTGTTGTCTTTGGGTGTAACAGCCATCTGATGACAGTGCCAGCAGTGTTATCTTTCCACAGCCTTGGCCCCAGCTTGCCTAGAGCTTCTTTAAAGATCTCTGCATTGTGGCCCAATGCAAGAGGTAGATGAACCCTGAGTAAATTGCTTAGCAGGATCATTGTCTTCTATTCTGTACTTGACAAATTCAAGTGCCTAAAGATATGACATGACTCATCATGCAATTTGTTCTTGCAAAGGGCCATTAATCTTTCTCACTTCTCCATAGACTGTGCATGTTTTGTATTGGAGCTAGAATAAAGCAAGAAAAGACAAGTAAAAGGACTGTGCAGGCACTATCAATGGAACAATTTTTTTCCAGATGTCTGCAAATGTAACATTTCATGTCTGGTGCCATTATTGCATTAAAATAATAAATTGAGAGGCTGTGAAAATAGTAGTGGGGATAACTTGTTGAAAATGCACTGTTAATAATGAGGAAGAAATACACCAACCACCTTGATGCAGAAATCACAGGATGAGATTTTTATGGTATGACTTTACTATGAAAGTCAGGCTGGTGTATTGTTTTAATCCATTGTGGTCTTAAAATTTTGAAATAAATTTAATGAAAATTTAGCAGATATTCAGATCTCTTTCCCAAGAAAGAAGGTGAAAGATGATAACTCTGTTCTTCTTAAGGGGTAAATAAATACAGTCCAAAGAAAATCTTCCTACATTTATAAATGTGAAGGTTCATGAAGATTTCATGAGTTCAGGTTAAGACTAGAGTATGAGAAATGGATGAAATTTAACATTATGATTCACTCAGAAATCACAGTACAAATGACCAGTCTGAACTGCGAAGCAATTTTGTACAAAATTCTGCTTGAAATAAGAAACAATGATGGAATAAATTATTTGCTTAAAACCCCCACAGAAACAGAAAGAAGAATTAAACTCATGGAATGATATATGCTAAAATTAATTTATCCAGATCTAGCAGTGACATGAGCCATTTTATTAATAATTTCATTTCCTGCAATTGTTTATCCTTATTTGAATCAGCCTTATATAGTCTTATTTTGCATTAAATATTGTTACTGCACCTCTAATCATCCATAGCTATTTGTGTATTTTCTTTCCAAAATATTTAATAAAGGTAGCAAGGAATTTAAAAAGTTGGAGGGGGTAAAATGCAACAGAATAATAAAAATCGCCTAAATTCTTATTTGCCAATATTCCTGTTTAAATTCCCACAAGTGAAGTGATGAGCTGCCATTTCAAACAACTGTTCAACCATCAGGATGAAAACCAGTTTAAAAAAACTATAAAAAATAAATGAAAGAATAATTCCTGAATGAAGTCAAAGAATTTCTTTAGGATAAATTTAGAAATAAACATTTGACTATGGGTTCTAGAGCAGTTCTGAAGTTTGCAAGTGTATGTTTAAAATTTAACTTAGTTTGAGCAGAAATTCCTGTTTAAATCTAACATCTGTGATGTCTGGATATCACTTTAGTAGCCCCATAATCTGGTGGCTTAAAAATTATTTTCAAACAGGTGTCTTTACTGTTAGTGCTTGCACAATGCAAATTTCTGTTTAGATCTTCTTCTTCAGTGGATCCACTTAAAGTTTGTTTGAGGTCCATATAAAAAATGCATTCAGGATCTCCCAATCCAGACTGTTTTGTTATATTCTGTCTGCAGGGCAGGGATTGCAGGCCATTAGGAGTTACCAACTCCTTGACTTTTTGTGGCTTTGGCACAGGTAAGGAGCAGTGAGGGGTGGTGAGATACAAAGAATGTGATTAAGAAATTGATTGGAAAATGTATAAATAAGTATCATGGGTCCTTATGTAGCAGGCAGGGTATTTAGAAGGAAGATGCACAATATTTCAGATGTTCTCTGGTGGTACATTTTTGTTTTCTTCGACACAAGATGAAAGACAGGGAGAACTTTAAAGGACATGACTAATTGCCATAATTATATGAATGGTATTATGCTGACCTTAATTTTTCCTACACCTTTATATAATCTATGATAACCTATCATTAAGAGACAAAATAGAAGGCAGTCATTACTGGGACTCTGGAGATACTCTTCCCTTGAATGATCGTTTCTTTAAAATTCTTACTATAGTCTTAAATTATTCTGATTAAAGTTTTTTTTTATCTTAATGGACTTAAAATAAAATTATTTAATGAAAAAATCCATTATACCTCAGCCTTTTTTTCTCAAACTAAAAGTGAGTGAAAATGCAGTAAACATGGGGTATCAATTTCCCAAAGACTGTCTCAGCAGTAGAAAGCCATTAAACATAAAATATCTCTAAATACCCATTCTTAGTCTAACAACAGATTTCCTGGAATTCAATGGGCTTTTTAAATGAATGGAGAGATGAAGAGACAGACTATTTGAATCATGCTGAGGGATACTTCACATTGCACGTCATTCTACTTATTTCAGTTCAACAACTTGTGGGCCAGTTGTATATGAAGCAGGATTTTTCTCCTTCTTTGTGACTTAGACTGAAAGTTGCAGCCTGGCTATAGAGGGACTAAAAGAGCTTACACAATTGCAAAAAGACAAAGGCAAAAAGAAGAGTGAATTTTAATTCATTGTTCCAGTCATCTCATAGTCATACATTCCCCTTCTTGCCTGCGTGAGGGAAATGGGAAGTGCTGCTCCTCTTTCTTAATGTGAGACACTGTGGGAAGTAATTCTGCCCACTTATAACCAAGCAACATCTCAAGAACATTTTATCCCATAGCTCCTCTTCATCCATTCAGTGCCAAGTATCTAATTGGCCTGGAAACTGGACTTGCACCATGCAAGAAATTTTTTCACCTCTGGTAATATACTTAAGCTGATCTTATTTTTGTAACCCAGGTTTGCTTCTGAAACCTTTAGAGACAGTTGCAGTTGTTTCAATAACAGTGTGGGCAGAATAGATTTCATAGGAAGGGAAGAATTCCCAAGAAGTACCTGCTGCTATTTCCTGATTTACTCTGAAGAGTTTTCCTCCCAGGTTGCAGCATTTGTCTGCAGCTGGATCCCAAAGCATTCCTCATTGGAGTAGGATCATAGAATTACAAAATGGTACAGATTGGAATAGATCTTCAAGACCATCTAGTTCCAACTGCCCTGCCATGGGCAGGGACACCTCCCACCAGACCAGGTTGCTCAAAACCCTGTACAACCTGGCCTTGAACACCTCCAGGGATTGGACAGCCACAGCTTCTCTGGGAAACCTGTTCCAGTGCCTCACCACCCTCACAGTAAAGAGTTTCTTCCTAATATCCAATCTATACCCACCATCTTTCAGTTTGAAGCCATTCCCCCTTGTCCTGCCACCATACACTCTTGTAAAAAGTCCCTTTCCATATTTTTTGATAAATATTTTTATAATTAGAAGCTCTATTTATCTCATAACAGTCACAGAAACATCTGAACAATAGCTGCCAAAAGAGAAGGACATTGTGGATCTCCTCTTCTTACAGACTTGAACTCTGGATTTTCCATAAGCAATTGGATTCTCAATAACCAGTTGAATTTACAATAAAAATGTCAGACACAGAGGCTTGCATTTCCATGTTGAATTATTTTCTTCTATAGCTATCAGGAAAAAAACATTTCCATCCAGTGACTATCTTATACCTTGAAAGTTATATATATGAACCTTCTGAAGATACAGGAGGTTCTCTGTGTATATGTAAGTCATCTCTTCCATAGGAGCATAAATGGTGCAAGTTCTGTTTCACTGCAAATGCTTTTAAAAGGATGTTCCCACTGAAGGTGTATCATCTTATGTTATCTTTTTCTCAGAAAAATCAATAATGACAAACCAGTTAAGATTCAATATTTTAATTACACTGAGACTTTTTAGCTCTAAAAGAGTGGATTTAAGATATTTGTATTCATTCAGGCTTATCATTTTGCTATCTCCTTTTACATCAGTTGAAATATGGTACCAGTTGATATTTCACTGCTTTGTTGCTACAGAGCAGGGAGCTATGAGACTTTTCTGGAGAGGTGGATTATGAAATAAAGATCAGTCTTTAAAGACTGAAAGCAGGGTGAAAACTCGAATCCTATAATTTCTTTTGTATAGTTCTGATTCAGTGAGCAGATAATACCTGTTAAATAACTCTCTAGAGGATGAGATAATTTCCTACAAATGGCAACTTTGAAAAGGAATGTGGCTGCAGTGGAACGTGGTTAGACTTTAGACAGCTGTAAGAATATCTGCTAAGCTAGATTAGAGTCGTGGACTTCTGCCAATGTATCCTAACCCAAATTTGCAAAAATACACTTTGTTCCAATATTGGTCCTGTAGATTGCCTGAACTGTATTAACATCAATTCTCTTAATGGTCACAGGAAAAAGATTGTACCATTTATTTCTATTCTGTAGGAGCAGTTGATTCTCTTGACACAGAAACTACAGCTTTTTCCATTTGACAAGGGAGGAAGTACACGTCCTTGACTGTTCCCAATGTCCCAGCTGAACACAAGTGTGAGTAAAACAGGAATATACATCCTGCTACTCCACTTTCACTTAATGAGGTTTTCTGCAAGTTCACTTCAGCTAAGTGTTGTCTCTGTTAAGCAGAAGTGAGCAAGCATATTCCATATAAACAATAAAACATTTTTGTTCTCACCTGTTATTGCATTCATGAGAAAGCATCCATTTGTAACAACAAATTTTTTGTATAAAGGAAGAGTAGGCACATAATATAAACCTCCAAAAGCTCTAACATCTCCTTCTCCAAACAGAGGGTGAACCAATCTTATTTCTTCCACTTTCTGGGTCTGTTTTACCATAATTTAGTGCTGTATTTGGTAATTAATACAGTTATATTCTATAGTAGTACAGCGTCTACTAAAAATATATGTGAAAAATCCATAAATGACTTAGAATTTGAAGTTTCATCTTGAAAAGCAATGAGGAAGCCATAATCTGAATGGAAAGTTAATGGCAAATTTTCCCACATTTTCTCTTCCTTCAAGGTAGCTTAGGTATTTTGTGACACTAAGGATCCTACTGTTTCTACTTTTATTTTCTCCTTTAAAATTTACTGATAGTTTTTACTAAATTTGTTTGCTTGTTTGTTTGTTTTAATTGATCATACTTTTTACAGCAGAAGCAAATATAATTTCTTCACACTGAGGTACATGTTTTGGTTGTGTCAGTTTTCTTCACAGTGGTTTGTATGGTTCTGTGTTTTGGATTGGTGACCAAAACATTGTTGACAGCAAAGTGATGTTTTAGTTATTGCTGATCAGTGCTTACACAGCAGCAAGGCCTTTTGAGCTCCTTATGCTGTGAGGAGGCTGAGGGTGCAAGAGAAGCTGTGAGGGGACACAGGTGGAACAGATAACTCCACCTGGCCAAAGGGGCATTGCACACCATATGGCGTCATGCTCAGTGATAAAAATATTCAATGAAAGAAGGACAAAGGGAAAAACATTCAGAGACATGCTCTTTCAAAAGCCACTGGTGTGATAGGGCCCTGCTTTCCTGGGGATTGGAAGGCTGAACACCTCCCTGCTCATGGAGAGTGGTAACTGAATTCCTTGTTTTGCTTTGCTTGTGCGTCCAATATTCATTTTATCTATTAAACTCTCTGCATCTCAACCCACAAGTTGCCATACTTTTACCTTTCCATTCTCTGCCCCATACCACTGCAGGAGAGTGAGTGAGTTGTGTGGGGCTGAGCTGCCACCTGTGGTTCACCCACAACAACTGGCTAATTAGAAGAGAACAGGACTGAACTCACATATAACAAGCAGAGATAAAAGAATGTTTCACAGAAGCAAAAGCCTTGCCCTTCTTCTTAGAGACCTGTGGTGCATGAGCTGCAGATGTCACTATGATCCTCTGAAGATTTTATTACAAGCAAAACTCTGTGGAAGAACAATTTCCTGAGGCAAATTATGCTGCTGCAGGTTTAATTATCCCAGGGTGCTGAGAGCATGTCTCTGCAAAACTCTGCCAAATTCTCTAGCTCTTTGTGGCATTCTGAGCCAAAAGAAGAGTTTCTGTCCCTCTCAAAGCCTTGGCTGTGCAGCTGGAGGTGAGGGATTATACAGATGCAGAAATAAATAGATAAAAAGTTGAATACAACTTCACTGAAACATGACTAAAACAGTGACAGAGGCATTTCACACGTCCCAAGTGACCCATGCTGTTTTGAAGGCATGACACTGGAGTTCATTCTGACTTAGCATTCTTGCAAAAGCTGAAAGAAAAGGAGGAAATTTCCTTCAAGCAGTTTTGATCTGCTTGAGCAATTCAAGTGACTGAAAGCCCCGGGATGAAAGGTGAAGTTGTCAAAGATGATTCAAGAAATTTAGGGACAGATAGAGAAAGTAATGGGTTGACCAGGATGACAGAACTTGGGGGCCATCATAAATGAACTAGACCCCTTTTCTGTTTTCTCTCCTTTTCAATGATGAGATCAATGAAAGTTATATACTTAGAACTTCATTATTATTCATATTTTAAAAATGAAGCTCTCTCTTTATTAAGAAATCTGTCTTACATAGCATCTGCTAGCATCTCAGCACATGCAGACAGACTGATACGTTTTTCCACTTTCTTCTCTTTTGCAACGTGTTGTCCTTGCCAAGTTCTTTATCACATTTCTTTACAGTGGATTTTGTTGGTGAAGTGTTTTTGTGAAACCTATTGACAACTGAGGGAAACTAGAAGAATTTAAATGTTATTAGCTCATCTGTAAAAAGCGGTTTTATTCTTTCCTGGCTACTTTACTGCTACAGAATGGTAGCTCTTCAGTTGTGTTTTTCTATACTATTTGAGTATGCAGCTCCCTGAATCATTCTCATTCGTACCACTGCTGGCTGCAGAGCAATGGCTGTTTTTACCAACCTTCCTTCATGAACTTCAGGTTCCTGTTCATGGTTTCTCCTATATGGAGGAAATTGGAGATTTTTTCTTGGTCCTCTTGGTCTTGTTTGAGTCATTGAGCCAAGTAGTTTCAGGAGTTTATCCACAGCTGCTATCAGGCTACTGGCAGCACAGCCCTGACTCTCTTGCCAGCCTGAATATAGAACACTGTGCTTATTCTCCACTTGTGAATGCCACAGTTTTAGATCTTTTCTTGAAACTTCCTTCCTTCCTTCCTTCCTTCCTTCCTTCCTTCCTTCCTTCCTTCCTTCCTTCCTTCCTTCTTTCCTTCCTTCC
>JBBMKD010000102.1:98022326-98082530 GCA_037834095.1 Argya squamiceps | reverse complement strand
TCCTTCCTTCCTTCCTTCCTTCCTTCCTTCCTTCCTTCCTTCCTTCCCAGATCCTAAATCTACCAGTGAAGGAAAATCACCAAAAGCTCATCTTACATGGTCAGGGATGTCTGAGGTCATCTGTGGCAGAATCCAGCAGCAGATAATATACTGACATATATATAATAATATATTGACATATATATAATAATATACTGACATATAATATACTTATACGTATACTTACATATAATATACTGACATATATTACCTTGATTGGGGAAAATGAAAATTTTGGGTGGAGGAGGGAGACTGCTACTGCAGATGAAAGAAGGTTGTTTTTGTTTCCCTTTCCACTAGTCTCAGGAGAGACAGAATTAGGATTCTTTTCCTGAATCCTCACCACACCTTGACAGACACCTTGACTTTAAAATAGTGCAAAAAGAGTTTAAAAGAGCACAGAATCAATGATGAACATCTTTTAGAAGCTTAAAAGCTGTAAGTTCTGGAGGGAAACATGATGGATCCCTCAATAATATGACACTTATGATACAATAAGGCACTGGTAGATGGCAACCTAGGGAAGAAAGTCTGCATTTCTTAGACAGCATGCTTCTATCCCAGCACACTCTTTCTTCCTTACTGTTGTGGGTGGGAGAGTGCTATAACCTTTTCCACGTGTGTACCAGGTGTTGTAGGCAAGGAATTCTGGTTTTATGTGCTGAGGTGCTACCTAAAACTAGCTCTCAATCGGACTATGGAAAAGCAGAGTGAGTGGACATGCATCTGTGGCCGATGTCATGCCACGTATGAGAGCATGTGGGCAGCTACTGCATGGAGACATGCTGGACATGTGAATTCCTTGCAAACTAGAGAGCACTGCAAGATTATCCTGTGTAAGCCACTTGTCCAGAAGATTCAAACCAGGAAGAAAAAAAACCACAAGAAATTATGATACAGTGCATTACTGTACAAGGAAGAGTAGGCTCATATGGAAACACTCTTGCTCTATTAGGTAGTCTGTTCAGATGGAAAGGAGACATCTCTCTCTTGGCAGGAAACATCTCCTTGTCTCCTGTTGCACAATTTTTGGGGAAGGTGAGGAGTTCTCAGGTGTTTAAGTGTAGTTTTGACTCAAGACTGACTCAAGACTGACTTCAAGCAGCAGAGCTGGTTCAGAGTGGTTGCTGAAGTGGGAGTACAGGCCTGTACATTGAAATCCCACTTGTGCCAAAAGAATGTGTCTCCTTGAGATCATTAGGAGTGGGAAGAAATGTGAATGCAAACACAGACCTGAAAACACAATAACATCTTACTGCTGTTGTGCCTGACAAAGACGAATCTAATGAGAAAGCTGGTCATCAGCCAGCAGCAAGATACCATGCCACGCATTCTTCCAGGGTAAAACACACAATATTCCCAGCTGCCTGCTGACTATTTTCCTTTGCCATCATCTCTCTGAAGCTCACTGCATGCATTTATTCCATTGCCTACAAACACACTCTGTCTGTGAATCCTCAATTACTCACTGTAATAATAATAATAATAATAATAATAATAATAATAATAATAATAATGCTGAAACATGTTTCCCTGAAAAACAGATATTTATCTCTGGCTGGGTAAGGGACTAATTAGTAACTATTCACTCCGGCTTTCTGCAAATTTAGTAACATTTTTTTTTTTTTGGCAGCACTATTAGGATTGTTTTTTCTACTCTCTTTCAAAATCTTTAGTTATGCAACTGGTAGAGATGAAAAGGACTGTGGTTACCAACCTTTGTCCCTAAGATATCTTCACATTATCAAAATGTCCTTGTTCCATTTATCATCTCAAGTAACATTTACAATTTTCTACTTTGTGAAAAAATAACCCCAAACAACTGATTTTGAAATGTTTCTGTTTGAAATATTTTATTTTTGCTGTCAGCTTTTACAAATAAAATCAATAGAAGGTTTTTGAAAGAAAAGTAGTTTCCTCGGAGAACAGTATTTTGATTATCTGGGGAAAAGGTAAATTTGTACACAAGAAAATTAATCTCTGAAGAGCTTTTTGAGCAATATTAATTTTTAATACAGGATTTGTCAAAACAGCAGTTACAGTGCCTGGGAAGGCTATGAAGAACACTATGAATATAGCTGCCATGGTGATAACAATGTTGTAAGCATTTAGATTCAATCTGACATGACTAGGTAGAGAAATAGCTTTTTACTTTAATCAGCACAGAAGAAAGGAAGTGAAGAACTTACTGTTTTCTGATAGCCTTTGATTTAATAGATGTAATAAGATTTTCAATGAAAGATAAAGAAAAAATACTTCATCTTCTGGCAGTGTGACACATCTGTTAATAAATCAGACTGGGATGTGTCTTTTAGAAGGGAATATATTACCGTCTTTGATGGAGATTCCATTATGGTTCCTTGGTTAATTACTGTAATTGTTTGATTTTTCTTCTGTAAGAGATACAAATTTTTGATCAGTGGTGCTTCAGAGGCCAGACAAAGTAATGACTCATCTGCAAAACATGCTAGGGATTTCTTTCAGTGATCATTTCATTGGCTTTAAATCAAATGCTGTCATGGCTGAGTGCATAAAACTATTCTGTGCTCTAGCTTGAACTTTAAAATTGTCCTGTTTTTAAAACAGCAAGAGATTGTGAAACACCTGTCTGTAAAAGTGATGAACAGAAGTAGCAAGCCCCTTGCATTCAGGCAAATAAAATACTGTTCCAAAATGAGGCATAACATATCAGACATAGCTTTATGCTTTCCTTTTGAGAAATTTTGGACCTTTCCTTGGACTGCAATACAGTCTTTGGCACTAACATGAAAACTGCCTTCATTAGTATTCATTACATTCCCTTTAATAAAAGCTGTAGCTATAATTGTAAGGAGATTCTGCCTCTTTCCCCCCACCCCCATATTTGAATCATTAATTCTTCAGATTTTTTTTAGAGGTTTCCTTCATCATTAAGGTCTTGAACCTTACTGGTGGTGTAGATGGCAACACTGTTTCTTTTGTTCCTGCAAGGATGTGAAGTTTTTAATTCCCCTATAACCACTGTCCTTTCATGTCCATTTGTTGGTGGGAAATAGTGACTGTTTATTTTACTTTGATCAAATTGGGTTCACTATTTGGGCTGCTTCTGTTTGTCCTTCCCAAAAATGTATTTTTTCTTACCTCTCAGATTTTGTCTCTGAGGCTTTTGTACTGCTTTACTGAGTGGCCAACTTTGCTTCTGAAGGGGCAAAATAGCTTAATAATGATGGAACACTATCTATCTATCTATCTATCTATCTATCTATCTATCTGTCTATCTATCTAGTGTCTGTCTGTCTGTCTCTCTTCTATTTATCCTTTCCTTTATTCATCTGACAAGTGACACATATTGGTGATCTAAATGCTGACAGCTCATCAAACACACCTGAACCTCCTGATAAATTTTTTTTAGGTGGCTATTGTTAATCTTCCTATTTTTTCCACATATAAAACCAGCTCTATGGAACTTCATCCCATGTCAGAGATACACAGAGAGTGCTGGCAGCTAAGAATATGTGGTTCAAGAACTCAATCAGTCTAGTGGAGACAAAATTGTGAGGTGATTAGTTAAATGCCAAGGAATCACCTATGATTTTTTCTTTGTGGTTTCAGGGTAGGTAGAGCTCACTCCTGTAAATGAAGGCAAGAAGACTGGTCTCTGTAACAACCTCTGTTGAGAGACAGTTTTGATCAGATCCTTCATGGGCATGTGTTCCTCCAGCTCTTCCAATTTTCCCTACAGCAGCACAGACACTTGTGACCTTTCTAAGGGACCTAAAGCCATACTGGTGTAATAGCTCATTTCTTTATTAGGAAACTTGTGCAACCAGCTGAGAGCTATAGTTGGGAAAGACATTTTTCCTAGAACAAAAGGGTACTGTACAACAGGCATCTGTATACAGATCCAAAGGTCATGGGCTGAAAAACTAAGGAGAGATTTAAGCAAGCTGTGCATCAGCATGAAAGACATGTAGTCCCTTGTCAGTTGTTTCTCTTGTCCTCGTGGGCTGTTTATTTATTGTTTCTCATGTCTTAAAAAAGGATCTGTTTGCATTTCTTCTCCCTGTTGTCTGCTGCTGCCTGCTTAACCTTGGGGGTGGGTACAATTGTGTTTCAAGTATATGTAATTGTGGTATTGGTAACTTGTCAAATTGTCTATAAAAGATGCCAAAGATAATACACAAATTTATTTTAAGACAGCTGAGGACACACTGAATCTTGATCTAAACTTTGAGCATGTGCACATACATTTGAAATGTAGACAGTGAGATGTGACCAGGGAATGGAGAGGAAGCAATGCTGGCTGAATATATTACCCATATATTATGGCTAATTTGCTCCCATGGAAGTGAATATTTGAAAGTGTATTTCAAAGATCTGCTATTTACTCTCACCATTACACTTTGCTACAGCAGTTGTCTCCTGAAGAGGTGCTACTATTCCTTAAGGAAGCTACTGTTTGGGCTGTTAAATTCCACACAGTAAATCTGCTGCTCTTGTTGTGTATCTTTGGTAAAAAAAAGAGTCAAGCTCCCATGATATAAACAGGGACCAAAATCCCATAAAAACCCACCCAGAGGTCAGTCTACACCACTAAGTACTAAAACTAATTAATTCACTGTTTATTGTAGGCATGATTTTTCTACCTTTAACTTCTTTCTTGCAGTATAAACCATGTTTGGGTTTCAACACAATTGTTTTCTTCCCTCCCTGGAATATCACCAGCCTTCTCCTTACCTTCTCTTTCCTTAACCTCCTCCTCAGAAACAGAAGGATTCTGGCCTCTGTTTCCAGATACAGCCTCCTTTTGGCCAGCTAAAAATGATTTTGTCCTTTAATTTAATGTACTAATTCCTTTAAAGAACATTTTTTTTCAGCTGCAGTGACCTCCTGATGTGTGTGGAGGTGTGTGTGTTTGCTGACAGCAAAGACTTCCTAGCACTTGGGATCCTTTAGGTACAGTGGTCAGGGTGAGATGAAATGTTTTGCAGCTTTTCCTGTAATGCAGCTCAGACACTACTATTAGTCTGGCCCACCTTGGTTTTTTTGGAGGAAAGCATGAGGGAACTCCTACCTGTTACAAAACACATCCCCCACACGGTCACAGCAGGTCCTTCCCACTTTTCAATGTGTTCATTACTTAATCAGAGGACCTAGACTCCAGCTTATATTTTTGTAATAAATTTAGGTATTGTCATTCAAGAAAACATCCCAAGACAACTAGCAATTAGGAGAGCAACTTTAAAATTTCCTCTTGCAACCAGTTCAGAAAAGGGGTGAGGGGTCATGACAAAAGGTGTAGAAGATTTAGAAGCAAAGAATACATCTTGAATGTGCACAGTACGATTTTTTAGACAGTGATTTTTAAAATGCAGCAAAATATCTCTAATATTGATGGACAAAAGGGTTTTAGTTAATGTGGGCAACAACAGATAAAATACCCTTCAAAAGCCAAACATTTCAAAAATCAGAGTGCATTTCAGGTTGTTTACAGATTGCTAGGTTTGAAGCAGGTATGTTAGAATTAAATTCATTTTTTAACCAATTATATACTGTTTTAAACTTAGTTCAGAATATTCTGTAATTAGTCCTTTCTCATTTCTTATTTCTTGCCTGTTGTGCCAACTTCTTGCAACCCATAGTATCCTGGGTGCAGTGGTGATTGACATTTTTCTCTTGATAACTGACACTATTTTTACTGTTGCTAGAAAGCAGTACTAAAACAACACAGTTGGTTTCTTTGCCTTTTTTCCCTCTTAAGGCTGCATTTGTTGACAACTCCTTTGTTCTGCGTCACCCATCCTATGGCTCTGGCTGCAGAGATCTGCACTGTGCTTTGCTGCAGAGGTCTGTGCACTTAAAGAGTCTGGCTTCTCCTACCAATATCTCCTCTCAGCACCTGAAGGGACTGGCACCCAGTGTGCTGCAGGTGCATTGGTTTTCTCTTTAATGGAAAAAGGCCTCTTCTCCCCATTGCTGTCCTAATTCATGAAGCTGTGTCCTGGGGACACAAACTCACAGACAAGGCAATCTGCATTTCAGCCTGTTGTGGAGAAGCTGGTATCTGGTCAGGTGCACAAACCAGGCCAAGGATACCTTTGCATGACTCACTCAGCAGACCTGAGCAAATATATTTTTTGGAAGAGATTCACCAATGGACAAAAAAGTGTGTCTCAGCTTCAAATCAGTGTGAGTAAAACTAGTTTGAAGTAAAACCCCTTTCATTTTCATATTGCTTCTTCTGTGACCCAAAAACACTGATATGAAAAAATCATTAAGAGAACAGATGCATTTTTGAACTGCCAAATGCTATTTTTGACTCTTATTTTAGGTATTTGTTTCAAAATATTGCCAGTTGGTATGGCATATTCCTTCGGGGAAGGCTTTTTCATTAACATATTCAGAAGGGCTGCAGAAGCAGAATAACTTAATTCAGAAGAGCTTTTGCTTCCTCCTCATTTCCAATCATGTTTTCTCCAGAGAACATTTTCTAAATCCTTGAACTGAAAGATTGTTCTTCTTCAAAGCTAGCTGCAGGGAATATGAGATGATTTCATAAACTTATCTCTCTTCTTTAGGGGAGAGATTCTCCATTGCAAGCTTAGTGTAACACAAAGAGTCATCTGAGCTTGTGCATTTGCTTGCAAAGAAAAGAGAAACAGCTGTAGGTCTTCCTGTTTCAGGCACCAAATTCCACCAAAGTCCTTCAGTTTATTTATAGCTCTCCTTTCTCACTGTTCTGCTTTTTATTAAAACTTTCTGTTTTAAATATAAGAAGACAAACATTTGAATACATTACTGAATGTAAGTACAGGTATTACATTAGGTAATTTTAGTCATGTAAAAGCAAACCTTTGCATTCATGCCTCAGTTGCTGGAAGGACAATCAGTTGAGGAAAGGGTACTGTAAGTTGCTTAGTGGAGTATAGAGTAGATGTAAAGCATATAACGCGTGAGATATTTTTGAAACATGAACGTCTAAAATTCAAATGACTGTGAGGTATGTTTTAATTTAAATGACCAGGTTATTTTTGAAATACCAGAAGCATCACGCTTAATCTGACTATATTATGACTGACCTCCAGGCATGATACATTAACAGGGACCAGGATCATTACAGAGAGTTTTATGATGATGATTTAAGGAAGAAATGGAACATTTTTGAAGGGAAATGAAAAATAAATTAATAATTAACCGTAAAGCACAAACATCACCCCTGTTTACCTTACAAATTCTTCAGGACCTGTTTTGAATTCCTTCCATGAGTTATGGTATCACTTTATTTACACACATCCAAAGAAATAAGACTTCAAGGCATCTTTGACCTCTAAATCAAATGGATGCACCAATTTTTGGTTGTTATTGCAAATCAGGAGAAAAAGCCATGTTCTAGATATCTCTGCTCTTTTCACTCATCTCAGAATTTCTGTTTCTCTGACCATCAACGTTACTTCTTTCATTTCTACTTCTCTCAGCTCTACACACTTATTTCCAGCAGTGCAAGATGAATAGGCCCTCTCCACTTGTTTCTTTCTCTCTTCTGCTTTTTTCTATGCTGTGCTATCCAGTCTTAGAAATTATTCTTTTCTTCCCTGCCCTTGTCTCTCCTAACCTGATCTTGACTTTGCTGGCAATGTTTCCAGCTTGAGAACCCAGGGATACCTCCGTGTGATGAGCTTTCTTGTGCTCCTGATACTCCTGAGCCACCCAGACAAAACCTTCAACAAAGACCCCTCTGTATTGAAAAAAGCTGAACAATTGATTTTGCTCATTTGACACCATTATTTAAAAAAAAAATTATTCTTCATGAATCCTTTTCCCTGGGCCTATTCCTAGGCTTTCAACAGCCCCTAGTGCCAGCTCCTGTAATGAGAAACATTGCCAGACTCAGCCCCTTATTAACCAGCCAACTTCTACTTGCAGAACTGTGCTTCTTTCCACCACTGCTCACCCAGGAGTGAGCAGCTGCCTTTAATCCAAATCCCCCTGATTTCAAAGGCTCTGCTGTGATCTGAGAGGAAGCAAAGTGCGGATGAGAGCCCTGAGGCCTCCATCAGTTCCTCTTGGCTTGCCCTCCAACACAAGCTGCTTCTTACTGGGCTGGAGCCCTTTTTACCCTCCCTTTTTTCCTCGCTGCACAGACTGGTGGTTAAGGCAGGTTTAGCTGTCACACGGGATGATATAATTACCCAAATTACTTGGCAGTGGTTTCATTTCTCAAGTAAATGGAAATGTAAGACTTTGGTCTCTGAGACTGAAATAGTGCATTAAGCAACTCTGTAGATGACTTTAAAATTGAAGTGAAAGCTCAAATGCATATTTAGAATGATGGATAATAATAATTATAATTAATTTTGAAAGTTAATAGCTGCAGGAGTCCCTGGACCGGGAAGATAGCTCTGAATTAGAAGAAATCTATCCAAGACTTTCAATGCTACCAAACCCTGAGACCAAATTTAAATTGTCAGGGACAATTACCCAAACAACCTATGTGATGGGATTTTAAAGAGGCTGAAGACATTCCTTGCTGGTTTTAGAGGCTGCATTAATACATCATGGTGTAATTCTGACACCAAGACTTCCTGCGGGGCTAAATGCTCTCATAATGTGATAACACAGAGGCTCCTGAGAGGCTTTAGACACTGTGAAAGTGGTTTTTCGTTGCCTGACCTTGTAACCACCAGGTCAGAGTCAGGGCACTGCAAGGGCTATGGGACTCCTTTGGTCCATCAGGGCAATCTGTCTTTTTATACTGGAGACCCTTCTGTACAGCTAACTGCAGCTGAAATGTCAATACAAATGTCCACCTGGGCCGTGTGCTCCATCTCCTCTATCCTTGGTTAGCTCGTCAGAGGACGAGTAGCTACAGATGGAGTAACTCCACTCATTTCCAAATAGTTTTTGGCTAACTCTGCCTTTATCCAGATAGTTAATACAAAGTTTAGGGGTAGCTGTTCAGGGACTGAAGTTGTAATAAATGGTAGTGTAAAGATGCTGATGAAGCAATGGAACGTGAGGTAACAAACCCATCTCATAGTCTTAATGTAAAAAACCCCCCACATTTATCAAAAGCAATAAATAATTTTAGTTACTCACTAAGCATTTGTACTTCAGATGGGCTATCCAGAATTATTTGATAGTTAATGGTCACTCATTAGACTATGTGTGACAGCTCAACAGTTTGATTTTGTCTTATAGATGTGAGGGTATTTGAGGAGATAAGAAAACTGCTTTCAGTGGACACGAAAAGTTTTTGTTTAGTGGCCCCACTCAGTCCTCCAGAATTGTACTTAAAGTCCTCTTTGAATTGGAAGCTTACAGCAGCTGTACAGCTTACAGCAGCTGATCTTCTGAGAAATGACACTTCAAATAAAGCTGTATTAAAGTGCTGTTGAATGATAAAGGCACAATGGGTAGCTCTCTGCTGAAATTACCTTGAGAGAATTAAAAAAACAGACCCTACTTGGGTATAATCCTGTTTGGATAAATGTATCATTTGAAGACTGTGGTTTTGTTTGAAAAACTGAAATTTTGTTCAGCTGATAGGAGTCCAAGGCACCTATTTTTCTGAAAATCTTGTCCAGAACCATAATTCATTGAAACAAGATTTTTTTCTCACATAAATAAACTAATTCTAAACTATATTTTCTCATGAATAAACTCTGTTTGTCTTGCTAATTGGTGAACAAAATCGAACTGCAAGTTTATCTCTCACTGGCATTCTGACTCTTTCAGTGGAATTAATTCCCCTGGGTGCCTTTATCAGATTTGTTCATTTTATTCCTGAACATGAAATTCAGTTCAAAACAACAAAAAGAGAGGAGGAGCTTTTCTTCTTCGGTTTTGCAGTAAGTGACTGGGAAATGTTTTGTTGCCACAGGCATATGAAGCTCTGTGGACCTATCCAAAGGAAACATTGATTGTAGCATTGCCTGTGGTTTTCAAAGAACTGGATGTTCTATTCAGGCTTATTAGCTTCTGGTAGAATCCAAAATGAACATATTTTCTCCCAAAACTAAGGTACAATTCTCCTCCTAAACATTTGAAATTTAAAGCTGGGCAGATGAAGGGAAGTTCCAAAATCTGAGAAAAGTCTTTACTTTTACATGTTAATATATCAGGGGAGAATTTCAATAGTAATTTCAGCACAATACAATGAAATCTTCAAAAGTCTTGGCATAAACAATGTGTTCAAAAAGCAACATAGATAAATATATGGAGACATTGGTATGTGAGACAGAGAAATTGGCTTGGACACTGGACAACTAAAATGCAAGTCAAATTTACAGTGAATTGGGACATAATGTGTAGAGATTTACCCATCTGATAGCAGGCAAGAAATGCAGGTACACTGAAAAATGAAAACCTTCCTAGAAGCTTTTTATTCAATTGTATTTTGTGTTCTTCCTGACTCTTCCAAGAAAGAAAATATTTTCAAAAGAATGCTCCATTTAACCATAACTAGTGCAAACTGAAAAAAGTTTACATGTGTATTTTGAATTTTATATTGCCTCCTTATGTAACCCCAAGGCTCAGCTTGAGATCTAATATTGTAGACACAGATTTCAGCTGTATTGCAAGTGCACAGGATCATATAAGGGCTGCCTTAATCACAATTTTCTGTCCAATATTTTTTTATCATTTTCAAGTTCATCATTTGTGAGCACAGGGCACTGCAGTACTGTACATGGGTTTTTTTGCCTTTTCTTTAATATTGTATGTTTTTTTCTTCCTCCCCTCCGCCTCCCAATTCTAAGAGTAATATCCTGCTGTGCAGCTTTGCATTTATTCTGCTTTTTGATAGAAATGAAAAAAATCTTATTAAAATAAAATGTATGATTATATCTGAGCTCCCTTCTAAACTTGCATTTTATAGATGAACTTTTTTTTTTTTGCAATAAATGCATAGATTTTAAAAAATTTCATTTAAGTATCTCTTTTCTAATTGATTTTCATAGTTCTATAGAGACTTTGAGGTTTATTGTCCCTTATTCAACCCAAGATAACCTGAATTTCTATAATTTGTCCATATTGTATAATCTTGAAATTCTCTTGCTAGTTCTTTCTGGCACAGCTGAAAGACTTCCTTGAATTATTGTGAGGTTAATTTCTCACTGTATGCTCTAGACTGCTTCAGAATATTTTGCTGTTGAAAGCCATTCTGCCTTAGAGTTTTGTGAGTTCTGTATTATTTTGGAAGGAACAATTCAAAATTTTCTCACAAGGGTTTCTAAATAACAACCTGCTTCCTGCTACCTGGAAGTAGCATCCTTCCAGACTGGCTAGTTGCTTCCTTACCCAGGTGGCTGACTTTCTTGGAAATGTTTAAATTGTATCTCTGGTATTATATTTTTTGAATTCTTTATTGTAGCATATCATCTACATGATGATCTTGGATCAAAGTGCTTTTACTGTCTGTGGAGCTGAGCTTATTATTTTGTTTAAGAGAACTGGCACTGACCACCTCAGCAATTCCCTTTGCTAGCCTAGATCTGGCTTACGGGTTTTAAAATTCAAAACCCGTCTTTCCTGGCACGACAACTTTATATTGGAAATAACTCTTCAGTGACTAAAACTAGCTCTTAAATCAGGACATCCAATTCTTTTGGACTTGCACTCCAGAAGTTACTTGATCTCCAAAAGACATCACTAATTGCATGACTTTAAGGAGATTAGATACTAAAGAAGAGTCTTGAGTTTCCTTTTGCAGCAAAATTACATGGCCATGTTTTCTACTTAACCATATACTTTTATACAAATGCATGGTTTAGAAACAAATGCTCACTTCATTGCAATTTAAACAACTGAATTTTAAAGCAGTATATGCATTGATTTGAAATTATTGATACAAAATGAATTGGCTCATAACTGGGGTAATGTAACATGATGCAGATTTTAGTTTGGATTTTGCTGAAATGACAAAAGATAATGAAGATATTTGTTTAGTTTTTTTTCCTTGCATGAAAATTATCAGCAGAATTAGCTTAGTTTGGAGGTCTGGTTGACCAAGATTTGTGTGCTTGCTTATTTTTTATTCGTTCATTGGTAACCCTCTGAAAAATCACTGGCGGTATACTACAAGCATAGTATTACTTTGGGTGTAATTGTTGGTATTTTTAACTCTGCCCACTGATGTTGCACAGCACCCCATAAATGCTTCTAAAATTTTCATTTTTGATGAAGATGAAGCATTTTTGATGAAGATGATGAAGTGTTCACCAGTTGCAGTTTGACCTGGAACAGTAGAACATCCTCTTAAATGTATTCCGCAATTCTGGGCTTCGAAATGCAAAAATCATAGGGTTGATGATGGCATTGCACATTATGAGTGTCCCATTCACATGGAAAATGGACATGTAGCAGGCACAGTAAGGGTTATGTGGGCAAAACCTCGCTAAGAGGATGTGAAGAACAAAGGGAGCCCAACAGCAAAGGAAAACTCCAAGAAAAATAGTCAGCGTAATTGCACCTTTCATGTTGGTTCTGTGATGGACGGTGCTGCTGGGCAGTGAGGCAATCTTTTTGGCATGAGACCGAGCCAGGAGGAACATGTGGACATAGAGGCAGAGTATGAAAAACATCATCAAAGGGAACAGGATGGTGAAGGGAATGACTGTTGCTGCCTCATAGGAGAAGAGGGCAATGGCAATGCTGCTGCCAGCACAGAATGCCCAAATGATTGCCAGGATAACCACGGCCCTCCTCAGTGTCATGATGTTGTGATACCTCAGAGCGTAGAAGATAGTGATGTATCTATCTGCTGCAATAGCTAGCAGGCTGAAAATAGACCCCAGCAAAGACAGGATGAACATGGAATCCATGGCATCATCCAGTTTTTTCTCAAAGTCTCCATGACGTGTCAGGTATCCCATTTTGCACAAGATGATGAAGATGTTCTCCAGAGTTTTGTACAAGCTACCTAACATGTCTGAAATGGCTAAACTGCAAATGAAGAAGTACATGGGCAAGTGTAGATTCTTATTTCTAACAACAGCAATGAGGATAAGTAGATTTTCCAGTATCCCAGCGGCAGCAACAGTGAAAAAAACTTCCTCTGGCACCACAACCTGGGCACAGTCAGTGATATTTAATGAAAAATCACTTATGTTTTCGAGGGATGGAATGCTTGTCTGAGCTGGGTGTTTGATTAAGTTGGAAGGTCTCTCAGTGCTCATTCTTCTGGTCATGGAAAGAGTCTGGGTTGCTTCTTTTTCAGGTTTGGCTTTATTCTGAAGCTGACTTGTCAATCAGACCATTCTTCTTTTGATCAAGGCTCTCTCCTTCATCTGGAGCAATTTTAAGACTTAACTGAAATATCTGGAATTTCTCCTACAATAAAACATGTAGAAACATAAATATCAAGAAGAAATTGACCACACATATGAGGCAAAAATAAATAATTGAAGTATCACCGACTGCAGTTTAAAGCAGAGGTATATCACCATAGAGAGAAACATTTGGATGAAATAAGAGCTGTTTAAGGCTTCACCAAACCTTAAAGAAAATTGAAGTGTAAATTCCCTTTTAGCTCCAAAGTAATTTTAAAAAATATGTGTAATCTTCTTTATTAATGTGTGCCTCACATTACTTGACAGGCTTCAAGGGTTTGGAAATCTTTACTGTCCCAGCTGTTTGGTTTGAGAAAGCCTGGCAGTTCTCACAAGATTTTCAGTATTGTTAGATGCAAATAAAACTAATGCCAAGACAAACTCTTGTCTAGAACAATAACATGTTTACCTCCACTCTGTGGATGGTGTAACAAAATGCCCTCAATTTAGTTATGAACATTTGTAAGTATTGATGTATTTTGAGGCATGTTAGATGCTAGTGAGAGTCTTCCTTTTCATTTAGATTGAAACTGTCTTTTGATTCTATGATCATATTTCTAAGATCTGAAGTACATTTTCTTGTCTGTATTTTACAAATTTGTAAAATCCCAAATATTTATTTTGGCACAGAAATGCTGTTTTCCTTTCTCCATAATGATCCTGATCTAAATGACATCCAAGCATATAGGAATATCTACAAAGGTATAGACCTTTTACTCTTTTCATTAATGTATAAATTGATATGATATTAATTTAGCTTGGATATGACCCATAAACGATAAGAAAGAGTTTTTCTTGTCATCTTCATAGCCAATCTTGGGAAACACAGATGCAGTTTTGGTTTTTAGAAAATCCCCTTCTTTAAAGATATATTTTCACTGAAAGGGCTGTCAAGCACTGGAACAGGCAGTCCAGAGAAGTGGTTGAGTCACCATCTCATGAGGTATTTAAATCATGTATGAATGTGACACTTAGGGACATTATTTAGTGGTGGATTTGGCAGTGCTGGGTTGATGGTTTGACTCAATGATCTTAAAGGTCTTTTCTAGCCTAAATGAGTCTAAAATTTCATGATTCCCTCTCTGTTTTTAAGTTTAAACCAGCTTTCTTTGGCACTTTCATATCAGTAAATCTTGAAATTCTTTTGGACATTTGTTCATAATCAGGGTTGTTGAATACTGTAACACACAGATACTGTTTCAAAGGGAGAAGTCAAAAGTTTTAATTATTTTGTATACAAACAAGACTTGAAGCACCAGCCACCACAAATTCAATGAAACCAGATCACTTAAGAGGAAGCATTCAGGAGAGTACTCATACATATCTGAAAACACAGGCTGTGTAGTGGATAAAATGAACTGCATTGGACTGAAGCCTGTGTGGACATTCCCAAAGATAATTAGGCCAACATCTGTCAGTACATGATGGAAGGGGTTACTAACAAGAATAAGGAACTTGACAATGTCTTTGTAATGATATGTTTTTCCTATTCTCACATGGAGCTCCTGTTACAGTTAAGTTTAATGATTTCTAATCTAGCACTCTGTTAACAATTTTCACTCTTTCTATAAAGTCATTGTAGATACTTCAGACAAAACTTCATTTCAAAAGGATTTAAGCTTCATTTCAATAGGATTTAACAGGAGAATCAGCTGGCAAACATGTTTATTAAGTTGCTATTTTCTCAAAACTGTTTTTTAAGAATGCCTCTGTTGATATAGTTGTATTGCCGAAATAATCTACCTGAAAAAACATGAATTTTCTTTCACTGAAAATGTATAATTTTATGAATGGCATGGTCTATTACATCTGATGTATAATTTTACAGTAACTTTGTATTAAGCTAAGAGCAGATAATTTATAAGGGCTTTGGTACATTTATAGTAAACTGAATAATTACATCACTTAATGTTGTTTTACAACAATTAATAGAGAGCCAAAAAAAGACCATCTTGTTTCAGAGATTCTCATTTCAGCATATACATGGCTGTTGCACACTATTCTATTAGGGTTCCATCAAAGATCTTGTCAATTATCTCCTTTTTCTGATGCTTCAGTGTGGTGCAGAGTTATATTTTAATCTCAGATATCCCAGACAGAAATATTTGTGTGCACAGTGTTTAACATGGCTCATAAATCTAGTGCTTGATCTGCAAAACAGATGTTATATCATACAGTTCCACAGTTACAGGATTATTTTGACTGCTACTGACCTACCAGGTAGTGTGCATTAAGCTGTTTAGTGGCTCTAAGTGGTGTAGGAACATGGGAGGTAAAGATGTTGTGAGTAACATCAGTGGTACCCCCAGAAAAATGACTCTGGGCCCTCAGCACCAAAAAGCCTGTGGTGAAGAAGGACCACTAAGACTCCATTGGATCCAAGGGTGGTGGCTTGATCTCTCTCCCTCTTCCCTCTTCGCCCTTTTCTATTTCTTTCTATCTCTCTACCTCACACATACTGTTAAATAAAATCCATACTTCTGACTTTGGCGTATGGTCTTGTCTTCACCTTCACTTGGGCAGAGGCATCTTTCAATAATTGGATCTTAACAGTATCTTAAAAGCTAACAGGAAAAGAAGAAAATTTAGAGCTGGGATGAATATTTCTACTGTCTACACAAATTAGAGCTAAGGTCATTTCACACAAGTATAAAAGGCGAAAAAAATATTTTGCACTCCAGTGTTACTACCAGAGACAGTTTGGATGCAACAGATTTCTTCACTGTCAGTACCTTGCCAGTTTGCCTCATCACTGGACTGTCCAGATAAAGGGCCCATGCCACTCACTTTCTGAAATACCTCAGATTTATCTTTTGCAGGTACCTGCAAAGTCAACCTTTCCCGGCTAGTGTTCACATTTCAGAACTATTAAAATAGGACACAACAATTAAAAAAAAAAAAAAAGACAATCCTGACAATCAATAGCTGCATTATTTGGATTTTACCTTTTTTGACATCATTCACGATCTAAGAATAAGTCTGCCTGACTGTAGCAAGAAAGGCAAAACAGTCAAAAAGCAATAAATGACAATGAAAGACTTTTAAAATATGAAAGACATTTACATATGTAGCTGCATAATAAAAGTGGCAAAAAATTCAAGCCATTCTTCTTTAAATTAGGTCCTGGATGGAGAAATCAACAGCTCAGTCACACTGGATATTCAGAAACATTCTTTATCTAGCAGGAGGAAATTTCCCAAGCTGGTATAATGGGCAATGAGCTGATGCCAATAGTAAAGTTAATAAAAATGCATATATTTGTAGTACTACCATAAATTTCTATTTGTTTGGTTGCTATCTAAAGGAAGATGAAGCAGCAAACTGAGAAAACAGAAGCCAGGGCCAGAGATTATACTGACAATATTGTACAATCTCAGGAAACAAATCAAAATCAGATTACCTGACAATGGTAATCACCATGATTATGGTGTAGTTCCTTGTGATGCTCTCGTTACTTGGAAAGTGTGTTTGCACTGGTTTATATTCCACAGCTAAAAGCCAGCCCCAGTACTTCAGGTTGTGGCAAGGCTGAGAACACCCTTGACGATACTGGGAACTCCCAGTACTCCAGAGCATTAGCCTTGGGCACAAACCATAACTCTCTCCTGTGTGTCTTGTGCCCACTGATAACTAAAAGACAAATTTCTCTGCAGTAGAAATACAATGACTTAGCATCTGAAAGGTCTGGGAATAATAGGTCCACTCTTGATTTTTTTTTTTAATTGGAGAAAACTTAATTCACTGAATAAATAAACAACACATTTCCCTTGATGTCAAAATATAAAATAAACTGGACAGGTCAGCTGCAATAGCAATAAAAGTAATTTCAGCTGTGAACTATAATGAGAAGACATGGTTAAAAATATATATATACCTTAAATACTGTGTAATTTCCCAGGGCTTTTTTTTTTTTTTTTTTGCGTCTATTATTGTTTTAATAGTAAAACACACTTCTCTTTATCATAGAGACCCCAAGATGTATTTACCCTCCAAATAGGTGGCAGCAAATAAAACCTGAAAGGGTACTAAATCTCTTCAGCTTTAGGACTGCGCAAATCAGCTGCAATAATGAGCCAATTATGTAGAGGCAATGCTTTCTTTCAAGAACCATGAAATGTATGAATTCCTGGTTCTATGCATCTAAGTTTTTTGAAAAAAATGTAATTTAGAAGGAATGGAATAGAATAAGTGCTTTATGTATCAGACACAGTATACACAGTTTATTTCACAACCCACTCAGCGTACACATAGGTGCTCATTTGGCGCTAGAAATGTCAAAACTCTCCAATGCTTGCTTCTAACATCTTTAGCTAGCTCCCAAGCTTTATCATTGGGACACCCAGTAATTGTTCAGTTTGGTTCCCCTTCTAAAGCCTTGCCTTCGTGGAACATGAATCCCTTGTGAGGTGGTTGGACAAGCTATGTGTGACTGGTTATGCTGCCTGGTGCAGCTTGGAGTGACCTTCTTTGTCTGAAAATGCCAGCCGAAGTCCCACAGATGGGACCAATGCATTTTTTCAGACACTCATCTTTAAGCTGTTGCAATTTTGTGTCAAGATACATTTGACAAAAAACTATGGACAAATACCTTTTCCCTAGTTTCTAGCTTTTCTGGGAGTACCAGGCATTTAAGAAGGAAACAAGCCACTAAAAAACATGGATGTGGAGGCTTAGCTTTTAAAGCTGTAAAACAAGAAAAATGGCAACTTTTTTTCTCTTTTTTTTGTCATTAGTGGGTAAGCAATGCCTTTAATGGGGACAAGAAGGACTGGACCTGCTATAGACAGGTGAGTTATGAGGACAAGATGATCCCTAAGTGTGCTAATGGGAATTTCTTTTTGTCTGTCAGCCTGGTTTAACCCTGCACAAGCAAGTAAGTGAAAAAACACATCAAGCCTGATCCTGCCTTGTCCTGCAGATCCTATAGTTCTTTACAGTCATTAGAAGTAACTGTGTCAGAGGAATTACTCTAAAAAATACAGACTCCTAAAGGGCCTGTCAGCTACTTCCTGTAGCTTTTCTGTCTGTTTCAAAGTACTGAAAATATCTCATTCAGTTCTAGGTTGACCATGCTTAAGATACCCCAGCATGGCCTGTACAAAAAACCCCAAACAGAGACTTGCCTGCTTGAGGAACTGTAGCAGATCATAAGTGAAACATCCTCAGCTGTAATTATTAAGCTCTTGAAGGAAAAAATTTCCTCAAATCGCCTTGATTTTAAATCTCTCACCATTTATTAAACAGACCAAAATGGTACAGGAAAAGTCCAAGAAAGTTGCTAAAATTTAGTGGCAGCACAGTTCTTTCATATTGTCTAAGTAATGTACCTTTATTTGGGAATCCTCCTGAAAGCACTGGTGTCTCCCACCAGTAACCAAGGTGGTAAAAAGTTGCACATTTGATAACTTTTTTTCATATAAAACTAAGAAAGTCTGTATTTTAAAATATGCATTATATGTTAAAAACTTTGTTCAGCAGACACTGAACAAAACAGTGGCTGTGATCACAAAAGAGTGACAGCATTAATTCCATCCTTCAGAAATCAGAATTTTTCACATCTGAATGTGAAACGTCTCAGTTACTGGCATTGAGATGGAACAGAAAGATCTCTTTCCGGGGAAGGTCTTTCAGAAACACGAGTTTCCCCAGCTTGCTGCTGTAGGTCAGCTAGAAAAAGGGACTACATGGTCACATTTCATTGTTCAGATGCTAGGACTTTTATCTTCTCATCAAAGAAAACAAATTTAATATGAAAAACCAATTTATACCACAGTACAGTACTGGTGGCTTTGATAGAATCCTTTTCCTTCTAAGTATTTTTATCTTTTTATCTTTTATTTTTAAAAATTACAGTGTAGGTAAAACAGTATCAAATAAGGGTATGTGGAAACAGTGAGGAAAATTTGACATGCTACGATATCTGGATCTTCATCACTCAATCTTTAGAAATTTTATTAACAGCTGCAATTAGTATCCATGCTGTGTTAGGTCATTTATTCTTTTGCTTTGATCTCCCTCTAGTGTTCAAGAAAATAGTGTTAGCCAGGTATAAGTGACTGATTAGAGCTATTCTGATTCTTCACATGAGAAGACATTATATAACATTGTGTTTTCTAAGCTCTAGTTCACGAACTGTCATCAGATCTCAATAGATGGTTTTTGTATAAAAATAGTGTTCGCTGCCATGGGTCTTGCTGATTTACTGCACGAGGACAGTAAGTATATGTCCCATATGATTTCAGTGTGGATACTTCCTTAGAAATAACATTATATTGATAGAGATGTCACTTTTTGAAGAAAAGAGCAAGGAAGCAAAAAAAAGGAAGTGTAGATGTATACAAGCTAAATACATTAAAAAAATATTGTTGCATCTAAAGCTGTATTTATACCAATTGGGTTAGCTACTACAAAATTTCACTCACATGATTACAACAGTGACTTCCTTTTAAAAAGAATTTTTAGAGTGAAATTAAGATGCAAACCATACCTGCTGAAATTTTAAATGTAAGATATGTGTATATGTTGAAGAGACTTTTTTCCTGACTTTGAAAACTGCATAAAGACATTTTGTGACCAAATTGTAAACTGCACAGACTGGAGATCTTGCAAAGATTACACCTGAGAAAAAATTTGAATGGCTTACTTCTTATGGATACTTTTCTTTCTTTTTCCCCTAAGATCAGCACCAAAATAACACAACTATGTGTTTGTTCTATTAATAAGGGAAAAATCAGGAAAGATTTTCTTGTTCAGAGTTAAGATTAGGTATATTCACTATGGCATGATTTTGTTGCCAAAACCAAAAGCGATAAAACATCAAAGCTATGCAGAAACAAATTGGCCAGGGCTACTTCTCTCTCCGTCATGTGAGTGTAGCTTCATGCAAAACATGCATAGCTCTTGGTGTTTCAGCAAAGATATTGGAAGCAGGAAAAGTTAAAATGATTAAAGAAGGATGGACTGAGTTCTTAATATCCTTAACAAAATAAATCTTTGCAGCAGCAGAGGGGAAAAAGGAATTATTTAGGATGTTTATGAATTAAATGGCAAGAACTATTAAAATGCCAGAGAAAAAAGAAATTAAAGCTGAAAACCCAGGAAGCATTTTCTAATTGATTAACTCCTTGTGTCAGTATAATTTTTCATATACAATTTCTGAGACTGTAAGCTATGCTGTTAGCTGAAGGACCTGGAACTAAAAAAAGCTGCATAAAATGTTGGAGCTTATGTAAAGACTCTTGTTTTGTCCAAAGGCATAAACACAGAAAGTCCACAAAGTCATTAGTGAACTTTATTTCATAAAATTGTTAGTGAAATAATCTTCTTCATATCAAGTGTGTGGACAATTTATTGAAAGTGAGTAACTTATAGAGATCAAAACTAGGACCTGTACAAAATCGAGGGCTGTAAATGCATTAATGCAATTCTGACTGGTGTTTTGCTTCCTTTTTCAGTAGTTACACTTTGGAGCATCCTTCCCACCAGTGTAGACAACACAATGTGCCCTGAGAAGGGGGAACTTCTGCAAGTCATTTAATAGCTATCAAGGAAGGGAGTGAAATTGCAGTGAAAGTTTCCCGTGTTTTTGCTGCTGCACAGTATATGTGATCATGAGAGTTGTTTTTTCTGAAACATGTGGAGCCTCCCTCTCTGCAAAGCTTCTGTCACTTTGTAAAGTTGAGATACATTAAGAAATACTACTGTTGTGATACACTAAGAAATATAATTATTAGTCACTTGTAATTTTTAACAACATAATCTACCTAAAGAAAACAAAACAAAACAAAACAAAAGACCAAACCAAACCAACCCAAGCTTTCTGTGCCTGATGCAGGTAATTGCTTTGGAAGTGATATACTTATAACCTTTGGTCACATCCTTCACCCTCAGATCCGTCTCAAGCTGCTGGTGTGACTTGGTGACAAGCTACAGTGATCAATGCCTACTAAATATGTTTCTTTATTAAGATTGTAGTGGAAAGATTAATGTTTCTTTGAAACATTAGTTATTGTGCCCCAGAATTTGTAGTTGGCTTTCATTACACTATTTTTTCCTATTTGTTTTCAGAATAAATTAATTTTAAGCCTATAAAGCTGTAAATCTCTACAAAGAATGAAAAAACACATTGGATTTGAATACAGGGAAAATAGTTCTTTGGGATGTTTGTAAAATCAATCAAGAGGCCTTCAAGTGACATTTCTGGAGGCCATTGCTCTGTTCTTACACTTTCCAGTAAATTACTGTTTGCCGTTAATAATGCCATCACAAAAATTTTACCAACAAGCATTAAGAAAATGTCCTTTACATAAAAGCATTAACCATTTCTTGAAAAACAAGTCCTGTGTTTCTGCTTTAAAGAAAGAAGCACTCCTAGCTGCTTTTAGGAGCCACCCATCTTTTTCTCTGTGTTTGCTCCAGCAGTTACAAACAAAATAATAGTCAAAGTAGATGGCATCATTAGAGTAATATTTAATATTTTTAAATGTCAGAAAATAAGAGTGTGGATTTATAACATGTAGCCTGTTGTTTAAGTGCATTATCTTATGGTATGTTTCAGGTAGGTCTCAGGAAAAAAAAAAACATGCAAAAATACAGCATCTTCTTTCCTGAGAGCTACTTAAAAGTTCCATTGTGTTTTTGTCTTGCCACTGAACCAATATATTTACATCCATTTATGCTAAAAAGTAGTGAAAAGACAATGATTAAAAGTTTAATTCAATAGATGACTATTTTCTCTGGGAAGCTGTAGAATAGGGGCAGGGTGAAGAAAATGCCTCTTTTAGATTTGTCTTTTCAGAGCCATCTTCATTCCATATACCTGGGAGGAAG
The DNA here is from genome assembly GCA_037834095.1 of Argya squamiceps. NCBI lineage: Eukaryota > Metazoa > Chordata > Aves > Passeriformes > Leiothrichidae > Argya > Argya squamiceps. The sequence continues at coordinate 98,060,355 of JBBMKD010000102.1, read as the reverse complement.
AATGAGTAAGAAAACAAGCATGGAATGACTCAAATCTAAATTCTCCAAGCTGTAAAAATCTACTTGCATTTGGAGTAGTAGCCACATAAAGCTTTGTTTTGATTACATGTTGGCATTCAGTGCTACCATGGCTTCTGTTAAGGGTGGAAGTAGAAAAAATGTCATTGCAAAAGGTGTGGTGTCATCCAAAGCCACCTCTGGAGAGGTGTGAGAGATCTATGAAGATACCTCAGATTAGATAATTTTAGCTTGTCTTTCCCATGCAATGGGAACCTCTATGGCAATGATGCTGCAGCAGAACAGGTATTTAAACTTCTTCACAGGTGTCATGGAATTACAAGTATATATATAGTGTGTGTGTGTGTGTGCGTGTGCTGAAATTCGACTTTTGCTTCTGGTCTGAAATAGTTAACAGGGAAAGTGGAAGGATAAATAATCAGTTCAGGTATTTACAACAACATGTGTTAAGAAAAGACATTTGCCTTGCCCTCATTTGTGGTTATCTGCTTCAAGGCAGACACTGCTGATGCTCCCTGCCTTCCTCTCTTGTGTGCTGCAGACTGACACAGGATTAAGTATCTAAAAATACTGGCAATTAGAGTGCAGCAAACCACACAGTTGTCTGAGAAACCAGTAAGTGTGAGGTAGATCAATGGAGTTATTCAATTCTTGCACTTGAGCAAGGGAGAACAGAATTTGGTCTCCCTGAACAGAGCAAATACAACAAAATCATACCTGGCAGGTGTAGCCCTCTTTAGATAATTCCCAGTCCAGACACAGAAGAATACTCATTGATTACCAGCTAGAAAGTCTCTGAGGGATGTGTGGCCTCTGGCTGATGCAATGAAAAAAAAAAGTCAAACAGTTGAAGCAGGAAAAACAGTATACAAAAGACAAGAAACATTTCAATAGAAGTTTTTCTACTACATAACTTAACTTCTTCCATTGGTAAAGAGGATAATCTTACTCAGTCTTCATAAAAAGGGAATAAAATCCCTGCCAAAATTTTGCTTTAAATAGGAATGATTGTAAGGTGAAAGATTTCAGGGAATATTAGGAAATATGGCACTTCATTCCACAATAGCATTGCATATTTCACTAATTTCTCTAAGAAGGCATTCTGACATTAGATATATTAAGTAAACCTCCACTTACCTACTAGTGAAACCACTTGTGAGTCAGTTTGCTGATTGCTCTGGGAGCAAGATTATTTATAAAGGAAATGAAGCCAACACAGTCTTTGCGTAAGGGAAAGACTGGAACATCTAAATCAAAGAGGACGACAGTTGTTTCATTGGCATAACCTTGAAGTAGGGTCTCTTTAAAATAAATCATGCACCGTCTCTTGAAACATTTATAAGAAAAAAATAAAAGAAGAAACTGCCCAATCAACGGGAAAATATTATGTTACAAATGGATTATCTTTTCAGCTACTCCTCTTTATAACCTCCCTTCTTAATATTTGGAAGGAGGAGTGTGTAAATCACAAAAAGATCATGGGCTATATTATAAATAGTATTTTAACACTCAGGTAGATTGTTGAGATGGTATAAGATGTTTATTGCCATCAAGATCATTGTTACTGTCTTTCTTTTCAAACTATCATCTCTACTAAAGACACAACTGATGGCTGAACTGAAAATTTAGCAAGGTAGAGAGAACTCAGCAGCACCTAAATCCAACTGTACTAGTCTGAATAAATATAAGTGATCATTATAAAGATATATAGTTCAGGTCATGAAGGTAAAAAATCTATACTGAGTTTTAACACTATTCCACGAAGATGTGGTCGGCCCTATTAGTGAAACAAATGGGAAGGAATAGCATAAGTGAGTTACCCTAGGGAAAGACTTCACGTTTGGATCTATTAAATAGCAATTAAATTCCAATGCCCAAAAGCAGAATTATATAATTAACAGTATAAACTGAGAAAATTTGTTTGCTTCCAGTCTACTAAGGAAAACTAAAGTCTACTTCAAAAAGAGTGAATTCAGGCTCAGGAAATGAGGATTGAATTCATCTGTGTGCAGCAGAATTGGTAAAAACATAACCCCCAGCAATTAGCACTTTGATAGCTTCAGTGAGAGTGATTTGGATCCCTGGAACATAATGAGTGGAGGAGAAACAGCTTAGCAACATATGTGAAGGGAGGGGACCTGAAAAAAGAAAAAACCTTCAAAAGTGGGAGGTATAGTCATCATCTTGGAGTGTCCTTCAGATTTTCAAGGAGAAGAAAAGCATCTTACTCTTCATCCTCAGTTGCACCCAGTTTGCTTTTAACTTCCTTTTCTTTAGACCAGTTGAACTTGCTGAGTGCCAGTATGATACACAAGAATAGTTAAATAAAATATAGTCTAGGAGACAGCTGGTGTCACAGGAGTGCAGAACATTTGTTTACTATTTTTTTTACTTGCATTGTGCAGCATTTGAATAACCTCTTTCAAATATAACTGGTTATGGTTCTTGCAGGAGCAAGCTTCAGGAGCACTCATTCTTTATATTGTCAGGCAGAACTCATCTTATGAATTCAGGTTCTTTGCACATGAAGACAGTCACTAGGTGCCTCAAAAGTTGTGAAGGCCTTCAGTCCTTGTATTGTGAATTTCTGTTCTACAAGAAGAGTGCAATATGCAGTGTAACAATATACTTTTGCACAAAAAAATCTGTACCATAAGCTGTGATAAATAGTTAATAAGGAAAAGTCCATGGGTTCAGGCTTGCATTTTATTTTGGTTACAGAAAAAATAAACACACTGGAGGAATGGAGAGTGCTTCATTCAGCCTTAGGCAACAAGTGAGTTTGGAAGAAGTCTGAATTGAGAATGAAGTGAAGAGCCAGAACTCACAATAACAATGTTGTGGATACCCCATCATTTGAAGTGTTCAAGGCCAGGCTGAATGAGGCAACTTTGTCTAGTGGAAAGTGTCCCTGCCCATGGCAGTGGGGTCAGAACTAGATGGTCTTTAAGGTCCCTTCCGACCCAAACCATTCTGTGATTCCATGTAAAATAAAGACATTAGCTTAACAGTCCAGTATGTCCCTGCTAGTATTTCAAATACCTCTCTTCAGGTGTAATGTGAATGCTACCCCAACCAGCCCAACAAAGCTGGGACTGTAGGTGTGTGAGGCACAGCATCGTGCCCCCAAGTTCTACCTGCAGCTCACAGAATCCTCAGCCTCCAGGATCACATCAAGTGCAAAGCTGGAGCAGTAGGAGAACTTCAGATGCTGTCTCTGTTTAGAAAGACAGGTGTCCACCAGGGAAAGCCAGAGCTTTCCTTGGAATAGAGAATGTAAACCTCCTCCCTCCAAATTATTATAGTTTTTCAATTATGGGCTTTCAGGCAAAGATATGGGAATAGAAATAACAGTTCCTTACTAGGAATATTAAAAATACAAATGTAGTAGTTAAAAAACCAAGCAAACAAACAAACAAACAAAAATCCTAGAAACCCTGACAGAGTCAGAATACCACCTGACACCCTGTTGGTCAGGTTGTTGGAAGCAGTTCAAATAAATCTGGAGAAACAGATGTGGTTCTATTGGAGTACACATGATCCTGTAAAATGGTCCAGTGGTGGCGAGAAGGATACGGTCTTCCTCCGAGAAATCCAGAGGAAAAGCAGGCTGCCCTGGTGTTCTGAATTGCAGGTTTTATCCAGGTAGAAATGCTTGGATCCCCCAATGAGGTGGAGCATCTCACAATGGGATGATGTAATTGTATCAGTCATGTGGTGAGCCTTAATGGCCCATTAACAGAAGATATCCCCCTGGGGTGAAGATGGGTTGTGGAAGAGATAAGGAAGATTGCTCTTCTTGCTTTTAACAGCTGGGCCATTAACAAAAGGCACCTGCCCCTTTCCCCCTGGAGTTATGAGGAATGGGTTATACAAGAGATAAAGAAAAAAAAACCTCCCCAACCTGTTTCAACAGATGGAAAATAGAATACACACTTTTGGTTTCATATTGCAACCCAAGACAGATGCATTTGCCATACTTTGGAGCTGCCCACAGCAGCTCTCTGCTTCTCAGCAAAGGTGTCTGATGCTACAGATAAATGCACAGTGAATGTCAGAGGAAGCACAATTGTAAGAAATAGGATGATTAGTATTTATCAGAGTTTTATGCTGGAAGGTGCTGTGGGCATTTAGAAAAGGGATCAGAGGTGAGAAATAATTTAAAATTCCCCATGACAAGCCATCTACCTAAGCATAAATCACTACAATTCTAGGCAGATCAGTTTTTCTAATGTTGATGCTTGAATTTTCTGTTTTGTTTTGTGAAGGGAAGGTATGTAAATAGAAAACAGTATGTCAGAGAGAGGCCAAGAGTTATTCAAAATTGTTTTTTATTATGTAATATTCAAGAAAGATGTGCTACGAAGAATTACAATGAAAAAACAGCTAGAATTGCATGTCATAAATAAAAAAAGAATCCCTGTTATCATACTGCATAAAATTTATGGTTTCTATTTATTGAGCCATTAAAGCAGTATATTAGTTGAGTTTGAAGGTTAAAAAGTGCAAAATAATTAGAGAATGACCCTATCACCAGAAAAACATGTTACAATGATTTTTCCAGATCTGTGCTTAAAAAACTATAGCCAATTCAACACTTATGTTGAATGAAACATGTGTTTTCATCCCACTGTGTTTCAATGCGAAAGAGCACTGTGGGAAATAAACAGTGTTTTCACAACATGTGAAAAGAGTAAGAGATCTAGAAATTGTAGCAGTAAAGAGCTCTATAAATAGTCCAGGCTTTCAAGGAGGAGACAGGATCAGTAGTTTTGGTTAGAAGAAGGGTGAGTGAAATATGTGACCTCAGAAGGATCAAGAAAAACACAAATACTACTTTCATAGCATACACATTTTTCCCCCATCTAGTATGCAGGAAATACATAAACTGTAGTTTATTAGCTATATTAAATACTTAGCAAAATCTCAGATTCTGTAGCCATGACTTCTAACAAAACAAGCAAGCATGGATTTAGCCTGCCATTTGATTTTTGCTACACAGTAGATCTGTTAGGCCAGATTTTTACTCCATACAATTTTCAACATGCTCTGCAAACTTGAAACTTTGCAGAAAAGGCAACTATTAGGCTACTCTGTCATCAGAAAGCAAACAATGATCTTTTGGGGACAGATAGCTAGAGAAAACATTAGCAGGAAAAGAGGTTTATCTTAAGCAGAAGACAGTCTAATTGGAAATTGGTGAATCAAAAATATGTAAGTATTTGCAATTTTATTACTAGTAATCCAGTATTTGCACAAAGATGCCACCAATGATTTTTTCAGTGACTTGCAGTATGAAAGCAAAGTAAGTTTTAGGGAATTTCTGGAGGTGCACTGGTAATGAATTCATCCCTGAGGCAGTTCCATATGGTCAAACAAATCTGCAAGAAAAAAGGATTCAGCCAACTTTTTCAGATGTTAGTATGTTTTATCTTGGACACTAAAGTACATCAAATGATAAAAGATGGGATTAGAATGCCACTAGAGTGTTGTGTTTTTTTTTTTTTTTTAATGAATCTGGACTTTTTGATCAATTTTTCTAAAAGGAATTGTCTATGAAATTTTGTTAAATCCTACAATGTGATCAAGGAGTGTATTAAACTCAGTACATGTGGGGGTCATGCCGTCTACTTAAATGTTAATATTTACTGATTTATTAATAATTGGATTTGCTATTTTTGTATTGGGCTGTTGCAAGTGTTTTAGGTATAAGGTTGCTATTCAACATGAAAGATTAGTTAGGTTTTAAAAGGAAAAGCTGGCCTTGCTTTTTCCCTGGGAGATGATCTTCACGCACATAGTGTAGTGGTCAGGTTCTACTGAAATACTGGTGTCAAGGTGACCAAAACATTTTTCCATGGATGGAAAACATTTTCCATTCAGTCAACAGTATATCAGGAGAATTTAGTAACCCTATAAAAAACTACATTAATTTTTTCACAAGTGTGAATGAGAACAGCTAAATGGAGTACATTTTTTTTAAGGGTGACTGTTTTTTTTTAATATAATTTTCCTTTTTTGTTTTCTAATTAGTTTGTTTTCCTTGTGTTTCCTCTTTATGGAGATTTTGGAGGATATTCTAACCATAGAAAACCTAGAGGAGACAGTTGTTAATTTGATTATCCACTATCAAAATTAGTATTTAATTCTTTTCACTTTCAAAAAGCAAATACTGTGATGCTTCTCAATTTATAAATTTATTTCTATGAATAACTTTATTTCCATGATTATCTCCCATTTATTTAAACTCCTGATCTTTTTGGGGTTTTTTTGCTTTTTCTCACAAATTTTGCTTTTGCAGTAGTAGCAACAAAATAATTTTTCTTGATGTAGTTTGCAGTGAAAGCTATTTACCTGTAGATTTTGCTCATTATACTTGTTAAAAAATATCTGTAAATATGGTAAAAAAAGGTAATGGTGTTCAGTTTTATATGAACTTAAAACCAATAAAGCTTTCAAGACAGATATAAATTCACTTTTTTTGGACAGCTCTATGTAGCAGCGCGAGTTTCAGGTTTTTTAAATTTGTATTGTGTTTTGTTATGTGCACTTGGTATATTCCTTTCAACCCCCCATTCCTACCCCTGTACCTGGATTCCTCCTGATGTAACCCCACCCCTTTCCTTCCCCATTGGGTCAGTGTTTCCCCACCCAGTCCCCAAGCTGGGAAAAAGGGACACACACCCCTTCTCTTGCTCTCTCTCTCCACCTTCCCTCCATGTGGGATAGGAGCTCTGGCAAAGCTCCAGCTGCATGGGCTGCACTGAATAAACATCCTTATTAACCCAAGGGAGAGCACGCTTCCTTCTTCCAAGCCTGAATCCACGCCTCAGCGAGCTACTTGGAGAACACACAAATTGCTATAAATTGGCTCAGGGAATCAGCTAGCCAGAGAAAGCACCCCCACCAAACGAGCCACTTTATAGCTCTAGTCATTCAACATTCAGGAGGAGACAATATCTTAGAAGGGAAATATCAAGAACTTTGTGTTCTTCTCTTTTAGACCTTCCTACATGGCAGGAGAACTTCCCTCTTCTCCTTCTAGCCTGGTTTATGACGAGCATTGCTAATGGCACACTCTGCCGCACATCAGGCAGCTTTGGATCTGAAGTTCAGGTCCCTTGGCATGACTTCCTTCTCTTACCACTCCCTGTCTAATGGGAAGGATGTTATAATACCTAATTGTAAAACACGTGTCATCTTAAAGACAGCAGAATGAAGTTTCATGTAAAGTGATAATGTCTCAACTGGGATTTCTAGTAAGCTATTAACAAGCAGAAATTCAAAGTTTACTTAGGGAGTTAATTTTTAAGAAAGTTCACAAGCTTCAAAATAATTTGCATAGTGAAATAAACAAAAAATGCAACTTGAGAAGTTTCTTGATTTGAAACTTAATATTATATATGACTTATTTCTCATTTAAAAAAATCTCTGAAGAAATCTGAATTTCTAAATAAAGATTTATACATTTGTGCTTTCTCTCTAGACAGGAGAAGAAATGTTAATGCATTTTATTCTAATTAAAATTAACAAAAATACAGAAAGGAGTAAGTGTAATGACAGGGATAAGTATTATGAAGAAAACTCTACAATTTCAGGCCAGTAAAATAATTTGTCTATCTATTGAAATCTCTATCAGAAGATTCAGAGACTGAGAAATGACTTCAGTTGTTTTAACTTTTCTTTCTTACTTTAGTCTCAGAAAAATCTTGAGCCCCAGGGCACTCAGTGGGACTGTCTGAGGGCAAGAGCAGCAGTTTGTTGTTTGTTCTGAGCAGGAGGGGCAAAAGTGCAATCCTTTGATAAAGCAGGTTGAAGAACTCCTTTCATTTTCCTTGTTTCCTTTTGTGCAGAAGGCTCTGTGTCAGGCTGAAAAAGCATCCCTACAGTCCTAGGATTGTAGGTGCAGTTAACCTGACCACCTCTACAACATTTTGTTCTATAAAGTTCTGATTTATCTTTATGTCTGAAGCTTTGATAGTGGAGTTAAGCTTGAGTGGGAGGAGTAACTTTGAAGAAGGGAATAAAGCAATTTAAAATATGACCTCCTAGTGTAGTGAACGGATAGGTGGAGGGGGTTAACTGGAATGTCAAAGACAGCTCAATTTTTGCAATTTTTATATCACTTAAACCTCAAAAGGCAGACAGATGAAATTTTTGAATTCACTTTTTCTGACGGCCATCACACTGATAAAAACCACACTCTTTTTTTGGTAAAAACAAATACATTGTCCAGATGGATTTTTAAAAACAATTTATCTGGCTACTGTCTAAATTCATTGGCAATTGTTGGTTCTCTTCTTTTAGTTTGGACATTTTTGACATCTTATTTTTCTTATATTTAATTTCTAGCTTTATGAATTGTGTAATTTTTTAGTACTGTTTGTGTAGTTTCATATTCTGTTTAGTGTGAAGTGGTTACTGTTTGAAATAAATGCTTACAATTTTTGACATGCAAAGAGCAGAGATAATCAATACAACAGCTTTGTCTATTGGCTTTTCTCTTCTAAGACAAAGAAGACTTATGTTTCAGTTTGGAAATTGAAGAAAAAATCTATTTCATCAGGCATTTGTAGGCTTTTTCCTCTGACTATTAATTAGTCTATGGCATGCTTTTATTGAATGCTTCATTTGTTTAGTGTGACAGAAAATCAACAAAGACTTGGATTTTGTTCTCAATCTAGTTTGTATGGACCTGCCTATTATTCCCACTAAACACATTTCCCCTAAACAATGTTTGGTTATCTGTTATGTATAATTGAAAAGCCTCTTATATTGTTCATTTGTCATTCTCAGCCATGCATGGGTACTGACACTTGGAGCAAAAAACTGAATGTGTTTGCATGGGTAAATTGAATTTTTTGTTCTTGTACTAATCTTCACTAATCTTGTACTAATCTGGCATTTAGGCTCAGAAGAAAAAAAAATAGAAAGAAAAAGGGAGAGACTCTTTATTCCCCCTCCATTTAAAAAATCTTATATATTTTGTTAAGGCATTCACCTTCCTATCTTGTAGTCCCCTAGTTAACAGGCACTCTTCTTTGACGCGATTTGGTGGTATTGTATTTTGTTTCCCCGTGGGCTTGCGTCCATTTAAATGCAAGATTGTCAAGGTTGAATGAATATTATTGTTTATGGTCTGTCGTCAGCCCTCAGGACTGCATTCTAAATGTAATTGAAAAAAGCACAAAGAAAGCAAACACTAGAAATATGGTGATTCTTGACTTTTAATCTGGCTGTTACATAGAATGAGTTTTCAGCACTAAGCCACTTATAGGTGGCAAATGGAAAAAATTCCTGGATCATTATATGTATTTTACTAGATTTAAACTACAGTGAAGTGAAGTGAAGTGAAGCGAAGCGAAGTGAAGTGAAGATCCTATGAAACAAAAGATCACTGCAATTGGTGAGAAGGTCTCCAGGAATGCTTTTTGAACAAAACCATGACAGCCTGCACAACGCCTGCTAAGTTGCCTGTTGTGGTCCAAGGCCGCCTGCAAGCAGAGCCAGAAAGAAAACTGCTCTTACAGACCTCCCCTGAAATGTGCTCCAAGCAAACTCCATATATCCTGAATCCTCACAGTGTTTCCAGAAACAGTGACTCTCAAGCTGGAATTTCTTTCTTCCTCCCTAACCTTCCTGAGCTTTCTGTGAATCAGGAATCAAATTCTGAACACACCTTGCTTCACAGAACAGTCTCCTACTCATTCTCTAAGACACAAGACCTAAAGACTTCCTGCACCCACAGCTGGGACATTTGCTAATCATAATGAATTTGACTTTTTAACTTCTGCTACATTTTGATGGGCTTACCACTGATATGTAATAGAAGAAGAGGAGATGAAGTTTCTTTCTGTGTTTGCAGCCACCAAGTTGAGTAAATGGGCTAGAAGAGAGGCCAGACTGTTCTCAGCTTCCACATCTTTCCCACCAATGGGCAGTACAACTGAATCACCCTAAAAGAGCACAAGTAGTTGAGATTTTTCTCCACAGTTCATTCATTGTGTTACAATTTGTATGCAATGTGAACACAGAATGTGCTTGTGAAATGAGTCTGCCATGGCCAGGGAAGTATTGGCACAGGTCAATTGTGATCTTAAAGTTGCTGAATAAAATACTTAAAAAAAAATCCAGTTAAAATAATATTTTTCCCATCAAGTTTATTATGTGAAATAAAACACATAAAATTAAAACAATTCCAAACACATTCAAGAAGCATAAGAGTGAAAACATCTGTAGCAATCACATTGAATTAACACAGAATTCCTGTACTTTGCCATTCATGTTTGATCCTTGATGTTTTGTAATAAAAAGAATTATCTACTTTGCTGTTTTATTCAGAAAACACTTTTCTTCTGCTAATCGTATGTGCTTTAAATTTCATCTTATCCCAGGGCTGCTAAGGGGCTATACTGGCTCTTAGCAGAGCTTGAAATAGCTTGTTCTTTATTCAGAAAGAAGGTGCATAATTACATTAAGCCTGAACAATGGAATAGTTCAGAAATTGAAATAATGAACAAGAACAACAACAAAAATGTGTACAGTTTGACACATCTAGTGTACTGATTATGAAAATTATTTCTATTTAGAGTTATTAAGGATTATTCTTCCATACTAATTTGCTTATGGAATAAAGGCTAAAGAGAGAAATGTCAAAATGTGACAATAAGGAACAGTGCATAATTAATCAAAATGTTGTTTAAACCCAAACTTTGAAATAATTTTAATTATAATTATCACATTTTAGGATAATGATATGGCAAAAGAGAGAATGGGTGCATTTTGCCATCCATGAGACATTCATGTTTCTGCAAAGGTTATGCAAAGCTATAAATACACCTGAGTGTAATTTTTGTACCAGAGTCTTGCTAAAAACTGGAATTGAAGGAGCTATTTTATTTTTCCACTAAAAGGAGTCTGCACTAGGTGAGAAAGTACAAGATGTTAATAAGAAAGATCTTGAAAAAAGAAGTGAAATAGCTGGTCATTATGCTAAGAAATTGAAGAGTGTCTTAAAATTCCTGTAGATTGTGCCCATTTCCTTTTCTATTTATAAACCTGTTCACTTTGTAAAAGCAGTACTGCAAAGGGCAAAACAAAACAAAAAAAAACAAAAGCAGAAGTTTTCATAAGTTGTGCTTTATGGGCTTTATAATAAAAACTGTTGCATGTAAAGTCCAAAGCATCACTGCTATCCACTAGCACTGCTAAACACCTCGAGCAGGGGTGCAAAGATTGCTCAAAAAGTCTGGAAACTCAGAGATGGCAAATATGACTGTTTAACAATTTGGCACACAGTGCTAAAAATAGGCATCATTTTACAAACTGCCCTGCTTGTCAAGTATTTGCCAAAATATGCAATATATAGAGACACGTACAAAACATCCTTTAACTTTAGCCTAGTTACAAAGAGTTGAAAAAATATCAGAATGAAACACTAGATTCTATCTCATTTATCCAGGCTACAGGAGAGAGAGATCAGGGGTGATCTGAACACATCCTACAGGCACACAAGTTGCAACTTCAAAGTAAAGCATTTTAAACATAAAACCAAAGGACAGAGGCGCAAAGCTGAAGATGAATGTATTCAGATTGTCATTTTCTTTTTTATAGTTAACAAGAGGTACAATGTGTGAAGGGTAAAGTCTTAAATAAAATTTAAATCTATGGGTGCCAGAATACATGGCCCTTGCAACATGGCTTAATTACTAGCTATTGTTCTAATCAGTAATATTAACCATAATCATACTCTGAGAGGTGTTTAGCCACTGGTTTTAATGGAAATGAGAGCCTGAGTGCATCCCACTTGACACAATGTCCACAGTCAGAGTGCTCTCTGGGCATTTTGCAATGGGCATTTCTCAATCAGCAAAGCCTTTATGTGACTCAGAGCACGAGCATGGTCTTGCTCTGCAGTGGAAAAGTCTAGGAGCCAGCTACTTTTACACACTTCACTTTAATTATTAAGACTAATTATTTCTCTGCTTATTCCCTAGAACTCTGCTCTAGGTAAAGGTTGCCAAAAAATATGAATAGTCACTTAAAAATATTCTAGACATTTCCAGCCCAGGGAAGTTTAAATAGTCTTTACAGATCTCTAAAAGCAGATTTCTGAGAGTTTTTTTTCCCATGTTATAATAAAGTATCCTTTTACAAAAAGTAGAGTTCCCTAATATACTAATTTGAGACATGTACCTATTTTAGACTTTTTACATTGCAGCTTTGATGAACATGTGTACACCAATTTTGCACTGAATATCTTATTTTGACTTTGCAGTCTCTAAACTGTCTCTTGAGCAGTGTGGTAGTGTTTGTGAACAGACATTAGGCTGGGTTGAAACTGATATTGGAGTGCAATGACTTCATTCTGTCATGAATTGACATGCCTGTATGGAGCATTTTATGTGTGAAAGGCAATTTTCAAGCTTTCTGGTAGTTAAACATTTCTACTGGAAGTAAACTACCTCCAACCCTTCCTGGGATTGATTATTAATTACTCTATGGGATAAAGTCACAGTATTATTAATGGGAAACTGTGCAGATTAACTCTGGAAAATTCAGGAGGAAAAGAGGATTGAGCTTCACATACTAGTTTTTATGCAGACATGGAGAGCTGGGGAATTTTTCTGAGCTGCAGTAAGGAGAAAAACTAAATTACTGTGTGGGGAAGTGGTTGCTGATAACACCAGTTTTCTTCCCCTTCCACAAATTCTTGCTTCTTTGCCAACCAGATTTTTATTACAGATGTCAGAGTTCCACTCCTAGGTTATGTCTTTGACTTGCTGCATTTGTTTAATCAAACCCTTGCGTTTAAATAGATTTACGTGCTCATTTAAGAGACAACCTTTTTGATTACTTTCTGTTGCAGGGAGAGGTACACAAAAAATATAATTATGTGACTCCTGTATCAGGCTGTATCTAGTACATGAGATATGATTGCAGGCATAAAAAGGCTCACCCTCTCTCTGCATTTATGTCCACTTCTTGATTAGAAGCAAAAAGGATAGATTTAGCTGGATGCAGAATCTAAATTAATGGCTTCAGTTTGGAGTTGATTTGCGCATGATTGAATAGAACAGTCAGAACTGGCCCGTGTCTGTCTGTAAGAGCCTGCTCAGACATATTCACCATGATTCTTGCATCAAGATTCTTTCCTCCTCAAAAGGCTAAAGCCTATGTTGTAGGATGCCCAGGCTTGATTTAAAAAACCACAACAACTCACCCATGACAACTCAAATCTCTAAGTAGTTGGGAATTGCTGGCTGTTTTCTAGTTTTATTCTTTTTATATATGCAATTATACATAGAGCGGGACCCCGCTGGACTCAAAGGATGCAGCTGTGGAGCACAAACAAAATCCAAGTAGAACGTGCAAACAGAAAACAGTTGCTTCCACTGTGTAGGTTTCTAATTCTTGTTGAAACCTGGTGTATTAATTGCTTTTAATCAAAATCATAGGCTATTACTTAATATATAGGACATTTTTTTAGAAGTATAATTATGGCAAGTCAGATCAGAATAGCTGAGATGCACAAGGAGTATAATGAAAAAACACCCCTTTTGATAACTTCTCTTGGATCTGGTAATCAAGGTGTGATATTTCATAAGTGCCATTGTAAACATATATAAATAGCTCAAAAAAAAGAAGAAAAAACATCTTTGAGGTAGTGTAACAATTGCAAAATAGGAAAAAGGACAAACCTCTAGCTAATTAATATCATTAGATAATTACAGAATTTTTGGTTTGTGTAAATCACCTATCATTTGCTCTAATTCTCCATTCTATTCTAAGTGGGTGACAGATATAAATCTGTTAGTAAACAGTTATAGCCTTAGACGTTTCACATACATCTTTTGTGGACTCTGCTGCATTAGTAGAATAATTACTACTGAGTTGTACTCATAATTGGTCTGGCTAGCTCTAGTAAAATTATAAAAACCCCTCAGAAAATAGGGCTAACTCCTCTGTTCCCTTGTCCCAAGCAGAAAAATTTACAGCTATTCTAATTTACACAGGTTAGTTTTCTAACCTCTTATCAAACACCTTTATTTCTGTGTATGTCACAACCTCCTAAAGTGTTTCCTCATACATGAATTAAATTTCCTTTGTTGCAAAGTCACTCATTTAGAAATAGCATGATTTGAAAATGGAAATTGTGTTTTGACAGACTTGTTTTAACTGAACAATTACTTTTTCATAGTAACTGCCTGCTTTTTGCTTTCATAAGAGAAAAATGAAAAAGAAAGTAAAGGCAAACAATGAACTGTGAATGATTTTGATACTGAGGGATTCAAAGCATCCCATGAGAGTTTTAGGTCAGCCTTTTCCCGATCCCATTTTTTTAATGGGACAGGTTCTTCTCAGATATAATAATGTTGTAATTGTGGTTAACTAATTGAATGCCACACACCGTTTCTAGCCATTTTGCCTCTGCAAACCCATTCATTTAATTGTCCAGCGATATTAGAAGCAGTGTAGAAACACAGGACCAAAAAAGAAGACAACTTAAACATATATCAAGTTCACTTGCCTACAAGAGAAGGAAATCAAGGACAGTACATCAGGAAGTCACATATCAATGAATTTTTTTTTGTCAGATAATAAAACATTTGACATTTCTCTGACACAAGAGATTTGACTGCTATGACTGAAAACATGGCCACTGAAAAATCTACCATGGAAGAGAGCAAGAGAGCTCAAGGGATGGTTGGTATGTTCACACTGGCACATAGTCAGAAAAATAACAGTCCCAGAAAGCAGTTTACACTCAAGGATGCCAAAAAACTGTCGGTAAAGCAAACCATCCAACCCAGCAAACATCCTCCATCCATCTGGAGAAGTCAGATGTGTCCTCTGACATTTGATGTTATCTGTGTGGGGTGATAGATGCGCTTGACCCCCTTAACAAAACTAGCAATAATTTGGTAGAGGCTCCAAAGGAGGTGAAGTTCAGGGACACAGGCCAAGAATTCCCTAAGAAAGTCCACAAAGGGACAGAGTGGCTCCATGAGCCTTGATGCACGTGAGCTTGGAAGGTCAGCTGTGAAATTAACACGTGAATAGTGCATGGTTTTACCAAGAATCATTAATGCAGGAACAGGGAAAACTGTGGACACTAGGTGTATCATGCACACCCTTTCCTTGGTATAGGTGAGTCCAGTTTGAGTTCTTTGTAAATTGCAACTGGACTGCATGCCAGTGACTCTCCCCTTGAGCTGGGATACCTCTCAAGGCCTGAGATTCCTTACTTGAGACTGAGAGATTCTTCTTCATCCAGAGTGAAGAGACCTCTTATTCACAACCCATCCTCAGTAAATTGCTGACACCTTGCTAAATTAATACTAATGAAACCCGTGCAGTTAATTCCTTTACTTATGAACCGTTGTCCAGCTCTGAGACTAAGACTGGATCTAGCCACACCTAAAGTTCCTGAGGAGTTCATGTGTGGGGCACACTGTGGGGTGACAGAAAACCTGAGGAGTTCAGAAAGCATGGAGGTCACCTTTGAACCTTGTTACTCAACAAGAGGGTCTCCTGTTCCCTTTTATGTCTTGGACCTCTGTGCATATCATCCTAAATTGATTTTAACTTGATTTTCCTATGTATGTTTGATCCGTGTGGTAAGTAAGAAGGGCTTGTAAGAAGCCCTTATAAGGTTTTCATCCATGTTGTAGGAAGCAGAGTAGTTTTTGACACAGAGCAAAGAATAAGAAGGAATTAAGCCTCAAAGGATGTTTTGAGCTATAGGGAAAAAGAGTATTCCTTTGGATTTACGAGGAGCTGGTGGATGCTGCTTGGTGATGCTGTGTCTGGACACAAACCATGCATGAAGAGCTGTAAATAGATAAATGTGGCAAGGACAACCTGTGACTTAGTGCGACTGGAAGAAGAGTTGAAGAGGGGAAACACAGTTGACATGTCAAACATCTTGAGGGAAGAAGGGCTGTACCTGATATTCAAGGGTGTAGTTGATATACGTCTGTGCTAGGGTTTGCCTCTTCTCATGGCAAGACTAGGAGCAATAGGATTCCTTGATGAAAAGGGCTACGAGCTCACAGGACTCTGCTCTGTGAAGTCCCCCAGATCACTCTTCTATGGATGATTTCCAGTTCATGTGTGGGACGCACCTTGGGGTGCCAGAAAACCTGTCATGGTTCCTCATTATGTTCTGGGTTGAGATGCACCATGATTCTGAGCATTGGCAAAATGTGGGACTTGGGCCGTAAGGTCATGAGGATGAGAAAAGGGAACAAGCATAATATAAGCATGTTGAGATTTCCAAATGAAGGGTTTGAGACACTGATGCCTTGGGAAGGCTGACTTGGAACAGGGACTAGACAAAGCTAGAGAATAAAGTAGGTATTTATTAAAAGGCCTTTAAGGATACACCTTGTAGCCAGGCCATGGCTACACCCAAGGTAGACCCAAAATTGTCACAAAATGGACAACTGGTCACGAGGTGGTACACTTTTATAACTTTTGGTACATTTGCATATTGGTTTTAATTGTCCAATTATAGCTTCAGATTATAAAGTCCCATCTTTCTTGTCTTCTCTCTTCAGTCTACCATTATTTACGCTTTTGGGCCTGGAAACTTGTAACAGTTGTCCTTGGTCTCCATCTGGAAAAGGATTTGTTTTGTTTACCTACTCTGTGAAGAGAACTTACTGGCACTCAATATGAAGCTCAGAACTACACACCCAGGCAGCACAGAATCTGAAAAACATGAAAGCTAAAACTTAAGTCATCAACAGATGTTGCACTGTTATAATTGTCTCTTTTGTGGTGCTATATTGGGTTTAAGTGCCAAAGTTTTAGTCTCAGAAGAGATCAGGAGCTGCCTGCCCCCAGGTTGGACAGAGTCAATTCCAGATGGCTCTAAAACAGATCATGGCTGGCCAAGTTTGACTCCATCAGTAATGCTGGTGACATTGCTGTGAAAACATATTTGAGAAAGGGCAAAGAATGCTGTGCAGCAGCTGTGAGAGAGAAGAGTGAGAAAAATGTGTGAAAAATAGGTTTCTTCCCTTGTGAAGTGGTGTTGATTCACATTGCTCAAATAACCTCACAGGAGCTCTGTGGATTCCAGGATTAAGCAATATGTGATCACTGATTCTGAGAATATTGGTGCTGCCTGAACCATGATATTGTAAAAAGGAACTTAGAAGGGAGTGACTGATGGTTTATAATTTATCTGTCTCGTGATGTTGCAAGAGATTAAATTTAGCCTATTAATTTCAGCTTGTGAATGGATTTGTATCTGTCATGAGGTTATAGGACAGTAAAGGGAAAATAAATGTTGTTTCATCTTCTGCCTACTAAGCAGCATGATGATGAAATATTTGTTCAAATGATGATGATTGCTAAATGTATCAGAGTAAATAATATTCTATCCTGTATGAGCAATACTGCACTTAAGGTTGTTTTTGTTGTCTTTTTATTCCTTTTTTTTTTTTCCCTGAAAAACATTATTATGCAGTGAAAAATCATTATTTCCTTGCTTACAAAGGTTCATGTGGCTTTGGGACTAGAAAGCATCCACTATCCATTTCAAAATATGTTTCAAGACAAACTAAGTAATGACTCAAAGATCATAGGAGAGCATCAAACCCCACGAAGCACTTGAAAATCATAATTTATGTAACAAGGTTAAAAAATAAGAAGGTGTTCTAACTAAGAACATAATCATAGAGATGAGATGCTTGTCTGCAATTTTCACCAGAAACACCAGAATTAATTATCTCTGATTATGACTTAAGTAAGCAGAAGAAGAGAGGTTTTAATGTTAAACTGCAATGGGTAAAAAAACTAGGTAAAACATTAGAATCAGGGTTTATGAAGTCTTGAAGAATGCAGTGCTATATTGTGACAATTTCTACTAACATCAGAATTAGTGATAAAAAAATTGGTGACTCTTCTGTCTGCCTCTCTTTCTGTGAGGTTCTGCCTTTTTTTTTTTTTTTTTTTGTAAACCTGGTTCTCTATTGCAACCTGCAGCGCTCAAGGCTCTGTCCAGCAGAGTTTTGAATAGATTTTGAATAGATGAGTGTGGAAACCTTACAACCTCTCTGGCTGACCTGTAGCCGTGTTTGGCTGCTCCCATTTAGACATATTTATAACGTGTGGGATCAAAAGTTCATGCAAGGGATAGAGTGGTGCTTAACTGTCTTGGGAACTAGTCTCAGACAGTGTTTCAATCCTGTCCATGAAGTGATGAAATGCAGTATGGTAAGTAAATAACTGTGTTCTAGTGGTAAATCTTTTTTGAATTCATTGTTTTATGACTGTGAATTTATTTGAGACCAAGCATAAGAGGCAAAATGAAGTACCAGCAGATTTTTAAATAAATGTTTGTCTAATCTTCTTTAAAAACTCTTTTTTGTTAGCTTGATAAACTACAGAATGCTAATAACCAATGTTCTGGCACTTGACAGCTAGTTGTATGGATTTTAGTTTTAGTCAATATGGTTATTACCACTAAATCATAGTAAAGAATATAGATACATGAACTTCCTTTATAACATTATTTCCCCAATTAAATAGATGCTGACATTTTTTAGAGTCAATACTTCATTGTGAGTGAGTAAAGAAGAATGTTTAGGCACATAAAAAAGCTTATTCCTTTAGGATGAGATATAGTCCTTACTGTGAAACATTCTGAGATTTCCAACTAAAATTAATTTTTAATGTCACAGAAAAGCAACTGAAATGGTTACTTTTATATATGTAACCCTGCAGAAAACTAGTTTCCTAAAAGCAGAAACAATAACAGAATTCAGAAATAGCAAATCATATTTACCTCAGTAATGTATTCACTTACACGTTAATTCCACTTAAATGCTAAGATTTTAAAAAATAATGCATTGAGGAGAGAACAATATTACAAGCTTCTTTATTGCTTTTAATCATATGTCTAATGCAAAAGTGGTTTCAAATAAGCCATTAAAGCACACATTGCAATGCTAAGAGTTTTGTAATGAAGCCATAAATCTTTAGCTCATCAATGAGAGGCAGCAAGAGATCTGACAGCAGCCACTGCCATCGAGTGAGGCTGAGCTGCCAGTGGGACGCAGCAGTGTGCAGACAGAGACTGAGATGTCTCATGCCCTCAGATGGGTGGTCATCCACTTGGCTACGTGGCTTTCTGGGGGCGTGCGGGATTTACTCGCGCAAAGTGGAACAATGACAGGAGAGTCTTAGACAAAATCCAACACAGGATATAAAAAAGTCTAACCAGTTGCCAAATTGTTGTTTATATGTGGCAGAGTTTCTCCTGTGTCCCACCTGAAAAATGCCTGGCTTTGTTGCTTCAGTTGATCTCTGAACTTTGTTGCTGATCAGCTGAACTGCCAACACCTTCTGCAGAGGTAGTGGAGATTCCTGCTGTAAGCACTTTTCACTGCACTGAAGGCTGGATGAGGCAGCTGAATCTCTAGAACAGAACAGAACACAACATTTCAGCTGGAAGGGCTGACAGCAATCCTCCCATCTGATGATTGCTCCACTGCTTCAGGAGTGACCAAAAGTTAAAGCATATTTTTAAAGGCATCCCAAATGTCTCTCAAAACAGACAGGCTCAAAGCATTGACCACCTCTCTAGGGTGTTTGATCAGGCTCCAGTGTTTGACCACCCTCTCATAAGGAAATGCTTCCTAATCTCCAGTCTAAGGCTTCCCTAGAGCAGCTTTAAATTATTTCCATGTGTCTGATCATGGAATACCAAGGAGAAGAGCTCAGTACCTCCCTCTCCACTTCTCAGGAAGCTGCAGAGAGCAGTGAGGTCTTCCCTGACCCTCATTTTCTCCAAACGAGACAAGCCAGGAGTCCCTAGCCACTCCTCACAGGTCCTGCCTTTCAGCCCTTTCTCCAGCCTTGTTGGCCTCCTCTGGATGGATTCAATACCTGAACATCCTTCTTTAATTGTGGTGCCCAGAGCTACACACTGAGATAATCCAATTATATTGGGTATTGTCCCTGAAAACCTTATAATAATTTCTAATTTTTAATTCCACAAATTTCTGATTAAGTGCTGTTGGAAATGAATGCAGTGATGTGAACTGCCTGTCCAGAAATGACAAATTAAACAAGATTTTTGGATATGACTTAAAAATCTCCTTTTTTGCTTATTGCTTCAAATGACAATCTTATCCACTCAGCCTGTCAGGCACAAAGAAAAGGAAAAGACTCTTGGTTAATATGATAGCCCAAGTTTCTAGGTACTGTTTTCCCTCCCTTAGGAATAAACTTGAGCTTTAATACTGTTGCTTTTATTGCAAGGTCTAGCTGGTTGTCATCTTCCAGCTGTTCCCAGCTTGAGGAGTCAGAAACTGTCAATTGACTCAGAAGAATTTTTCTTTGAGATGTCTTACTCTGTTTCAAGTTTAAGATGTTCAATATTATCCTACCAGGCAGAGGTAGATGTAAGAGAGGGGAAAAACCACATTTGTTAGAGAGTGGCTGTTGTGCCTTAATTTTTTGAAGAAGTTCCTGGAGACTAATCATTAGAAATGAACAAATAGCATGAATTTTAACTTATAAATTATCAGTTTCTCTGGCATCTCTTTTGAGAATAGCCCTTAAATATACCAGATTGCTCCAGTTTGGCAAGAGTCATTCTTAGTCTGGAGCTGGGGAAGGCAAAAAGGTGAACCAGTTGCATAAACAGAGATGTCTAATATTATTCTAGGCAGTTGTATAAGATATCCCTTCAGGTCCCCACTAGCAAGTCCAAAAGGAAGCAGTTCTTGTGCCACACCTGACATATCCATCAGCCCACCCATCAGATGTTGTGTGTGAATGTTGGTTCTCAGGTCACGGAGAGCACCCATGTTCAGGCAGTTGATCCAAGCACTCCACACAATGAATCAAATGAGCTGTTTGAGCCCTCCCAACAAACTTACCCAGCTTCTGAGCATCCCTCTAGGATACACTGGACTAGCCACTGACTGCAGTGGAAGTGCAGACACATCGCCTACACACAAATACCAATCTTCCAAATGGCTACCTTGAAATATCTGATTCCAGAACCTTTAGGAGCTAAAGCCCACATATGCTGAGGCTTATACAGAGTGTCTCCCTGGCAGTTGTAATAATTTTGGCTGGATTGTTTGTTCCTCAACTCTTGGATAGACTTGCACACATCTTATTCCTGCTTTCATTGCTGGCTGTAAGAACAAAATAATTTTCCTTATAGAATTTTTTTGTACTCATCTATTTGATTTCTATGTGAGGGACAATAAAATTATATTGCTTATTTAATTCTGAACAAAAATCATAGCACTTTTCCATTAGACTCTCTGTCTCCTCTTTGCTTTGTGTTCTCTTATTTTAAATTTTACCTTTAAAGAACACAGTTCAAAGCTTATCTACATTATAAAATATCTGATTTTATAATTAGACTGATAACTGTATTAGATGTAAAATAACTAACTATAATTAGGTATTTTACATCTAATAGGGGAGAGGCTGGTACCCATTAAAACAGTTCTTACTGCAGGATATTTCAATCACCTATTAGACTGATTTAAATTGTCAGGTACAAATTGTGTCCACAAAGGGTGCTCCCCCCGATTTATGTTTACATAGATTTAACAGCAAAACTTTGTAGTTCTGATTGGTGTTATTCAAATGAAGAGTGCCTAATTCAATCAGAGATCTTGTGGAATGGAGTACTGGTATAATTTTTCAGTACAGTGAAAAAGATTTTTTTACAGTGTTCAGTATAGCAATGAAAGCAGTTCCTCTGTTGAAGAGACACAGTCACAGACTGCTCTTATTAAATATTGAATCAAATGTTCATCAGACACTTGTTTTCTCCTCAACACAAAAATTAACACATCCATTCTATAGGTTCTGTGATTTAAACAGAGCAATTTACATCACACTGACACTTTCTAAATAATTTCTGTGAAAATCATATCTGAGCTGATTTCACACATAGAAAATGAAATCTGTATCTATTATTTAAAAAAAACCCTCAAAACCAACCCAACAGAAAAAATCCCCTAAAGAGCAAATTATTTTCTGTACTTCAGCTGTGACAGAAATATAAATCAGCATCCTCTGTGGGATTCCTTTTTCAGTATACTCTCTTTAGCTAGGACTAGCAGAAAAATCACTTTATCTTCTCCGTGTTATTCAGAGACAGGTAGAAATATTTTAGGGGGATATACATATGGGACATGAAACCAGAGCATGGATCTTTTTATCATACTATCAACTGGAAATGAAACAAGTGTTAAGCACAGTGAAACAGTAGTTTACAAAGATGACTTAGATTTTCTGGGAAACTGCTTTCCTTTGCATATGTGTTGCAACTGTCCAGCATTGGCATAAGCAGCAATTGCAGAAGAAGAGTTACTGAAAAAAACCTAAGTGCAAGCATGTTGGACAACAATAGAGATAAAGAATAGGCTGAAGGATCCAGTGGGGCTTTTTTTTGTGTGTGTGAGTTTTTTTTGTTTTTTTTTTTTTTAATTTCTTCTTTTCTAACTAATATAAAGGAATTGTTACTTGATCCAGTGGAACAGAAACATACAAACATGTCAGAATGTGGGAGAACAAAATTTTACAGACTGACTAAGCTGTGTCTGTGCCAGCAGCAGGAGTGTCTGAGGTTACTACTGTGGTGATGTGGTGCCCATTCTGGTATCCCCAGCTTGTCCTTGAAGTGCTGGTGAAGGTGTTTGGCACTTCTGTTCTGGGCAAGTGTGGCTTAACAAGTCTTTAGCAACTGGCATATTCCGTGAAGTATGATCCTACAGGTAGTGTCAAATCCCATTTTCACCTGGATCTAGTCAAGTCTCCTGCATTGAAAGTAAATGGAAACATTCAATTTACTTTTTAAAAAATGTTTTTGTTTGTTTGTTTGTTGATTTTCCCCAACCACATCCCCATAACAGTGCTGCACTGGAGGTGTCAGTCTTGAACAGTTTTTGCCACTTCATTTAAATCAAATTTATGCAAAGTTGCTACTGAAATTATCTATGCTACTATCTCACAACATTTGGTCTGGAGGCTGTTCATAGAACAAAACAAAAGCTCCTAAAAATGTGATGAGGCACCTTTATCTGTGGAAGAAAATGGTTGAATCTCACAGGACTTTGCTTCAGGAAAGACAATTTCCCTCTGATATTATTTCATCAGTTCCAAATGACGCTTCCCACTTTTACTGTAGTAACTACAGAATAAATTTTAAAAGTTTATCTGTTCAAAGAAAGATCCTATGATCTATCTGACACATAATGAGACTGTTTGGATGCCAATGTTTTTTTCAGAACCATTGTAAGTATGTTTGGGGAGCTAGCAAAGCCAAGTACTTCCTTCCTCTGAGGAATTTACCACAGCAATCGTTTCCAAACAGCTTCCTCCCTTTTTAATTATATGGCACATTTCATAGAAGTACATAGCCAATTTTATTGTTTCTTATGTTTTACTTGATGCATATTTTGATTTCATGAACAGATGCAATAGGAAACCTGAAGTTCCCAAGAAAATCATATTTCATTAAAAAAATATTATCTATTGAAATATTGTAGTAGCCAACACATCTAAATCAGAACCAGGAAATTTTGGATCACTCTGCTCTGCAGCATGGCAGATTTAAAGCCTGAGGCAGGAAAACTGTGGACAAATAGTCTGCAGAAGAAAGGTGGCCTGGAGAAGATTGTTGTGGTTCCTGTTTGTGAGGGAGTAGAATTTTGCATATCCCTACACAAAATGTCTGACTGGTCTCTTCTGGTAGAAGTACTGAAGTGCATTGACTTGAATCTCCTCTTATATTTTTAGGTGATACAGACATCACTCAGACTTGTTTTTCTGGGCTCATTTATCCAATCTAATAGCACCAGCTTTTAATACTCATTTTTTCTCACCTCTATCAAGGTCACCCTCAAAATACTTATGTGTTGCTTTAAAAAACTGTGTATACATGCCTAGAAATTAAGCCTTAGTAAAGAGGGTATTAATGAAGGGGCTGATGTTTTTAGGCTGATTATGACTTCGCTATGTGTTATCTGTAGGTATCAGAGTTTGTCTAAAAAGTGTTTCATTAGCAACTCTCTATACAGAGTTACTGAT
The DNA here is from genome assembly GCA_037834095.1 of Argya squamiceps. NCBI lineage: Eukaryota > Metazoa > Chordata > Aves > Passeriformes > Leiothrichidae > Argya > Argya squamiceps. The sequence goes on along the minus strand of JBBMKD010000102.1, from coordinate 98,036,259 downwards.
AATAGAGCAACTGGATTAAAACCCACCTCAGCAGACAGAAGGTGCTTGGTAGTGCTTTTCTCTGTGGCTCCACGAAATTCCCCTGGGCAGAAGCTCTTCTCTTACAGTACCTAGAAACATGGCACATTCTTGATTTCTGCCTCAGAGTTAAAATTAGAAAGGCAAATCTCTCTTTGTCTCAGGGCTTTTATGGATTATTCATGACTGAGAGTCACTTAATTCTGGTTTTGTTTGGAAGTTGCAAGATACTTGCAAAAATAATGGGAAAAGTTTAAGGCTTTACTTTATGAGATTTCCCTTTCAGGATATATCAAAACAACAGAAAAATAAATCATGGGTCTACAACTTGTGATTACAATGAAGAAATTTTACCTTTTCTTATGAGTAACTGTGTGATAGATGCATCACATAATGTAAAACCACAAGTTGGATTCAAATTTGCAGACTAAGGGAAAAACGCTGTTCAAAAAAAGCTGTTCAAACAGACAATTCCCAGCCTGATGGAATTCCAGATTTAGGATGTGATTATTAGATACTCCCAAAATGCAGATAATAGAAAACACAAAAATGTCATGGGAGATAAAACGGGTTTTAAATAAAATCTCAGTTATGTTCCATCAGGTATTAACATTTGTGTGCTCTGTAGTGCACTTGGTAATTTACAAAAATTAAGAAATGAAGTCCCACTTTCATCTGCCTAGTAGCTATAAGTGCCATTTTGAAGACTTCATTTGTGTGCAGAGGCTCCAATGTACACTTACTCAGTAATGCAACCATTAGGAAAGGGAAAGAGGGAAAGTTAATCATGAAAGTACTTTCACTTCTTAAAAAAACCCACTAAATCCCAGCCAGCACAACTCCCAGATAGCCAGTATTTGCTCATGTCAGTTTGAATCCCTGTAATCTTTTGACATAACAGCCAGCATAAGCTAAAGCCAAGTCTACTTACCTATCCATCCATACAAGAATTATGTCTAGCTAATTGCTACTCTGTGGTACTCTGTTCAGTGGTGTAAGTATCAATATTATCTTTCTCAATGTTATAATCTGTGGTTCCACAATCTGACTGACAATCCCATCAATCTGATTGAGCCACAATCTGATTCTGACATATGAGAGAAATAATTTGCATTATTTACAGGAATATCATTTTGCTGTTTTGTTTTATACAGTCATGACAGGTAAAGGTGCAGCTATTGGCTAATGGAGTGGTGCCTCAGGTGTGAAGGACAGTGGAACAAAAGCACAAAATCACAGAATCAGTGATCAAATTTGGAAGGGACCTCTGGATGTCATCTGCTCCAACCTCCCCACTAAAGCAAGATCACTTACATCATTGGCCAGGACCATGTCCAAAAGTTTTTTTAACATCTCAAAGTATGGAGACTCCACAATCTCTCTGGGCAAATTGTTCCAGTGTTGGGTCTCCCTCATAGTAGAAAAGTGTTCCCTGATCTTCAGAGTGACCTCCTGTCTTTCAGTTTCAGCTCATTGTCTCCTGTTCCATTCACCACCCTCAACCATTTCTGCATTTTTTTTTGCATCTAAGGCATCTGAGTTGGAGATATGAGTTGGCATATCTGGTTTGGTGGCACATCCCAAGGCATCTGAATGTTATTCACTAAGAAATCATGTTCCAACATGGAATTGTGTGCTAAACGGAGGAGCAATCTGATAACTGTTGAACCAGATTTCAGTAAGATGAAAATGATCACTTTCCTCCCCGCTTGTAGAAAGACGGTTAAGAGGCTTAGAATTGCTTCATAGACAAGAACAGCAAATAATTTGTTATGTTGCGTATTTATTGCAAAATTGCAGTATAAGACATGATTCAAGAAATGTATCTCTTGCAAAAAAAACCCCTAAAACATCATTAGCTGACATGGAAACTTAAACTTAGAAGTGCTCTTTTTTTAAGTGAACAAGTGGGGTAATAGAACAAAGCAACATATTATGCTTATCGAAACCCTCTCCTTTATAATGCACTGTGAATCATAGCAATTTTTTTCCCCTCTTTTATGCAGAATTTCTCAGCTGAGTCCCCCAGCTTCCAAATTAAAACACACCCTCGGAGTAATAAATCATTACTAAATCCCTTTTCTCTAGTCTCACTAAAAGTGCATGCCTATTCCCTTAAAATCCAAGGGGAACTTTCCTAACGTCATTCACAACGTGTACTCTACAATAGTAACACTGCTAAAACAGGTAAAGCCACACATGTTGAATAGCAGTAGCAAAAATAAAATTTTTAAAAAAGGAAAAAAAAAAAAGTTTATATCCAGCCAATATTTCTTGAAAATAAATATTATAACAGGTGCAGATCTAGACAGCTAGTGAGAATCTGTGCCTATGGAACAACAAATAGCATATTCAACTTCATGCTTTGAAAGCAGAAACTTTGGAAACTAAAACCAGAGGATTAGATAAAATTATTTTATACTTCAGTTGTATGCAGGAGAATATTTCTGCTGACTACCAGTGTATGAGTTATGTAAAGCAACCTTCAATGAAAACTAATTCACTTTTGGTAGTTGCTGTCATGGGAAAGGCAAAGCTAGAAGCCTGATATAACAGACTTGTAGGAAAAAAAGATTCTCTGATTGGATTATTTGTTTTTTTTCTGTGTGAGACACCGATGATGGGCAGCAGGGGGACGCAGAAGGAAACTAGTGTGCCAGCCATATGTGGGTGTTTGATTATTTGCAGTGACGACTGTAATTGCATTTTATTTGGGCTGAGTGATGTTCATTTTCTTCACAGCGCTGTTAGAAGGACAGTTTCTTCCTTGCATAGTCAGATATTTTAATCTGACACTAATAATAAAGGAGCGATTACTCATGACTATGATTACTAGTTTAATTCTTCCACTGTGATGCAGGCTGATAGCTCCATGCAAAAGTAGCCCCTTAATCCAGAATGGCTTGAAAAATGGCCCAAATTTGAGATTCATTTCCGGGAGTCAGCAATTTATTCCTTGATGAAAGAGAAATTTTGCCATCCAAAACAAAGATGAACTCTTTGTGAAAGTAAACGAATCACTTCTCTAACCCTCTTCCAACTTTCTTGGGTTAAAGATTTTTATTTTCTACAGCACTTGTGTGTTGGTAATTATTGTACATATTCCATATAAGACTAATATACATAAGATTAATATATATATTAGAATTTTGTAAAAATTGCTGTTGTTCCCTGGAATGAGAGGTCTCCAAGCATGAGTACACCATTTTCTTCAATGATGCAAGTTATGTTAAATCAAGGCTCTTGACTTTAGAGACAAAAGCAGATATATATTTCTTAAGAATTTATTCAAAGCATTTCAGTTTTTTTCTGTGGGATGTTAGAGTTCATGGACATCTGAAACAGTGAATGTGAAAATGCAGTTAATTAATACAGTGTTCAATTGGCATCCTGTACAAATATTAGATTAATCTTTCACTTAAGAATAATTAGAGCACATCATTTAGACCTTAGGAGAGCTGTGGCTTTCACAGCAGGTATGCAATAGAGAAACCTCTCTCAGTACCCTTACTCTCTTGTCAGTGTTTTATTTGCTTATTGTGATTTCACAACAGTGTTATTTTTATCATTATTGCTATTGTTACCATAATTATAATTACATTGATTATTCTGCCCAGGGAATTTAAATCTGAATTATTGATCTTAAAGCTTCTGATTAATTATTGCTAACACTGTCAGGGTGGAACCAGCTTAACAAATAGGTGATTCAGCTGCAATAATTTCTTGCAGAATGAGACACTCTTCTTGAACTACAGGCCATGAAATGGAGTAAACCATCACTTGGCTTATTCCAGCTTTCAGTGACATGAGAAATACTGTCTTCAGAGATTTATTCTTTAAGGATGTGTTAGAATGAACATCATAATTCCTCTTTTACACAGGGTTTACCTTCTGTAACATATTTTCTTTGGTAACTGAGAGGGATTTTTGAAGAAATGGGATTTTTTGGATGATATGTTTTAGTCAGAGGACTCTTAATAAACATTGTTTTGACTGAGAAATATTTAATATCTTCCTCACTTCTATGGACTTGGCAATTGTTGCAAAAAGAGGCACGGTAATCTTCTACTTGTTACAATTGCATGCTTGACAATATGCATGTTGATGTAATAACTCTTTCAAAACCACTTATTTAAGGGTGGGTAAATATTTGTCTGGGGCAATTTCCCTCTCTCTGTTTAGAGAAGAACTAGATTAAGTGCTTGGACTAGATTTCTGACTTTACCCCTACCCCAGCTGATCATGACATGTGCAGTTGAGTTGATAGACATTTTCAGACCCAATATTTAGGGCTTTGAATCATTAAAATTATTGAATACCTAAAGTTAGTTTCAAAATTAAAATGGGAATGAAAGCAGAAACTTTAGCAGTTTAATACAAGATTAGATTATTTTAATTCAATGATACAGCATGTTTCTATCCTAAGTTGGCAGAGTAACAAAGACATGAATAAAATTTTAAAAAATAGATCTTTCAATAATTGCCACCCACCATAAGTGAGTTAAGGCAGGAGCTACTGTGAAAAATTACTTGTATCCTGCTAGCATTGGATGAATTTTTTGTTCTCTTAATATGGAGTGGATCATGCCTTTCTTTAATTTATTTCTAGTCTGAAATTATACTTTTTATACCTCCAGGATCTTCACTTCAGGCTTTTTGCTGTTGTCAGCAAAGTTCTTGTTACTGGACCTGAAAAAGAGGTGATGGTTGTTCTTGTATGTATGCTTCTGTATATTGAGCTGAAGGTGCATTTCTGTTCCCTATTACTTTAATAATTACTTTCTGTGCAGTCATCCATATACTCTACCTATTAATTAAGGTGTCAAAACCTTATTATTTTTATTAACTTTCTGACTCTAACTTTCATAAACAACAAGCACAACTTTTTTTTTTGCATTGTTTCTGTTTATGTCGCTGTCAGTCACTGTGATCCTCCAGTTGTTTAATTTTCTTTCAATTAACCAAAGACAAGAGAATGTTCAAGGCTTTTCTTTACTCTGTTCCTGCCTAAACACCTTCTCCTTTTCTATTTTGGCCCTAAACTCCTTTGTTTACCTACCTCCTTTCAAAAGAAAGTCTCAGCATCTTCTTTCCAGGTGGTCATTGGTTCAGAATATAGCAATTTGTAAGAAAGTGCCATGCTGATGAGTTATCTAACAAATAGATCTATCTATGTATAAAGATATAATTGAATTATCTGAACTGTTGAAGTTTGAGGTTTCATTAAAGCAGCTGAGAAATTGGAGCTGAAAAGTTCTAAAAAAATTGGTTTCTTATCTGTTTACTTGGCTGATGAGTCTCTGGCAAACTAGGAATATTTGTGGCTTTTGAATACCCTTGCATGCTACACTGATGTCAGGAACAAGATGTCTTTGATTCTGAGCTTGCCTCACCCTGAGGTCAATTTCAGACTTCAGCTGTTCTAGCTTAAATTTTAACTCTCAACAAAACTTTACATTCATTTAAAATCTCAGAACTTTCTTCCCAGATTTGATTTAATTTGTTTGCCTCAACAAAGTACATGCTTCGTGGGTGAAAGTCTGCTGTCTTGTGATGGATCCAGTGAACAGAGAATAAGGAATGACATTTACCTGGAATGGGCTGCAGGGGAAGCAGAGCAACAGAGAACACTGCTTCAGCAGATTTGTGGCAAAGATGGGAACAGGATCTACTCTTGAAACTCCCTCCTTTGGGACAAAAATGACCCTTCTGAAGTTGCTGGTTGGAAATGTTCTACAGAAATTGCCTAGCATAAGATATTTTCAATTACTGCAAAAATTCCCAATCTTTTTAGCAGAAATGCTGCAGCGCAAAGTTAGCTCAAAAGAATTTCTAATGGCAAAAAGAAGGAAATCTACTGAAAAAAATAGAAACTATGATAAATAGAACAAGGCCAAAGTGTTTGTTCATGCATTTAAGTAAGTGTAGAGTGTTTTAAAAATATAATGCCCCCTAAAAATTCAGAGGTTCAAGTGAAGACTGAAAAGTACTCACTTAAAATGCAAACCTATAAAGCATTTTAACCCAGGCATGCAGCAACAGTGCTGAGTGACATTAATGTAATGATTTTTCTATTAATTCTGAAATGGCTGTGGGCAAATAATAACTACCTGAGCTTGAAACAGAATTCAGAATAACTTTTGCCTGCTACGTCCTCTTGTGAAATCAACAATTAGGAGATTCAGAGCATGCTTGCTGATGAAATAAAGGTTTTCAGAGAAAGACACATATTTACTGGAAAAATAAAATATTTTCAAGCCTATAAGTCTTTCCTTGTCTTGCCTTGCCCTGCCTTCCCCTTCCCCTTTCCTTCAATTTTAATTTAAACCAATGGATGAAATAATCAGCCTGGTGCTCTTCTGCTGGCTATTAAATGGAGAACATCAGTGGAAATTTGTGAATGAAAATAAAACACTCTAAAATTTCTCTTTAAAAAAGGAGAATGCAGACTAAGTCCATTACCCAGTGGAGCCATGTGGGATGTGTCTCTGGCCTTGCCCACTCTCTCTGAGTCCTGAACCCTGGGGATTTGATAACACTGTCTAGCAGGATCCGTTTACTGTTGAAGTTCCAGCTTTTCAGGTGATGTATAAAAAGAATGTACCAGGGCCATAATGAAAAATTTGAGGGAGAACCCAAGACAAAAGCCTGGGAATGGATAGTTAGAAGCCACATCACTGCCACTGGAGAGACTGACTGTCCACTGTAGGGACTCTGCTTTTCTTCAAACTTCAAATTTTTGGATCAGGCACAGAAGTACAAAGTTTATGCCACACGAGATTTTTGTGTAATATCACAGGGTGTGGAGAAGCTTCTTGTACTCTTTTGTTTCCACTTTATCCTTTCAAATAGAATCAGGTGGAGTTGAAACACTGGTTTATTTTGTTTCTTTTTATTTTCATTAAAATTAATGTACTATTTTCCTCTTTTTGTTAATTGGCTAAAATGTTAACTAAAACTCAGTATATTCATAGTCCCTGAAGCCTTTCCACTTAGATGATTCACTGATTTACTGCAGAATCAGTATGTGTTTGCAGTTCCAAATTTATATTCAGTCCATTTGGCAGACTTCATAGAACAGCCATTTAAAAATAATTTTTCTAGATAGGATGACTTGAAATATTCCACAGTTTATTGGTTTTGAGATACTGTCAGCATTCATAACACTGCTGACAAAATGGGGAAAATGTAGTAGCTGTTTTTTTGGTAAAATTTTCACTCTTATCCTTTTTCATATAAGAACACCTAGTCCTGTCAATTGTATGACTTCTAGCCTTTGTTTCTTGCCAACAGGGCTGAAGATTTTCTGTTACAGTTTCTTTTTAATAAATATGATCTGGTTATCACTTTGGTGTTTATGCCTGTTTTCCTGTCACACCTCCTAGCACTTCTCTGAAAAACAGTGGAAGTTATTTTTGCCATATGTAAACTATCTCTTTTTAAGCTGTTTCTGATTTTCCACAGATTTCTTTGCCAATGTTATAGCTTTTGTAATTTTCCAAAACCCTACAATTCTTTATAGTACTCAAAATCCACCTTGAATACCATTTCTCTCAAAGTCATGCTATGGACAAAAGGCATCAAACCTTGTTTATGGAGTTATTAGTTATTGCTGGTTGAAATGTATAATCAAAATTGAACAATGACTTGTTCTGAGTCCAGCTGCAACGATAGCCCTAATTAACCTAGAAAGGTCTCATTAGTAATACAGTGCAAAATGTTCTTCCAGAACATCTGAGCATCAATACCTTTTCTTTGTCTGATGGCAAAGCTGACTTTCCAGTGTTGCTCTGATGATGTCTGAAAGCTGGTATTTCTGACTTTCCTAGGAAGCCAGGAGGGATGCTCCACAAGGAGCTGACAGTGTCCTGGCATCTTCACAGGGTAGGTGTGATACTCATGTCTTGTGTGCTTTTCTCCTCAGTACCTAATCTGCTTCTCTGATTTTGTTTGCTTTTTTTTCCCTTAAGTGTGGCACCTCACATGCTCTTTGTTCACTGTTTCCCAGTTAATGTACTATCTCCATTCTCCTCTTTGTCTCTGAAACCTATTAGCTGTAACTAATTCACCAGGCTGACCTCCCGCTCTGAGTGTGGTGTGACCTCTGTGATTTGTGATTGCAGTCTGAGCCCTCCTGCCACCAGGTACGTCTGTGCTCTGCCCCTGCACATTGTGTTCTGCACGGGCCCAGTCACGGGTTCTTATTGCTGCCAATCGAACCAAAAATAGTCCAAATTTAAGAAAGTTATTTGACTGATAGAAAATTGCTATTGCAGCTAAACAAACTAAAGGTTCTCAGGCCAAGATCAGCCCAAACAAGTTCTGAGACTCTGAGGCAACAGGTAACTACAGACTATATGGACCCTTATTAGAAATGGCAAAGTTGTATTTGCCAGACTGTAAAGTTACCTCTGATGACCAGTATGTACTATATTCTGCTGTCTTAAGACAAATCTTTAAAAAACAGTTGTTTTGGTGAAAAAACCCCAAGTTTCCCATTTTCTCTTGTTCGCATTTTCTTGTTTCATATACCAAATTTAAACAGTGCAATTGAAGAGCCTGAAGTATCATTCTTTCTTTCTCACCTTAACAAAGTAATTTAAAATTCTGTATTCGTTTGTATGTACAGATAATTCTAAACATTGTTTTCCATTTCTCTTAAAATATTAGTAAAATATTAGTATTATTTTTTCTACTATAACTTCATTTCTACAGCTTGCTTAATTTTAAAAATAAAATAAAGCTTAGGCTTTATTTCAGCTTACATTCTTATGTCAGTGCAGAAGTCTGAAATACAATGCTTCTTCATTGCACTTAAACCAAACATGCATCCTGCTTTTTCTTTAAATATTAACAACACTGCATGTTATTTTCTTTTTTCTCATTTAGATTGGTAGAAATGCATGCTATTCCAAGTACTAAAGGTGACCTTCCAGACTGACTCCATCTCTGTAATTTCTAGAAAGAGCTTGAAGTTCCTCAGGCTGATTACCCACCCTAAAAAAAATAGAACACATGAATGTTTATTCAGTGTTTCCTCAAGCAGTGGCAGCTGGCCCAGGAGATTCCTATGACTAATGCTATTATTAACAATAATTCAATATCACAGGAAAGATTTGATGCTCTATGAGAAAGTGATAGGAAAATTAGCTTTTAAAATCAAACACAGCATGAATAGGTTGCATTGGTTTAGGAGACCCAAAGTATCTGGGGCTGCCACTGGAAAGTCTGAGCAGAAGATTGTGAGAAGGAGTTCTTGTTGCTGTGGGTAACAAAGGTCTCTTGGGATGACAGAAACTGTTTTAATTTCCCCAGAATGGGAACATTCTTTTTCCTAAAAATGGGTAATGTACTTGTTTCCAGAGGCTTTCCTTGTAACCATCAGATAACTGAAAAAAACTATGTACCAGCTGCATTTCAGGAATCTCTTTAGTCTAATGAAGAAAAGTAAAATCAGTAAAGTAAAAAGTTATGGAAAATTCTCTGCATGTGCTCAATCTTTTGGTAACTTAGAGGATCTACAGGATTACTTATTCTTAGTTTAACTGTGGCTGAGGACCTCTAAGTTTGTATGAGGAGCAGCAGAGGAGGACAGAACAAGGGGTGCTACTGTTACTGCAGGGCAGCCTCTGGGGACAGCCCAAGGCTGTCCCGTGCCTCCAGCCAGCTCAAACAGCCTCATCACAGCCCCATCCCCCAGCCCCTACAATATGTTGCATCTCGAATCCCCATTCAGGATTTACCACGTGGTGTAAACGAAGATCAACCTCAGAGTCTTTCTTGAGTCCATCAGGCAGTGTCCACAATTGCAAATTAAATAGGTGTACAACTGCTCTTGGCTCGAACGCTGACTGGCATTGAATGACTGCAATCAACTAATGTTACTAATTAATCTTCCTAACCCTGCAAACTGGGGTGATTGACTGGCAGTTGTTTGTGACCCCTCACAAATCTTGTCTGGGAAGATCTGAGTGAATTTGCACAGTCCAAACTGTATCAAACACTGTGAAAATAATTAAGACAGAGATGTCTCAGTTGTAGCATCTGAAGAGGTTTCTTGCCCCCCTTCCTTATGCATATAGAAGTAATTTTATACTTCATATTGTATTGCTTCTGTTTTATAGAAGTAATTAATTCAAAGACAGTTACTGCACTGCACTCCTTTCCTACATTAATTCCTTTCCTACATTGCTCTGTATTTGCTTGTCTGCTTCTAGTAAAGGTCCAGAGTCCACAAATCTGCAAGGTCTTTCAAATTTTAGTGTCAGGTTTCATGACATCTCTCTCAGTTTGGAGCACTGTAACTGTGGCACTCTTGATTCTTCTGGTCTTGTCTGCTGAGCAGTGTGAGTTTTTTGCATGTAAAATATCAGTCTCAAGGTAGCAGCATGCAGAAAGGTGCAATTTAGCTGACAACCTTTGCATGGGTTTTTCTTGACAGGATTAACATTGCACCTCCCATATTTGTTCCATATAAATTGCACATTACTGACTTCTTGGGGTGTCTTAGGAAAAGCCTAATTATGTTGTTGAAAGCATTTGTGTTGTGACAATCCTTTGTCTGTGCTAATTGCAATCAAACAAGAAAGTAGGTAGAAATTGATTTTCTCATTACTTGGGACGTGTTTAGGTTGCAGTATGGAATGGAATTCAATTCTGCCTAAAAAAATATAAATGTAAAAATGTGAAATATTTTTAATAATTGTAGTTATAGTCAGTAAGCATCTGAGCTAAAAGCAAAGAGTCTTTGCTTTTCTCTCCCCCTCATGGCTTTTCTTTTAGTGAGAGTTGAATCTATCCCTGCTACATGGACATCAACAGTTCTGCAACTGCATTCAGTGAAATGCAATGTTTTATAGTTTTTGTTAACTCCTTGGGGACAGAAATTTCATCAATCTGTGATACAGGTTAGCACGTAATCAGATTGTAATGAACTGTGTGCTAATGTATCAATCTCTGAGGGTCCAGCCTTTGTAGAGAAGTGGCTAAAATCAATTAGGGAGACTGCTCTTCAGAGGTGTTTTGTAAAGCAAAGGGTTTAATAAAGAAAAATAACAAAATAAGAAAATGTTACAGAAAACAAATGAAAAGCCATGCACAGGTGTCCAAGAAAACCTCAGACACCCTGCTAAAACACTCCAAAAAGGCATTTTCTTCTTTTGTGCTCCTTCCTAAATACTGAATGTTCTGGGAGGGTCAATCTGGCCTGCTGACGATACGATCACCAAGAGATTTTGAGTTACATTCTCAGAGCCCAATCCATGCTCTTGTGCTTGCACTGAGCCAATTACAATGAGAAAAATGCAGAACTTTCTAGTTAAACTTCTTAAAATGTCTAGAGGCAAACTGAGTCTTTCCCTCTTTGGAAACACCTGCTGGAGGTGTGTAGGATGCATCACTACAAATCTGTATGGTGAAAACATGTTTAGATAATGCATGGGAGCTGAGTATATTCTTGGCTGGCTTAAAAGCATTACCCCACTACCATTACTGTTGTAACCTCCAATATAACAGCAAGCAATGTATACTTGGTCTCTATAATCTAATCCTGTTCAGTGAGTAACATTTTATATTCTGACATAACTGTTTGGTAAATTCCAAGTGGAATGCTCTAATTTGAAATCTCGTGAAGTAAAAATGTAGATAAAAGACATCTACTTAGGCTTATGTCTGTTTTTTTTTAAAGTCAGACCAATAAGTTTTATTCTGTCCATTACAGAGGCCAATGATAAAAGTATCACCACAGGACACAGTAGTATTCTCTAAATGTCCAATTATATGAAATCTTGCTCACAAGAGAGTTTGTCACTATCTTTGAAAAGGTAGCAATGTTTACTTGCTTTCTGATACATAAGAATTAAAAAGAAGTTAAGGCAGGATTTTGAAACTCGAACAATGACTCAGACTCAGAAATTTGTGACCACTTTTGGTGCAAAGGTGAGTCAAGCTCACAAGCTCTGTGCAATTTCACGTTCTTAATTGCCTCTACATGTCTCATTTTTCTCATGTTTAACTAAGCTACTTGGGGCAGAAAAATATATCCAGCTATGTACTTCAGATTTTTTCCTGGTTCTCTGTTAAATGAAGAAAGCTCTGACTTGCCTTAATGGTTCTACTGCTTATCTGGCGTAACTTTCTCCTTGCTCCTTTTATATCTTCTCTGTAATCTAAACGATACAAACTTTTTTATTTTATACAACACAGAAATCCTGCCAGACTAATTTTCTCCATTAGAAATGGGCTGAATATCAGAAGAACTATTTATCTCTTTGAATATCTGACTTTATACTTTATAACAACTCTCCTGGTACTGCAAATGCTATTAGGTAAAAAAGGTCAAGATTATATATCATCACTTTTTAGATAACACATATATTTTGTCACTTCTTGAATCTGTATCAAGCAACCCCAGATTTCACAGTTTTAACAGAAAAATTAAAATATGCAGGGAGATTGCCAGAGTAGCAAAACAAGCTATGTACAATACAGTAACAGGAAATTCATAATGGTGAAACATAAACTATTTTAAAGGTCAGTAAATTCTTTTTGTTTTATGAAACTTAGAATTAAATAATATGCCAAAGATGACAGAAACCCTTGCAGCTAAAATTTTTAACAGCTTAGTTTCCAAGGACACAAAGTGGGACAAATCTTTTAAATGAGATAAGGAAGGCATTAAATAAATCAGTTATCTAGTGGAAATGGAATTTAAGAATACATGTTCAGAAAAACAATGCAAGAAAATACCTGACTGGTGCTTGCAAATTCATCAATGCTACAAGCTTTGTGCAGTTTCCAGGACATCTGCAGCTGTGTTCTTGAACTTGTTGAACCTGTAGAGCCTCCTCAGTAGGATTTCTTAAGACTGAGTTAACTGGTTTGGCACCTTTCTCTGCCTAATTCTTTCAACCTGACAGGTAAGGCCACTTGGCTGAGGCCAGACAGTCTCTGGGTTATTTCTGATTTCTCTCTGATATTGTCCAATTTGTCTCTCTGACATTGTCCAGTCTGCATGAGAACATGGCAGCTCAACTTGCTGATGCAGACTCTGGCTTGAGGGTTTAATTTTGCAAGTGCCCACCTGAACATGAGGTGAGCAGACCATGCAAGAAACTTCAGCAGAAGTTTGCTTTTGACACTTCCCATGAGCATGGCTTGATGATACGGAGCACTGGCATCCTGAATCCCTAACTGCCTCTGATCCTGAAGTTGCCCTTGTACTGGATTCTTATACAGGACAAGGGTAAGTTTGGGATCTGCTCTGCCTCATGGCTGGGCACAACACTTCTGGTTGCTGCCTGTGTGCTGCCTTCATTGAGCACTGCCCTTGATGTGAGAAAAGCCAGCAGAGAGAACTGGTGTTTACCAGTCTCTCCTTGTAGACTTGAATCACTGTGGTAAAATGTGCTGAAAAATGGCAGCAGAGTGATCAAATAGGTAGAACAGCAGAAAAAGAGATGAGAGTATGTTTCCTTGCTTACTGAAACCCCCACTGCCTCAGTTGTGAGGTTGTTTGAACAATTCTTTACTCTCTTCAGGAGAATATTCTTTTGAAGCTACATCTGTTACATCCTTTACGATGCTTCTCATCCTGTTGCCACTGCTCTCTACCTCTTTGTATTTTGTTCCTCATGAATTTAATTGCTACAAGGTATTTAAGAATTTAATTAATTTGGAAATCTTTTTCTAATTATTCCATCATGTTGCAACACTTTTGACTAAGAGTATGCGGATTTCCTCCCTGGGAGCAGCTTACCGGCTCTGCTGCTTACTCCAGGCCGCAGCAACAGTTTGTGGGTAACCCAGTCCTGCTAGCTAGAAGCGTGGTGAAGCTTTCAGAAATAAAAGAGCGGACCTCTTTCCGTGGTTGGCAAGGATGTTTATTGCTGGATCTTCATGTGGAAAAAAGGCCCAG
>JBBMKD010000102.1:97906240-98022226 GCA_037834095.1 Argya squamiceps | reverse complement strand
CTGAACACCTATGCAGGATGATTGACAAGGTGGGCCAGGGGAGGGGTTTGGGAAGGAACAGGCTAAGCACTTAGAAAACTTGATACATGTAACTGAAGGGTTGAAACATGCACTGCAACATAAGAGAACATAATGTAGACACATTAGAATTTGAAGAAAGTATTTCAGAAGAAATAAAAATTCTTCATCCTACAAAAGAATTGTTTCAATGAAAGAGAAAATATGTATTAATTCTAATACTTTCTTTTTCTTTTGTGATTCTTTTTCTATATTGCTCTTTCATCCCTTTCATGGCTGTTATTGTCAGTTCACCCACTTGTACTGCCACTTAACCCCTAACAGGAAGCCCATTTGTCTACCTTAATTAATTCACCTATGGAATGATATAGAAGATGCTTCTATTTGCACATCTGGTCTTCTCTCACATAATTCTGCAGGCTATGGAGAAGCTGGCACCATGGAGCTCATCATGTGATCCTTTTCCTAGCATATATGTTTAGTTAACTGAGAGGCACATTTATTATTACACTCACTGTCAAGCAGCACCAGTAAAATTCATCCTTCAGAGGATACAAGTTCTGATCCTGTTGCTTTTTGTCTCCTGCCAAAATATATCACTGCAGTTTTGAATCACAAATGCCTTGCAGCTCTGTAGGCTGTGTGGACTATTAGAAATGACCATCGTAATTTGCATGCAAGGGTAGCAAGGTACCAGGAAAAGGACTCAGTTTCTTTCAAATACAGCTTGCTTTCAACAGCACAGCATGCTTCCCTGTCACTTCTCCTCTTCATAGGTCAAAAGCTGCATTAATGTGCACCACAACAAACCATTTGGAGCTAAATGGATTCATTCAGGTAGAGCAGAATTTGACTCAGTGCTCTTGTATGGATTCTCCCACTCTATGGAAAACAGACCCAGACAGAAATTAAGATTTACAGCCATTAATTTCAGAGCTTATTTTGAAAGTTTGGGTCAGATATTACATTTATAAATGGCAAATCACAACAATAAAAAGTATCAGCTTTTTCTTATGAATATTTTAAAGAAATTAAGTAACCGCATTATTTTATGCTGTTCCTAATGCTAACTTAATTAAGTCTTAAAAGAATTAAATGAGATTAATCAGTCCCTCTGGAGGCTGAAAACCAGATTGTTTAAGCATAGAAATATTCCTAAAACTAGAGATGGCAGGATATTTGAGGATTCACTTAGATAAAAAATACAGAGGGACATCTAAAGCTGGGATACACATGACAACACTTTTCCCTCAATGAAGATGTCAGATGTTAAAAAACTTTTTTTTTTTAAAGTTGTTAAGTGATTTTGCTACCTTTTTTTGTGCAAGCACTACTGAGTTTTGAGTGGCTGCTGGCTCAGTAGCACTGATGGGCAAAGTAAACAGTCTCTATTTCCCCTATGAAGTGAGCATGAAACTGGACAGTTGCAACTATATTGGTGGTCCAGCATGCAAAAAAATTTTAAGTTCTTAATTTCACTCTCCAAATTCCAGTTGCATAGAGTAGATTTCAAAATGTAGATTAAGTCAAACTGAACTCTCAAACAAACAAAAAGAGAGGATATGACAAAAATAGGCAGTGTTCGTGGAAAGCTTATTCAAGGCATTGTGTTAAAAAAGAAGTGGGTCTTAAGAGACAAGAAACTCTGATAAGAACAGAAATACAGCAGGTAAACTATATGGGAAAAAGATTTATAATGCATGTGTGCAAAACTATACATCACAAAAAAGGAATATTCGAAGTAGCTTAACAAAATGCTTTGGTTTTCATTTAATGAGGAACATACCTGGAAGAAAAACACTAAATTCAACATGACAATAAGGACCACGAGCGCTTTTCCCAGTTCTGTGTGTCCACCAAGAAGCAGCAATAACTAGATTCTGCTCTCAAATTAATACTAAACCTGAATTTAAACCAGGGGAACTTTTTCTAATATGAAAATAGAATATATAGTCATTGAAAAGTGTGTTTTTAGTGTAGCACTGTTTCACCTTGCAGTTCTTGCCAGGATTTGCATTTACAGCAGTGTTTTACCATTATCTTTCCCCTTTTAAAGTCTTAAGGGTTGGAAGGCCCCTTAAAGATCATCTAGACCCAACCCCTACTGCCATTGGCAGGGACACCTCCCAATAGACCAGGTTGCTCAAGGCGTTATCCAAGCTTACCTTGAACACTGGCAGGGTCAGGGCATCCACAACTTCTCTGGGCAAACTCTTCCTGTGTCTAAGCACCCCCACAGTAAAGAATTTCTTCCTAATGTCTAACTTAAATTTCATCTCTTTCAGTTTGAAGCCATTATTCCTTGTCCTATCACTACTGTTCCTGACAGAATCCCTCTTTGGCTTCCTTGTAGTCTCCTTCAGACACCAGAAGGTTGATGTGAGGTCTTCATGCAACCTTCTCTTCTCCAGGTTGAACAGGCCCAACTTTCTCAGCCTGTCATTGCATGAGAGGAGCTCCAGTCCTCTTATTAATTTTGTGGCCCTCCTGTTGACTTGCTCCAATTGTTCCATCTCCTTTTTAGGTTGGGGGCCCCAGAGCTGGATGCAGCACTCCAGGTTGATTCCCACAAGACCAGAGTTGAGGGGCAGAATTACCTCCTGTGACCTGCTGATCATGCTCCTGTTGATGCAACCCAGTATTTAATTGGTTTTCTGGGCTGTGAGGTGTCTCATGTTGAGTTTTTCATCGAGCATCACATCCAAGTCTTTTTCCACAGGGATGCTCTCAACCACCTCCCACCCGGCCTGTGGGTGTGCTGGGACTGCCACAACCCAGGTGCAGGACCTTGCACTGTGCTTTGTTGAATCTCATAAGGTTTGCAGAGTTCCACCTCTCAAGTGTGACAAAGTCCCTGTGAAAGGCATCCCTCTCCTCCAGCATTGTCAGCTGCACCACACAGTTTTTCTTGTTTCTTTTTTTTTTTCCCAATCACAGTGGGCCAACCCTACCCCAAAGCATTTTGGCTTTGCTTTTGAAAGTAAGAAGAAAACTGTCTCTCCTCTGATCTCCAAAATTATATTTTCCTCATTCTTCAAGTGCATAATAAGGAATATTTATGCAAAGCAAATATTCAGTGTTCAAGAACAAGCTAATTGGGTTCTTTTCATAATTGGTAGTTTATTGCCCATTTGTATTCAAAACTGTTCCTGCTGAACTCCCTGAGCTGTGAAAAGCAGACACAGTGCTTTTATATCACATTCTTTTCTTAGCTGGCAAGCCTAACCAAAGAAACCCCTTTTATTTAGAAAAAGACCTTTGCAATATCTTCAGCTATGAGGAACAGGCTTTTGCAGGTTAATGCTTGAACTGGTGCTGTGTCAATATTATTGTCCCATTCAGAGAGAGCGCAAGTGGCTCCCAGGCTTTAGGTCCATCCTTCCCACCTGGGAATGCCATTGTAGAAGAATTGGCTAGAGCTAAACATTTTTGCAGGGGCAGTAGCCTACACCTCACTGTGCATCTTCCTCCAGACTTCTCTTTTCAGATTCCTTAGGCTGTATTTCAAGAGCAGGGGAAGAGCAATTTCTTTGCTTCTTCTTTCAAGAATTACATGTGTATCAGAGTACTATAAAAACATTGTTCTGGTTCTGTTTATAAATTAAGCACACTTTGGCCTTCAGTAAAATTCCCTGTCAATGGCACTGAAGAGGAGGAGAAACAACCACCACCAACTTGTATAGGTATTGTGTTGGATATATTAATGTTAACAGACTGTCAGATTGTTTTAGGGTAATTTTATGATGTTTGTATTTTTAATTGTTTGTTTTGCTTGTGCTGTATATTGAGTTTTGTGCTTTTAAGATTAGTTTTGAGAGCGAAGCAGAGAAAGAAGAAAATAGTGTTTATTTTTTTGTATTTTTGCTTTGAGACTAAGTGTGTTTATTTAAGGTACAGATAGTAGTAGTAGGATAATTTTTTTGTTTGTTTGTTTTTAGTTAATTTAGTTAGTTGAGGTAGAGAATTTTCTTGAATTTTTTTTTTTCTTGAGACTGTTTAAACTTGTTTTAGATTGAAAAGCTTAGGAGGGCAGTGGTACCTTGTACTTGTGGCCCACTGGGGCATGAACCTCAGGATTTTGTCAGCACTGGAGAAGCTTATAAGAGACCAAGAAAGCTGAGTTACCACTTATAGTAAAGACTTTTAAAATTTGCTATTTCACTTTAGAATAACAAAAAGTTATATTGTTTTATATTATTTATTTTTTATGCTTGTAAGTACTTTGTTAAATAAATAGTTTTACTACTTTGAAGAAGTTTCTTTTAGTCTAGTTGAGAAGAAGGGCTGTTTGGGTTTGTTTTTTAGAGGGATTTTGAGAGTTTTTTCTTAATTTTGTTTCAAACTAGAATACAAATATAGACTCCTTTTACCACACAGCTAATCTGTGTTACCGGGTAATTTGGCTGGATATTTCCAAAGTGTAATAAATGTAAAGGTTAAGGGGGAAAAAAAAATCTATGCTCATAAATTTAATTTTTCTTTATGAAATGAAATGAAGTTTTCACAATGAAAACTGCTGAAACCTGGAACTCAACTCTTGGGCATTTAATGTATTCCATGTTTCTAGCAGAAGTCCACAGACCTCTAGATACAAAAATAATTTAAGATTAAAACTAAGAGACTACTGCACCCAAAGGATGGTTTCCCTCTGAGCTTCTCATCTCTGCACTTGAAATATCTTGGTGTTATGCTATTTTTTATGAATTAATCTTCACAAGCTGATAATATTTTCGTGAATTCCAATTAGCTGCTGCATGGACGGTGCTTGTTGTTTTGCAAAATACACTGGTTTTTTGTCATCTCTGTTAGATCTAGCTGTGTGGAAAGAGGAATTATCCAGACTGCAGTTTACTTACTAGGAGAAAACCTGTGGATAGGTTTTAATTATAGATCATGTGGAAAACACATCATTAAATAGAAAATTCTTGTTAAGAGCCTTTGCTTCAGATAGAATTAAACCAAGGTGAGCCTAACTACCAAAGTGGTATTTATGCTTCCTGTATAAAGTCAAAATCTTGAGTAGCTAGAATATATTTTTCAGATTCAATGAATTTTAATGGAGAAAGAATTGCCTTCTCAGATGTGTTATATAATGACATCAAACACTTTGGAAACCAGGACCTGTGTTTTCATCCATGATGAAAAAAGACAATGCTGGTTCCACATAATTATGGTTACTTTGTAAGTTGCAGTTTGGTAACAATTTCCATCAATATTATCCACCAGTCCTGGCTCTTCTTTAAAACCTTAGTTCTCTAAACCTTTGTGTGGATCTCTGTAAGCCTGTTATTCATTATTCCCTTCTACAGAAATATCTATGTTCCTTGTTTATGTGTGCATCAAATTCAGCTTATATTGACCTTTTGCAGATAAAACAAGACCATCATTTGGTGAAGATGTGGAGAAGCAGCAGGATAGAGGATTCCATGAATCTGATCTCCACAGTGCAGATGTTAATTAGAAAATCTTTGTGTGACTATAATTGATTTATTCTGCTGCATGTTTTAGTTTAGTTTGATGAGGACTGTTGGATCTGATTTCTGGCCTCAGTACCTCAAACACTGAAACCCCCCCAGTGATTATGGAAGACATTTTCTTGATCAAAGCACAATCTTTCTGCCTCTGTGTATTGCAGACCCATGTATTCACTTTTTCTTTATGGACTCATTAGTTCAATCTTGCTGCTCTGGATCACAAGAACACAAGGACAGCAACCATTTGTTACTCTCTCCAGCAGCAATTTATGAAAGAGATTTTATATGTTAACATATACAACACCAGAAGATTTTACTTGGTGTTAGAAATCTTATAGTACTATAATTTACTCGAGAACCAAACTTAGCTTCAGGAATAAAGTGAGGATGAAAAAAATACTGCAAAGTATGAGCTCCAAAGAGTTTCCAAAGATTTTCAGACTATCAGCTCAAATAATTTTGCCCAAAGAGTAAAACTGGCAATGCTACGGATGACATAGATGAAACTGGAGACTGTATACAGGATCAGATGCAATCCTGTGGTCTCTTCTTTATTGATGGAGTTCAGTTAGCCTTCACCTCAAGGGCCAGAAAAAAGATCTCAAAATCTCACCTCAACAGAGTTGGTGGAAAAGAGAAGGAAATCAATGCATCTTGCTGTTAAATCTTACAATAGGAAGAACATATGCAATTTAGTAAGATGGGATTTTGAACTGAAACTAAAAGAAGATCGAAAGACTGCCATCCTACAGTGATGGATAAGTATTTGTGCAAAGCAGAAAGACTATGTAAAATGCTTGGAAATACATCAGTGTGCATGCTTGGTGGGAAGAAGGTAGAAATAAGGTAAAAAATATGCATTGAAATAAATATAAAGGCATGCCTCTACACTCTGAAGCAAGCCTGGGTCTTTGTAGTCTCAATCTATTCAGAATATCATAGAGGTGAATTGAAAACACTAATTAATCAGTGCTTCTTCAGCATCTGGTATCTCCCCGCTAATTGTAGTAGATGGAGAAAGACAGAATGAAGAACCCTCAACTGTCATTGCTGTTCTGCATGGATGATTAAAGAATTATTGAGGTGGACCTTTTCAAAAGAGAGTTTGCAATGCATTGCAAGCTCCCTTAAAAATCACTGATTGTTTTGATTTTTTCAAGAAAATTTACATTCCACACATGCAATAATGAGAATTGAACTGCATTGCTGATTCCAACAACAAGAACATGAATTATACCTTGACAGTAAAATAGTTAAATAAACTTCAGAAATTAAAAAATATAGTAGCTGCCTTCCTTTAAAAATTTGAAAAGTAGTGTCAGTCTGGGTTTAACAAAGTAGATAAGTATAGAAGAAATAGCAAATCTCTGCAACACAAAATGTGTGGAGTGCCTGCCAGTACTGCGTTGTTTAGTGAAAGGATGTGAGGACTGAATGTACTGTGATGTGTCAGGAGATATCTACATTGATTTAAGCTGTTCAGGACACACAGGACAACTTTCAATTATTGCTAATGGGATGCGAAGCTCTTTCATTTTTCTCAGTCTCTACATGCCTTTCTTACATTACTTCAGTATAAAAATGACAAATGAGAATTTGAACATTTTCAGGTATAAAGACCTCAGTGAAAGTCATCAATTTCTCAAGATTTTCTGAGTCATGGGCAGGAAGCATGTTTTTGTACAAGACTGACTTTTCTGTTGAAACTTTTTTCTTTTTGCTACTTTGTCATTGCTTATTCTGTCTCGCAATCAGTGCCTTCTGCCATGGGCTTTCAGGCTGCTGCACTCGTGTGTGCAAAAGCCCTTGCTTCCAAAGAGAAGCTAGTCTGTGTTTTACTTTGCTGAGAAATGAGAAATTTAATTGCTAAAGGAGATGCGTTGACAAAGGCTGTCCTGGTGTGAAAGTGAAGAATTCTTTTACACCCCTTGTGCATTTTCCAGGTCAAAACTGCTGAATCTGAATTTGGAATAATCAGATGTTGCTCCTTCTAGTATTGCTACAGCCTCTCTTGAGTGCCCTTTCCATCTTGTTCATCCACACCTTTGGTAAATATTAGCCTAAGTCTTAATTTTCAGATACATTGACTCTCTTTTATTCGTTATTGCCATCCTTTCTCTGGAGCTATATAGCCTGACGTCATTGAAAGAACAATCAACTAGATAGTCTTCTAATTGCATTATAGATGTCTTTTACCAATGATTGTAAAATGTAAGTATCTCTCAGTGTGACAGGAACAGAGAATTGCTGAATCTAAACCTAGAAAGTAACTGTTTTGAAACTGGACTCTGATAGCCATTTACAAATTAAACTTTAAAAATGTTTGGGAATTTTATATTTATTCTTGAAATTCAGCTGTGTGGAAACACATTGGATTCAGAAATACACTTAAGTGTGCAAATGAA
Source organism: Argya squamiceps (assembly GCA_037834095.1). NCBI lineage: Eukaryota > Metazoa > Chordata > Aves > Passeriformes > Leiothrichidae > Argya > Argya squamiceps. The sequence continues at coordinate 98,014,329 of JBBMKD010000102.1, read as the reverse complement.
AACTTGCAGAACAGAATAATCACAGTGCAATTACCTCCCACCACAGCACAGGCAAACAGCTGGCATGGTGCTGTTTGTTATGTGTGAACAATGTGGTTGTGATCCCATGGAGCACAGATCTAAATTATCCCTGTCCCTGAGAGATTACAATGAAAAAAAACAAAATGAGAAAACCATATGCAAACACATTTATAATAGGAGAATTACTAAAAATGTCATTGTGAGGGAAGGAACAAGGAAAACCTCTCATGCAAGATTTACACTGAATTTTAAAAATCTGCTTTTTAAAATATCTTTTTTGGAAGATGTTGTGCTGTGTGTCTGTCTCATTCAGAAGTCCTACTGAGATATAGTTGAAACAGTGACAAATCATAGTCACCTACAGTCTTGCTGCTGGGGAAAATCTGCACACACATTAGCAACAGAAAATTCTGTGAGAGCCACTCTTTACTTTTGAATGTGCAGTATGTAATGAAAGAGCTGCCAACAGAAATCTCCTCTCCTTTGGCAAAATGAAAAACAAAGTTAATTGATGATAGTATGCAGTCACCAACTTAGCGTATTTTATGGCATAACATTGTGTGGATAATGAATCTCTCTATCAAAGAGAGATTTTTTCAGAAACAACACAGATTGGGTGTTAAATATAGGCTATTAAATACTATTAAGAAGTCATGACTTTTATTAAAATGTGTTTGAATGTGTAAGATACTTGTAGTTGTCCTATCTGAAGGGCTTGATTCCAACCCTAAAATGTAATTCAACCCCAGAGAAAGACAGGTATTATTTTTTTTGTGAAAGTGAAAAAATCTTGAAATTTGATAGCAGCATAATGTAAAAAACTGCCTTAATAAAAGTTTCTAAAGGGATATTTTGAATTAGTATTGCCTTGACATGGTCATTCTCTGGGTACAGTGTCCCTTGTCCAGTCCTAGCCAGTAAGGTCCACGGCAATCCTAGGTAAAAAAACACTGCACAACTCCTGCTTTAAGAAGCTATGTTCAGGTCAGGGGTGATTTGCTGTCTGTTAGGCAGACTCAGATCTATGTTTTCAGTCTATGTGGAACAAATACCTTCTCTAAATGTTTAGACTGCACTTCAAAAAAAAAAAAAATGAAGTTAGGATCAAGACTAAAGACTCCAGGGAGAGGCAAGAGCTAGTAAAACTCAGCTGAAAACTCACATATGACTTAATCAGTGACTGAAAGTGTGGAGCTAAGATTGAAGCCCTATATTGCCTTCCTGCTAGTCTGAGTTTTTGTGCACTGCTGGAAAAAGAATCATGTCTATCTGCCCCAAGCCAATTTACAATATCCAAAGATATGAATATATGAAGATATAATATATGAAGATATGAAAGAAATGCTAGGTAGGGTGGTATAGTAACTAGCATTAATGCTTAATTAAAAAGGGAAAGAAAAATATGATAATAATTCTGTGCAATTTTCCATTGAGTTAAGATTAGACTGTGTTGTTATTGCTGAAGAGATTTACTTAACATTGAGTGCTTGAGGTTTTATGATAAGGAGATTTTCATATCAATTAAAAACTGCTTAATTTTATGGATGTAATATTCTTATATACTCTTATGCATACATGTACACATCCGTATATATTGCTCAAACTGACTTTAAAAGTCACCTTTTTTATAAGGTTTTTTTGCAAAATTCTCTCTTTTTTTTTTTTAAACTTTTAATACATTTGTTAACAGGAAACTGCTAAGGAAATAATTGAGACACTACAGTGCCAGATGGTGGGATTTCCAATCGTTCCTGAATTTTCATACCCAGAAAGATTTGGTTTATGTTGTGAAAGCTCTATGAAACACCTGTTTCAGTTTTTTCAGGTCAAATTGTGCCCATATGAATGGTGTCATCCCTATGACAAAGAAATCAGCCAGTGGGTTTCCCTGCATGCTGTAATTTCCTAATTTCTTACTTGGAACAGCCCAATAAGAATGATTTTAAGCAGAATTCTCCAAAACTACTCTATAAGAGAAGATAAAATGGAAAAAAGTATGGAACAAAATATCTTATGCTTAAAACAGTTAATGGATACTAACAAATTTTTTTTGAGCTAGAATTAATCAAATATATAAAATGAAGGGAAGCAATAAATAACCCTTCATACTTAATAGGAGGAGTAATTAAGCTTCTTGATTTTGCAACAGCAATGGGAATGATGCAGGGAGGAAAAAGCCTGAGGCATTTGGAGATACGACAAATAAGACCTAAATAATGCAGTGTTTTCTCAGCTGCAAAGGCAGGTGTTTGCAGAATCAGTGCAATTGTTCATCCTTTTGGAAGTACAATTCCCTTTAGTGACATATCTGAATAAAGATTCTTTTACCATGTGTTTGTCCCTACTGGCCCCAGGGCTCTCCATACATTTCCACATTCCCCCATCCCCCCACCCACCCCCACCACCCAATATGCAAAGATATTTAAAAATAGATGAAAGCCCAGAAACCCCAGAAATCCCATTTTTTCAGTTGTCTATTAAGGACAGTCCTCCAGAAGCAAGAAGGTTTTGTTGAAATTTCACTTGTCATGATTGTGGCTCTCTCAATCACCTTGTTCAGAATATGTAACCATGCCATAAAATATAATACTCACTTGTCTAGAGATGTGAATGAGATTTTAGTGCATGTGTACATACACATGTACATACACTGAGGAAGATTTGGTAATGTTCATGGAACTGGGGATAATTTATTCCTGTCTGCACTCCTATTTTCAAACAGTTTTCTCTTTTTCCTCTGTTATAGAGACATGCAGTATTGCTTACTGGCTACTTTCACAGCTCTTATTTTTAATTGTCACCTGCTAAGAAATTTTTTTTTTTAAGAAAAAAAAATTAAAATGAAAGAGATCCCTAACCAAATCATCCCCACAAGAGACTGAGGAAGCATCATGCTGTCACAGTTGTATAAAAAACCTTGAAAGCTGGACTGAAGGTAGCTGAATGTTACCATTCATTTGGCAGTTCTGCTTGATGCCTGAAAATAATTGGTTTGACTCATATAAATTGACCTATGCAGTTTGTTATCTACCAGATTTGACACCAGCAATGATTCAGCATCACTGTTCCTTTTTTCCCTCTTTTTCTGAGTTCCTTTTTTTCCTTTCAGCATCACTGTTCCTTTTTCCTTTTTTTTTCTGAGTTACTGCAACATGTAGGAAAACAGGAGCAGCATTTTTTTTTTTTTGACTAAAATTTTTTAGGTCAGTTCCTCCAGCACCATGACTTGCAGGATAGTGAGAGTCCCTTTTCCTCAGTTTGAGGAATTCAGGAGAAAAGAGCCAGGTGATGCACCAGGACTGCAAAACCTGGAGGCTGTACATGTGAACACCCTGTGTGATGGTGTTTCAGAGAGGATGTAGGACTTCAGAACCACTAAAAGAGAAACAGCTGAATTAATTCCTCAGTTAAATATTTCAAACATGCTGAAAGTGTTACAGGTGGTTGACTCTTTGAGATGCAATTAGAGTAGCACACAAAAATTTGTAAGCACATTTTCAGAATGAGAAATGAGAACATAATTGAAACACAGTTCCAAAACAAGAACACTTTTCAGGTCAATTGTTTTGGAGTAAACTCTTTTCCAGGACTGAAAAGGACCTTTGTGCTGTATGGTATGGGAGCTACATGACTTTAGGACATTTGGATTGTCTTTTTTACCCATCACAATGGTAGAACAACAGAACAAATGGGGTTGAAAAGCTGTAGGCATCTGCCATGGGGACTGTGTGTCCCCAGGAAGCAGAGGCACTTATTGGCATCTCCCACTGTTACAGCAGACACCTTTGGAAACATGCTCACTGTCATAATTTCCTAACAGGTTGCTCTGGATCCTGAAAGCTGCATATATTATCTTCAAGGAGACTTTACTTCTGTACAAGTGCACCACTTCTCATCTTTTTTTTTGCGAGGGTCTTTAACTTGCTTTTTAAAAATGGTGCTCCACACAGACAGGCATTGTCCAAGAAGATACAGCTTGCACTGGGGTTACATTTTAAAGTATGGATACAATGTGTTCTCTGTAACAGTTCAGCATGAATGCCGTTTGTTTGGATGGCAAGAAGAAATGTCTTAAAGGTAGGACAAAGATGGGATAAACTTCTAGAAAATGGCAAAGTCATCTACAAGCCACTGGAGAAGGTGGTTCTGCTCTAAGCTCTTCTATTGCATTAGATTTCTCACTCAGGGACTGAGCACTCAGCTCAGAAGAGTATAACTCTATTCAAAACATTTTCTGTGCATTTGGTAAACAGCAAGTGCTCAATTGGTGCAAAGGAAATAGTTGGATTAGACAGCAGAAACTGAGACAGAATTTGAATTTTTGGAGTACGATCTGTCTCCTCCACCCCCATCCCCACCAGAGAACTGAAAGATCTTTCCAGCCCTTTTCAGAAACATTTCAGAAACAGTTACACCTTGCAGATACACCCATGTGCCTTTTGCAGCGCCAGCTGCATTCAGCATGGCACATTTTTAAGGCAGCTTAGGACATGTTGTAATCAAGCATTTCAAGAAGATGGTTTTCCATCTACGTGTTATTTCTATCACTCCTCTGGCTTCTTTTCTTGTTCTCGCACAGGTGAAACATTAGAACTCCCCTTAAAAAAGGTCTGGATCAGTTTTAATCTAGATGTTTCACTATATGCATCTGGTATAATACAAGTGAAATGTGATGGGTAAGAAGGGTAAGGGGTGTGTGTAAATGGGGTCTATGTGTTAGAGGCTGACTGAGCATCTCAAATGAAGGTTTTCTAGTTCAGTGGGATTTCAATTTTTTCCGTGGGGTCCAACATCTACAAATGCCACTGATGGGAGCTGCCATATCTCAGCCATTTGAAAACTCATGTGCTAATACTCTCATTGTTTTTAATGATGTAACATATTCTTCCTTGACACCTTCCTGGGACCACTATAATCTTTATTGTCCATACCCTACAAAAGGGCTTCAAACAAAGGAGCCCCACTGCAGATGTGAATATGCAGAAAATTCCAGAGTATTATCTACTGTGCTTCTTGAAGTGAAACTGTGTACGTATCTTTTGCTTCTTCTTCACATTTTCTTTCTAACTAAGGGTCTTCTTATTTGATTGTATAGTTCTGCTTCATGACTTTGGTGTGCTAGAGGCATTTCCTATTGTTTTCTTATCTAAATAGTTTAAATCCCCCATAGGAGTCTTTTTCCCTTTGTCTGTTTTTCTTACTTTTTTCTTTTTTTAAAATTTACATTTTGACCTGCTGGTACTTCCCATACTTTCTTTATGAATTTCTTTCCTTTTGTCTCTCCTGACCTTCTCTCATTGTCTGGTCCCTTAACATACTTTTATTGTTCTCTACATTTACATGCAGAACAGAAATGTTCTGTAGTGTTCATAGCTGTATGATAAGCTCTGATTTTAATATTCTAGGCCTGGGTACAAAGACTTGCTTACACAAGGGGATGACTCATTCTCCACTGCATTCTAATCTAGCAAATTTAAATTGCACTGATGTTTTAGCTTGAGATCAGCTTCTTAAAGGAGTCAGAACTAGCTCCCTAGCAGCTTTTCAAAATTACTTTCTAAGATACTGTGCTTTCTACTTGAGATCAGATAGAAGAATCTTCACAGAAAGCTGGTATATCTAGTCTTGTACTGTAATTGAAGCCTAAATCTCTGAGGTTAAATTATGCCTATCGTGTCTTGAAAACTGCAAGCATTAATAAAACAAGCTGTATTGGTTCCAGAGCTGCCAGCCATTGAGAGAAGCACAACTTATTCCCTAACTTCTTCGTTCCCTACCACTCCTTCCTCCCACCCCCAATCATATTCCTACATATTGATAAGATGCCCCTGAGACTTCTCTTGTGCAAGCTAAGCAGCTCTAGCTCTCTCAGCTTCCTCTCAAATGAGCTCTTACCTTACTCACCTTTGTGGCCCTTCACTGGACTCTCCAGTGAACTGGGCTCTTCCCACGTCTCTTTTGCTCTGGGGAGCCCATAACTAGATCCAGCACTACAGATGTCTCTTACCTGTTGTCATGGGTCCACCAGCACCCTCTGGTCAGTGTCTGCAAAGGCGCATTCTGTAAGAGCACTCTTATCCTAACACAGTGGCCCATCTTATCCAAAAGGAGCTTTTTGGACATGAACACAGCTCAGAGGTTGCCTAAATCCTCTGTAGGAGTAATTTACTAGAATGTACTTATGATCCTTTTCTGGGATAGGGATTCCAGACCAAAACCTTCCAACAAATAGTTTAAATAATCTTTAGACATGTCTGGACTCTCATAGTTGCAGCATTGTTACATCACATGATATAGTCTCTGTAATGGTGCATATAAAGTAAATCTTTATCATAGGAAAATAAATTGTGTCCATTGGAGACCTGATAATTTTTTAAATTAATACTTTAGAATAATTAATTATTTTCAACAAACAAGCCTAGGAGTTTTATTTCTGAAAATTTTCATTAGTAATTTGTTAATTTTTATTTATTTAAATAAACACCATGCTGAAAGCAGTCCATTATGTTATGGAGCACATCTAATTGCTCTTTTTTCCAGGTCCAAGCTGAGGTTAAGAAAATGCTTTAGCAAGTTGAATGGATAACTTTTCACTTGTGGGTGACCTTTGTAATCTTCCATCTTTATTTTTAAGACAATGAGATGTCAGTTACATTTTTCTTGCTAAAACATACCTTTCTGCATATAATGTTTTAATATGCACACTTACCTTGCACAATTCTTGATCAGTGGATACAGGAATCTCAGGAAGAAGCCATAAATTAGAACATTCAAATAAAATATTTGTCAACAGGAGTTGGTGAGTACACTAACTCATTTTGCAATGCAAGTTTATAGGGATTTACTCAAAAAATGCGTCCAACAGGAAACCAGTGTCTGAAAGATATGCCAAGCATGAAATGTCATGCCTTCTCACTTCATTTGCCAGAGATGTCTTTCTTTTGGTGCTGCTCAGGACATAGACTCATCAGCCTGGAAGCTCCTATCTGTCTGTCCATGCAAATGGGTAAAGGACTGCTGCAGAAACCCAGATGTCCCTTGGTTGGTGAAGAATTGCTTGAGGGTTTTCTGGATTTTTGTGAGGAGGCAGCTGGCATCTGCTCAGCTGTCTTTCACAGAACTGACTGTGATCCTACTTGTGTTTTCATGGTAACATTAGTCTCTGATCAAATGAGCCTTAATCACTAAGTTAGGAGTTGACCTCTTCCTCATAGGAAACAACAAGGGGAAAGACAAGGAATATATTTCCCATACAGAAAGGTTCTGACTATTCTCTTGACCACTCCATTTCACTTTGCAAACCTCTTTTACGTAGCTTGGGCTTATTTATGTGGCTTGGACAATATTGCAAATGTGTGTGTGTGTATGCAGGGGAAAAATATCAGAAGAATATTTGCTATTGCTGTGGTTTAACCCCAGCCAGGAACCAAGCCCCCCACACAGACCCTTACTCACTCTCCCACCAGTGGGATTAGCGAGAGGATTGGAAGAGTTAACAGGTAGAAATCTTGTGGCTTGAGATCAAGGCAGTTTAATAGGGAAAGCAGAAGCTATGTGTGCAAGCTAAGAAAAACACAGATTGAAATCACTGCTTCCCATAGGCAGGCAGGTGTTCAGCTGTCTCCAGGAGAGCAGAGCCCCAGCTCATGTAATGGCGACTTGGGACTCCACCACTCCAAATGTTCCTCCCTGCTTCTTTCTTCTTCCCACACTTTATGTACCGATCATGGTGCCATGTGGTCTGGAATATCCCTTTGGTCAGTTTGGGTCACCTGTCCTGGCTGTGTCCCCTCCCAGCCTCCCAAGCACTCCCAGTTTCTTCCCCAGTGTGGCAGTATAAAAAGTAGAAAAGGCCTTGGCTCTGTGTAAGCTCTCCTCAGCAGCAACAAAAACATGATCAACTCTGTGCTCATCACAAATCAAAAACACAGCCCCATACCAGCCACTGTGAATTACCCCAGCTGAAACCAATACTGTTATACAAGAAAATGCATTGCATTAAGGACATAAAATCTTCTAATTCAAGTGTGTGACTAATACGATTGCATATGGGTGGATGGTCTTTGGAGTACAACACTTAGCAGATTTATAATGGTTTAAAATTATTAAATAATGACATAGCAATTATGAGCATGCTTTATTCTTTTGGATACAAAGAGGTTACAGGAGCATTTATGATTAAACTCTGCTGTAGTACAAAGGGCTAACAGGCTCTGGCAAGGTGATTCCACATCAGCTTTTTTGTACACATAATTGAATTGTTTAAAAAAGGGAACTTTTTGTAGTCTGAAGCAACCTTGTCAGAGCAGACTGGAATATCATAATGTTTTTTGACATTCCAAATTAACTTATGCTGGTCTCAGTCCTGACATGGCAAAATTACTTATGATTTCTAAGCCATTACATTTAAAGATAGCTCCTATATTCATGATAGCATGACATAATGTGCACATAAATATGCCTTCAAAGAGGAGTTTCATAAACAAGCAAATATTTAGTCATGGTTGTGAAAAACTCAAAAGATAAATATTCATGAATAATTCTGTGTTATCATTATTTTTTTTTAAAGATACCATGGTGAAATGAATATGAGAGCAGAATCATTTGATGTAAAATCTGGTGAATGAAAAAAATTTGAGCATTATAGTGCTGAATTAGCTAATGTCAGTCAAATCTACGTCTGAAATAAATAAATGGATAGGCACAAGAAAGAGAGAGAGATAATACCTCATATTACAAAATGATGACTCCCTTATCTAAGCCATTGAAGGAAGAGGGAAAAAGTAATCAGAGAGCTAGAGATACTCCAGAAAACAGTTAGCCTGTGCAGAAGAGACATGAAGGATCACAGATTCGGAGACTAAAGTTTATGATTTTTAAGACAGAAATAAAATCAAAGAAGATGCTAATTTAAAATAAAAAAAATCAACAGGATCCATAGCCTGTGATTTTGTACACTGAAAGCCAAGTGATTCTGTACACTGAAATAAGGGAAGGTCTTTCATGTATTCCTGGTAGAAAATGTCCCACAATAGTGAAGCAGAGGTATTTTGCATTTGCCTGTAGAAAACTAGAATTCATCTTTGACAACTACAATATCTTCTTTAATACATTTCAGCTGCCATATAGAATAAAACGCACTTCAGTCTCTTGCTGAGTATGTTTGAATCACTGCGAGACCCTTCCATTTTTGGAAAAAATCCATGTGGCTTTTTATGTCTGTTACTTTTTGGCTACAGAATAAAGAAAGGAAAGAGGCAAAGTATGATAAATGAAATATTTAGAAAACTAATATGACAACTGTGAAATCAATATTTCCTTGGTGTGGCTACAGTTGCTGTCAATAAAATGCAATTTAATTTGTATGTTTAATTAAAATGGTTAATTAATATGTTAACAAACCCTTTTTAGGCAGAAAATTTTTGAAAGTTTGTGGAGCTATAATGTGAAACTTATGTGTGAAAAGCCTTGCAATGGGATCTGGCCATGGATTCTTTCTTTTGTTTTTGTCATTACAGTTTGAGGAGGAAGATTCTCACAAGAAAACTGCCAGAAATGGTTACAACACCCTTACTACTTTATTTCTCAGTCTAAATCAGAAGAAGATCTAAATAATTTCCTTCTTAGTTTATTCTTATTTTTTAATTTGGGGATTATCTAAATATAACTCAATTAGAAGTGCTTCTTCCTTAGAATATTTATTATTTTTAAAGTTTGATAGTGGGCTAGGGATGAAGAGATATTCTCAGCCTTAAATAATTTACTATCAAATGGCAGCACCCAAATCTCCAAGGAGCAAGAGCATAACTGTCTATTTCCTGACAATTATTAATTATTTATTGCATTTATCATTTACTATTTTTCACAATGATGAGGAAATGTCACAACATTTAGCAATTTTTCTTTGACTTCACAGGTTTCATTTTCCCCCTGAAGTTCTCAGTGTATTTCTACAGACTTTAACAACATTACTTTCTTAGCAAACTTTCTCTCAGATGGGAAGCTATGTACCATTCAAGATAATTTTGTTTTTTACAAGTATTTACTTAGTAAACATATTTTTGAAAGTTGAAATTGAATCATTCTGTTTTGTAAATATTTGGTAACTATATGACCTCTTTGGCTCAAGGTTCTAGCACTGCAGTTATTTTCTACAGACTGATATTCCAAGACATGGGAATTTTCATTTGGAAAATCATTGAAATGTGTGTTTTTTCCCTATTTTCTGGGGGCTAAATTTAACATATTCTTAACTGAAACAAACAAACAAACAAACAAACAAATGGAATAGAAAAAGGGCAGGAAGGAAAAATTATTAAGTAAAAAACAATAAGCAATGATTTAGACTAAATGGTAGTCTGACTCAAAAAAAGGGAGCAACAAAAACTTTGTCTGTGCTGGGGAAAGAAGGGAGCTTAGCCCTGCTGTCATTACTTCTGACAGTGAGGCTCAAGGTCCCCGTGGCTGCAAGAGCATGCTTCAAAGAGCTGCTGAACATCACTAGTCAATTTAATTCCAGCTCTCTGAAATATAGTATTCATCTGGAAGTGTTCATTGTCAGGGCTATTTTGTAGAAAAATAAGACACCTGTTCCATTCAAATGCTTCTGCTGTAAACCAGCTGGGGCCAGCACCGGTGCACAGGAAGCATTGCAATTTTGGGGTTGTTGATTTGAGCTTTGGACACAGCCCTCTTCTGGCAGCCATGGCTGAAGTTGGGAATGTTTAGCCCTTGCCTTAGGAAGCCCCAGTATTTAATTGCAGCAGAAATGAAGCCACTGAGAAAGCCTGGCTGCAGTTTCAAGCAAAATATAACCCTTTGGTGGCTGAAAATACAAAATGTGGAATCTGCAAAACATAAGTCTTCTAGGAACTTAGTGTGAGCACTGCAAAGAATAATACAAGTACAGTGAAACTTTTTCAGTATTCCCCAAAATATGGGAAACAGATACAATATACTCTTTTGGTAGTGAGTCTTATTAATGTCTATGTTAACACTAATGTAATCATAGGGATAAGAAGAAAAAAGCTCAATTCTAATAAATTCCTTTGCAAGCAGTTTGTCCTTTGTTTTAATAGGTAACTCCAGAATTGAAAACACTTTGTAGGGCAAGAAAACACTATAATAAAAACATAAAGGAAAGTAAAGATCTTGACAGTTTGTATAATTTTTTTTCCATAAATTGTATTTAATTCCATAATTACCAATATTTAATTATTATGGTTATGAATATGACTTATTTCCCATATTACAATATTATTGCAGTCATTAATAAAATTTTAGGGTAGACTCTGATGCTCCTGTATGAAGTTTTGTTTGCTGAGGCATGGAGCCAGTCTAGCTGCTAGCTGGCCCTGCAAGATGAAGTTGCAGCCTTCCTCCTCCTTGCTTTGCACTTCTGAGACTCACGTTTCTCCCCAAACCAAGATGATTCACTCACTGTGTGGGTTGCTAGGAAGGCAAGGAAAAGGTGAATTTTATTGAATTAATACCATGTTATATACCCTACATTTTATCTAATTTTTTTAATAGGTGCATGTGTACTCTATAGATCAATTTGCATCACATTATTTATATAATGTAATTTATACCCTGCTAAACTTGCATTAAAATTATAAGAGTTTGGCACTATGGCAGCTCTCCAGAGGTGAGGATTTGCTTCATTATCAGCAGAATTTTAGCTTTAATTAATATTTATAAAGGATTTTGGGCATAATGAACTGCAATACAGTTGCAAATGCACTCACATCAATTTTAAGGTCATTTTATTATGGGTTAAATCCTGATGTCTTTAGGAACTTTGAGCAGAACCTTGCTCAGTAACTAACATGTTTATGATATGGCCTAGTGACATTTTCAAAAGTCTCCAGCAACCCTACTGAAAATGGGTAAAAACTGCAGAATCTCTCTGTGAAATCACACATCATCCCATGCAGATAGGGATACAGGCAGCTGGCTCCAGGAACTGGATCTGTATAGGCACACTTTGGGCCCATGTTCCAGACTAGGGTTTTGTCAAGAAAAAGTAATATTAGATGAAATATGATGATGACATGAAAAATAGGTTTTCTGAGGGCAGAAAAAGGATTTTGAGCATGAATAATTTGTGTTGCAATTGTTTAGGGTTCATTTCTGCTCTTTCTGTCCTGGTTTTCAGTCAAAAACATTCTTTAACAAGGAAGTCTTTAATGAGACTAATTTTTTCTTTTCTAAGTATCTTTTTTCCAGTATATCAGAAAGCTGCCTTAATAGTGTGAGTCACGCCACTTTAGTTTCACCTTTATAGCCACTCCTTTCACTCACAGAGGCACTGAAAATTGTTCAAGTATCATTTATAGCATCTGGATCTTTAACAGAGGCATGAATATTCCCTGGAATATCATGAAATTAACTGTAATTGTAAACTCAATTACAAAAAGATGCATAGTAGAAATGTTTCCACTTCAGAATCCAGAAAATTCTTCTGATCCTATTGCATCCTAACAGGTTCAAGTATCATATCTCTGGTAATATCACTACAAATAAACTTGTAAGGGCGACACTTTAATTGTTAATGTTGTTACAAGCCTGAGTGCAAAGGGTCAATGGTAAATTGAAATAAATCAGTTGAAAGGTGATAAACCAATATAATTCATTTTAAGAAGATTTTATTTCAATGAATGTATATTTTTCAGCTGTAAACTTCATGCAATCATGAGTAGAAGAGAGAACACTTCCTAGCGTTCTATGATATGGAATCCCTACAAATGAACTCTCCTGAGATTTGAGTCACCTTTTACCGTTTTTGTCATTTATTTATCACTAATTCATGGAAGCTGTCTATGACAACAGCATGGAAGTTGTACTGTTAAGGATGAGGGGTAAGAAGGATTCCACTGGCACTTTTTAAAAACACTACCTGAGGGATGGGAACATTATGAAACATGATTGTGTGTCTTTAGAGCACCTAAGGGAAAGTCATTTAAGCAGCTGATAATGACCAAAATGGGCAGTCTAGTAGTCAATTGGACAAAAACATGTTCCCCTCTGTCCCCCATCCTGCTGTGGCTTTCAGGAAGATGATAAGTAATGCTATAACTGGACTCTATTCTTTTGGATAATGGGAACATGAGTAAAAAGAAGCCATAAAGAAAATATTAGAACCTAGCAGGTGTTAAAACAGTGGTAATTACAGGACTGAAAATAGTGATAATTTTTAGCTGCCCAGAAGAGTGTCTGGTTTTCTCTGGCAAGTATCGTACCTCATAAGAATAAAATGGTGATTTTTTTTTTTTTGCTCTAAGACCCTGACTGTGCCCTCTCCCTCAGCAGCTCTGGGCCTAATTGACCACAATGATTACACATGACAACCAGCACGGAATCTGTCAACTCTCCAGGAGCTTGGTGCTGGAGGGGGAGGATGATGGGTCGTTGCTCTTGAGAAGGCAACAAAAATAATGACCTCTCCTTCAAGCCTAGTCTAAAACTGTTTTGCCGCTTGCTTTCTTGTCTGATTGAAAGAAATCTGAGGGGAAATTAAGTTACAAAGTCTAGTTCACAGCTAGAGAAGTTGGGGCTCTCTGACTGAGGCAGGCTTTAGGAACAAGACAAGTTCCTCAAAATAATATTTTTCATCCATTTTAGTAGAAAAATCCCTTCCTGTCTGATTCAACTCACAGGAGTCTGGAATACATCATCACCAATACTGGAGAATTTACGTCTCTGTCCAGAGTAGGTCCATCTTTATCTTAAAAAAATCTTGTAGAGCCAGCCCCATGATGAACCACCTTGACCTCACCAGTCATCAATATTTACCACTGCTGCAGTCCCCTGGACTACTGAAAATATCATTCCTGACAGAGGAAATTGTTAGAAGGAGAGAGAAGCTGGATGGTATGTTGAAAACTGATCCCAAAGTATCCCAGTAGCAACATTATTTTGGGGTTGGTGCCCTTAAAAAAATTTACTTCATTCAGACTACCCTTCAGGAGAAGGTCCAAAACTTGAAAAATTTTAGCTTTATCAAGTGAAGGCTAGCAGAAAAGGAAGAAAATGTTTGTGTCTGGAGTGAAGGAGAAAAGTCGAGATTTAAGATATTATTAAATGATACTGTTATGGGCTACACAAAGCTCAATGAAAATTTTCTTTGAGGACTAGAATTGCTTTTTTTATCTTTATAAAAGTAAACATTGTTATAACTTCCTCAAAAGTGATTTTTATTTAAGGAATTGGTTTTGTCAACCAATTTTAGGTTGACAAAAAATGGGATAAGTTTTCTGTCATATGGTAAAAGTTTTTTTCCACCAGTTTCCCAATGTCATTAAATTTGTTCCATAAAGCATACGGAGATGTTAAAACACATTAATGCAAAAATATTTGGGTGGATTTGAAACACGGATTATTGATAGTGATCATACAAGTTGCTTCAGCAGGAGTTAGTGAGGACTGCTGCTGGCAGACCAGAATCAAACTCACTGAGCTCCCTTCAGCCTTATCCTCATTATGTCAGTTACCTAAAGAGCAGTGTGTGACTGTGTCCAGCCCCAAAGCTGCTCTACCTCTAAAGATGTGCATTTCTGCAGGCATACTATGTCTTCCAAAAAAGAAAATAAAAAAGAAAAAAAAAAAAGAAAAAGAAAAAGAAAAGAAGGAGAAGAAAAAAAAACCCAACCAAAAAAGTGGGAGCTTAAAAAAAAACTTTCTTTCCCATTCTTCTATTCTGATATTAATCTATATGTATGCATATTTCCAAAGAAGTCTCTCTGAGAGAGAGTAGTATAACAGAGAATAGCAAAACTAACTGAGATTGACAAGACTAGAAATGATGAGTTCTGTTATAATATCCCCTGCAGAATGGTAACATTTCTATGACAGCCTTCATCATAATTTATGTCATAAAAATGTTATAAAAGAAATTTCCACTTTTTTGTGGTTTTTTTTGGTAAAGACTATTTTCTGAAAAAATGTGAATTATTTCCATGGAATATTTCTAAATTAAATGCAATTTTTGATTTCTTTTATTCTGGCAGGAAAAAAAATGTCACCACCTTGTTAATGCCAAACACAACAGGGAAGAATTTAGAAGTTTTAACAGAAAATAAGAATTTGTAAATGGAGAGCAGAGAGGGTGTCAGTTTTTAAAGATGGAAAAGTCTTAAGTTGAAAGATCAATGGGCTGACATTTTGAAAATAAAGATTATTTTCACATAGAGTCCATCAAGTGAAAAAAATAAAAAGAGCCAGTTTCCTGAAGAGTATTAGCCATGCTGAAAAAAAAATTAAAACCCCAATTATTAATTTTTTTTCTGGTTTCAGTCAAAACTAGAGTGAAAGGAATTTTTCCTGCATTACACAAACATGACAAAAATTGCAAGAGGGAAATGTGTCAGTAATGGAGAATCTTCACATTTCTGTTTTGAGGCAGGTTTACAGACAATAAAAATAAAAGAATATTAGTAGCAGAGTATTTACTTGGGAAAAATTCTGTTCCCCAGATATTAGTTCCAATATTATAAATTTGAATATTTATTTTTACCCTTTATTGTACATTTTTCTGTCACTAATAAAATTGTTGTTAATAGAAATAAACAGCTTATCCTGACAAAAAAAAAAAAAGAAAAAAGAAAATGTATAGCATTTTGGCATTTTACAGGTTTTTCTTTTGATTTAAGTGGTGGGGGAAAAAAAGGTAGTTTCATCTTAATATTTTTAATAAATAAATTGTAACATTTCTTACCAACTGAAAGAGTAGCCAATTTGTAATTCCTACGGGTTTATGGTTTTTTTCATACCTGCCAATGTATTTAGTTCACATTTTTGATAACTGTAATCATCTCTGTTACATTTTTACAATCAAACGTCTTGATGCCTCTATCAGCTGAAATATCTACACACAGAAATTACCAAATAATACTGGTAGCTGGCTTGTGACATCCTTATTTCTCTTCTAGCGCCTCAGTGTTTTTCTTGGTCACATTGTCTTTCCAAGCTACCTGAGGAATAATTCCTGACTAATTCATCTTGGGCTACTTTGAATTCCCACTTTTGCACATGAATGGTGGATGTGTAAATGCCTAGTTACAAAAAAATTTCCAGTCTCCATAAGCAATCCAATCACGGGGTACAGTGTGGCTGTGCATTTTGTCAAGGATGAAGAGAGTTTAGAGGCTACCTCATCCTCACAAGAAAAATAGACTGTATTTCGAAAAACATACTCTTTCTCCCCAAACTCCTTCAGGAAAGAATAAAATGTCTAATTATTTCCCATGTTTAAAGTAATTTGGAGAATTTTTGAAGAATTTTCTGCATTTGAACTCTGTCGGGCAAGTATTTATAGGTCTGAAAGATTATATAATTTTCTGGTAGCTGGAGTGCTCATTCAGCATTTTGGAGGGCTGAATATTGGTCCTTGCTTCAGCTTTTTCATATTTATCCATGTCCATGAGCAATAGAAAAGGTCTTGGATGATGACCAAAATGATTGTAAAAGCCATTTGGAATTTAATATTTGATGGGGAAAACCTCTTTCCAGGTTTCACCTGGCTTGCTTATCTGTCTTCTACAGCTTTCATAAGGTCAAAGTTCTGTGCTGATAGAAAACAGAAAGTTTTAGAGATCCTTACAGACTTTGTGGGGCAAGCAAATTCTTTTTCTACTGATCTATTTTTGCCATTTTCACAATAGCTGGATGTTATCATGTACAAAATGTGTTATAACAATGTCAGCTTTTTTGACAGGCTAATAGCCCCCTTTTACTAAAATTCATTTGGCCTGATGATCCTCTGCTTCACAAATTATAACACCTTTCATACCTACATGATGAGGGTTAGAATGATGACAAGGGCTTTTGTGAGAGGAGAAATTGAGTTTAATAGCGTACCTTAGATAAAATGTGGCCCTTGTAAAATGGCTGGAGAACATTCACTCCAAGAAATGAAGCTGGGACTGGCATGTCAAAAATATGTTTTTCAAGAGTATATCATGCTTCGCCTTTCCAAAGATTGGGCAGCATAAATTAGCAGAGACATATAATTTCACAGAGACAAATGAAATCCTACATGGCTTAAATGAGCCTACAGCCCACATGGGTACCTGGTTTACAATTCAGCATTGTATTTTTTGGCATTTTTCCCCTAGTCTTGGAATTGTGGCACTGCAGCAATTTGCATACTAAAAAAAATTAAATTGACATTATTTTAAGAAAGACTGCATGTTTTCTCCTACATATTCCTTTCACATTTATTGCACTTGGTTTTTGCACACAGAAGGGTTCAACTTCATCACAAATGCAGAGGCTGATGGACACATATATCAAATTCTCACTGCTAACCTTACAAATGAGCTCTCAGGAGTGCTGCAGTGTTGAGACTGTCCTATGCCTTTCTTTTCATGCTCAGCTCAGGCTGCCACATGCCTGTCTCTGTGACTTAGAGATAAGGGAATCACCACTCAGGACTATGCACAGGCACAGTAATCTGCCTTTTCTGGTGTGTATTTACTGATATACTGTGGTGCTGGTCTTCATGCTAGTGTGTGCATTTCCTGTGTTTAGTCCAAGAGGAAGACAAAGATTAGAAAGGTTTTACCCAGGTTATTAAATTCTGGTGCAGATGGACAGCACTATCCTCAAGGTAATAGCTGTTTCTGATTAAAACAAGCCTCCTGGATCAAAATGCCAAGGTGCTGAGCATCCTTTCCACATTTTGCTTTGAAACAAATGCTATTTTCTGATGAGGTTGCTCTAGCCCCCAGATGAGATTTAAATTCTAATCCCTGTAGACACTTTGATGAATATTTAACATCCATGGGTTTTAGTGTGGTGACTTGCATACTAAAAGAAAGAACAATTTTGAGTAATTGAAAATTTATTGCCTGAAATATCTTCATGTAAGTTAAAATATTAAAAAAGTGATGTACAGATATGTCGTCTCTAAACTGTTACAAAAATAAACATCTTTCCATTTATTTCACTTCCTTCACTGAAGTTCCTGAAATCCTATTTGAGGGGACTGTGCAAAACATAACCAACTATGTGTTTAGAACATATTCAATTTGTACTGAGTGCAAGTTTTAAAGGTGAAAAAAAGCCAATAGATTTTATTTTCTTCAGTCGTTTTTAGTACATGCATTTGTGTAACTGTTCCAAATGAAACCGTTTGGAACAGTTTATAAAAAAACCAGTTAATAAAACATTAACTTTTATTGAGAAGACATTTAGTACATCCATTTGGAAAGCTATTATAATGTACCTGTGCTACAAGTGTTCAGGCATATAAATATTCCTCTTCCATTTATCATTTTCCTTAAGTTTAAATTTGCTCTGTTATACCTGAAAGACAAATAGAAGTGGAAGTACTGATTAGGCAATTATGTCCTTAATAGCAAACTTATCAGGGCTATGTATTTAATATTTGTGGGGGTGCTTTTTTCTTAATGTTGAACGATAATTATAAATTGGTTTGTTCTCTGTATTTCTTTTGCTACTTGTGTTTGACTTCTCCCTATCTTTCCCCATTTACAGTCTCCTGATTGGTTATTCCCCAAGTTCTCCCCTAACGACAATTAGCTGTCAATCTTAAGTTATGTGACCCCCTAGTCTTGTCTGTCACTCCGGGGCCTCTCCCTGAGTCTGGAAGATTCTAGGAGAGGCATTGAGTGATTGGGCAGGATCTAGGCTTCCCTCTCCCACTTCCCCATGATTTGTTATTATATACGTCTGTTATGTTATCAGCCACTCCCCTGCTACACCTTATTGGTCCCCTGTTGAACCCTCCCCTAAGTTCAACCTCCCTTTATAAGGGCCCGCCTCGAGGGCTGAGCTATCTCTCCTGAGGCACAGGCCGTGGGGCCCCATCCCGGACCCAATAAACTATGGTTTGGTTTAACCTCTGGAGAGTCCCTCCTTTCATCTCCTTGTCTTAGCCATGTTAGCGCTCCTTGGCTGCCAAGTCCCACTGGCTTGCAGCGGTGCCAGGGCTAGCCATGCTCGGAAAAGTGGACACTGCTGCAAATATTCAGAGTTAATATAGCAAAAATCCTGATTTATGTTGTATAGAGTCATTATAAGGCAGGAGTGAAAGTGCACAGAATTATCTCCCGTTACAGCTTGTGAAACTTTTGTTGGGTCTGTCCACTAACCAAAGAAGCCATCATGGACCTTGCAGTGCAATCCCTTTTACTACCACAAATCCTGATATTTAGTGCACAGAAGAGAGAAGTTTTGAGGAATGGAAGAAATGAGGGTGTATATACTTCCTTCAAGAACTCAGCTTTGCTAGCAAAATGATTTCTGAAACCTCCACCCACATCTTCCAACATGGTATGCTGTAAATCAGATTCACTGAGCTGGGATGGAAAAAAAGCCTGCATGGATGCCTCAGTTTAGAAATATAAAACACCCAAATGTGAGTGGTAAACTAATGATGTATGTTCAATAAATATGTATATTTGTAATTAATATAGTGTACAAGAGAGCCTGTAGAATAGTCACAGGGATTTGATTCACAGATATATTCAACTTTAATTAGAGCTGTCTGATCCTAGAAAATTCTATTTTAGCAATGCAACTCTGCCTAGATCTGGTGATGTCTGCCCAAAAAGTACGGCTAAAATTCTTAGGTACAAATGTTGAAGATCTGGGAATGTGTATCTTTATCCAGAATATCAGGCAAGCAGTTCTACTGAAACTGGTGACTTACACCAAGTTGGCGAATTCGACTTAATTTTTCTGCAATGACTGTTGTGTTACTTCTGGCTTCAGATGAAAATCCCAACAAAGTCTGTCTGGTCACCGTGCAATGCATTCACTGGAAAATATTTGCCAGCATAGTTCTTTCTTTGCAGTGTGATCTCAAAAACAGGAGACACAACACTTGTCGTATCCTTTGAGTCTAACTGTGGGAAGATACTTGAGGCTTTTCTTTCTTTGGTTTCTTTATGGGCTCTTCTGATTCACTTTAGATAGAACAAATTAGGTGTTTTTTTTCTCCTCTTTAATAAAGAAGGAATTTAAACAAATTTTTGGTGTAGCCAAATCCCTGCTGTCTTAAGGACCTGATGAAATATCTTTAGCATTGTTTGTCCTTTCTGATACAAGACAAGAAGCAATAATGTCATGTGATATATACACCTCTCTCACGGTGGAGCTGTGCTTTCTGCTTCCTCCCTCAGGTGATTTTTCCTGTTCCTTCTCTCTCCACAGCACAGTGTCCATTTCTCAGAGATGGTTTCAAAGAGACATTTTAAAACCATATTTATGTGAAGTCAGTTTTTCAAGTTTCCCTCTTAGTTCTAAAGCTTTTTTCCCCCCCATTCAAATGCAGTATTTTGCTCTGTTTTTTTCTTCACCTTTTGTACTGAAAAATATATTTTTTATGCATAAACATCACAGTCTTAGTCTTTTTTAGGCTTTTATAAATTATCCCATCAGCAGTGTTTTCCTCTTATGCCTTTTTTATCCTCTGCAACGTCTCTACACCACCGTTGCCTCCTTAACAAAACCAGAAGTCAGCTATGAATTAATTACTTTGATTCTAATAGCCCAGAAGGTGACCTTGTATTTATTTAATCACCTTCAAATATGATTCACAAGGGTCAGATGTCATTATGAAGATATGTTCGCAAGGCATGAAGTGGGCTGTTGATATGATGTCCAAACTTATGAAAATGTCACCTCTCCGATATTTATACATCAAAGTACAAATAGAACTAGTGGTTTTGGAATGTTTTACCATTGTGGATAAAAGCTCTTTAAACAAAATCAGTCATGACTAACCTTTTTGCACGTATCTATCCTCCACAGTGCATGGTGCAACCTTACTTATGAATTCTGCTGTAATCTTTAAATTCCTCCTTTCCCACTTCTTCTCCAAGAACTGCACGTACAGTGGCAACAGAATCTTAGGACATTGAACAAACCAGAAAAGAATAGGATAGATGTTGTCTGGCTTCACTCCTTTTTGTCAAATATTGTGACTTGGATGGAATATCAAATGGAAACTCAGCCTTGATTACCTCATTACTGCCAAGAGAATCCTCTCTGCATGGTCTTCATGAGTAGACAGTTCCCAAGCAGGATATGCACTGCAACATAAAAAAGTATTTTAGTAGAATAATCTGAAGGTCTTTATTTTCTTAAAAACATGGAGAAAAGCCCACCTCATCCTCAATCCCTAACTTTCTAAACTTTAAACTGCAAAACCCCCACTAATTACTCTCTGCCAAAGGATAACTGACCAAGAACTTCCGGAGTCACTGGAAAGACTGTCTCTGACTTGAGTAATCAAGATCATCTTAATATAACTTAAGACCAGTATTTTTGAAAATTGCACTACTAACAAACACAAGATTTCTAGCAATCCCTATAAATACCAGGAGACACTGACAAGTAGCAACACAGGAAATGCTGTATATGTGTCATTTTATTACTACAATTCTAATGAAAATAAAAATTGTCAGCTTTTTTTTTGTTGTGGTTAAAATTGAACAGAAACTTCTGCATTGCACTCTGGTGCATGGAGGACAAAGGAGAGTAAGAGAGCTGATCTTCAGAGAGTCAGGGAAGTACAGCAGAAGCCAGCATGGATAAAATGGGAACTACTTCAGAGCTCAGATGGAATATGAAGTGTACAGAAGGTGGAAGCAGGGAGGAATTTAGTGACAGTGCTTGAAGGTACAGGGATGAAATTAGAAATGCTAAAGTATGTGACGGGCAATAAAGAAATGTTTCTGCAAGTGCATTGCCAACAAAAGAAAGACCAAAGAAAATTACTCCATTACTCAGTGAGGTAGAGGGCCCAAGGACATAAGTCATAGAGAACATTGGGTTATTCAAGTGGGTTTTTTGCCTCAGTTCTTTCCTAATCTGATCTGTCCTGAGATATCTAAGGTCTTTGCAGAAAAAGATCTGGATGACATGGCAGTCAAGTGGATCATGAGTAACCAGGGTGTCTCTGTAGCAAAAAAAGACTAGTTGCATCTTGGGATGTATTACTAAAATTGTATTCTTGAGACTAGGGGGGAGTACCTGGCTTTTTCTCAGGTTACTGACTATTTATAGTTACCAAAAGCAGGGGACTGTTGTAAAGCAGTCTTTGAGAAACCTTGCCATGTTTCACAAAAGCAGACACCCTTTTAAAACAGTCCAGAGGTCTGGAAAAGTTATTTGTCAATAACTGCTAGATTCAAGGCTTCTTAACAAGAAAGCTGTTAAGAGAGAAATTATGTCCTTCTTTACAAAATAGCCTTGTGTTTGCTAAAAGTCAAGAGCAACGTTTTTGTCTTCAGGTGGAGCCTCCTCTGTTGACTCCACTCGACAGTGACAAACAGTGGCAAAAACCAGTAAAAATTTGGTTTTCTCTACCTAGGGAAACTGCAACTTTAATTCTCTCTTTAGAGAAAAAGAGAGAAAGGGAGGGAGAGAAGGGAGAAGTGAAAGTAACTATTTAAGTAACTATATGATCCTTACAAATATTTACTTCTATGCTTTTGCAAGCATTCTGATTTATTTTGAACTGGTTCTGAGTACAGGATGTCTTTGGGCACTCTGTCTTTTGCTTTCAGAAGAGACATTGCTAGGCATCTTATCTGACCTACTGATGTGTTCTTTTCTTACTTTCCTCTTCTCAGAGAGTGCATTTCTCTTCTGCAAACTCCCCTTTTACACTTTTTGTTATGATGATTAATACATAAAATTTAAAAACAAAGACACTCAGAATCTGCTGCAATCTTGGGTGGTAATTTCCCCAGATATGCTATTGTATACTGCAACGGAGTCCAAACCCTTCAGTATTAAATAACATTTTTAAGAGCAAGGCTTAAGTCCTTATTCAGATTGCTTCTCGCTCCTGCTTAAAATGTTGAATAATCTATCTCATAAAAATGTGGCACATTTCACTGAGAAGTCTTAAATAGGTCTTATAAACTTTACTTGAAAGATAAGATGGCAAAACAATGAAGCATGCAAGAACTCTTCACCCTCTCCACCTTGCTAACATGAACATGGTCTCCATTTCACCCTTCACGGCTGTCTGCAGATCAGGACCATGTATTTGGTGATGGAGTCCTTGGCAGTGTAATGGATGGGGTTAAATGTGACACTGTAATGAGCTTCACTTGTGGTTTCAGTATAGCATTGACATACTTTGGTCTTTCCCAGAAAAGTATTGATGTATTTTGGTCTTTTCCCAGGAAAACAGAATGTAAACCCCCATACTTCAATACTCCCACCGCCAATTGCACCATCTGTCTCAAAAACAAACACAACCTAAACAAAAATCCTGTAGTACAGTTTCTCAGACATTTATGTTACAAAAAAACTTCAAAATTTCCTCCTTTGATTAGTACAGAAGGCATTTTTATTCTTGCATTTGTGAGGAGACCTCTTTTCTTAAGACATCCTCTGCCTTCCCATAGTTTCATTCCTTAACAGAAAAGTAAACCTGATCCTAAAGATCAGTTTATTTCTCCCCCTGCCAAAAGACTGGGACTATGTTCCTTGTGATTGCTTTGTAATATTTTTCATTATAGGTGCTTTTGAGTGAATCATTTCCACCCAAGTCTCCTGCAGAAAATTTTTGCGTAGAACAAGATAAAAATGGATACAGATACACATTTCAAAACACATCTGTAATTTCAAATCTGCTCAGTTCTACCAAGTGCAAGTTCCCACACAGTGCTCCTTCCATGGCTGCATGGGCACCATACCCACGTATCAGCCCTGATTCACCATCCGTGCTCAGGGTGGTTTTGGTGGGCATGCACACTGTATGCAGTATTTGGAGTATCAGAGAGTATGGGTATCCAGAGGGAATTTCACCACTGTTGTGGTGTCCCTCATGGAGCAGCGTCTCCATCCACTTGGGCTAGCCTGACACTGCAGACATGCAGGGAACACTCCACTGGATCTTCAGAACCAGAGGGGCACCTAAGGGAACCTTCCTTTGGACATGGGAGAGGCATGTGACAACGGCAGAGGAACGAGTCTGACTCAGTTGGAGGGCAAAGTCTAAGACTTTTATTCAGTCCCACATGGGCCTGCGAATCTCAGGGGAGCTGCTGCAGCTCAGCCATGTGACAAGGGAGACAGCAACTTATAAACCGGGGAGGTACAGAAGGCGGGATCAAACAATCAACCAATAGGGAACAAAGTGGGAGTGGATTAGAGTTAGAGGGACTCTCAGGGGATCCAATAAGAACAGCAAGGGAGGAACTTTCTCTGTTCCTGTCCTATCACTCAATGCCCTTCCAGAAACGCTCTAGAAGCAAAGGGGAGCAGTTGAGTGACAGACAGGACTCCTGGGAGGAAACTGGGAAGGATACAAAAGGATTGACAGTGAGGAGAGGCAGAGACAAACTTGGGACATAACATGTTGTGAGAAGCAAAGGGGAGAAACAAACAAACCATTATTGCAAACCAAGACCACAAAACAACACACCACCATGGGTGGTGTGTTCCCAGTGTGCAGAACTGTTATTGTATGGGTCACCTGTAAAGCTGCACAGGGAGATAAAAGCCTTTTCTCCATCTGAGGGAGGGAGGATGATGCCTGGAGGTCTCTATTGTGAGTGGGATTTTAACACCAAGTTTAAAAATCAGCCATGCAGGAAAGCACCTAGTCTGAATGAGAGGCAGGAAAGAGCCTTCTGACTGAGAGAAGTCTGATCAGCTTTTTGAGAATCCTACCCTGGCCCTTTATTTCTTGTTCAATTTGAAGAAATGCTGCAGAGAAGTGACAGTGTGGTACTTGCAGTACATGCCTGTGACCTGGGAGATCTGCTCTGAAATCTTAGCACTGAATGATTGAGAGCCATGTGGCACGGTCTGCTCCATTTCTTAACTAGTTTTCCCCTCCTCGTTTGCAGAGGAGCATGGGGAAGAAGATCTGAGGTCAGGTCATCACATGTTGACAACACCCCTTCCTGCTCAGGGAGAGGACTCCTGACACTGTTCTCCTCCCACAGGAGACAGTCCTGCATCAACTTCACCAATGTGAGTCCTTCCCACAAGACACAGTTCTTCCTGAATCCTCCCACTGGGTGCAGCCCTTCAGGAATAGAGTGTTCTAGTGGGGGTCCCCCATGGGGCCAGAGATCCTGCCAGCAGCCTGCTCCAGCATGGGCTTTCCATGGGGTCAAAGCCTTCTTTCTTCAAGCATCTACTTGCTCTGGTGGATCATTATCATTAATTTTACAATTATATCCAATTAATTTAGTTCTGCCTGTTTTGTACTAAATTATTAATATTGAAGATTTCTAGTGAGATTTTTTTTCAACTTTTGAGTTGGTTATTTTGAAAGCTGAAGGTCTCATTCCTGGGTTTCAAAGAAGATACGGTACAATCTTGTCCAAAGTTTAAAGAGGAATGAGGGAAAAGAAAGAATCTTAAAATTGCAAGCACAATTATTTCTTGTTTCCATATTTTTTAAAACTACTTTTCCTGGGCATGAAAAGAACATTGAAAAGACATAAAAGATATACTTTTAAGAATATATATACTTGTCTTTGATAACTAAATGAGATTTGTGTTAGCTAGATCCAAGTCACCATGCAACACCCCAGCAGTATACAGTGTAGTTAAAAAGTGGAGTTTAGAGAAAGGCTTTGATAGTGGGGATTATTTTTATCCTTCCACTGATAAGAAATCTGTGTCAGAGGAGAGTGGAGAGTATTGTGTGAGGAAAGCTACCTGAAGTGTCCATGTTTTTAGTAATCTTTCTCAATTCAATAACAGTGTTGTCTTCTAGTGTGCATTGGAAGGCATCAATTTGTTTGCTTTTAGTAAGCTAAAGAGAAGTATATAAAATAACACAGATTATCTGTAGAGTGAACACTGGAATTTAGCTGAATCTTTATCCAGCTTTTTTCTGGAAATTACATCTGTGCAGCCACATGTTTTTATGGTTCTGTTTTTCTCCCTTTGGACCCATTTACTGCCTTACTGTTTCTCAGGTTATAAAAGTGGGTAGCTCACAGAGTGAATCAGCTACCAGAACATTTGAAAGTCACACTCACATCCTATTCCTGCTGTGCAAATTCTATGATTGAACAATTGCTGTGTGTGTCTCACATTTAACTCCATTCTTTGGTTTGCTTGAAGTAGTACAGAATAGCATAGCAAGAAATCTGCTGAAGTGCACTTAAAACTTTTCATCAGTTAATTACAAATCATTACTTGCAAAATTCTTAAAATATATGGTGAAGAAATTAATGTTTGTATTACCAAGAATAGGAGGTTTTTCCTATTTGATTTTTCCTGGTAAAGATTTTCACTACCCTTTTATGGTGACTGCATCTCTGTACTGCAGTATACTGTACTCAGCCCACTATAGCCACAGTATTTTTAAAAACACAAACCAGCTAGAGTCATAATTTTTTCATCTCCATGACTACTTTCAACTCCAGTAATAAAATCACAGAACCATTAAGGTTGGAAAAGACCTCTGAGATCATTGATCCCAGCCATTAAGCTAACATGCTGTAGTGATTTAAGCTGAGCTGGAAACTAAGCACCATGCAGCTGCTTGTTCTCTCTCCATGCCTGTCCGCGTAGAATAGGGAAGAGAATCGAAACTCAAATTTGTAGGTTGAGATAAAAGCAGCTTAAGAATTGAAAACAAATTAAAATACAGTAATAGTAATAGAAAATAATAATAATAAAAAGGGAAAGAAGAAATCCCATAAGACCCAAACAAGAAAGTGATGCACGATACAATGGTTCACCATCCCCCGACCAATGTTAGACTTTGTTCCCAAACTCAGATCTTCCTCCCCTTACAAGTAAGTCCCGCAGTTTATACACTGGACATGATGTTCTGTGGTGTGAAATATCCCTGAGGGCACTTTGGGTCACTTGTCCTGCTCTGTGCCCTCTGTTTCTTTTATGTACCTCCTTACAGGCAGAGCAGGAGACACACACACAAAATCCTTGACTAGGGATAAACAAAATGTAGCAAAACCCAAAACATCAGCCTTGTTATCAACAACATTCTCATTCTGAGTCCAAAACACAGCCCTCTAAGAGCTACTGAGAAGAAATTAACTCTATCCCAGGTGAACCCAGCACACACACCTTATTAAAAGCATATAGAAACAGAAAAAATGCTCCTTACAGCTGCCATTGTTCAGCTGCCACTGAACATATAGTTTTGTAGGTAAACTGTCCAAAAAAGCACATCTCTGTCTACTGAGTCCTTGATTTCTGCTGTGAATGACAGTAACACTGCCAATTAGCAGCAGCACTGTCTGTCTGTCAGGAAGCTGCTTTGACACCACCCATCTCTATTTCACACAGGTCACTGAACAACTGCTTTATTCTAGGGAGTCATTATTGATATACAGAAACTTCAAACCCGTACATGAATGTTGTTTCCTAAGTTACTGAAACCTCCAAAATTAAGTTTGAGAAAGATCATGGAGCAGTGAAATTGAAAACCTATGTTTCAACCTATGTTTGAATGAAAATTAGAAATGTTTGAAGTCAAGGGGAAGAGTATATCCTTTTGCTGTAAAAATACCAGGTGAGGCATCTGTATTCAACATGCTGTAAAAGAAAGTGCAGTGCTTCTCACTGTCTCTTAGTAGAAAAAGTTATAGAGATAGGAACTGTTCTTCAAAAGCACCTGCTTGTATTTGAAGCATAGTATATGGAAATATATTCTTCTGAAAAAATGTCTTACTCTTCCCTCTTAAGATGGAGGCTGCCAGAGTAGCTGTCCAAAAAGAGAGGAGACAAAAGCTTTTACTGTGCTAACTGAATCTGGGTTTCACTAATTTTTTTCTGGGTGGCAGAAACTAGAAAACTTAAAATATTTTCATGTGAACACCTTTGCTGCATTGGAAATAAAGCTGTTTACCCAAAGTCCTTTCACTGAACTGTTTGACATTTTGCTTGAATATGGAACCAAGCAGGAAAAGAATCACATCTCATTCGTACAACTTGCAGCATGTAGCATTTGCTCATCCAGAGGTAATTGCTCTCAGCTTGACAAATCACTAGGTGTTAAGATTTCCCACTAGTTTCTTAAATTACTATAGATAAAATGTACAAGAATGTCATCCTGCAGTTCTGAGCACTTAAACACCCCAGTGCTGGTGACACAATTCTACTCCATAGAAGGTGAGTATGACTGACTCACTCTCAGTTCCCTTCTCCCATTCCAAACCACAGGGGCAGCCCTTTCTGGGCATGGAGAGAAAATGCTTTAAAATAACACCCCTCACAACTCTGCAATGACTTCAGTAGGACTTTTGCCATTTCTGCTGTTTTGGGGCCATCTATCTGGCTCTTGCTGTAGTCTTAATACCTCCCATACTTGATATCCCATCTGGATCTAGATATAGTCTTCATGCAACTTGTCCTGAATTCCCTAGAGTACAAGTTTTCAACAGTGGAAGAGATCTAAGTTTGCTGTGAGGGTGTTTGCATAAAGTTCTGCAGTACTTTGCTGCCAAGAAGTTAGTGTGGATTCACCTTAGACTTGTGGGAACACAATATTTTTATTTCTTAATTGGCTCAAATCAAAGCTTACCAAAACACTCTTTAAAACTAAACCCAAGAGAATTTAAATAGAAGAGCTGGAATTTTAAGGGGAGTTTCAGTGAGACAACAATTGAAAGAAAGGATGAGACATTATCTTCCTACAAATAGCAAGGGATCATGGAACTTGTATAGAAGAAGGAATACCTGAACATGTTCCCCCCATTATTAACTTTTATTGATATAATAAACATGATTTTTTACCTTTTCATGTGAATACCCTCTGTTCTGCATTGTGAGGTTTACTTCAAATATTTCCACTTCTGCCTACTAATAATTTCTTCCTTTAAAATGATCTTACCTTCCTGTGGGTTTCAAACTGTTACATCATCCATATCCGTTCTTAAAAACATATATAAATATATTTTTAGTGTCCAAATCCATTTTGCTTCAGATGTTTTGCCTATGTTTGCCAAAATTTTGTTTAAATTCACAGCTAGTTTTAACTACCTTGAGATAAATATTTCTCTGGCTCTTAAAAAAGTGGCTTCCACAGCTTCAGCATTGTAACTCCCAGAATAGTAGATACAGAGAAACATAGGAGCAATTAAGTAATAATTACTTATTATTAATTTTTTTACAAAAAAGTAAATTAATTACTTGTGCATTTAGTTTTAGATTATTGCAATAAATTAATTTACATGCATTATTTTTCAAATATAGTACCATTTCATTCACTCAAGAATGGTTCAGAAATGATGCACTTATATATATATAATTGTATATCCATTCAGAAGTAGGAATAATGTTCTTAAGACACTAGGTGTAGAGTGATCTAACTATGCAGCCCTGAGAAGCTTTTGTGTTTGCAAGGCACCTGAGTCATCTGGAGCATATAAAAATCTGAAATTGCATCAAAATTTCATTTCCTTCCTCCAAGATCACTCCTACTCCTGTGACATCTTCATTTGCTGTAGGTCTAGTCACCTCTGCCTTCTTTGTTCCTATGTATCATTTTTGTTATCATTATTTCTGACTGCTTTACTTCTTAGTGACTTCCTTCTTCAAGGTACTTACTCAAGAAAAGTTCATATTGTTCCATGGAGAGAGTACATTCTGGAGAAAAGGGAGAGAAGGGACAATACTGTGGTAGAGGAGGTTTTGTACCTGTCTGTATGTGTATTCTCAAGCCAGGAGCTGCTGGGTGTTCTAGCACTTGCATTGGAGTTTCAGGGTTCTCTGGGAGGTTTTTCCCAGAGAAAATGTGGTATGTGTGAATTAGCACTGAAGGCACACTTGCTAAATATATTGTACTGGCACAGAAACACAGCCTTCATCTCACCCTCCCCTCAGATTTTTGGAGATTTCCCAGAAGCAATGTTCTCAGGCACCACCAGCTTCATGTCCCTCAAACTCACAGCCTATGCTCATCAAGTTCATAATGCACTGATGGATAGCTCCCTCTCTCACCACTGTGTTCTGGATATAACTGTGTTAGTACAGTGTTGGAATACTTATTAACAAAATTCTACATCACTTTGCTTAAAATATTTAGGTGGAATGCTCTCTCAGGCATTGCAGTTCCTCGTTAACTTTCAACAATTGTTCATGCCAAGCAAGAAGATAAACATTCAATAGGCAAAAAAAAGGCCCACCAAATGAAATTAAAACTTTTTAAATTGACTTCCTAGTATTTCTGAGTGTATTTTTTTTTTCTTAGTGAGTGGTAAAGCTGCCAGGGCAGAGATTAGAGACTGTAACAAATCAATGATGTCAAAATGTCTAGGTATATTAATGAGATATTTATACAGCTGTAATGGAGCCCTTTTTCAGGCAGTCATTATATATGTAGTAACAGAAGAAAGACATTTTAGGACAGGTTATTACTTTGGTTATCTTTTTAAATCGCTCAACCTATTAGGAGTAGCATTGTCTGCGAAACTGTGTGATTTCTTCTTGTTGATATCTTGAGGGAAAAACAGTGCATGGTTATAGAAATTCTTTTTAGGAGGCAACAAAATCAATTCAAAGTGTTAGGCCACATTCATATGTTTTGTCTGACTTATCTGGGACTAGATGGAGAGAAATTTCAGTACTAGGCAAGACCTTTGGGAAGATGATATTCTCTGTGTTGACTCCAGTATTTTTGTTTCTTTGGGTACAAGCTACAGCTTTCATTTTACAAGTAGCTAGGGATAAGAGCCATCTATGGATTCAAAAGCCCCAGTATTTTCCTGACTTTCAAGAGCCAGGACCTCACTGATTGAATTGTGAAGAGTTTTTGCAAAGCAGAAAAGCTGATATTTTACCACTTTCAACCTCAGGTAATATGCATTGCCTAAAGTGGTTACCCAACATTCAAACGAGAGCTGACTCTTAAACAGCAATCTTAAAAGTTATAAAGACTTTTTTTTCCCCATGTTATAAGTGCACTTCAGACTTCTAAAGCACTTTATTTTTGTGTTAAACTGTCTTAAGAAGAAACGATAGTATTCTTTTCTTTGTAGTTTCTTCAGAATTTATTGTACACACAATGTATTCTGAAGGTTAATTTCCTGCAGTTCTTGAAAATCTTGTGCTATACAAGTGGGTAGCAGAAAATAATTGCATGCAAGTTGGATTTACCACTTCCCAGCTTGTTGCTCTAAGCCTTCTCCCTTCTGTTGATTTTCCTGCTAAATGGTTTGTGAAAGATTAACAGCTGATAGAGTTTAAACTGTTTCTGTAACTTTTCTGTAATCACCAGCAACTGATGACAACTTCTCAATGTTAAATGGTTGCTAAGGTTTCTTTCTGGGGCAATTCTGTAGTTCTTTTGAAGAATTACTTCCGTGTCTCTATTTTCTAAAGAAAAGTGTCCTGCCATATGATGGCTTCTCTTTTTTTGGGATGTGAAGGCTAATTAATTTGATATCTTCTCCTATTATATCTTCTTTTAAAGCCCCAACCAACCCAAACAACTGCCCTACCCCAAACCTAAGGCCAAAAACTTAATGTCACTTATCCTAGCTACAGGTAAGCCAATGGAAGTCAGCATCCAAAAGAGGTAAGTTTAAAATTGTCCTTAGAATACTACAATCTTGAAGGTCTGTGAAGCAGAGTATATGATGATCTTTATTCACTCTATGATTTAATTTTTGTTTGTTTTTTGAAGATCAGTTAAAAAAAGTCTGATGATCCACTCTCAATACCAACTGTTCCTGTAGACAGTGATGTCTTAGAGTCCTATAGATTGGTGGCTCTGTGGGGAGCTGCCAAAGCAGCTCCCCAGACCAATCTAAAACAGTTGTGGGTCCTCCAAATCTGCTGGTTGAAGCGTGGTTAAGGCTTGGAAGAATGGAGTGGGCTCTGGCTTGGGTTTGAGAAGGGGTGTATTCTTGTGGCAGAGCCACGTGCTACAGCGACCCGACTGGGCCTGTGTGTCCCCTTTTCCCAGGTCGCAGCCTGGGCGGGGAACACTCTGGACCAATTGGGGAAGGGAAGGGGTGTGTCCAGGACAGGGGGATACAAGGTGTGTTGAGGGAAAGGGGGGGTGAAAGGGACATACCATTACAAACAAATAAACAAAATACAAATACAAATTCAAAAGCCTAAATCACATACCGCAACAGAGTCCCTTGAGTATGGGTGTATGTGGCAGTCTTGCCATTCTTCCAGAAAAACCCCTCATACGAAGCAAAGCAAAACAAAACAAAACAAATCCCAATCTCCCAAAAGGAAACTGAAAAGGAAACCCAAAGTGATAAGAAGATCTGGAATGCACTGAGTTAGGGCATTCTTAAAAGTAGTTTAGACTTTCATAATCTTTTGGTATTTGCCCAGGAGAATTAACTGAAAACCACACACTTGGAAAAATTGTAAATAAGGATTACCCAAGGGAATATATTTGTTATTTTATGAGGTTAGAGCTTGAAGGAATAGTTTAAAACCAAAATAAAAACCAACCAAACAAAACCCCCAAACTACCATGACAGCAATTCCGAAGATTGGAAGCCTTGCCTTGAGGATAGGGGATGAAGGCAGAGAATATTAACTACCTGTACTCTCCTTGTCAGAGGAAAGATTGTTTGGCTTAGTGAATTAATTTCCAAAGTTCCTATTTGCTAAAGATCTGAAGCTTGACCACCTTCCTAGTTTAAGCACAGAGGTCAAGTTAACAGTTTCCTTACGCAGTGCTTGAACACCAGGAATTCATGATGTGTCTGTTGAAGCTACAGCTTGTTTTGTTAAACTGCAGTTCCTTCTTATACTTTCGGGTAAGTTGTGGAGAAACTTTTCACAAAATTGTCACAAAATTTTTCCATATGGTTAATGTTGGCATTCTCCCTTCCCCCAGCCCAAAAGAAACCTTACATTTCTCACAAGAAAGTATTTGTGGTTTCACTGTAAATGATCCGTGGATTTGAACTCCACCTAAATTCTGCTATAAAGGGACCAACATATGTATGTGAGATAGATATGACATTCAGAAAGCAGCAGAGCAGAATCTTCTGCTCTATGCTAATATTTTTTATTTTTGCCAATTTGTTAATTTTATTTTGCCAGATAGTTTTGCTGGGTCTGTTAGTGTTGGACATTCTAGACATTGTTATATGCTTTTCATTTTAATAAAGCTTTTATTTGGGAAAGATATCTCAGGTAAGGAGTTATTATGTTTTTATTTTTAGGTCACCCATAGTGTCTTTCACGAATGTGCCTAAAAAAATAACAAGGCAGTTTGAAAACCCTGTGGAAGCAAGGATCTGCACATTGTGTTAGAAGGTTGTAACAGGTTACTGTAGATAAGAAATTTGGCTTTCACATAGTCATGAACTTGCAGAATCATCACAGAATCATCAGCAGATCATTTAGGTTGGAAAGGATGTCTAAGATTGTGAACTCCAACCTTAAACCAAGCAGCCCCTTGTCAGACCACAGCATGAAGTGTCACATCCTGCTCCTGTGACATGGTGTAAGGAAGGAGTTTAACAAAACCCAGCTCCACTGTGATTCCATCATGCCATGGTAGCATGTGGTATCCCTTCATCTTAAGATGAGAAATCAACTTTGGTGTTGAATTCATCACCTTTCCAAGCCATTGAGTGTATTGGTTTGTTTTTGGTTTTATCAGTTTTATGTATGTATTTGTTCCTTAATTCATATTGTTTTTTGTAAGTTGTAGTGGTTTGTCCCATGTCACCCATGGGACCTTTTTGGTTTTACCCCAACCCTTGCTATGTGTCAGTCATAAGTTATACACCCCCTGGGTCTTGTCTATCACTTTGAAGCCTCTCCCAAAAGTCTAGAATGTTCCAGTGAGGGTGTCGAGTGATTGGACAAGACTGGCTGTCTCCCCGCTGAAGTTATTGATTTGTTGTAATATGTGTCATTTACCTGCAGAGCCATACCCACATGATCCCTGATTTGTCGTCAGTTAAACCCATCCCCAAGTTCCTCCCCCGAATATCAGATGTAACTTTCGAGTGCCCTCTCTCCTGCTCTCTTGGGGCTCCGACTGGCAAGGGGTCTCTGCTGAGGCACCCTGAGCGGATGAATAAAGCCAGTGGTTGAACCCTGAGCAGACTGTCTCCTTCTTTCCTGCTGTCGTCGCTTCACTTCTGTGGGCAAAACAGAACCCATGGGATGGGCAAGGTTCATTCAGCTACCGAGCCGTGCCCCCTCTTGCCGTGGTGCCAGGGCTGGCCGAGGCAAAGAGACACTGACAATGCAGCAATTGAGAACAATTGAGATACTTCACATACATGACTTCCACTTGCTGGTGGGGACCTAATGTTTTTATCCCTTACTATGTACAATAACTCATTCGTAGTTTTTAACTTTAATGTAAGCCAATGCACAACCTGATCCCTAAAATATGAGATCACTGGAGATGAAAGAGCCCAAGATAAAAGAACCTTTGAATATTTAATATTAAATGTCTTCTTCCTGAAGTACAAAAGAAAAGAAATGATCATACCAAGTCAACATTAAAATTGTATTGTTGAAAAAAGCAATACAAAAGTTATCTTGTATCTGTGCTGCATATCAGCAGTAAGAGTGCTTGACTCGTATAAAATTTCAAAGTCCAAATAATAACCAGGGGAATACTGAAGATCATGGGTTACTGCTGTGTGTGTGTTTGAAGGCAGAGAGAGAAAGAAAATTTACTGGGAAGGATTTTAGGAGAAAAAAGGAGTAATTAAAATTGTGCTGGTACCTAAAGAAAGAATCTAAATTAGTAGGATATATAAGAGAAAAAATACAGTGTCTCATTCGACAAAGTCAGTAGGTGTTTTCTCTGACCTTCAAAAGAATTTGGATTAGGAAATTATCAAAGGCCCAGGAAATATGCAGGAGTGTATAGTAGAATTTTAAATATGAGCTTCACTTCCTCAGTAAATATTTAGGCATTTCATCTTCCTTAGAAGCACATTGCAGTCACTTTTTTCTTTTCCAAAAGAAAATATTTCAAATAAAAAATATGAACACTTTGGTAAAATAATGAGAAAGCGAAACAGTTTTAAATTGAGAAAACATATTTCCTAGCAAGAAACTGTAGAAAGTGCACCCTATTAGATATTTTATTATTTTTTCAGGTATAACAATTCTATCAGTTGTGTATCATATTGTTATTCCAGACACTTGATAGGTTTTCATATAGATGACTTATTTGGAAAAGACTTGTGCCATCTGGGCTGTTGAGGAGTATAGCTAGATTTTAAACATTCACTTGAGAATATTTCTACAGTAAATTGTAATAGATGCCTGGATGTGGATATGCTCTGTGAAGCACTTGGGAAGAATATAGAATAATTTAGTTGATTGATGCAGTTTAGAATGGAACATATTCCATTATTGCACTGCCAAAGGAAAGGATATTTTGGGTAAAGGGAAAAGGTATTCATCAATTCAAGAGAAAAAGAACTTCTTTCAAGAAAAGGTGTTGAGGGTAACAAATGATTTAACATATATATTCATGGCCTTGTGGCTAAGGCTTTGGCTTTTTTGTGTGCATGCATGCAAATATGGAGAGCATTTAGGAGTGGAGCTTTCAGGACTGCCTGGGGATGCTGGGGATGCTCTGCTCTTCTGCTGACTTCTTCTTCAGAACCTTTAATGGATGATTAATGGCCAAAATAGTTTTCAGTAGATCTGAAGCAATATTTCAGGAGAAGAAGAAAAAATATATTCAGAAAATATATTATGTAATCACAGAAGACAAAATTCCTGTATGCATGCATGTCCACTTCAGAAGTGGACTTCTATTTTTCAATCATCTCAGTGAAAAATAGAAAAACCTTCAGCTTTTTCTCAAAGACAGATGGGAAATTGTCAATCTGGCTGCCCTTCCTGGAAGTGAGGTTTTGATCAGTAGCCTGAAAAGTGACACAGAGATTCAGGAATTTTCTGTTTTGTTTCAAAATAAAAGGAAGAATTGTGTGTCTGTGTGGTTCAAACCCAGCTGGCAACCAAGCCCCATGCAACTACTCCCTCACTGCCCCTGAAGCAGTATGGGAGAGAATCAGAAGACTGAAAGGGAGAAAACTCATGGAAGAAAAAACCATTTAATGAAGAAAGCAAAAGCCACACACATAAGTAAAGCAAAACAAAGAATTATTTCACCTCTTCCTGTCAGCAGGAAGGAGTTCAGCCGTCCCTAGGACAGCAGGGCCCCATCATGCATAGTGATGACTTGGGGGACATTACCACTCTAAATGTTCACCCTTCCTTCTTTCTTCCCAGGGTGTGGAATGTCCCTGTGGCCAGTTGGGGTCAACTGTCCTGGAAAGAAGCTGTGTCCTCTCCCAGCTTCTTGTGCACCCTACACATGCTCACTGCTGGGGTGGTATGAGAAGAAAAAAGGCCTTCGTTCTATGTTAGCCCTGCTCGGCAGTAACAAAAACATCCCTGAATGAACAACACTGTTTTCAGCACAAATCCAAAGCATGGCCTCATACCAACTACTATGAAGAAAATTAACTCTAACCCAGCCAAAGCCAGAACAATGTTTCGTTGCTAACATTGCATTATTTTAAGAAGAAATTGTTAAATCCCAGCACTGAGGAGAGAAAAATTATATTGAAGCTACAAAATTGCATTGGAACCAGAGCAATTTTGCAGTTGCTGTGGATCAGGAGTTCTGGGTCTGACTTAGGACACTTTTTGTAAGTGACAGCTTCACTTTTCTGAGCATGTAAACAGACTCACTTTTAAAGAAGGCTTACATGGTAGGTTTTATTATTTTCCTTTTTCAGGACTGGGCAGTATCATTCACCCACGGTTTCAAGCAGAGGTTGGGAAAGAACAGTAGAATAGTTTTCTGGAAGTGAACAGAAAGAGTAGTGATACCTTTGCCTTGAAATTAGGCAGTGCTTTTTCAGGGGTTCAGTAGGGTCGAGCTCTTCACAAGTGAACAAGGAAAGAAAAAGATACCACTGTGATGCCTTCTGCCATCACCTATCCTTTGTCATTGGAGAGATGTTCCTGCTGGAGGATGCCTGTCTACCTGCCTGTCTTTTCTGTTCAGCTGAGGATCTGCCAGACTCTGAACACCACTGGAAAAATTTTCAAGGATTAAAGAGAGGTATCAGCATCACATTGTAATGATTTTGTGTTTAATTTCTTACATATGGCTCTGATCTATAGAGAGATGAATGTCACTGTTCAATCAGTGCACTGAAAAATGAGATTATAAGGCTGTGATTCTACAGATGCCTACATTTGTGCCAACCTTAGGAGATACTTGGCACAAATGTCAGCATATGTTCATGTGGTACTTACTGAAGCCCTGGTGTGTGGCTTTGAAATTGTGTTTTGCACACTTGCTGAGCCTACAGGAAATCCTGCAGGTTGGTATGAATGTTTGAAGACTTTGAAAAGGAGGGGGAAAAAAAGGAAAATACAGGGAAAAACATTTGGAAAAAGCTTGGGCTTGTATTACAGCATTGCCAAGGGAGCAAAAATCAATAGTAGTTATCCACTCAGCCTTTCATCCATGAATTCTTACATCACAAATTAACTAAATCAGATGTATTCCAGCTGTTCATTTTATAAAACAAATGTTATTTCTGTGATAAAAATCATTGGTGCTGGACAAAAGTATGTGTGACTTGTGCTGAAGGGAGCAATGGAAACAAGCATCACTAAGCTTTATCTTGTAGACAAGATGCCATATAATCCTTTCCCCCAGTCTAACCGGAGGATCTTTAAAACTTTCTAGGCCTCCTCTACTGTGTACTGTTTGATGATTGAGCAAGAGTTTTACAGCCCCTTATAAAATAGACTCATCTGGCCCAGGCAAGCTTCCTCCATACACCTTTCCAAGTGCTTTGCAGGGCACCCTGCAGCAGCCAGGCAGCTGTGGTGTATCCTGCTGTGCTCCTCTGGTGCCCAATCCCACCCCAGGCACTCTGCTGCTTCCTGTAGACATTTTGAAGTTATAGTTTCTGAAATCCTCATTGCAGCAATATGTTTTTGAGACCTGAACTTGGCCACCAGATACTGTCTTTATGTTCTCCAGTCCCAGGTTGCAGCTGGATTAGCACTTTCTTATTGTTATTAGTACAGCTGGAAGGCATAGGGTGTGTAGATAACCAGCAAATTAAAACAAACAATTTCTATTACAGAAAGTAGCTGTATTTGAGTGTTTATTTGATAAGAGAGAAACTTTTTCTCCCAACAGAAATTTTCTTTAAAGAAAAGACACTACAGCCTTGCTGAATTTCGTGCCTTTCTTTTATTGCAGTTTTCTCTCAGGAAATATTCCATGGCTTATTAATATTTTCAAAAGCTTTAATTTCTATCTAGAATTCCTTCTAATCAAACATTTTGGGGATGAAAATCTTAAGAGGAAAGAGTGACTGGGTGTTATTTTTTTTTCTGCTACCCTGACTGAACAGATGAAGGATGAGTCATCGACAGGCCAAAAAACTTGTTCAAAGGGAATGCATCAAACCAGAAGGGCTTCCTAGTGAGCAGGTGCATAAATGTGATACTTGTTAAGAAATATTAGACAAAAAATTCTTTAAAAGGAAAGTAGAGACACTGATGCATTGCCTCCTCTTTGGGGGTACTGTCCATAGATAAAGGAAAAACTCAGTTCATTACTAGGTGGTACACATAACATGCTAGAAAGGTAGGAGAACAGGGCCCAATAAATAGGTGGACTGGATGGAAGTGATTGTGATGTGGTACAATGGCCAGGCAGGCAGGCGGGTAGGCCATCCTGGGTAGAAGGTACTGCAGAGTAGTTACCATTTCCTCTCTCTTAACAACCCTGTAACACAGCACAGTGCTCTTACACTGCTGGAAAGAGCACCTAAAACCATTAACCATCCATCAAAACACCTGAAAACAGCAGAGACAGCCCAAAAGTTAATGTAAAATGTAGCAACATGAATGAGATATCTGCAAAGCATTTGCACCCAAGTAGGACATGTTCTTCAGAGGATAATAAAATTGTAGGAAAATTCAGGTTGGGGTCTCCAGTCCAAAACGCAAGGCTTTGTTTATTTAGGTTCTGGAAATATCCCAGACGAACTGCAGTGAGCCTTCCCTGACAACATGAGCCAATGCCTATGTGTCCTCATAGAGAAAGAGGCTTGCCTTATGTCTGGTCTAAACCTCATTTCTTTCAAGTTATTTCTGTTTTCTCCCATCCTCCTACCAAACACTACTATGAGGAGCCTGTCACCATCAATTGCATCCTGCAGATCTGTCATTCCCCGATCTCCCTGCATCCAGACTGTGTAATTTCAACTCCAGCCTTATTTCTGGACTTGTCACATGCTCTTTTTCAGTTCCTCACGATCCCTGCTGTCCCCTTCTCCAGCCCCCCAAGTCTCTGAATAGCAGCTCTTTCCCTGAATATATTGACTGCTTCCTCCTGCCCCAGTCCAGTTTTGTGGCACCTGCAGTGCTAAGGTTAGTGTGCTGTATTGCCTTCTTCAGGTCATTAATAAATATGTCACACAGGAAAGGTCCCCTCAAAGATCCCTGTGGTACTCTATAAGTTACAGAGCACTGCCCACAGATCTCTAGTCTCAAACTGATTATCTAGACAGTTTTTACCAATCTGCTTGTCCACCCATCCAGACCATAAACTCCCAACTCATATATGAGTTGGTTATGGGAGATATTTCGAAAAGCCATGCTAAATGCAAAGTAAATGCCATCCTGCTCTTCTCCAGTTGTTCAGGTGTCACAGAATCAGAACATTCTGAGTTGGAAGGGACCCACAAGGATCATCGAGTCCCAGTCTTAAGTGAATGGCCTGTGATATGCATGATATGACTTACCTGTGCCAGTCTCTGCTGACTATTCCCAGTCACTTTCTTCTCCACATGCACAGAAATGTACTGTAGGAGGACTCACTCCATAAACTGTATGAAAATGCTTCATCAAGCAGTTATTCCTGCTCCCACCAGAAACTTTTGATAGATTGGGTCCCATTGTGTTGCCCTTCTAGGATCTGGCAGACCCCAGTAAGCACCAGGGGCTGTGGTCCAGTGACTTTCACTGTTTAAAAGGATGTCAACAACTTTGTCTTCCAGATTGGATGGTTTATGAAAAACTGACACCTTAAAGACACCTTTCCTGGCCTCTCTGCTGACCCTAACCTGCAAGATCTCACCCAGATTTCTCTCCATCATGTACAATAGGTGCATGATGGTATCCAAGCTGCTCCTGCTCCTAGGGGTCAACATCCTCCCTTGTCCCTCTCTCTCTTTGTCTTCCTTTCTGTACATGCATTAGAGGCTGGTGTTCCTTCACCCTCTTTGACCACTTCTGAGCTCTCTCTTGTTTCCATTGTCCTTCATCCTTTGTTTTCTACCTCTGTCTACTGATTTCTTTTTAATCATGGTCTCCAATCTCCCTCTCCCATCATTCCTTGTTTAAATGTCTCCCTACCAGTTTGGCCAGCCTGTTGGCAAAGGTGTCCTTGCTCCACTTTTTCATGTGGATACCATCTGTTTCTAGCAGTTTGTCATCTTCAGAGTGGATCCCATGGCTGTGAAAGTGACCTCCCTGAGGCTGACACCTCCTGCCTGAGGAGGTGCTGGCCTGCAGACATTCATCCTCCCTCAGATCTTGCTCTGGGTCGACGCCTTTGCTGTGCTGGGGGAGTTGGTCCTGTGGATGATGGACACTGTGCCCTGTGGGGCATCACCTCCATGACAGTGGGACCCTTGCTGCCTTCATCCATTTCCAGTCCCCTTCTGTGCATCTGTTCACACATGCCTGCTGTGTTGTGGTTTATCATCAGATAACTTCTTTCATTTATGGAAGCATAATCATAAAGGCTTGCATGCACAACAGACCATGTGAGAACACAAATTCTGTGTGATATAAACATTCTGCAGCTATTTCCATAGACAAAGGGAAACACATTTCCTACACACTGAGTTTCAATACGAATCTAAATTGTCTTGCTGTGAAGCTCAGCTTGAGACTGGAGTTGGGATATTCAATTGGCAATGCCAAAAGAGAAGCAGCAGTGTGGAAATGACTTCCTGACTCGGAAACAGGGCATAAAGTTAATGCTTTTCAAGTAAAAAGAGAAAAAAAACCAGCAAGAAGGTAATGTATGAAGTTTTCAGATCTATGTAAAAACATCAGTGTTATTACTGTTATTTTCTCTTGCAAATGTTTAACAGAGACATGAAGGAGCCAGTAGCAATTAATTAAAATCTTAATTAAGTCCAAGCATGATTGTCATTCATAAGCTGATTCATTTTGGTCTTAGAACACACAAAAGAATATGAAGCAAAACAAAAGTAAATATCTGCATTATCTAAGCTGCCATTACCTCTAATTATAATTGATTTTCCCCCTGAAGTCATTATTGATCAATGTGATGTATACCACAACTCACATTTCAATATTTTTAAAAATTGTTAATTTCTTTGCCAATCAGCCAATTGTTAGCTCATTCATCTCTGTTTTTTTGTTGTTTTGAAAACACCATTTCTATTCATCAAGGTACTCAATATAATATAACCAAGTACAGTTTTAATTGGTGCAAGTACCCAGGAGCAGGAAATGAACACAAACTGTCAGCTGGATGAATTTGAAGAGAATGTATATGAAGACTGGAATTTCTTGCCATTCTAACTCAAAGATTCAGTTTAGAAGCTGCTGTCCATCAGAGAAGTGAGGAATGTTTTGTGGTGTTTACTTTATAAATGAATTCTGCTAGCTTCCCTTTTGACCAAAATTTATTTTTTATTATTGAATCCCTTTCTGTTCTCTTTCTTAACAAGAGATACAAAATACAGTTCAGTGCTTATTAAGTATGGTTCAGCATTTGATAAATACAGTATATCCACAGTGTAAGCATTTACATATGTAGTACTTGATTTTTGTCTGAGCTGTTTTGCATCATTGTGCTGTGGCAGCATTAGGGGGTTGAACACAGCCAAGGGCCCTCTGGGATGTATGGTTTACAAAATACATTTCAAGTGATGATTACTGGATCAAAGAACTTACTGCCATCTGTTATATTCTATAGATAGTGCAACTTACAGTGTCCCTCAGAGCTCTACAATAGAACCAGATCCTGTAAACTGATAAATAAGATTCTACAGCATTTCATGCCCTGAACTTGCTGTGTGTGATTTTTCGTAAAAAGCTATTGAATGAACTCATTACTTGTAAAATCACTTCAGTTATAAAATATAAGATATGTGAAAAATTATGGAAGTATAATAAAGAGTGAGATGATTGTGCTGCATTTAAAATATTTTTAAGAGCAAAAGTGAACATGGCACATATATGTATCCAAATCTTTAGTTTATTTAACGTACCAGTAATCTAATCAAAGGGCAGCAAATAGCTGTTATCAGTCAATATTAATGCTTTTACAATGCAAAAAATTGCAAAGCCTAATCAACGCAAACTTCAGACCTATTGTGCTGGAAAGCTTACTTCTATCTCACCTCTTACCTTGCTGTGATGCTCACCCTTCCTGTGTGCCACTAGGGTGAAAGAATGACAGTTTTAGTCCCTTCAAGAGGAAATGGGGAGGATTACAATTTGTTCATATTCCTTCCCAGCCTTATGTCTACTTGGGGCTATTTTTATGTTGTTTTGTTGTTTTGTTTCTGCTACCCCTTTTTTTTTTTTTTTTTTTTTTTTTTTTTTTTTTCCCCCCTCTCAGCCTCTTTTTTTCCTTTCAGGGGCTCCCAGCTGAAGGCAGAGTGGCAGAATTGCCTGGCCCAGCCCCAGCTGCCCTCAAGGGCTGCTGTTTGTCACCTGCTGACTCCCCAGCTGGTCAGTGGGGCCAATGCTGTGCTGAAGGTCACAGGGTGAAGCTAAAACTGAAGAGGCCACTGGCACTGCTCCTCTTGACAAATGCAAAGCAGGCTGAGGCCATGGTGAACCAGGATGAACTCTACTGCCAGGGGGGTACAAAGTCTGCAAAGTGTTCGTGATTATGGCAAAATTGTGTACCGGGATATATAAAAAACCTCTGACCGATTATCATAACTCAGAACAGGTAAACAGTGTATGTGAGGACAGTGAATTCTTAATAAATTATAATGAAGTTCATAAATTACATATCATTTTTTCATGTAAGTATAGTGAAAATATAA
Source organism: Argya squamiceps (assembly GCA_037834095.1). Classification (NCBI taxonomy): domain Eukaryota; kingdom Metazoa; phylum Chordata; class Aves; order Passeriformes; family Leiothrichidae; genus Argya; species Argya squamiceps. The sequence goes on along the minus strand of JBBMKD010000102.1, from coordinate 97,971,283 downwards.
TAATGTATAATAATATTAATACAATTCCTTTTTTCTTTCAAAGCACTCCTGAACAAATGTCTGTAATTTTTGTTATTTTCAAGAAGAAACCTTTCGACTAATGATGACTTGCAGTTCCTATCTGTTGCAGCGCGAGTTTCAGTTTTTTTGAATTTGTATTTGTATCTTGTTATCTGTACTTGGTATGTCCCTTTCACCCCCCTATTCCTACCCTTGTACTCTCTCTCTCTCTCTCTCTCTCCACCTTCCCTCCATGTGGACACAGGGGCTCTGGCAAAGCTCCAGCTGCATGGGCTGCACTGAATAAACACCTTTCTAACCCAAAAGAGAGAGCACTCTTCCTTCTTCCAAGCCTGAATCCATGCCTCAGCGAGCTGTTTGGAGGGCCCATGAACTTCTATAAATTGGCTTGGGGGACCAGCTAGCCGGAGAAAGCATTCCCACCAAATGAGCCACTTTACCTATCCTCTCATTAGATGCTATTTAAATGCTTAGCTGTGCATATTACAGTTAAACATGATGACTCACAAAAACTTGGGGCACAGATTGTAGGCAGATTCAAGACTGGGCCTCCAATCAAAAGCTGAATTTTCTCTTATAGCATTTAATTAGCAAATTCAGGTTCTCAGAAGTCCAAATATGTTCTTATGTTTTCAGAAATTGGCAAATGGGAGGGTATGTTAATGAGCAAGTGAGTTTCATACAGTTTTAATGAATTCTTCTGAGAGCTTCTCTTTATGTCAGAGAAAACACTTGCTTTTTTCCCCCCTGATTTCTCATATACTGTGGCTGAAAAAGTCAATATCTCTCAAATTTTATAGTTTCTCATGCATCTCATCTCAATGCATTGTTTACTCCTCTAGAGAGGATCTGTTTCTTTAGATTGCTGCTCATGCAGTAGGAAACACACACACACAGATACTTGTTCTCCTCTTGACATTCACTACTATTCTCTGTTTTGTAAACAAACCAGCTTCAAGCTTTAAAAAAGAGATTTGGTTGTGGGAAGAATATTCTTCTCCTATAGTGTGAAACAGGAATAATGACATCTTGTGTGAGCTGTTTCTGTAAGGAAGAAAAGCAAGCGAGGTGTGTATTGTGGCCTACCACTGATCTAGAGATGGTTAAAATGATCCAAAATTACCTGCAAAAGGTGTTGATGACATTTTAGGCAAACACAAAAACCTCAGAAATTTCAGGCTTAGGCAGAAGAAAATAGAAGGAAGAAATATTTTTTAAAAAATTATACCAACCAAAACGCTGAAGAGAAGATATCTGGAAATGAGAATATTTCTCAGAACATTAGCTTGGTTAATTTATTTCTGGTGCTCCCCATGTTTTCTTAAGCTGCAGCTGGATTTCAAAAGCACTGTGATGTTCCTTTTCTCTGTCTTTTATGTGGATGATATTCATATGGTTAGGGCACAGCTCAACAGGGCTTGCTCTACAAAACAGATTTGAAAGACAGAAGGGAGAAAAATCCATGCAGTAGGGTGTGCTTTCCTTCTCTGAACCACTGGAAAACACCTGGCAGTCTGGCATGAGTTTCTAAGATCCATGAGTTAGATGGCCAATATCCTAAATAAGTCTTTCATTTGTTTGTATACATATCCAAATCCCTGCTACAGACTGAAAATACAAAATGACTTAAAGTCATTCCTTTTTTTCAGTCACCACATAAATATATCCCTAATCCCAGCTAAAGTAGAATAGGCAGCCTTACAAATTTTTAAGGCTGGCAACTGACTCTAGGAACAATCCCTCTGCACTTTGGAGAGGGATTCAGTGATTTCCAGGCCTTCTGGACACCTAGAAAGGCAAGTTCCTTCTGTGGCCCTGACAGTGTTTGAGACAGACAACTGTACTCTTTAACTCACACAAAGATGCTAAGAATAACTTAAAACAATGTTAAAGTGGACTACTAGAAGCTGAAATACTATCACTAGACTTGTAGTGGTTTATATGTTTTCTTTTCTAGCAGCCCCAGCTCTTCTCAAGAGGCTGCTCTTGATCACCTGCTGATTCCTTGCCTCAGTTTGCTTTTTTACCCACATGGTGTTTGCAGGGTTTACACAAAAACAATGGGGCAACTGCCCCATTGTTTTAGTGGAAACAGATATTTAATCAGGTCAGGCCAAGACACGTCCTGAGATCCTGCTCTTTCAGGTCAGTAGGAAGCCATGGCCTTTTACTTGTACTGCTCTCATCACAGATTTTATGTTTGGCAAACATCACTGTCTTATAAAAAAGGAAAAAGAGAATATGGCTCAAATTGCATAGGTTAAAATGTAAATTATTTGACCTCTGATACTTCCCTGTGAGATACAGAATAGGTTGGGGCCAGCTAGTCTAGAGATGAGAAATTGTGCTGGGCTTATTTGTTGTGTTGTAGATAAACAAGCATGTGTTGTAGATAAAATGATGGAAAATTGTCTATTTTCTTAGATAATATAAAACCCACATCTATCAGGATATTTCTTAAAAGAAGGAAGTACACTATACAAGCTTACCAAATTCCTCATCCTTGTTTTAATCACAAACAGGTGACATGAACAAGATAGTATGGTTCCAAATGAATCAAATCTTACAAGATGTATATAAAGTGCTAAAAGAAAATCCATCTTATGGCAAGGCAGAGATGGAGATAAGAGGGTAGGAAAAAAGAAGTGTTATATTCCATATAGGATGAAAATAAAAATACTAGAGAATTTTGGAGCAAAGAAGGGTACACATGCAGATCTTCTCATCTTTGTTAGGCTTCTCTCTAAACAAATCTTTCTGGAGTGTATTGCGCAACACATAGGAACCAGTCTAGTCCACAGAGAGTGGCCACATAAGGAAATGCAGTTCTGTTAGTCATGATGATGTCTTAAGATTTTAGCCTATATATTTTTCAAATCCTGTGCTGTATTAGTGCATAACTCTAAACTTCACATAAAGTGTTAACTGCTGCCTTCACCCTTTGGTCATACAGAACAATTCCCATGGGCCTGGAGCCCAAGGACACCCTACTGCCTCAGGTCCCAAAAAGTATAAAGAAATGTGAATTGGGGGGAAAACTCAGGGCTTCATAACCTCCAGGTGTAATTGGAGAATTAACCCCTGATATGCAAATAGACCAAACTTATATCTGTCTGAAAAACTCATGACCGTTGTCCATCTTGGGTGTAGCCTCTGTTCTAGGTAGCCACTCCAAGGCATCAATCATAAGAATATCTTCTGGTTAATATATTTCAGTTTTCATCCTAACATTTGCACAAGTCTAGTTTACACTAAACAGTGCTGTAAATCAGGATTTTCTGTGGAAAACAGAAACTTTCTATATATATTGAGAAAAGAGCTGGCTTCCACACGGAGGAAAGTTATTTCAAAAGTTTCTGTAACAGAGGCCCTTTCCTCTAAAAATGCTGCCTCGCACAGGAGGATACATACGAGCCACGTGCAGGACAGTAATTTCCAAATGTTAATGTGAACTATTTATATCTCAACCTGTATAAACAGAAGTCAGAGTTCACAAGAGGTCTGAGGAAAGTAAGTTTTTTATGTTACTGAAATGCAGTGAATTGGGAGCTCATAATTCTCTCAGACACCTGAGTGCACAGATTTTAGTCTCCTCTGGGGAGAAACAGATTCTGTTCTCAGCCAACTCCTCATTTTCAATTTTTTTGCCCAATGCAAGGCTATCAAATACCCAGCTGGCTAAATCTTTCTTTTCTCACTGTAAATGTCTTAAAAATTCCTCAGGATTTTCCTCATCTTTTCAACATCCTATTGCTGTCAAAGCTTTATTTCTTCCTTTTGCCATACAATTACTCTCATTGTCTCTTTTTTCACACTCAATATTTGGACTAAATTAAAGCAGTATCTTCCCCCTCACTAATGATAAACTTCTGCTTACTGTTTTGCCTGTGAGAGTGCCACATCAAGAGGATTCACCCTGCTGAAGTCTCTGGTGGCTTGCACCTTATCTCTTTCCATAGGGTTACACCACTTCAGTATATCCTTCTCATCAGTGCCTTGATTTAAGCACCTTAATTTCAGTCCTGTGCCTTGAGTTGTAGGTAAGACACAGTGGCTGGGAGCCAGGGTGAATCAACCCAGGGTGTCTGGTGCCATTTGTGATGCCACTTGGCTGCCAGCTTCCAGTCAAGGAGGGCTGTGGTCTTGGGTGGACCAATGATGTAAATCCAAGTGGATGTCATGAACACAAGAGATTATTTCAAACATTTCTAGCTACTGATGTGTCCGTACTACTGGGTCTTTCCTGTAGTCTCATAGGGCATTTGCCTGGCCATTTACCTAAAAATGACCTTTGAGTCATAACTGGGCCTGTGACAGGAGGAAGACAAATTGTATTCTGATCACAAGACAAGTGGAAGGCTTCCTGACATGAAGTTTGTTTGAAAGAAGACCCTCACAATCTATCTGTATTAGAATCTTTAATAGAATAAGTTAGATTGCCTGAGTCCTTAAGGGGTGCCTTCCCAGATAAGGGTCTTGTGGGAATGAGACAAAGTTCAAAGTTTCATGAAAACAGCTGGTCAAAATCTGCATTTTTACAAATTCAGGTCCCTTATTAAGTGTGTCAAAATCTGTCACAATAGGACACAAAGTAAAGATGCTTGACTCCAGTCAGAAGGCAGTAGAAATCAGAAGGCTTTATTTACAATTCATTCAGCCCTTTTAAGACAAGCTGCGCTAAAAGGCACGTTATTGGTCCATAGGACTGACACCTCTCCCATTGGCTAAGTAACAGAAATAGCAAACAGCACCTGTTGTTATGGGAAAGGAATATTGTTTACACAAGGTTGTTTTGGGAAAAAGAAAACTGTTGAAAAGTTTCCCTAGGGAAGAGCTAGCAATTCCCAGGCTCAGAAAATATCGGGTCCACAAAAATCTGTTCTTATTCTTTTGTATCCTGCCACAAGGAGGTAGAGGTGACTGCTGCTTACAAAATGAAGTACAATTTTCCCTTTTCCTAAGTTGGAACTTAGGAACTTGATATTTTTCAGGATTGTGACCCACTATCATTTGTCTCCTGTCAGTGAGCCAAATTTTCTTTTATCTTTCACAGACTTTCAGGCAGAGGTTCATAAACCTACTCAGATTGCTTTGCTCAAGAATAGCTGTCAGACACACAGCCAACATAGATTACTGTATTTTTATTGGATTGAACAGATCTGCAGCACCAGAAGCACTCTTGTCAGCAGTCTTCATGCTTTTTAAAGCAGAATTACCAGTGGCACAATATCTCCACATCTCAGATTCTGTTTTATTATCTCTGAGGTATCAATCATTCATCTTCAGTCAGTTCATTTATATTACACAGCAGTGAGATCTCTGATGTCTAGAAGTTCAGCTCTTTCAGTCTATATCTTGTATCCAATGTACAACCAAAATCCAACTCTTCTAGGTCGGATTCCTCCACAGAGTAAACACTTTTACACAAAGGTCTATGTTTTACCTCATCAGCAGTATTTTAAAATAAAACCCTTGCTCTTTCAAATAAGAATTATACTATATAACACAACAAGAGAAACCCACATCTACTGCATGCAGTGTGTCCTGAAGCAGATGATCCCTATCCCAGGAGCTGTCTTCATCTCAGAGCCTTTTCTGACTTACTCACCACCTACCTCTTTTGTAGTTCTTCGTGGAGCTGGGATTACCTGTTTCTATTTATCCAGAGCTCTTCTGGGTCTTTCAAAGATTTTGTAATTCTTATACCTATTGACGAAAGCCTTCCTGTTAACAACACTTATGCTTTTCTTGGCAAACAAACTTTAAACAGCACTTTCCTTACCTACTATGTATTTTCCTGCTCACTCTTTTTCTGGGACTGTCTGTTTCTATGTCCTCAGTGCATTCCTTTCTCCTTCATCCAATCGCAGCATAGTGCTGGGGGCATTTTCTGTGTTATGAGTGATGCGAAGTACTTAAAAACCTGTTTGTAAAGGAATTGCACTCACTTTTTAATATTTTTCCTACTTCTGCTTCTGAAAATTATCGATCAGTTCTGACTCAGAAGGTTTAAGTGGTGTGCAGTCAGTGTGGGAAAGGCACAGAACATCCTTGTCAGTAGTGAAGATGGAATTTACAGACTAGTGACCAAAGTAATGTTCCATTAATGTTAAGTGGATTAAAATAATCTGATTGCAAGCACCCAGGTGCTTATGGAGAAGTTGATTAGTCAGCATCAATTCCCACAGACAATGTTGTGTTCTTTCTCTGTTGTGCACACCGACCTAGGTGCCACATGCCAGACTGTTCCTGTCTCCTGCTGAAGCACTTGACTACTGCTGCTTTCACAGGGAGTTCATGATGCTCATCACCCCCATCCAGGCCTCTGCTTTCTGTGGTGGGAACCAGATTTGCTTACTTCTAAATTCCTGAGTTCCTTATTGTATATGCTATTTAACAGCAGGTAACACTAAAATCTGGCTTTTGTCTTCTGGCAAAAGTGTCTTTCCTCAGCAGTGAAAAAGTTCCGTAGTGAAAACCAGTGTTTTAAAATTTGAATGCCTGTTTTCCTACCCTATATGTTGGATGTTTGTAAAAGAAGGGAAATAGCAATAAGTATGTGACATTAAAAAGCTATTCCTAAAACTGGAGAGATAAAGCTTTTAATGTGATGTCACTGTTCAGGTCACCTGATCTTGCCATCATGTCAGGTCAGGTCACTGATTCCAATGTCTATAACCTGGAAGGAGCATTGCTGGGGGAAGGCTATAAAGTAACAGATGGATAATTTCCCTTAGTAATTTCAAACTAGTTGCAGTAACTAGTTGTTAATGCTACAAAAATGTTACTTCACAAGATTTTGACATTTTTGTTTCTAATTCCTATCTTGTAAAGGTTGTTTTTATTATGTCCCTGTTTTTAGCTTTCTGCAAAGAATGGTCATGAAATTAAACCTCTAGGTAGCGAACTAAAGTAAAGAATTAGTTTTACTTTTGGGGAAGAAAAAAGATTTCATCTTGCAAAATACTGGAATTTATATGCATATATTTACATTTTTTAAGACATAGGTAAGTGTGCTGCCTCTGAATAATATCCCTATGCTTCTGCTTTAGCAAGCTCCTGTATCCAACATCTAGGATATTGAATCAGACACAAAATAATTACTTTTCTGACCCTTTGGGCTCTAACTGGTTTCCTTTAATGAGTTTAAGCATGCTGGCTTGCACATTTTCTGGGAAGCCCTTCTGGTGTAGATGGTGTGTGTCTGCTGCTCAGGGACAGATGCTGGAGTTCTGTCTGACATGACCTTTGCAGAGGTCAGCACAGAGATGGTATTTCTTGGTTTGAAACAGAGGCTGTGAGGGCTGTAGTAAAATGGAAGGTCAACCAAATTTTCTTTTTGGGTTACTCCTGTGCTTTCCTTCACTCTTCTGGTTGTGGTAACAGTTCCAAAGCACCTGTGTGAATTGGACTTTCCTGGATTCTGCAATTTATCCTGTTAGAAACACACCATGGCTGCATAGGAATGTGAGAAATTTTACATTGTTTACTGTCTAGAATATAGCCATGAAAACCTCTAACTAATGAGATGAGGTGTCTTCAATAGAATGATTCACACTGTAAAAGCTGTGCATGTGTTTAATTGTATCTATTTGTATTCTCTTTCTCAGATTTACTAAGAAAGCCAAGATGATTCCCTCTGCTTTTAGGAGCTGGTTGATGAACATATAATTGGTGATGTGCTGACAACCAGCAAAATTAAATGATAGGCTAATTTGAGCACAGATGCAGAATTTTCACTATAAACATGCCAATCAGGTTTTACTTAGATAGATTTATCTGCTAGAATTTCACATAATTGGCAAAAATAGAACAGGGGAAAAAGTTGTTTATAAGAGGTGAATATTTTCCTCAGATCTAAGTGTACCACACTGTTCCTTTAGGATTTGTAAAGAAGCTGAAAACTTGTTTTTTTAATTTATATGAAAATGTAGCAAAAAGAAAAAAAGTTTAATGTTTTAAATTATAAAAAAAGTTGATCCCACTCCCACATATATAAAATGGCTAATAAATGATTGCACTCTCTCACATTGTTTTCAACATGTTTGGCCATTATTCTGTTTGTTATTGATTTCTTGGTTGTCTTTTAATTGGAAGCTGTATTTGATAATGGTACCAACTAGATGAGATTACTGTACTTTTCAATATGTTGGGATTGTCATACCTTATTGATCTTTCTTCCGTTGAGGATATGAGTTACCAACCAACTTATGAGAAAATGGGAACTTGATTGGATTAGCTTTGAAGTTTGGGCAAGCTTTTATGGAGACCAAAAATTTTTGGAGACCAAAAATTGGGAAGTTAGGTCACTTTTTGCATTTTCCCAAATGATGATCTGAAGTTTGTTATATACCTTTTTTATAAGAACTTCAAAAGAAAATCAGATTTTCTTCAATCAAGACTGCTCCTTAAAGATGCAAACTATTATCAGGAAGATTAACTCCCTTAAAGCACTGATCTAGAGAACTTTGTCTTAAGCAAATTTAATTAGGATTAGCATATTTATTAAGATTCACTGATATTTTTTTAACTAGTATATCTGTTTGCATTCTTTAAATATCACCTGTCTTTAAAATATTTCTAATAAAATCTATAATCTAGATTTACATGTTATTTCCCAATCTCAATCAAATTGAGACAAGAAGTAGGCATAATGTCATGAAAGGGTTTTATCCAGTGAACTGAATTTGCCTCTTCTTCCTTTTTATCTCTGGATGTGGATCTCCTGAATGCTGTGAAAATGCTAAATTCAATGGATTTGCTCTTGACTTATATTATTGTGATGGAAGGAGACAATTTAATGATGTGGAGGATAAAAATAAAGACAGCAATGCATAGGATTCAAAAAGGTTTGAAATTTTTCTTCTCTGATTTAAATAGCAGATATAGAAATAAAAACAAAAACTTGCTCCATTAAGATCTCAAAGTTGCTAAGATTTATCATTTCTTTTCTCAGCATTAGCCTTGTCAGTTCTGTTTAATATTCTGTTTTCTTTGAGATGATTGCAGTTATTAAAAGAGAAAAGAAAACCAAGTTTACCTCTGTAAGTCTAACCTTTAAATCAAAAGAATTACATGGATTTACTCCAGATGAGTCTCTAGCCTGTGTTAATTTCCTGGATTGGTATACAGATAATTTGGTATTTTTGAGTGGACTTTAAGAGTCAATTTGGCCTCCATATTAAAAAGATTGAAATTGCATTTAAAATAACAAGTCTGTGTAATTTGAGTCATGTATTTTCTATCAATGAAATTAATATATACCTCCAAATGAACATATCACGAGACATTTGCTTGATAGAACTTGTAGTATGACTTACACTCTTCCAAATCTGCATTTTCAGTTTATGATTTTTTAATGTTAGGTTACAACAAGGAAAATATATCAAAAAACCCCTCCTTTTGCTTTGGGGGTCATCATATACGTGCTTTAGAGCTCAAAATTACGAAGGGGTAGGCTTTCCTCTGCCATGATAGGCCACTAGCATTTGCCCAGATTATCTTTCTGAAACACTGTGTTGAATATGCTCTGGCCTCCCACAGCTGTATTTATACTGGTAAATTAAATTATCCAGAAACCTTTCTGGGTACTCCTGTGTGATGATGCACTCTGTAGGGTGGTGGCAATTTTCTATGCTGCTCTCATGGCCTGTGCAAACCATTTTTGCATGCCAATAAATCCCAAGCATACTTAGGCTAGAAACCCTGTTTTTCTCCCAGTCTATGCCAGGTGGCTTCAGTGTGTGTTCAGGAGTGATGTTGAGCATATTTTGTTTATGGCTGGATCCTTTTCCTGGTGGGAACCTGGAATGGATAGAAGATAATATTCTCTGATGCTTACTGACTGTTCATTTGAATTCAGGTTCATTCAGCAAGTATAGAAAGAATCCTTCCTTTCAAAAAGTGGGATTATAACCACCAGATTGCATTTAAGTATTATAATAGTTTTCCTGTGACCATGTTTTTTCATCATTTTGAAACACAGTTAAGGTGAATGATATTGAAACACCATTTTTGGATTGATATTTTAAATATAGTGCTGACATTTATATTTTAAATCTTCATTGGGTCATTTAGAAGCTTATGTACCATTTATAGCCAGAGGAACAGGAAAAAAAGACCTCTTTTTTAGATTGAGAACACACAACCCATTATATGAAAAATAACAGGCAGTTTAAACAAGATACTACATTGGTAAATGATCCACTCATGATATGGTGTTCATCTAACTAGTTTCATAATTTCTTTCACTTCTAATTAGCATAATAATTGCCACTATCTCTAGATCAGTTGTTTTATCCACACAGTTCAGGATTTTACTTGACAGTACAAAATAGAGTTTCCAAGGACACTTGGCAGGTGACAGCTACTGAATGCAAGAGGATGTCAGGCTCAAGTCAGTCACCTGGAACGTGTGGATCTATTTCTTTGCTATTGAAGGCAGTCTTGGGTTTTTTTAGTGATCTCTGCAGCATTGTTTCAAAACTGCTCAGGTGTTTTTATCCTTGTTGTGCCTTCTATTCCTGAGCCTTTCTCAACTCCTGTAGTAGCATTATCTTGAATATAAATCACTCTTCCTCACATGATATTTTTTTCAGAGAGTGACAGTTTCTTGGAGGTTCTTTTTGTTAGGTGGAAAAAGTCTCTTCTAGTCTCTGACCATTTAGGTTTCCATTTAATACTGCTTATCTGATGACTGATGTCTGCTCCTCAAATATGAAAATAAGCAGTTCTTTGCTGTTTCTACTAAACAGTTTACACTCATTAAGACACCCTAGTATAATAGTGTAGATGTAATTTAACAGGTAATATACTAATTTCCTGTGTGGCTCAATGACTGATTCTACTGTAGGGGCCTTTCTTCCACCTGAAATAGTTAATGCCATCTTATAAAGTCCTCCAAGAGACAAACTGTTTCTCCAGTTCTGTATGTGCCTTATCTATTCATCATGTAGAAATTATGCACAGATATGACAGTGTACAAACAGGTTTTTCCATTCTGACATATTTCACAAATATCTGTTATATGACAACTTTTCAGCTGCTAGAAATTGCAGGTAACATATCTGACCTTGCAAGTGCTCTCTATTAACTTTGTAAGTCTTTAGTTGTCACTTTTTGTTGCTATTTTTCACTAAAATTCTTAGCCCGTGCCAAAATCTATATCAGCCCTTTTCTAGTTCAGGGGACATTTTTCTTCTAAATTTGTTTTTACTCACAGCTGAAGAGTAAATTAAGGGAAGCACAGAAGTACAGACTGCATAGAAAATAATTAATTTACATGAAACTAGCCCAGCTTCAATGTCACTGGGATCAAATGGAAGCTGCATGATTTCAAGTGTATGCATCCAAGAGCTATTTCAAATGTGAGTATTTAGTCCAAGTTTTCTAATTGGAAATGGTACTTGTTTTGGGAAAAAAATGTAAAAAAGGATTAATTTTGCTTAATTTAATAAACCATCAATCTAAAAAAACACAAAAAAACCCCAAAAATGAAACCCCAAACAACAGCAAGATTAAGATAAATAAAGCAACAGGAAATGGCATAATGAAGAAAAAGAGAAAGAAATATACTATCTGAATGTACACTAGAGTAATGATCTTTATCTGTATGAGAAATCTCTTGGATCTGTATGATATCATGACATATCACATCATACAAGAGACTGAATATATTTTAATTCACTTTTAATCTAACTCATACTACTTACTTCATTTTAAATTACCACTATATTAATTTTGTCCCCTGAAGAGATTACAATCTGTGTTTCTTGTGGATGTATGCTTGGTTCTCCCTGTTACAGGCCTTCAGACCTTAACATCAAAGAAAGTTTCATGTTGCATTAATCACGAAAATGTGATTAGAACATTCCATACAATGGTTAGAGTTTAAAAAAATTAAAAGTTTAATTTTTTTTACCCCCTATGGTGCTGCTTGAATATACACATTTTTCAATTAGTATTCCTTTGTGGAATACATCTCTTTCTTCTGTGATTTTTTTTTAATCACTGAAAAGCTTTAAATTGAATATTTTTAAACTAAAATTGAAATACATTGATTCAAGATGATGCTGTAGTGAGCTGTAGAATTAAGTTAGTTTGTTCCCAAATCTCCTCTCTATCACAGACATTTTGACTAGGTTGTCTTTCAATGTGAAGTGTTTTGGCCAGGTAATTGTGTAATATTTTGTTTTTCTTCATCAGTGGACAAGACTACGATATCCTTGGGAGTATGTTCTGAGAGGCAGAATTGACCAAAGGCGAAATGGAGTATTAAGTACCTGAACTATATGCAGGGATAAGTGCAGTGATGTTTCCCAATGATAGTATTTTGGCTTCTGGGTAATTTTCCATGGAATAACTTATTTTTTGTTGGAGAAAGTGCCTGCTGTCCAGACAACTCTTGCAGCTAATTTTCTGCATCAACAGACAAGGTCAATTTCAAGGTAAAATAAATGACATTCGTCTTCCAAAACTTCTATTTTTTTAAAATCAGAATTTCTTCCATTACTCAATATATATGTACATCCTTTCTCTTGATTTTTAGTTTTCACTTTATCTGAAATGTTTAAAAACTCCCTCATTACTTTGTTGGTTTATGTAATATAATGACTTATATAATTTACATAGATGCTTTCAATTAAGTTTCCATTGATCTCTTCTTTACCTCTTTTAGTCATTGGTAGCCATATGTCAAAATTGTTGGGCCTTCCCTTATCAGTTATTCTTGGGCTGTATTTGTATTTCTCATCAGAAATGACATCATCTCTAATTTTCATACAGGGGATCACCAAAGAATCCAACTAGCTCCTGTACACCCTGAAGTCAATGCTGCAAATGTCCAAATAAATTTAATTTGCTTGACTATTTACTCTGAGTGTCACAGTCATGCCCTTGCTTGTTCCTTTCATGTCATGAAAACAGAGTCCTAAAATTAAGTAAGAGGCAGTTTGCTTAAGACTTGCTTTTTTATATGACACTATACCACTTCAAATATCTTCTCTCCATGGCTAAATTGAAATTTTTCATCTTTGCTACATGCTTCTCTTGGTTCTATTGATTTTCTACACTGTGTCTGTTTGTAAGAAATATAGAAGTCTTTGTCCTCTAATGTCAAATGTCAGTCACCTTGGCTCATCCCTCTCCTCCCTCACAAGCTCTGAAGTGAATGACTCATGGGTATATTTTTGTGACAGCTTGTAGTGCTAGCAAGATATCTGAAGGAGAACTGAAGAGGGTCATGCCTGAATCCCTCTTACTGTGACACCACACTTTAACATCTTGCTGCCTTTTTTCTGCATTGGGCCCAGAGCTGCTCACTTCTGCTGCTGCACTCTTCAAGGACTTCAGCACTTCCAGAGGTCACCAAGACCTCCCATCAATGAGCTTCATCTCTTCAAACTTTTTGTCCTAAGGATTCCTCTAGTGCAAAATCCCAATCCCTATCCCTTCATACTTCTGAGATACTTCCCTTTAATTTTCTCATCTCCTCCTCCACCTCTAAAATTTGCAAGCCTTATTACACCGCTGTAGCCTACATACTAGAATGTGATTGCTTTGTCTTCTGATAAATGCTTGAGAGGAGGGTTAGGCAATCCAAGCCTGCAAAACTCTGAAGTCTCAGAAAAACCATCTTGGGCAAGACACTCGATTTCTTGCCTATAAATGTTGTCCTATGTTTAATGGCTGTTCACATGCAACTTTGGGTGTAGTAAGAAAACACGTTCAGCTGTTTCAGCTTAGACTTCAATGACTGATTCCATGTTTGATGTTTTTGGTCTAGGATTATTTCATTGCTCTTCCATGCAATGGAGAACTGAGTTGTGTGTATCTTGGTTCTCTCAGAACTGAGATAGACTGCAGATGCTGGAACAAGTCCTGTACATGTAATATTAGGCATAAACCACTCCTGTTAATCCAGGTGTTTCCATGTATGATTCATTTCACCAAAACACATGCAAGATTTTATATGCAAACTAGCTTTAAAAAACACAGCAGGGAAAATTTCCATTTTCAGGGCTGACATTGTAATCAATTCAGAGAATTAACTTAACTGTTTTCTTACCTACACAAAATTCAGAAATGTTCTGTTGACCATTTGTCAGGTGAACAAACAGTGCTCCACTTCATAGTTGTTTTCTTTCATATCAAGTGTTTCAATAGAAGCAAAGATTTATGCTGTGATTCAGGATACATCATCGTCAGATGTTACTCAGGCAAATTCCATTGGGATAAAACTTTCAGTAACTCAGTTGCAGAGCTATTACAAACACTCCTTTCAAATATTCAGATATTTTGGGATTGATGGGCACAGAAATTGTTTCTTACTCCAGGAAATAATGTTGCTCATCTTGTGTGGGCAAGAACTGAAAACTACAGCTGTGTTTTTCCCTTTATCACTGTTAATCACAAACAAAAAATTATCTTGAGTCAGTGGCAGACACAGAAATGTTGTGGATGAACAAAATTTGTAACCTTTTTTGAACTGAAAATTTCCTGTTATGTGATAAAAATTAAATAATGCATTAAAAAAATAGGTCTCTAATGCACAGAAATCCATTGCTTGGTGGGATACACCATGGGGGAAAAAAGGGGAAAAAAAAAGAATGTTACCATCTAATATTTCACAGAATCTTCTTGTTCTTTTTATTGGAAAGAAATACACAAATATTTCCTCTCAAGTCAGTTGTTCAAGACACACATTAGAACCATTAATATATACAGCAAATACATTGAGACAAGAAAAAATTAGAAGAAGGCTATTGAAATTCAAATAGAAAATGTATGGATGGAATAAATGAAAATCTTGCTTAGGATAAAGAAAAATCTAAACATAGAATTAAGTAATGGTGAACATAAACCAACAAAAACTTAATACCTAGCACAGCATAAATTATGACAAAATTCCTCAGATGATAGAAATATGAGTAAAGCTCTTTAGTAGTTTAGTTAATTCTAATTTTCAGCGTCTCAGGATGAAACGTGCTGAATTTTTTTCCTTTTTATGGAAAAAAAAATCCTCCTTTATTTGCAAAAGATTTTATTACAGACATAGCTTTTTTTAGTTTCAGAAAGTGGTTTTGAATTACAATAGTGTGAAATCTGATTTTTCTAAAGAAAAATAATGTTACAATCTTCTCAATGCTCTTGAATGAAGGAAAAATATATTTATAGTTCACTATTGCCCTCTTGTGGAAGGAAATAAAAATAAAGATGTGTAAATATTTATCATAAACATAAATTCCAAAGCAAGAACTGATTAGTTAGATTCCAGTTCAGAAACTTTTACTTGTCTTGTGCCCTTAGTTTGGATTCTGATTTGGTTCTATATGATAACAGTTTTTCCTCTTGCTGCATTATTAACAGTTATTGTCTTTAAACAACTCCTGGGGCGTTGGCCCCTGTAACACTTGACCCTCCAGAGCATCGAAGATGGCTTCAGCTCTGTACCAGAAAGTCTTTTCAAGTAAGAATGACATACTGCCACAAGCAGATCTCTAAAAAGCAAGTTCTGCTGCTGCTCTGACATGTTCAGCAGCTCTAACATGAACCTACAACTGATGTTAAGAAAATGAGAGGCAAGTTTATTGGAAAAAACTAGCAAAGCAAGTGATGACTTAGCATAGAATTAAACACTATAGAAATAGATATACACATCACTTATGCATTATATATATGTGAAAGAACAAAGCTTGAAATTTTCACAAAATTGTCCAGACTTACTTTACTATACCACTTTTTAAGAATATGAAAGCTTTTTTAAAATGTACTTATGAAAGTGCTGAACTTACTCCTACTTGCTCCTGCTTTCTTGCTCATCTACCCCTCCAGATGATGTGTCAAAGTCTTTCTAATTAGGAGAAAAAGGGATGTATCTCTAGGACTCAGTCTGTTGTGGTGCTTTTTTCCATCACATTGAATGCCATAGAAAGCCTCTCTAGATGGCTAAAGATAGGTGATGTTCTTTAATGGATGTCTCTTACTCTCTATGTCTGTCTAAGTTCAGCCATTGCACATTAAGATGTCACAATACACCTAAGTTTTCTTTTACTTTCTTTTTTAAAAGAGTGGATTCTTAATGTCTGGAACCACTGCTCTGAGAAAAGAACATTTCCTTATCAAGATGACACAAAGCCAAGATTTAGAGTGGGAGGACTATTTTGTGTACCATCTTCACTAGGACTTCATGTACTCTGGTGAATCATTCACAGTGGCCAAAGAAATGGTGCAAAGGAGGGTTTGTATATTACTTAAGTCCCAGTTTCAACCTGGGAGACAGACTGGAATGGTATGTGAGTTTTTGGTTTTCAGTTTGGATGAGATAAATTTATTCTATAATTTCATTTCCATTTTCTGTTACCAGAGGAGGTAATGATGGCTCAGAAGTTTGGCACTGGGATGTCAGGTGTCTTCTCTAGCTTCCACAGGAATCTCCCCCGGATGTAATGCTATAAACAGGATTTCAGAGTTTATGCCAGATCCCTTTTAACCACCTGATTTAACCTTGCTAAAAGTATTTCCCTCCCTTTACATTCCACCACCTCCAGAGACCCAGTACTCCAGTAATCAGACCTGCACATTATAACAATTCAACCTGGAGAAGAAATTAATTTGGAGCTCCACACTACTCTTTTAGACACTAGTCATGGACTAGCAATGCACTGAAACTGGTCAGATAATCCACCATTTTAAAGGAAAATAAACTGTCCTTTCACTTTCTTTATACAGTTTCACAATCATTCTGACATCCTAGCAGTGGAAACTTCCTAAAAGTCTGGACTGAGATAAAAAACCAAAACAAAAACCCCGAAAAAAACCCCATGAAATTAGTTTTTAATATTTACCCTTTACTGAAACTAACTGTGGTATGTTCTTTTTCAAAAGATCATTGCAGATGGAGATGCTTAGCATCTCCATGTAGCTGATTTCAAGCCTGATTATGCAGTGCAGAGTGATTTCCCAAGCATTAGATAGGGAAAGGTGTGATTCTCTTTGACATTTTATAAGGAAAAAGCCAGATATGCCATGTCACCATGGGAAAGAGCTGTTGAGAGGATGCAGAGGGGCACAGAATCACATCTGCTCTGTAAACAAAAGGATGCCCAGGTCATCTGACTCCTGAAGCCTAAGCCATACAATCACTGTATTCCTCAGTTTGCAGGCTCTGGTTGCTATTTCTTTCTGTGCCCTACGACACTGACAGCATCCAATTTGCTGCTTACAACACTGAAACACCTGAAAAATATCTCGCTTGTTTAAACCTGGTGACTTTCTGGTAACAGAGGTATCATTTACTGATAAGAACTAGCAAGACCAATGAAAACAGCCCTTGATGTAGTCTCTAAAATGGAAAGCCTCAAGGCAAGTATTTGATATTGGATCAAATTAAAAAGAAATAGGTTGTTCTTAGTGCTTACTGAGGAGTAGTATACTGCTGGAGTCTGCAGAAAACAAAAGACTGTGTATCCTTCAGAGTTCACATTTAATTCAGATCCTGAATGAAGGAGAGATTTTCACATATTAGAAGTGAAATACCTAGCTGCATACCAGTTTTTAGTTTATTGGTATTTAGTTAGTATTTACTATTAGTATTTCTCTGGTGTAGCATTGATGACCTCAGCAAACCCTAACCTGTGATTTTTGGAGACATGTGCAGCCATCCTTTGGCCTGGATGGTATTTCATGTTTTCCACAGGATAACGCAGAACTGAAAATAAAAAGCAGATAAAACAAAAAGTAAAAAAAAAAAAAAAAAAGAAGAAAAAGTTAGGAATGCCTCTCTGCCAGTTCTTGACATCAAACCTGTGATTATTCTCAAATACAATCAAAATGTAAATCACCACTTGATGTCACCATTGGTCTGTACCTGTGCTGTGCAGCTCTTCAAGAAATTTTGCTGAACATCAGAAAGAAGTTACAAATTCAGTTAAAAATATTTAGAGACCCATTATGATGTTAAGTAATCACCATCTATTTTTTGGTCCCATTCAAAATACTGGAAGTACAGGCGCACCAGATTTGGAACACCATAAAGACACCATGAGAAGTAATTTTGAAAGGTGCTGTTTATGATTAAAATCTGTTTTGATAAGGAAATTTGCAATAACCAGCAAATCAAGTCTGATCATTGCAGTATGTCATATAAAAATTACTACCATCCTACTGCAGAATGTAAAGGAAGGAGTACATGAACAGAAGAGTCAATGCCTCTAACAGCATGAAATTAAGAGCTATAAGGCTTAATGAAGGTACAAGAAAGATACTTGAAATCTCTTTTGAAAAAGTTGGGATCATGTTTCCCTATTCAGGCATACAGAAAAATATTCTGTGTTCAAATTTCCTTTGTTTCTAAAAAGTATGATGAGGCTGACTTACCGTGTGTTAATTCTGAACATCTTTTCAGTTATTTAGGGGTCTGAAGAGGAATTTGGCAGCTCAGGTTGAAGAGTAGTTATAAAGGAATATTACCATGTATAAAATACTGCTTGCTATTAACAAGTACACTATTAACAAGTTTCTATCTTCTCAGTAGTTGCCACACTGTAAAACAAGAATTGTGTCTAAGCTGAGTGGAAGCGATCACAGCACCAAGCTTGAGAGAGATAAAAAAGTGTTCGGACAGGGTGTGGGGCTGTCCTGTGCAGGGCCAGGAGTTGGATTGATGATCCTTGGGGGTGCCTTCCAAATCAGCAAATTCTGTGAACATATGAACTGTGAAACCTTTAATCCAGACAATACTGTGGGACACAACATTGTGTACAGGACACCAAGTAGGACAGAAGGAGGAATTTCGCAGCAGCTTGAAACACTAGGATACATGGTACAGCTATCCCTTGGTATGAGCTTTATCAGTTCTTTATATATATAACATGAAGCCTCTTATTGATATTTTACCTGAACTTTTAGACTGCTCTACTTTTTTACCTCCCAGCTAGGCATACTCTGAGGCACCAAGTATAGTAATGCACTCCCACACCCAAGCAGATGTTTCTATATAAGGGAAAGAGTTTCAGCTTACTTTGGAACATGTAAAGAAGTTAAACTAGAATTTTCCATCGCCTTCTTGCTGTAATTGGCTCAGTGCCAGCAGAGGGACACTGTTTGGGCTTTAGCGATGTTTCTCAAAACTTGTAGCCGTTTCTATTGGCAGTTTGCCAATAGAACCCTCCTGGGTCATTCAGTATTTAGGGACGAGCACAGAGGTGCTCTGGGCTTTTTGGGGTGTTGTAGCAAGGTGTCAGGCTTCTCTGACACCAGTGCTTGGTTCCCCCTCCCCTTTTTTTTTTTTCAGTATTTTTTTGTTATTTTGCTTTTATTACAGCTTAGTGCTTTACAAAACATCCCTGAAGAGCCATCTCACAATTATTTTAAGCCATTCTGAGAAGTGCAGATCACCCTCAGAGACTCGATAAATGTTCACATAGCTTATTCCATTCTGGCCAAGTGCAAGGTTTTATCAACCAAGCACTTGTTGAACCCAGTGTTCAGTTAATATGATAGATTCTTATGGCTCTGTTTGGATACTCGGCATGCTGCACGTTCTCCTCTACAGCAATACTGCCCACAGCTTGTATAGGCCTGTACACCAAGGGGTCTATACAATCATCATTCTAATGCATAAATTATTTTAGGATATATAAGAAAATGTAGTAATTTTAGACATCCATATTCTATCTGCTCATCAGTCATAGGTTAATGCTGTCCTTTTCTTCAGTTGTGCGGTTGCAATCACTGGAGTAATCCTTTTTCTGATCTGAACAGCAGTGACTGCTCACAGACCAGAAAAATGTTTCCCAAGGAAATTCCCAAGCAACTCTTGCACTGGGCACATGCTGAATATGTGAAATTTGCTCTGAAGTAATTGGAAATTGGAAGTGCTCAGGAATTACTAGTATTTTTCCTTTTGCAATGCTGAATGAATAAGCTAATTCTATCCAATTTCAAGCTCCTTTCAGCATAATAGTTTCAGAATTGAAGCTCAGAGTTTATCACTTGACTCTCATTTCAATAAAGAGAGGCTAAAAAATCAAAACGGTCAATGGGCAGTAGGAATAAATTTAGTTAGCAAGCAAAAATAGAAAAGTGAAGTAGAGAGTAAAAAGCAAATTCAGAGTTTGAAATAGGGCTGGCAGAAAAATGGAATAAAGGTACAGCATCATACATACACATAGGACACATGAACTATTCCTTCAGTAAAAAGTTAAGCGAGCTTTTGTAGTCAATGCCAGTGCATTGATATATTTATTTATATAAAAATATAAATATGTCAATGTCAGTATGTCAGTACATTGGTTTCCATTTGATAAAATAAATGAATGATACTTTAAAAAATTACTATTCTTATATAACCCAATATAATTTGTGTATTAATTTAATATCATTACCATATTTTAAAAGAATTTTGAATCTCAGCAAAATTAAACATTCAAAAAGCATCAGAATCCATATTTTTACTTTTTTTTCCCTGTATCGTGTGATAACATAGAAGAAAACTCTGAAGAATTCAGATAAATCTGGAGTTAGGGAGGCAGTATCACAGATATGTTATATATTAATATTTTTTTTACATTACCTCTCAAAATGTTAACAAAAATATCTAATTCTTAGTTCTTACCTTCAGTGTAAGTCTATATATGTAGATACATGTACATTTTTATATGGGCATATATATATATATGTATATATATATATATATATATATCCATCCACATTTAAAGTGCTTGGGTAGTAGCTGGGGCAAAATGTAATTCTTGTTCTTTATTTTTTTAAACAGATTTTTCATTTGCTCATTATTCTTTTAGCAGGGTCAGCCAGAGGGATATTCATGACTTTTTGTCTGTGTAATTAAACCGTGGTGTAGGGAATCTGATCATCTATGTCTCATAGGGAGAATAATTATTCAGCTATGAGAAGAAAACATGAAGAACAACATGAAGTTTAACTTAAGATTCCCCCATTTTCAGTTGCTTCAGAAAATGTGTCATGTGAAGTGGAGAGGTACTGACAGCATTTTCAGGATTGGTGCTTTTGTTCAGGGATGAATTCTATGCATCAAAGCAGCTTCTAATGGGCTTGTGTCCCAAGCTTAAGGTGTATCTAGCTTTAAAACTGTCACCCGGAACACCTCTGCCTCTCCATTTGTACTGTAAAAATAAATAAAATACACAAGGTGAATGCAATATCCTTTTTTTTGCACTCCAAATTGTGTGAAATCTACTTAATGTCTTTCTGGTGACAAAAAGGCCACACAAGTTTCAGTTCACCTAGTGTGTCCTTCCTCTCGCAGCTGAGCTAATGGATTGATGGAAGAGGTAATGGGGGGGTCATTCAAGTCTATCAGTATCCTGTTATAATGCTAAGGCATGCGAGTGGGTGGTAAATTTTGTTTGCTAATGATGCTTCCAAATGGATTCAGTATTTTCCACTTTCACAGGTATCCATGACTTCGGTTTCTACTACAGGACAAGGTACACAACCATAACAGAGCCATCACAGTAGGGCTGAACTGCAACACATGTTCCCTTTCTAGTTATTATCGTTGTATTTACTTTTTAAATGAAAATTCTGTTGGGATCATTAGAAGAAGAGTGAAGCTAAGTGAACTGCACTATTTTGTAAGCATTCCTGTGAATCTAACATGGAATCTGCTTCATCCTGGTACATGACATACTTGCTTTCTCTGAAAAGTCAGGAAATCATAATTTAATTAGACAAAGGCGTGGGAAACAAAAATGAAGCTTCCTTGCAAAAAGCTGTTGCTGGAGGATTTACAAAATTTGGAATTTGGTTTCAGTGTAGATGACACCAAGGAATGACCCAGCTGTTCTGATTCACAGACAGTCTGTATGAACCTTCAATGCACAGCAGGCCTGTAGGTGCTCCTGAAACAAATCACGCCCCAGAACTGCTTGAGTTCATCTTTGTCAGAGGCTGCCAAGACAGCAACAAGTTACAGAACAATAAGGATAGGCACACAGTATGCTAAAGGCAGAAAACTCAAGTGCTTAAATGCCATCCCTCACTCTTGTGAAGGAGGGATTGTGCTGACCCAGAAAATCTGAGGCCACACACCAACATGAGGGGATTGACTGTGTTAAACAATACATGTTGTTCTTCAGGGTCCTATTGATTATGTACATGTTGTGGGAATAGAACCTGTTACTAGAAATGTAGATCATTTTGTGAAATACCAAGTGAGGCAGGCAAAGCAAAAAAGACACAGATGTTTGCTACAGGCTCAGATCCCTTCATGGAATCCCATGACAAGCAATGTGTTGATGCAGGACCGACTGACGCACTTCAGCTTATCATGAATTCAAAGAGTAACAGAATTGGGTAGGCAACACATCTGACATAAAATGGAAATGCCAGAGGGCTGGGATGTCAAAAGCATTCCCGATTATGGTTACTAGTGAGAAAAGCTTAAAATTTTATCCTGAAAATCTGTGAATGAACATGCAAAGGAGCAAATCAAGGATTCTAAGTCCATTCCTTTGTTCTCAGAACAAATATTCTTAGTTCTTCGGGACATGTTAGAAAGATGGTTATTAATAACCACCACAATTACCTTGTTCAGAACTTTTTACCAATCCTATGTCATAATAGTTAATGGGAATAGGTAAGAGAAAGGATATCTGACAGAAGTTGGCTGAAAGGAAGAAAAGGCACCTGATTATCATACAGGCTGCCTGTAAGTGCACTAATGATAAGTGAAAACAGATAACTCAGCTTCCATGGAACCTTGAGCAGCAAAGCATTTTCTATATTCTTCAAAACACGAGGGAAGGCTTTAAATGTTTTGGACAGACTTGATCAATAAATCCAGCCTAAAAAGAATCTGACATCCAGCAGTCACATGCCCTGTCAGGTATGGCAAGAGCAAAATGGAAACCATTGATTTGTTTGTCACCAAGCTTCCCTAGGTAGCAAATTTTTCTGAGCCTTAGATGTGCACAGATGACATTATACAGGGACTAAATAACTGAAAAGTGTATTTCAGCTAGAGATAATTTCTGTGAACAGGAAATGTCGGGGAATTCTCTGTGTACCACACGGGACATGATGCTATGTGTCTTTTTATTTTTTTACCCACTATGGAGCATTCTTCAGAAATTAAGAGGAAGAAGATATTGTAAATCACTTATGGCGAGATATGGGACTTTCTGAAGTGAGGCAAATATTTTCACTGATTTTAAGAAGAGTTACATTCACCTTTAATAGAGATTTTAATTAGTGACAAAGACTGTTCTGTCTTATCAGAACAACTAAAGACATACCTCTGCATGAGCATCCCCAGGTGAACATGCTGGGTATTTGAAGCAATTTTTCTGACAGGAGGAGAGAGCTCTTACAGTGCTAGTGCTTCAATAGAAAGGACTCTGTGGGATATGAAATACTCAGCATTTTTAATAAAGCTCAGTGGATCATTATTAGAGGTGGTAGTTCATTTATATCTCAAATTCTATGTTTGCAGTGCTTTAGGTAGTTTTACATTTACCCATGCTGTTTTGTTTTTTCTCTGCCAGACAACTGTCAAATCTAAATGCTTCATAAAGGAGTAACCTGCGAGCAGCAGTTCTTTTGTGTCTGATAATCTGAAAAGTGGGTTTCCAGCATGTAGCATTAGATTTCTTTATATGAGTTTGGTCAGTCATAACCTTACAATGCATTTATCCTTGCAGAAAACTTTCACAAGTGCACCTAAGATATCACTATTTCCTTTACTTTGGTTAACCACACATTTTGCGTCACATGATCTGCCTTGAATCTCTGCAAAGCAACCTAACAGCAGAGATAATATTTAGTGGTGGAGTAATTACTTAACAAAAGTTTTGGGAGCTAGGAAGAACTTTTTGAAGGCAGAAACACAAGAGGAGAGTTTTTTTGGAGGCTACCTATGCCATAAATATGACAACTGATGAAGAAAAGGGGGAAAGATGTTATTTTTGTGCTTATTGGTGTCTAGTTTTTCCTGGGAGGTTTTCTTTTAGCTTTAAACTAGTCATGAAGGAATGTAGGAATATTATGTAGGAATAAAGTGTATTTTCCTCTGGATCAGAATGCCATGAGAGTTAGTGGAAAGCAAATGCAAAAGAGAAACAGAGGGGATATTTCTATCTCAAAAATAATTGGCCTTCATAAGAAGAATCTTTGTGGGCAACAAATGATGAAGATGTAAGTAATAACCGGAAAGTCAATAGTAACAGAATAATAGAACAGGGGCAGAATCTGGAAAAACATGCTTAAGGAGCTAAGACTGTAGATGTTGCAAGATGCTGATGGACAAGGTCAGTCTAAGCCTTTGTGGAATAAGGTAGGGAAGATTTCCTGCATTTTTTTACTTCTGTTTTTCCTCTTATTAACTTCAGAAACACAATCCCAAAGGATGACCATAATTTAAAATAAAAGTTAATTACTGTCTTATAAATAAATTCAGAAAAATCTTTTCAAACAGAAATGTTAATTTTAATGCAATGTGAAATGGACAATCTGGATACTTGATTTCCCTCTTGCTTTGTTATACCTAGACACATCTTAAAAATTGTTCTATAGTGTTTTCTTGTCTGAATATTAATAGTATTTGATTATAAATCTCAACGAATATCTGTTATAGAATAATGTTGATTATATTGATTTTTATGACCAACAGGAAAAACCAGTGTGCCTGTTACACTAAACTTCTGTATAAAATAGCCTGAGATCTGAAAAGATAAATATTTTTAGCACTTCTATTCTCCCTGTCAAGCTAGAATACTAACTTTGGTGCAGGATGAAACGTTTCAAAACACACAGATTTGGATTCCTATATTAACTGTTTCAGTCATTAATTACATTTTGCAGAAATATTCCTTCAGGCCCTCATTTCAAGCTTAATGTCATTTTTACACATTTGACTGTCCTTTGTTCTTGGTTTGCAGGATTCTTCCTATCATAAACCTATTCCCTGACTTGACTTTAAGGACCATGGTCAAGTTCCCCTGCTGTTACAAACAATATGCTTGGCATATAATTACCCAAAGGCAAGTCCCCAAAGATCTAAATGAGTATTTCAATTTCTTTCTATACCTTCATGTTTTTATTGAGATTATTAATATAAGAACAGAAAGCTGTGATATGAAGTGTCTGTACAACCTGTGTGACGCTTTGAGTCTCGTTTGAATGTTAGCACAACAAAACATTCATGCTAAACATGCACTTAATGTGATTCTGAAAACCAGACTTTCCAGTGGTTTCTAATAAATGCCTTTAAAACTAACCATGTATTTAAAACTTGTTTGTGTTTGATCATGAAAACCCACAATTGGTACCTGAGCTTCCAATGGAGTACCTCTTTTCTGTGTTGGTTTTAGTTCAGCTACATTTAAGTATCTGGTGTATGGTTATTACTGTTGAAATGTCCAAAACTTGAACTCCTTTTTGAAGTCAAGTATGTTTTAATAATGGCATTGAAAAGGATATAACTGAGCAACCAATATTATCCTTCCTCATTGTGTAGGATTCTGAAATAAATATAATAATGGCATGTATTTTAAAAAGCTTGCAAGAAAAGGTATGGCAGCAAGAACAGTAATTAGAAAGATGTGGGGTGGAAGCCATGTCAAGATGAGTGGACCATATAAATATGAACGAATAAAATATGTTATAGTAAAAAGGAGTCTGGCAAAGCACTACAGGAACTTATTAAAGGAGAATTGCTAGAGGGGCCTAAATAATGAGGAGAAGTAAAATCCAATTCTAGTAGAGTGCATGGTCTTGTTACACTTTGTCTTTTAGATTCTTTGGAAAGCAATGATTATCTTTCTGGAAATGGATCAATCACCCCCAAGGCAACCTATTGTACATGAAGATAACCATTCAGTGAGCAAGCAGCTGCAGTAGGAATATAGACTACCCTTTTCTATGCTAATAATTTTAATTGGACTATATATTTTCCTCAATATTGCATTTTTCCTCTGACTTTCCATCGCATTTGCATTTTATTCATTATTTCTCAAGCATCATTAGTAAGGAAAGAATTTTTTAAAAGATGTGATTAGGTATAACTTCAGAGATGAAATGACTATTTTGTTTTCATAAGGTTTGTAAGTAGGTCAGCTCTGCAAACCAGCAAGCTTGGCAAAGCAAACTTTGCTATGGCAAGGCTATGGCTTCATTAGTCTCTGAAATATCAGGATCCCATCTGCACAGATAGGAATGCAGAACTGGAGCTGATGAATTGGGAGTGCTCCATGTTGCTTGCTAGTATCTTTGTTGTTTTTTCAAGGAACCCATGAACAGTAGGGTCAGAAGTGAATACTGTAATGCACAAAGCCCTAATAATTACTTAGTCAAGGTCACCTTAAGGCAATCAAGTACATCTCTTAGCTAATAAAGACTGAATAATTTCAACACATTTTCTGTGGGAGTTAGGGAAACTCTTTGCACTCTTCAGTTTGCAAATGATCAGATTTAGCGTCTGGTCTTCTAGCTTGTAATGTGTTGCAGCTACACAACTAATTTTTCAGTTTAATAAACTAGTGCAAATTTCTTTATTGTTTCATTGCATTTGGGTTTTCATTAGGAAATGATGGTATATTTGGTTTAACTGAAGATAATATTTTGATCTGCCTGTGGTGAGAAAAGTAATGGTATAAAATTGGTCCTTTTTGTTTAATGGCTTTGTGCTTGTGGTTCTCTGCTGTATCATGTTATGCCAAAGCACTTTTAGTGGAAGACACAGTGTTGATGGTTTTCTTGCTCAGTCTACTTTATATCTTTAAACTGAAAAGATAAAGAAAGGAAAACTGTATCTAAATTTTAAGCAGATTATACATTTCTTCAGATCTTTGAAATTCAGATGGAGCCTTCCAATTCACATTAATTGCATTGATTAAAACACTTAGAAGGATAACAAATCATTAGCTACATGTACCAGACTACTCAAAACATTTCTAAGTAATGTAGATCAGCACATCTTCAGTCATAATGCTGAGAAAAATACCAACGCTGATATACTGGAAACAGTTCATACAAAAATTTCTTGCATAATAAATCACATCTAGTCTACAATAAAATCATTAACCCCTGTTCTGTTCCTCTGCTCTGAAGTGCAAATCACCTGTAATGTTGACTTATTTTAAGTCAGTTTGCATATAAAGTGAAAAAAAGATTTAGTGAAAGTCTAATGAGAATGAAAATAAACTCCTATCTATATCATTACTCATTTAATAGAATGCATATATGTTGCAAGACTACATTAAAATTCCCCAAGAAGACAGATCTATTTCAGAATGACTTCTTCTGATC
Organism: Argya squamiceps; assembly: GCA_037834095.1. Taxonomy (NCBI): domain Eukaryota; kingdom Metazoa; phylum Chordata; class Aves; order Passeriformes; family Leiothrichidae; genus Argya; species Argya squamiceps. Next base: position 97,943,977 of record JBBMKD010000102.1, on the reverse strand, counting down.
TGCTTCTTACCTTATGTACATACTAAAATATAAGCTTTGCAAAACTCCTTGTGTTAAGGTACCATTGAAAGTGTAACTTCTTTAGTAAAATCAAACATAGCTTTCATTTAGCCTGACAATGTTGGCTCAGGCATATGGAATATTAGTTTCAGCAAGAATGCATTGGTTTCACAGTAAAATAAGGTTTCTTTGGTATCAGCCCTGGAGAAATGTATTGGTTTCAGCTAAAATGTATTGCAATGCTTTCACTAAAGCATACAGACATTATAAAACTGTATATTGGTTTCAGTAAAAAAATGTATTCTTTCCAATGGATTCATGAGGCTTTCAGCAACAATGTATTGATTTCATTAAAATGTGGAGCTTGAGATAAACAAAAATTCAGTTAAAATGCATTGGTTTCTGTTAAAGCTCATTGACTGAAGTAAAGAACATTCTACACTGGTTTTGGGCAGCCTTAGGGTTTTTTAAACAGTGAGTAGAGAAATATGTATAAGTAATTGTAAAGGTAATTGTAAACAAACTCTATTCTGTAACATCTAAACATGTAGACATGCTAAATAAATTAGATTTTTATATTTGCATCCCATTTGCATCTGCTGCTCAGCACAGGCATAAATATTGATACAGAAAAAGCATGACACCCTTAATTCTGATGAATAGTGTTTTCATCAGGTGTGGGTGTGGGCTGTAAGATTTTTTTTAAGCTGTTTAGTAATAATTTGTTTTCCTGTGACCAGTTTTTGACCAGTTTGCTTTAAATCAACTTTGACATTTTCCTGCTTTATTGGAAACAGATTCTTTTTTAATTCTGAGCTAAATTAGGGACAATACATTTGGTTGCTGTGACACCTTTTTTTTTTTTTCTGAGAAAGTTTTTGTTTTTCAATACTTTTAAATAACTTTACATTTTACCTTTATACAGAAGTGGTGCCACCGATATAGAGAAAAATGCAGGAATATAATTGAACAATCCTTGCTACATGGAGTTTATTGCTGTCCCACTTTGGAGCATTATCCTTTCCCTACTCTGATGCAAAATTCCCATGCAAAATGTATTTAAGTACACTTGACATGTAAATAGTATAAATAAAGTTTCAACTACTTAAATTCACTTCTGTAATTAAACAGAAGAAAGTAGGAATGATCATATTGGACTGAAGAACTAGTCTCTCTTGTTTTAGTCACATGTCCTACAGTTGCAAACATGAAAAATGCCTGGACACTGCTAGAAGAAGCTCCAAAAATCATACATTTCCTACAGATTTCCTGAGAGGATGACCATTTTTTAAAAAAAAAATCATTAATGGCTTTTTGGTGTATTTTCTTTGTAACTCTGTACAACTTCTGCTGCAAAAACTGCATTCACAGCACCCATGGCAAGGAGTTCTGCAGCTGATCTCCCCCCACACAAAGAAGTTTCTTCTTTTTGAATGTTGGTTTGAATTGTTGCTTGTTGGTTTAACTTTTTCCTTGAATCATAGAATTGTAGAATGATTTGTGTTGGAAGGAACCTTAAAGATCATCTAGTTCAATTCCTCTTCCAAGGGTGGACAAGGACAGCCTCCACTAGTTACATCCTGATCTGGAAAACATAATGAATTATCTTTTTTCCCCTGCAACTCACAGTTTTGCAGGTTCCTGCCACATATGGCTTCATCTGTCCTTTTTCTAATAAGAAAACTATTTTGTTACGCCACTCCTTGTTTGAAAGTTGTTTCATAGCTCTGGTTTTACTTGTTGTCCTGCTTTTTGTTCCTTCTGCTAGATCTTTTTAGTGACATGAGGACAAGAACTGCACATTGCACTCAGAAAGCTTTGGCACCATAGGTTTATCTAGTATCACATCAAATTATCTTTTATATATTTCTTTTGTAAACCCTGTTTTGTGCCTCTTGAAAATGGGTCAACCTACTTCTCAGTTTTCCAAATGTGCTTTATTTTCAAATGCTTTCTCTCACACTGTTTCCTAATACTGTAATACCACTGTAAACATTAAGATTTTAGATATCTGTTTTCATCTCTCTTGGCAGATATAGAAAAATAAGATATCAAGCTGTGGTAGAAGAGCCTATATGAAAGGTAATAGTTCTTGTTCTGTTCAAATCCGCAGCAGCAAGAGGATATATCTGATTGTTTCACAAATCAATGCAGTTTATCAGCACTTCTATGCATTGCTCTGATGTCAAGGGTCAGCAACTCATCCTGTAAGAAAAAGGGGTTTTGCTAGCCTTCTCAAAAGAATGAGTCAATAGTTGCTCTTTTTAATTCCCAGTACCCTGGAGTGGTACAAGGCTTTGGAAGTGCAAGGTACAACTTGTGAGAGGAAAGAACTGCACAGGTAGATGATGCCAGGAGATACTTCCCATGTATTGGATTACATGAGATCCATGAAGAAAAACTGAATTGACTTAATTGACTGAATATGAATATTGTTATTAGCAGAGCAAAAGCAGTGCCTGGAAACAGCAATGGTGAAAGGTGCAATTTCAAGCTCAGTTTCTGACTGTCACTGGAGCTGCTGCTTGCTGTCCCATCAGCTATGCAAGGACCATCCCTGTGGTAAGACATTCACATTGCAGGTTTCACAGCAGCTTAACTATTATCAGTGTTGACCTGCACAAATCTATGCTCTAGTCCCCTCCTGAATATGTATTGATAAAATGTATTTATTATATTTAATAATGTATTGCTTATAACTAATCTCTTGTAATCTAAAAACCCATGGTTGAGCAACGGGGTTTATTACCAAGGCATATATCTCTCTTTGTTTAAGAAATTTGAAGCTTTCACAAGATAGTTAATAATGACACTCCAGTGCTGTACAGACTGGTCAGCTGAGCGGGAATCAAAGGATCAAGGTACAGAAATACAACCAAGATATTTTCCCCATAAAAAATATCCCCATAGAAGCTACTTTTGCTAGATTCCCAAATCTTTCTTAAAGTAAAAGTCCACCTTGCTGGTTAACCCAGAATGAAAATTTCCTAGGCCATTGGATTCACTGAATCTCTGACTTCATTTGTGATAATGTTGCAGGCAACTGCTTTCAAGTATAATTCTATTGTGAATGAGAATACCCGTAGATCAGAACTTTGCTATTTTACTAAGAACTTTACTCTGCCTCTGATTGTTTCCATTTTTCTAATGCAAACTTATTAGCAACTGTAAAACACGTCCTCTAAAATTGCTTGAAGCAGTGGCTTCCAGAATAAGTTCAGATAAAGCAAGTTGTAGTCATATTCACTTTTGCTTTGAGACCCTATTTGTATGTTGTTTACTCAGAAAGTTCACGGCTTTTTGGAAAATTGTAGCTTTGGTTGGATTTGATGAATATGCAACATTGAAGAAGGGTTTGGAAATAGAAAATACAAAGTGATGTATCTTCCAAGTTGTTTTATGAAAGTCCTTCAGCAAGTCGGCAGTTTCTGGACAAGTGGAAGAATACTCAATATATCAAGTTCATTCAAACCTACAATTGTTTTTAAACACAAACTACTTTGACAGTTTTTAATTAGGTGTGCAGTCTCCTAGAAGGAGAAAAAACCCCAGATCTAAACAGCTGGATATCTCAGTGGGATGTAGCATTTTTAAATCAGGACATACAAATATGCTCCATCAGATCAGGGAAAAATATTTTTTTTCCACAGCTCATTCTTAATGAATTAGAGTTCATCTTGTCAAATTCTGTGCCCCCAGACATGAAGACAATTGTGTTGTGTGATTCAAATCGCAGTTATCAGCCACGAAGGCAAATTTCCCTTTTACCAGTTATGCAAGACCGTAAAGAGGAAGGTCTTTCTGCCCCGGGGTCCAGGACCAACCACATCACCTGCTGGAGAAGAGGCTTTCTTCTTGTGTCACAACATCTTGGCAGAGGGTCAACTGTACAACACATTTGCCTCATTCTTGCTCCCCTCCATGTGGAACTTTTTGTGTGACTATGGCTGTGTGTACAGACACTGCAGTGGAAGCTTATGGAACAAGACTGGTGCTTGCTAATTCTTATTAAAGTAAAATAAGAGCACACAGATGCAAAAAAGCTTTATTACTAATTGTCAAAATATTCCCCAGAGGGGCAACTTCTCTGTGAGCATAAAATTAAAAAACAAACTGAAACTTCCCAGGCCCATTAGGCATCTTTCACCTCACAGGAAACATGAAGTCCAGTTGCTGGGGGCTGGGAGAAAAAATTAAGCAAGAGCCACAATGTGCAACACAGTCAGTGATGTGTGCAAGAAATGACTTTGAGTCAGAAGAGTTTTTCGTTGTAATGGCAGATACTAAGATAAAAAGAGTATGATAGAAAAGAGGATAATGATATTATTGATAATAATTATAATGGTGATGATAATTGTAAAAATGCTTAGAAGCCCTTAAAATTAAAACCAACTCCCCTTCTTTTAAGTGCAGAGCTGCAGTGAAGAGAGATTTTATTTCCTCATGGAATGACTACAGATTCTTTCTATTTGCTGTAAAGTACTCTACTTATATTTCTCCCTGGCTCCATTTAAACTCTTCCCCGTCTGGAGTCTTTGGACAGGTTTTATCTGAAGAAATAAAACAGAATAACCTTTTTCCTGCTGAGGAGATTCCTATACTGCAAGTGACATCATTAACCATAAAGCACTCTTATACATTTCACACCTGGATGTCTTAAATAGAGGATGAATTTAATCATGTTTCCAAATCAATTTCTCTTGATATTTACATTTCACTGCTGCAGTAATACGAAGACTGAATCCATTTAAAGTCTCTCTTATCCACTGACTGAATGACATATATTTGCCTTAGAAAAAAATACTCTGGATTACTGCACTCCTTAAAAGAGCTCTCCCACAAGACCCTAGACAGTGTTTCAAACTCCAGAAATTCATAGGAAAGAACAATTACTTGGGTAAACTGTGGTCTCTATAGTATTCAGGTGAAAAGGGCATAAACAGACAAATACCTTAAAGAAAAGCTTCGTTTTTTTTCTCCCCCTCTGAAAAAGATGTAGTATTTTATATTTAAAACTTTATTTATCCATTGGGGTTTCTCATGAAATAGCAGATCATATTATACATAGTATTTTTTCACCCAAAACACTACAGCAACTCTTATATAAAGAGCAGCATGTTTTAGCAAAACTTTTTCTCGCATTATCCTCTAGGACAAAAAATCCTCTAGCACGTAACCAGACATGTACACAATGTGGTGGTGGTTCAGTTCCCAGAGAGTTGTAGCCCCTGAGTTAAGACCTGACTGGTGTCCAGTCACTCATGGTGCTCATTCACAAGGGCTCAGTTTGAGAGCTGGCTCTCTTCCATGTTTCTATCAGTGACCTGGACAGACGAGTTGAGTGTACACTAGGCACATTTTCTAGTGATACTAAATTAGGAGGACCTGTTTATTCTGTAGAGGCTAGAGAGGCTTTACAGATAGATCTTGACAGATTAAAAAGGCTTTACAGTTAGATCTTGATAGATTAGAGTGCTGGGCAATCACCAACCGTGTGAAATTTAACAAGGACAAATGCTTGATTCTGTACCTGAAGCAGTGTAATCTGGTGGGTGTACATGTAGACTGGGGAACATGAGGGTGCAATGCAGCCCTGCTGACAGGGATCTGGGGTTTTGGTTGATGATAAGTTTTATATGTGTCAGCAATTTGACCTGGCAGCCAAAAGAGCCAGCCCTTGTGTAGGGTGCTGTAAATGTCGCATAGACCACAGATCAAAAGGAGTCATTGGCCTACTGTGCTCATTGTTGGTGCAGCATCACCTGTGTGCTGTTTAGGCTTCCACAATATGAGAAAGATACTGAAAAATTAGAGTATGTGCAAAAGAAAGCATGAAAAATATTTAATGAAAGAGCTAGAGGACAGGACTTATTAGGAGTGGCTGAGGATACTTGGTTTGTTCAGCTTAGGAAAGAGGAGACTGAGAGGGGATCTAATTGCAGTCTACAGCTTCTGTAGAAGCAGCAGAGATGCTGGAGGTACTGGTGGATGAAAGACTGTCTATCAGTTGGCAATGTGTGCTCACAGACCAGAAAGCAAACAGCATCTTGGGTTGTACAGAAAGAAGTATGACCAGCAGGTTGGGGAGGTCATTCTCCACCTCTGCTCCTCATGAGACTCCACATGGAGTGCTGCATCCAGCTCTGGGCCCCCAACATAAGGACCTGCAATGAGTGGTGAGTCCAGAGGAGGGCCTCAAAGATGATCAGAGGGCTAGAGCATCCCTCCTATGGAGAAGAAAAAACTCCAGTGTGGCCTTATTGTGGCCTTTCAATACTTAAAGGCACTTAGGAGAAAGATGAGGTCAGACATTTTAGTAGGGCCTGTCACAATAGTGCAAAGGGTAATAGTTTTAAACTAAAACAGGGTAGATTTAGACTAGATGTAAGGGAGGAATTTTTTTTATGATGAGAGTGTTGAAACACTGGAATATGCTGCCCAGAGAGGTGGAAAATGCCCCATCCCTGGAAACATTCAGGGTCAGGTTGGGCGAGGCTCTGAGCAATCTGATCTCCCTGAAGATGTCCCTGCTCATTGCAGGGGGGTTGGACCAGATGACCTTTAATGGCTCCTTCCAACCCAAAGCTTTTGACCATCCTATGACTTTATGATCTCTTCTTTCTGATGTCTGCTGATATCAGGGAATAGATCGGAGTTATGTCATGGGTTCAGATTGGATATTAGGAAAAAGTTCTTCACAAGAGAGAGTGTTTAAACACTGGAACAAGTGGTCCTAAGCCCCAAGCTTGCTGGTGCACAGTAAATGTTTGGAAAGTGCTCTTAGGCATATCATTTAATGTCTAGATTGCCCTTTGTAGTGTCAGGAGTTGAACTTGGTGATCCTCGCAGGTCCCTTACAGCTCCGGATATTCCATGGCTATATAATTCTAATTTAGCAGGAAACCAAGAATTCACTACATATGGATCTTCTTTCTTCAAACATTAATAAATATAATTCAGATTTTAAAATATCTCTGAAATCATTTGCAGCCTCGTTTATCTTCCTGCAGACACTCATTTTTCTTTGGATGTTTTGCAGAGACCTCAGAGTTGTGAGATGCTGCTTAATGTCTTAAAAGGATTGATTTTCTGAAATATTGAATACCTGCTCTTAGAATATCTACCTTATCTTGGGAAGATTATCCTGCTGGGTCTTGCTTTCTGTAGGCAAAATATTCATTCTTTTTAATGTCAAAGAGCAACCTTTTTATGTTGAAAAGAATGACTATTTGAGAACAAACAAAATAGGAAAGAAAAAAGTATATAATGAAATATCATTTCTCTTATGATTTCTTAAAATAATAGGTATCCATTTCATATATATTTAATTTTGTAAGATGAAATTTTACTTAAAAGTTATATGCAGTCATGGTACAACTATAACACTCTTTTTCTCCCAAAAATATGTTACTAACATTTTTTTGATCAGACCTAAACACATCTTTCATTTTACACCAAATAATGTCTGGTAGACTTAATGAAATGAATTCTTCATGGGTGTTAAAAGGGCAGAACAAGGCCATTTTATCTTCTGGATGTTATATGGCTACATAAAACTGAGCTTTTGCTCAACTGCTGTTTTTATAGTTAGAGTGGACATAAAGAAGGGGAACGAAGGCCCTTAAAAGCACAGTTATGCTCTCTGCACTGTGTGCTGTCCACTGACCTGTGTTGACTCCTGGTGTATATTATGCACCTCTAGAGCCATCCTACTTTATGTCTTGGTCTCATGCTCTCCCTGATGGGCTTGGGAAACAGACAATCACCCGCTTAATACATTCAACACCTTGCAACACCTGTTCTAATCTGTGTACCTCTGCAGATCCCAGGCATGAGGAAATCCTCACCAAGTCACCTCAGAATGACAGGTTGGGCTCCCTGCTCAATAATGTCAGTAGAATTACCTAATGTAATTCTGTACCAAGGTATTATGGAATGTGTCTAGCATTTTTAAAATAGGGATTATTTTTCAAATAGGAAATAAAAGCACAGCAATAAAGAGGAAAAATCCCATAAACCCCTGGATTGGACCCTGCTGCTGACTTTACACTAACATGCTGACTTTACACTAACATACAAAGTGTATTAAAATATTAATGTGGGATTAGGTGATACGAATAATAGGTCATGTTGAAAAAAGATCAGAGAGATTCCAGGACACGTCTATTGAATTGTTTGATATAATAGCTTTTGTAGTAATTTAAAAGCCTTAGCTGTGAGGTACAGCCATAAGTGGAAGATTTATTTTTGTGTTTTTATCTTAGGCACAATAACGATTCCTGCTGAAATCCTTGTAATACAGATGCGTATTTTAAAGATTTCTCAATATATTTCTTATGATAAAAAAAAAAATCTGTGTATTTTAAATCAAACCATATATTTTAAATTTAAATGTAGTTTTTTCTGAGTAAGTAAAGAAATTATGCTGGTGCCAATCTTTCTCTCCTTCAAAAAATTTGATGATTTTTACAAATTCCAGATGCATTTCACTAATAGGAGAAATATCAATACCTCAGAAATCCAAGAGAATAATTTCTTTGCTCTGCTAAGCTAACAATGTCAATGTGCTGACAGCTGGATAGGTAAAACAAACATAATCAACAAATATTACTCTTTCATTAGTTGCACTAAGGTATTTTGTGTAGGTGAATTTCTACTTCATTTTCAAAACATTTATTTCTAATAACTTCCTCAAACCTGTTCAATTACCCACACCTTTCAAAAATCAGTCCAGAAGCTGTTTCTTTTCTCAAATTTCCCCTCTTTTCCAGTTTCAGTAAGAGAAACCAAACACTGCACTAAACATTTCTCCCGGTCACTCAGAGGGGGAACATGTGGAGAGGAAAAGCCGAGATACTCAAATATGGTGGCAATCAGTTTTATGTTCCTGCCTCAGCAACCTAGCATGCAGTTGTGTTCACTGACTTGGTGCTGCAATTTTAATTCTCCTTTGCCTGCCCACAGTATCACCAGCTGGAACTAACACAGCTGTGTGCAGCTCTGCTTTTGAATACACGATGGACTAAGAAAATAAACGAAGCGACACTCTAAACTTTTTGGTCTATATAACACAGAATGTGAAACGCCACCATATTGATACACTCACTGATTATAACATTTAAACTTCGGTGCCCCTCATCAGTCTCTGAACAGTCCATTTCCATGGCCATTCAAAAGGTTAAGAGCTGGGATGGATTCAGCTGTTTAAAATACTTATTAGGATCTAGGAAGTCTATGGAAATGGCCATGGTGTCTAACTGCTACAAACTATCACAGCATGCTCTACAAACATTTCTAATATTTCCATGTTAACTAGGTTTAACTAGTTGTCTACAAACTATTAACACCCTTACTATTCTGTCTGAACTTTGGGAGTCTTTAACTCTCAAAACAATATCTCTGTGTTTAAAACCACATTAAGGAATAAGCTGTGTGGATTTGGCAAATGTAAGCTTGCATGGATGAGTTTATTTTAGCCAGTTAACATAGACATATGAAATATTTTCACAGGTTTGTACACTGCTTGTTGCAGAAGACCTCATTTCAGCAGGGAATAAATGGGTGAGGTAATAAGCTGGTAAAATTGCGAGTTCCTTACCTAATTACATTCAATGCAAGGGCTACTCACTTCAGCACATCCCAAGGGCTTGATGTCTTCTTTACTGTTATCACTACCTTTTATCATTCTGCCACTGTCCAATTTCATATGCCTATGTTTTTTCTTTTCTTCTGTCTTTCTAAAGCTCCTCGTCCATTACCCTTATAACAGCCTCATGATCTTATTTTGATGCCTTTCACTAAGGCTGGTATTTAGAGAACAAGGGAATCAGCCATCATCGTGAATTTTTGTTACTCCTGGAAGCTGTACAGATTCACAGATCAGAATAGCTCTGATCAGCTAAAGAAAAAACTTAGTCGTGTTAACCTCCCAGAGACATAACATGCAACTTATTTAGTAAACAGAATTTCATAAAAATGTAACTCCTGAGCTGCTGATTTTGTGGTAAGTTTGTAGAAAATATTTTGCAGAAAAAATACATGTCTGAGTAGATTCCATTGCAAGGCTTTCTGAGTCAGCAGCTCAAATGCAGGGGTGCTGGCACTTCAGGCATCTTAATGTGAGCAAAACATATTTTGCTTGTGATTAATTCTGAGAAATAGCCAAGTTATTTAAGCCAAAAACCTGCTTTAATCTACATTCAAGATCAATTAAAAATTGTCCTCAGGAAAACACATGGCATGGAAAATGTCTGCCTTGAGGAATTAAAATTTAGCAGTTATAAATAATGAGAAAGAGTATTAAAAAATGGTATATCTGAAGGCAGCTGTACAAATATTTCTACCTATGAGGTTACACAACTCTTTCAGTGAGAAAAAGTTAGTATTGATACAAAAGATCTGGTTGCACTGTTGCCTGTGCTGAATTCATGTCTCTCTCCTGTTGTATGCATTTTGCAAGTTCATTTAGATCTGGGATCTCACACTAAACCCACTGCCCACTGTGAAGTTTGCCTGTGTAAGCCCCGTGTAAATACCCTTGGGAAAAAAAAAGTGCAATAAGAACTTTAAATATCAAGCTTTTGTCTCAGAGGCTCTTTGTTTCACCTGTTTGTGTGTAAAAAATGAGAAAAATACATGAAGTTCTTGGCCAAAACCCACTTCTTCACACACTAATGTTGTCATTGCCACTGATCAAAGTGTTGCTGCCTCAGAGCTTTTGCCTGTGTCTTGTATTGGAGGTCATTAACCTGTCCATGTGATGCATACATGATGACATATCCATCCTCCACTCACTGACGCAAGAATCAGCTTTGGTTGTTTTTAAAATCTGAAACAAGATTTAAATGCCTCAGTAATTCACAGATGCGAAGAAAGCAACTATTGGAAAGGAATAGAAATATGTATTTTTTTCAGATGAAAAATATTTTGCTTAGCTGCTGTCACCAGCACCTTCAACTATGTAGTTTTTTGCTTTTGAGTGGTCTCCTCAAGCAGCTTCCATGAGGTTTAATCTTTTTCAGTACTCAAAAAGAAATTTTTATGGAAATTGACAGAAGCTTGAGGGGTCTTTGCTATTTCAAGTGACAGAAACCACAGCCCCTCAAGCTGTAGACAGCAAAAACTACTTGGACATAAACTTGTAGAAGTGAGTATGAAGGAGGGCCATGAAGATGGTTAGAGGACTGGAGCATCTCTTCTGTGAGGAAAGGCTGAAAGTATTGGTATTGTTCAACCTGGAGAAGAGAAAGATCTGGGCTGAACTTACTGCCTTTCAGTATCTACAAGAGATCTGCAGAGGGACTTTTAACAAGGGGTTGTATTGATAGAACAACGGGAAATGGCTTTAAACTGAAAGAGGATAAGTCTAGACTAGATAGAAAGAAAAATTCTTTATTGTGAGGGTGGTGAGACTCTGCAATATGTTTCCCAGAGAAGCTGTAGAGGCCCCAGGTGTTCAAGGACAGGTTGGATGGAGCTTTGAGTAACGTGGTCTAGTGAAAGATGTCCCTGCACAGTGCAGGAGGGTTGGAATGTGATGACCTTTAAGGATGCTTGTAACCAAACCATTCTATGACTCTGTGATTCTGTGATTTTGCTATAAAATGCAACAGCTGCAGCAGCAGCTTTTGAGTTGAGAGAAAAAATGGAGCAATTCAAGAGCATATTACTGTCTTCATATTATCTACATAGCTTATTGTTAATATTCAGTGAAAGCTGTGGAGAAAGCACACACCCTCTGTGGTTTTGTACATTTGATGCTATTTCCATGTATTTCCTTAACAAACCAGCCTCAGTTTCACTGCATACAAAATATATTTCTCCAGATGATGAAACCTTTGGGCTTCTGTTTGCGTGAGCCGTTGGTGTACATCTATGTCAGTAAGCTAAACATCATCAAAGCACAGATTTACTATAGGTCAATGACAATCCAATTTTGACTTATGCCTGTTAGCACCTTCCCTGGCAATGCAAAGTTTACTCTGGGGATAGCCAAACCCAGGTATCATTCACAATTTTATGAATAAGGTCAAACTGTTTTGAAGGGGACAAGAGAATTTAGCTTCCTGAAAAACTACCATTTGCCATCAAGGCCAGGGAACAGGGGCCACTTCGGCTTGCTGTCATAGACACTACTGGGGTAAGAAACTGAAGGCCATCAGGAAATACTGTGTCAACTGGATTATGAAGAGAAACACCAAAACATCTGTCAGAAGCTGGCAAATTCATAAGCAAGAATGCTCCATACACACAATATTTTAGCATTTGTTTCAAATCTCAAGAAATGCAAAAGTGAAACATGATGGCCTTGCTTTAGACTAACTGAGCAGCTGGCCCTGTGCCATGCCTCAGACAGAAACTGACAGTGGAAATGCGGGAAAGAGTGGAGGAACAGGGAAAGCAATTCCTGACAGAGGGACTGTCTGAGGAAGAACTGAGCATTCAACCATGACGATCCTTCCACCACAGATCTCCAGTCACTTGTTGATTCTTTTAGCAAGGTCTCCACTTGACATCATGTAGAATGTCCTACAAAAATAAAACAGCAAAAAAATCTTCTGAAACTTCTTCAAAAGAAAACCTGCCAAGAATTAATGATACTCTCCTGACATTATTTATCTTAATATACTTACTTTCAGACTCCTTTAAAGGCTCAGACCATAGGTATTCCCCCAGTAATTTCTATAATTCTCCTTGCTACCCTTCAAAACTGGGCATCTACTTTTTTACCACCTGCATTTTTATTGCACTCTGGATAACTTAGTTCATGCATAAACAACTTCATTCAAAGGTAAGCAGGTTTGGAGCTATAGCATTTTCTTTTAATAATCCTAACACAATCTACAGATACTCAGGTCTCCTTTTTTTCTGCTGGATTCAAGCCATTTTCTATTGTTTAGGCTATGTGATCTGTGGAGCAAATGAGAGGTGACTTCTTATCTACAAGAAAAAGCTGTCTGATAAATCAAAACCATGAATAATTTATAGCACAGGAGCAGAAAAATCCCAACATTTCACACTGTTTTTCATGTGAAATGTCACATGAATTCCAAATGGACCAAGGAATTTGTGTGCTTGAGACTAAATTCATTGGCAGAAATGAAAAGAGGAGGGAGGAGTAGTCTCAATACTGTTGTGATTGTAGTTTACTCAAGGAAAGAGGTTATGATTCAGCTATTCTTTTTTTCTATATTGACTTAAATAGAAAATAGATTAAAACTACAAAAATCAATGCAAAGGAATATTTATAAAACACATTCAGACAGCATCAGTACTGCAAATAAGGCAGGGCTTGTGCTGTGTTGTTTTTTGTCCCCACACTCAATTTCAGTCTGGTTAGCCAAAGACGATGAAGTTATTATTATATTGTTTCACAATCAGACATTAAAGGGACCAGCAACTGGAGAAATGTGATTGAATATTATTGTTACTACTGTGGCCCCATGTTGCCAATTGATGTACATATAACCTCACAGATGATGGCTTAAAGGCTCTCAGAAAATGACTAAGCAAGTTTAGCATGCAATGGGCAGACACACAATGTCTTTCTGACATACGAGCAACAAAAAGCAGTAACAACAACATCCCCAGGAAAGAAAAGCTCTGTACACTATTAATTCAACAGGGAGAATGCAGAAAAAAACATAGGGAGCCCCAGTGCTCTGTGGAGCATTGGACAGGCCATCATATCTCCTTCCCTTCCTTCCTCCCAGTAATAGTTACCAGTTTGGGCTGAGTGCTGGGCATCTGAGACAGTGTGACTTGTAGTCTCTGGTGTCTCCTTTATTAATAGACCCAAAGACAGTGATTTCGTGCATTTATATTGGATGTTCCACTCTTTGTCTCTGTCTCTTTCTTCCTGCTCATAGAATGACAGAAAAATTTGGATTGAAAGGGGCCTCTAAACCCCTAAAGGTTAGCCTCTCTTTCTCTAGATCTAGTGATTTTTCACTAGGCCATGTTTCTCAAAGGCCCATCCAACCTGACCAGTGATGGGGGTCCATAACTTCTATGGGCAATCTATTCCACTGTCTCACCCCCTACACCGTAATAAAAGTCTTCCTTATGTGCAGTCTTAATCTGATATCTTTCAGTTTAAGACCATTGCCCCTTTTCCTGTCACTACAGGCCTTAGTTAAGTCTTTCTCCAAATTCTTACAAGATCCTTTAATGTAACAAAAGGCACAAACAATATTTTATGGCAGTTCTTCCAATTTGACTTCATATTAAATTCATGAGATTACATAAAGCCAAATGCTGTGCCTAATCTTAAAGACTTCAGATAGTTGAAATACAGTAAGGATTTGGAAAACTAAGGGACTCACTTCACAGCTTTCAGCAGATGCATTTTTTTGTGTGTGCTGTGGTAGATTTCTCTGCAAAATCTAGCTGCTGTCTAATATTCAATTAATCTTTGCTGTAAACTTTTAAATGATGGGAGAATGTTGCCATTTAGGAAGAAGACTGTGGGAATTCTGCTCTTCCCAAATACCCAGGTCCTGCTTGGAAATATCTAAATATTTTGATACATTACTGTCACTATTGCACAAGCATAAGATATGGATAAACCAGTCTTACATGATTAAATGAAAGCAAATCAAAAAGTTGTATGGATCAGCTTGAAATTGTTACTTTGTCACAATATTTAAAATACTTCTTTTAGTTCAATTTCACAGTTTCTGAGAGAAACTAAGAGCATGTAGAAAAGCACAAAAATGAAATGTTTTTTCTAGTGTTCATCAGTAGAGAGCACTGTTAGACAGCAACAGTTCTCCAAACCCTCTCAAGCCACACAGGCACAGAATCACTGTCTGAAGCCGGTGGTACAGCACCCTGGGCAACTAAGTCAAATTCAAAATGAGAGAAAAAAGCAGGAGTAGATTTAGCATCATATTTTAAAGAAGTATGAATGCGTTTTTTCACAAGCTAATATTATAGATGTGACATTAGTAATTGCAAACTCAGACAATTTAAACATCTATCCACATAAACTTCCAGGGAGGGAAAAGACAAAAACTGTTCACAAAGAGGCACTTAGAACAAATCCAATGAACACAATGAAGCTGTACTCTAGTCCATATCAAGATGTTATCTGAAGATTAATAAGATGGTGAAATTAATTAAATTACAGTGGCAAAGGGAATTGAATGAAAGTATGAAATGAGTGGTGCGCAGTAGTCATTACTGGCCATGTCTTGTGCTGGGTGCTGCACTATGCTGCTTAATTGGTTCTCTGGGAGACGAGGGAAAATTTGACAATATTTATCCTACAGTTTTCATTTGAAGAAAGGTAAGACTATTTTGGACTAGTGAAGCCAAAGAGTAAAGCCAATTCTTATGGACATGAATACCCAAACCCATCATCAGGATCTGGCAATCTAACTATATCAGTCACCTTCAGGAAACAATTTGGCCCTCATGTTTTACAAAATTTCCTGTTGCATACACATATAAGTGCAAATTCATCTTAGACTTATACTAAACTGTAGTTTAAACCAAAAGAAAATAATGAGGCACAAGATAATAGCTTCCCCTCTTCCTTAGTATATCCCTAATAACATGTTTGTGTATTCATGTGGGATACATAGGCACAGAAGGTTCTCTCTATTTAATGAATTTTCTTAAAAGCCAGAATTGACATCATAAATCAGATTGAAACTTTTGGATACCTCCTAGTTGTCAATGAACTTCCAGAACAATAAAATGTAGAACTGCTGTTTGAGTTGATAGCCACTTTGCAGAGTCCAGGTCAACTCAGATCCTGCCTAAGAGCATGCAAAATCCTACTTTATCAGAAATACTTTCTCAGCAGTTAAATATAATTAAGTCCACAATCAACATACCCAACCTTTCCTTCCCTCTGTTTTCTGTGTTCTTAAGCATTTTATGTGATATGATTAGACAGATGTGCAAACAAGAGTATCTCAAAATGTGACAAAAAAGATTAATCACTTGCTCCAACCCTTGTTTAAATCAAGGGGAAAGCTTGCAACATCTGGAGTGTTGTAGGCACTTCCTCCAAAAAATCAGGAGTTTCAGATATACAAAAAAATACCCAAAGTAAAAAGGAATTTAGGAAGACATTTTTTTATCTTGGTGACTTATTTCCCAGCTGCTTAACTGCATTTTCTGAGCTATCTATTAGGCACTGTCAGATAAAGAGGACAGTACAATCTATTAACATAGTGGTCCAACTAGTATAGGACTGACTGCATTCTGATGTTAATTTTAAACACTTAGAGACTGAGGGACTGAGACTTAGCCTCAAGTGCTAAAGCTTCAAAAGTCTGTCTTGCCAGGAGAGGAAGGATCCATCTGCTTGCACACATCCCTACCTGATATCTGCCTCACAGGGCTTACGGCACAGGACAGAACTTCACCACATTTGTGGTCTTGGCATTTGACCAGCACGCTCAGAGCTTCATTATTTCAGCTAGGAGGGGAGAGCTCATAATGGTGCTGTTTGTATGTGCTGGTGCCCAGATCCAGATTCATGGCTTCTCAAGTCAGCAGTGGTGAAATGAAGATGCCAGCAGAGCTTGACCCCAGATTCCATTGAAAGGTCCCTGGTGCTATTCTGGCAAGAGCCATGAGTGAAGCTGTCAGAGAGTGGAGATTAATCTATGTGAAACTGTGCTGCAGACAATGAACCATTGTCATAAAATCATCCACAGACTTTTCAAAGAGATTTTTTTCCAGAGTTTGTGCACAATATACCACTTGTTTAATTCACATGAGGAAACTTCTTACATGCACATTTGAAAAGCCTTTTACACTTGCCTGAGCTATAGAAAAGCAACAAAAAAGGGCTTTCTTTTAAAGTGAAGACATGGTATTTTTACAGCATCCAAGAGGAAATGACCTTACTAGAGGGTATGGTCCCATCACCTGTGTAACACAATGACATTCTTGTAGAAGTGGCTTATATGAGAGCAAATTTCAAAGCTGAAAAGGCAATTGCTATCTTCAAAAATCTTAGTAAACCTCCTACTTAAATCTAGATATTTTGTTCCATTCCACTCACAAACATAAGGAGCAGATCCCTCCCTCAAGGACCTTCTCCAGCTGCATCTCTGAGGTTTGAATGTCTGCTGCCCTGCTCACCATCTCCTGACCAGTGCAGGGTGCCTGCCATAGTGGTGAATGATTAGTACCTTGCAGTCACCATTTCATACAGTTCTGCAGAGGTGATATCAGCAGCACAAGATTCAGTGACAGAGTATCATCAGCCTGGGTTTTCTAATTTTCCATGCAGCTGAGCCAGACTGCTTCCCTGACCTTGTATTTCTCTCTCCCTCCTCTCTCTGCAGAGCGCCTGCTTCTTCACTGTCCCTGCCCGCAATCTTGCCACTGTTGGTGCCAGAGCCTTCCCAACTGCTGCTTCTGCCATCTGGAACAGCCTTCTTATATTTCACTGCTTCATTGCCCCTCTGTCTCTGTTCAAATCTCTATTCTTCCTTCCTGATCTATTACTACATAATTTTTCTGTTTTCCACTGCTCTTACTTGATTTTTAACTCTATAATTCCCCTTAGGCTCCAGCTTACTTAAAATATGCCAAAAGAAGAAACAGTTTACTCAATTATGCTTGACATTTACTCTGAGTCTAGGAGGGGTGGGATGGGGGGATGGGGGTGGGGGGGAAGGAAATAAGTAGAGGTCAAGCTGTAAATAGAAAAAGAACTAGAAAAATTCTGTGATCATAGTAGTACTCATTTCAAAAGGATTTCCCTTTTTGGAGGGGTGGCTCATGATAGTGCATGTGGGAGTAGGGAAGTCCAATCTTTCTGAAAGACTGTATTGTCCAACTCACTCCCTGTTCTACTTGGTTTGAGTAATTTTTGATAGCTCAGTGTTCTCACTCATCCCAGGCCAATGCTTGATGCAGCTACCTGGCATTTATATGCCTTAGCTGCTTTTCCTTTCCAGGATACAAGATTCTGGAACCTGACTGGCATGATGGAGAACCAAAGCTCCTGAGAACATTGTTCCTTGAACTCTCAGTAGCGCTAAAAAAATGAAGAGAGCATTCTGGAAGAGTTCTGTTCCTGCATTGGGGTTTTGGTTATACAGAAACTTCTCTGCAACAAATATAAAGATATGATAGTTTGCTGGTGGCTGTTTTTTTCCCTCACAAAATCCATATATGAATGTGTTAAATCCATGTATTGATTATGTGGCTTGTTTTATAGCTCCTTTTATCAAAAGCATCTGACAAAGTGAGTTCCTATAATTATGTAGGTAACTGTGGAATTTACTGCCCCAGGGCCATATTAACCATCTGAGAATTTTCCAGGAAAGCAGGCCTGGAAATTCTTTGCAAAACTGTATATGGCAGAGGATATATAAGGTTTTACTTCTTCCACAACATATAGATGTGGGATAGCATCAAACAGAAAGGTACCTGATATGGTTCTCTGTACATGGTAGGACAGAAATACTTTACAATATGAGTTACTGTCCCTATGACTCCCTGATTGCCTGGACTAAATGACTTGCCTCAGCTATACTGTGGCTGACAGATCTGTATATTCTCACAAATTTTTGGGTGAAAATCCAGTGCTTACTGTGGTCTCACACAGTCAGACAATATATCTCCCAGATCCCAGTCTGAAATCTAAGTTTTACATCCAATGCTCATAATGAGAAAGTTCAGTTTTTAAAAACTTATTTGTGAATTCACATTCACCACAAATATGTGACATATTTCATTAGCATAGATATGTATAAAAGTTTTGCCAACTGCAGTGTTTCAGTCTGGGTTCTGTTGCAGTAATTATTTTTTAAAATTTTTTGAGCAATGTATCTGGATAAAATTCTCATAGTTAAAGAGCAGATGTCAACTTATGCCTACATGTTTTTTCTGATCAAATTTGCAAGCTGTCTAGGCCACTATCACAGTTACAAACACAAATCCAGTATTAGCTCCTAATATTTTTTCTTAAATCATTACACATCACTGGTAATTTGCACTAATCTTTAGAAAATGCATGCACATGCAGTTACACAAGTTGCACAGATTAAGGTTTTTTTCCTTAAAATGTCACCATGTGTACCTTACAACACATGTATCCTAACTTTGGGACAAGTTATACTTAAAATATCTCATAGATTAGCTAATCACAAAGAAGTGAAAACAAACACTAATGTGGACAATAAAAATTAAAAGTTAAGCTGCTACTGACATAAATGAATTTTTTTTTTTATTGTCACTGTATCATTACTGATTACTTCATTTGATCATATGAAGAAAAACGCAATCAGTTTTTAGCAGAACATGGTTGAAACTGCTAATGATGCTATAAAAGCAATAAAATATGGTGTAAGAAAGGAATCTCTAACCAAACACATTGTGTCTAAGTGGGAGCTGGATGAGCTGTGGTGGCACGCTCAGGGTTAACTCTTGCAGTATCCTGAGTTAGTGTGCAGGGCTCAAGCAGAGAAGAAGCATGGAGACCATTTCTGCAATGCTACAGGACATATGGAAGTGATGCCTTAAGTTTTTGCTTTCATGTTTTCCAGATTCTATGCTCCTAGGGGTGTAGTTCTGAGCCTCACATTAAGTAAGCTCCCTTCACAGAGTAGATAAACAAAGCAAATCCTTTTCCAGAGGGAGACCAAGGATAACAGGTACAAGTTTTCCGACCCAAAAGCATAAACAACAGTGGACTGAAGAGAGAAAACAAGAAGGATGGGACCTCATAATCTGAAGCTGTAATTGGACAATTAATCCCAGTATGCAAATGGACCAAAGCATACAAAAGTGAGACCTCGTGACTGGTAATCCATTTTGTGACCATTTTGGGTCCATCTTGGGTGTAGCCTTGGCCAAGCTCTTGTCCTGCCCAAGGTCCACCCTTAAAGACCTTTTAATAAATACCTACTTTATTCTCAGCTCTGTCCAGCCTGTGTTCCAAGTCAGCCTTCCCAAGGCATCAGGAGGAAGCCAAGAAGGAAGCTGCAGGCTGCTCAAACGAGACTTACAGAGGGACACAGATAGTAAGGAAAACAAACAAGGAAGAAAGGTCATTATTCACAGGTAGTTCTGAAGGGATAAGACATAATAACATCTCCCAGGTGATTGGGTACTACACACTAACACAGGTCACACTGAATCTGAAGGTGACGTATCAAAAGTGTCATACTAGCTGTCACTAGGAATGGAGCATATGTTTCTGTCTTTGCCTTCACTATCTTAATTATGTGTGTATGTTTCAATGGGCAGTTCCAGCTTCTTAAACCTATGTGTACATATTCCTCTTCCATGCATTTAAGACGTGAGACAAGTGGCTGAGAATCATTCCTCACAGTGCCACATTCTCTGCCTCACTGCAGCTTGGTGACATCTGAAAATATATGACAGTCTTGCAAAAAACTTAGCAATGCACTACAAAATAACAGATTGCTGAAAAAAATGAGCTTGTTTAATACTGCCTTGATCAATGTCAATGCCTAGGAAATAAAAGGATTTTTCAGAGAATCAAGCCTCAGTCTTTTTAAGTGCCTATGTTTGATCAAAAAAAGCATGCAGCAGTCTTTGCAGTTCTTTTCCCCTGAATGTTGGTGAGGGTTCAGTTGGGACACTCTATATATTTGCACTTGTTCCCAAAGTGTCTTTTTCAGCTGATTGCACTTGCCTTGTTGAAAAGGTCCCAGAATTAATGATTTTGTCTCTATCAGTTGCATAGCTCTAGAGTTTTCTAAATTTTTCAGTCATCTTCATAGCACAAGTTAGACTGGAAAGAGCACAGCAGAAAATTCTATAGCTCATTTTCTTGATGCTCCCAGTACCAACTTAATGTCAATTTCAAGTCACGAATTGTACAAAACATTACCCAAGTAACTTGGTCCTGAATTTTCAAATTAAAGGGTTTTGAGAGGATTGGTTTTGTTTGTTTGTCTTTGGTTGGAATTAGTTTTGGTTTTGTTTTTTTTTAAGTGTTTCAATTTAGGAATATGTCTCATGAATGATGGGATATAGCTACACAAACAAATTAGCACAAAGCAGGTTTATTCGTATATATTTTGTTAAGTGCTATGTGATATATATACGTCTGCATGCTTTTATCCCACGATGCAGAAAGCAGTTCGTCTCTTGCTGAATGTGGAATATTCTACCTCACAATTCAGTTTTCAGAAAGCTCATGAAGTAGCAGTTGTTTTCAGTTGATGATTCTGTGAAAACATACACCCACAATTTTTTGCTAAAGAGCCACTCTGAAGCAGGCACTGATTTCAGTGATTTTTAACAAATTTTGCTCTTGTCACTTTAGTGAGTTGTATTTTTCTGAAAATTTTGTTCTGTTCTATTTTAAAAGTTAATTGGCCTGGCTTTTTCTTTCCTTAAAAGAAAATGTTTTTCATCTATTAGTTAAATAAGAAGTTGTATTCCGTTTTTATTTTTATTAAGCTGAATGTCTAAAAACTTCTTAGTTCAGATTTTTCTTACAATTCAGTAAGTAACAAATCCCTTTCTCTTTGATGTTTACATAGTTCTTCAGCCTAATTAGATAGCTCCAGAATCAATATGAAAAATGAAATGGAGGATAGCCTGAAATCTGATTTTGTTTCATCACAGAGATGTAATTTACCAACATGGAACAGAGATTTAAAAGAAGAACAAAAGGTTTTCACTACAAGCATTCTCTATCAATGAGAATTATCTACATGGAGTTCAAACTCTACAGACAAGCTGGCCTTACACAGTAATTGTGACCTTCAACACCATCCATCTGCTACAGTGTAAATTAGAAACTACTAACTAAAAGATCCAGCTCTCCACTGATGAGATCATTTTGATATCTTCAGTTCTAAACATTTCTTCTGCGCTTTCTGGTTCTCTGTAATTAAGTGGTATCAAGGAAAAAAAATCACAGGCATGATAGATGCTTTTTTCCCATTTCTATTGCTGCACTATAACAGCTCTTTACAAAATGGGGGAACCTCTGTGAATAGGAACAAGTAAATAAAACTGGATAAAACAAGTGGCAAGGAGGCAGAAATGTAGGTGCTCAGCACATACAGAAGATGCAAGACAAGACTTTCAGGAACCAAAAACTTCAATATTTTGGGTGCCTTTGTTTTGAAGAACTTCATGAAAAGTCTTGCATTTCTTTGGGAAAGGTTTAACAGATGTACATTACCTGTTATAGATATTTATGGGAGTCAGTGAGAGCACAAATCAGTTCTGTATTGGTGTTTTTTATAGATAGCAATGGCACTGTGTAAATTTAGGCATTTTAAATATTCCCATGTCTCTTATATGTTTCATTTCCTTTCAACAAAAGTTTCTGACCACAGAATAATGGTGTAGTGAGACATTGAGCTAGTAAAAAGGGGATGTTTTGTCACCAAATAAACCCTGTGGAGAATAACAGTTAAATTAAAATTGCCTTTTCATATTTACTTCTGAGAAGTTTAAAAATTTAGCAAAAGAAAGTTGGGACAAAAGTACCCAGCTTCTTTGACTCACCATCATGTACACAGAGATTACTGTTACAGTGCTTTAAATAACATTTACTTATATGACTATGGTGTCCTGAGATACACTGAGGTCTTCAGACAGAAAATTTCAAAAGAAAAATCCAGATGGTGCACTCATCTAACTGGCCATAAAGCCTTTCTTAAAGCATTTTACCCCTTGAATAAAGAAAACAAACAGGCCCTCAGTTGATTCTGCTTTTAAGAGGTTCATTCTTGGTAAATAAATAATCATTACTACACCAATAAGAGACAGTAATGATAGCATTGCAAAAGAAGCACCCAGTGAAAATATAGTGAAAAGGTATTTTTTCACTGTGTATTTCAGTATATTTCAGTATATTTCAAATATTTCAGTATATTTCACTGTATTTTTTCACTGAAAATACAGGGAAATATACTGAAAAGGAAAAAACAAATATATTGGGAGAGCATGATGCAATGGAACACATGCCCACTTGTTCAATAAATTGCCTTGTTTTGTATGTTTGTTTTGAAAGAGGATCTAAATTTCTGAGATGTAGTCACATTTGAAAGCCACTCATCATAAATACTAACGGAAATATTCCCTTTGAACAGTTTTAGAGTAATGATGGATTTCCATACATAGAATCCACTATGTAGTAAATATGGGCTTTAAATTGATGGATTTGAGTGCTGAGACAATGTTGAGGAGTTCTGTCTTGTCATACATTTGTTTGGATGTAGGTAATTAGCTGCTCCACTAATTCCCTAGTCATGTATAAAGAGTCTCCTTTTCTTAAATGTGTGAGACCAGCTATTCACTTACTGAAGAACTGCAGTAGTGAGACAGTTTATTTGGTTTGGAATCTCAATTGAATCTCAATCAAAATAATGCTATTATTTCAGTGTGCATTTTACTTGAGTAAAAGTACCTGATACTTGTTATTCTGTAGGGAAATGTTGGCAAGGAAAGACAATAGAGCTTGAAGACTCAATTGCAACATTGATGTTATTGCCATGTCAGTTGTTCTCAGCAACATATGGTGGAGTTTTTCTTCAATAAAAAGTATATAAAACAATCATTTTCTGTGATTTAGTTTTTGTATCAGATTATAAATCAGAATTAATGTGAATGACATACTTAATATCTCTGCTTATAAATTTTAAGTGGCAATTTAGAATT
The DNA here is from genome assembly GCA_037834095.1 of Argya squamiceps. NCBI lineage: Eukaryota > Metazoa > Chordata > Aves > Passeriformes > Leiothrichidae > Argya > Argya squamiceps. Next base: position 97,920,352 of record JBBMKD010000102.1, on the reverse strand, counting down.
AAAACATTGCTTGGTAGACTAGATCTGTGAATGGCGCTTTAGCTCACATTTAGTAATTTGGATTACAGAACCTAATCAGCACTTTAATAATTTATTGGAATTACTCAATAATGAAAAAGACATGAAGAGGGAAGGGGTACATTATCAACCTATATTAAGCACAGGCATTAGTAATTGCCCTGACCCACTAACTTTTTATTTTCTACTATGATAAATACATTTTCTTGCATTAGTATTCTATGACAAAACTTATCAGTGTGACTTTCATTCTTACTGTTTGAGGTAATTTCTTGCTAAAGATGTGCACAATGACATTTTTCATGTAGCAACGAGCTATCTGACTTTGCCACCATTTTATGTTCTCTATTCCACATGATCCACTTTGTTGTTGTCAATGTAAAATATCACAGTTGAAGGTTATCACTGGCACCATAGCTAATTCATCATAACTGGTTTGAAATAAAGTATCAAAATCACGCTTGGTACATGTCTTGTTTTTCACACTAGTATACAGACACATAAATCTTTCAAGATTATTGTTAACAAACAGCTCTATCTTGTAACCAAATCTTTTGAATCTTAGGTTTCAGTACTTCCACATCTGCAAGTATCACCTAAAGAGAAAGGATTAAATGGAAAGTAAAACACTGGAAATTAAATCACTGGAATAAGAAATAAATTTGGATTTCAGAACCACAGAGGGTTGGAATATTTAGGATCTTGGTAACTATTGCTCCAGTATTTAGTAAATATATAAGTAAATATATTTAGTAAATATATATAAATAAATGTGTAAATAAGGAATATTTAGGACCTTGGTAATTACTGGCCCAGTATTTAGTCAATTTATGTAGTAAATATATTTAGTAAATATATATAAGTAAAATTTAGGTTACAGAATTCAGAATGCCTTGGAATAACTGGGACTTAGTGTCAAATTTACAAATATTCCTGTCTCAGTCAACACTGATGTGTGTAAACTGATGTGCTTAACACAAAAGTCATATTTTTGAAACTGCTGATGAATGAAAACATTATAGTACCACTGGATAAGATAGGAGTCTGTGAAAAAGATTTTACTCAAAATATTGTAACTCCTTCACCATTTCAGACAGCAATCTAATTAGACACTTCCATATGCAGTAGTATAAATTTAACCTGAACCTGAAAACTAAACTCATGTGACATCTGTGTTAATTATACTCTGACAATTATTCAGTTAGTAAACAGAAGCAAGCAAATTAGTTAAGGAAAAGCATGGCAAGAATTGCACTCAGTGAGCATCATTGCAAATAAAATATTTTAAATCAGATGCAGGTTTATAATATGTATTGCTAGTATGACTAATATGTCATGTGATATACATAAGAAAGTAATTTTAATGTCATAATTGAATACTTAGATTATATCAAACATCTCATGAGGTGGAAAATATTGTTTAAGAGGACTGTAACTGTAGTTATGTAGATTACATAGCTGGTATCATAGTGTTTTTATTTCCTGGTTTCTTATGAATATATTTTAATCATAGTATACAAAGTAAACTTAATAGATGGTAGAGTTCCCATGTTTCTGCTAATATGAATTGCATGCTCAATAAGAAACATAACTGAACCTATGAACCCTTGTCACCAAATTTCACAAGCCTGGGCCATGTTGTATATTTAAATTTAAACAAACAAACAAACAAATCCCATCACCTAGTCAATCAGTTATCCAGCCCATTTGATATGTTTCATATAGTGGATTTTAAGCTTTGCCAAAACATAAAATGGAAATCAACACAAGAAGATAATTTTGTTGGAACCTTCCCAATATACTGAGAAAACTAGATATGTTAGCAGGGAAGAGTTATGCCAACATGAGAAAAAGTTTATCTGTTCATGGTTTCAGAGTTTGATAACACCTAATTTCCAAAACTAGAAAATGGTTTAGGAAAAAATCTTAGCACAAATACTGCCCAAAATACATTTATGTTCATTACAGAGATGTTATAGTCATTACACAGATATTTTAGTCATTAAAAAAGTGGCATATAGCAGGCAGGGGAGGACAGAGGATGTGCCGTGAAAGTGAAATCTTAAGAGAATTCAGCTGCCAAAACTTGGTCATTTTGTACTGTACTTGAAGAGAAATTAATCTGCAGGCTTGTAAACTGTCCAAATCTACGTGAATTTTTCTGCAATGAGTTCCTTTCCAAACATGAAGCCTTTCAAGTCTCAGAAGCCCTGGAGTTCCTCAAAATAAATTGTGGTAACCACTCATTTTAAAAATTGATCAAAATGTGATGTTTCATTTGTATATTTGCAGCAGTAGCTGAATGGTTTCAGCTCAAAAGCAAAAAAACCTATCAAAACCAACCAGAAATCTGTTGGAAGCTGACGCCTACTCCTGAAAAATTCATCCAATGCAACTAAAGCCATTCTAAAGTGTTAGACTTTAAGTGGTGCTCTAAATGTTGCCTATAATACTGATTTGGTTATGGGATTCCTTGCTTAATACAGTAGAAGTTTTGGCTGGGAAATCTGTGACTTCCCAAGGCCTCTTTCATGGAGTTGTAATTTTACACATTACATGTATTTTACACACATTATCATTGTAGTCAAATGCAAAAGTGCCATCTCTGCCCATTGTTGCACTCAGGGAGTGCCTCTGAATTACCCTGACTGTAATGGCCATGTTAAACCCAGAGGAGACTGTTTTGGAAAGAGTCAGTGACAGAATCTGGCTCCTCCTAAGGAGAGACAGGTAAGCTTTAGGGACTTTTTTAAAGTCTGAATGGAACATGTATGAGTAAACAATAAATTCTTGCAAACCATTTACTTATTACTTTCCCCTGATGCCAAAAACTCCAGGTAAAGTCTTTGTTGGTAGCCCTAGGTGTTCTAAAACAGCTGGGAGAGCAATTAGGAAAGCTTAAGAAGGTGAACAGAACAACTTTCCAATACACATTTTGGGAAGTTTGGGCAGAAGCTGATACATCAAAATGAGCAAGGAAACAGAGGGACTCTGTCCATCTCCAAAGTGACAATTTCAAACTGGGTGAAGATGTAGGCTTTCCTTGACACTGCCTATGTACACACTGATATGGAGCACGTGTCAGAACAACTGGAAATCCACATTGCGTCATCACGAGGGACCATGACTGGAGCATTTCACAGTTTGCCTCTGGACAGCAAATGTACATCCTTCCTTTGAAATCAAAGCAAGGCAGAGGTAGTTGCCTGACAAGGTCTTGCTTTGATACAGGAAGTGGAAACACCTACTGATGTGCTCAGAAAGGCTCTGGTACAGCTTTGTTGGATGGAACAGAGAATGGGAAAAACATGGTTCAGAACTGTTATAGGACACGTTGGGAAATTATTCTGTTTCACACAGCCTGAGAACACGATGAGAAATTCAGAGTTGTGTGTATTTCCAAGTGAAATCTAATTTTCTTTGAATGAGTGCACTCTTTGAGAAATGAGCCCTTATTTATGCAAATTGGTTTTAAATGAGAATATTTAATGAAAGGATTTGATCCCCACATAATGAAAGTGCTTATAAATGTGAACCTAGACAGCACAGGCAGCCTTGCTGCCTATTCAGGACCTTATTCTAAGGGTTTTTTTCCCCTCTTTAACAAAGTTTAGGCTACATGTTTTTAATTAGAATGAAGTATAGTTAGATGAAGGATATTCTTAACTCAACTATTTTTTGGGTGTCCTTATAAATCTAAGAAGGGGTTACTAGATTGACAGGTGGCAGCATGGCCCAGTGGATTTTAAATTGCTTAGAAACATTTGAGCTTTTCATGTTTTAAAAGAAAGAAAAGGTTCCAACCTTTCTTTGTTTATATGTCACTCAGAATTGTTTGGTTGTAAAAGTTCTGACCTTGTTCTACACCTAATACTCCAAGGGGGCTAGTGCATAGGGCATATTTGAATAGATTTGGTTAAGAAAATACAAAAATTAAATTTTGATCTCTTAATATTCAATTATGCTCAAACTATGTTGAAGGAAATTTCAAGGAGGTTGTAAGTTCTTTTGGCATGCTAATGTAACAGATGCGAAAGCATGAATTAACAGCTACAATGGAGCGCTGCCGGCAGGTACTGATTTGTAAGCTGATCCGAACTCTTGAAGGTAATTGAGGAATGACTTAGAAATGACTTCACACCGAAAGTAGAAAGATATTTCTCTGCCCTTAACCCTGTCATAAACTTTCTCAGAACTCTTGTTTTGTGTGGGAAACTGCCGCTGCCAAAAGAATAATTTTTCTAAAAGTATTTCCAAGCCCTTCCTGACTGCAGAGGTGTATGAATGGTGACACAAGGGAGAGAAGGTGCAAAGATGGGAACAAGTACCTGAAGATGGAGATGCTTCTTTTGTTCACAGTTTAGTCTGGCTTCTGGCATCTTTAGAATTATTGAGAAACTCTACAGTGTTTAGGGATTTTGCCAATAGCTCTCCATTTAGAACTACTGAACATCTTGTACAAGAATTTTAGGCAACTTTTCAAACCTAACACAAAACAACACATTATTTTGTTACAGAATCTCAGAAATTCAGAACAGCTGAAGTTGAAAGGGACTTATGGAGGTCGTCATGTTCAAAGCCCGTTCAGTCTGGGGCACTCATAGCAGCTTGACCAGGACCATGTTCAGATAGCTTTTGAACATGTTCAAACTGGAGACTCTGCAATATCACCAATGCCCCAGATCCTATGCCACTGCTTAATCACCCTAAAAATTTGTTTCCTCATATTCAGAGGCAGCCTCCTATCTTTCAGGTTGTGCCCATTGCATTTTTCCTGCCATTGGGCATCGTGAAAAAGAGCTTGTCTCCATCTTTGGATTTCCCTTCAGGTGTTTATGCATTTTTATTTGTCTTGTTGAACAATCTTGTCAGGTATTTTTCTTGTTGAACCATTTTTTTTGGCACAGTGTGCTCCTAAGGCATGATGTGAGACTTCTTACAGCCTTGTTCTTTTCACCAAAAAGCTGTTTTATCACGAATATAGGCAGTTCTCTTGATACTTGCTATGCTGAAATTGAAGACTTGTGATTGACAGTAATGGAACTGAGTTAATATGTGACTAAAGAGGTCAGATATCCCTGGAAGATGTGAGACATTGATCTTGACAAAGCTCCAGCTTTGGCCCAAGTCCTAAAAGCAGAATAAAGAGAGAGATAGTGTGCCTCTATTTGGTTGGACATCCTGCATTTTGTGAGCCAAAGATTTATTCACAGGCAAATAAATAAGATTGGAATCTATTTATTCTGTGTGATAGAAATGAGGAGAGGTAATGAGGTCTAGAAACTACTGGAGAACTAGACATTCCACATAATGCCAGACATAAAATCCTTCAGTTTATTAGGCTAATCTGATTTTCAAAAGTGCTCATTGTTTTCCTAGTCCTTCCTATTCTGTTCAAGACAACAGTGAAAATCTCCTTGATTGACCTAGTAGGATAATATGGCTTTCACAGTGTCCTTTCTAAAATTTCTTATCTTCAAACTCACTTTTTTTTTAGGATTGCAGTGTGAAGAAAAGAATAAAAATAGCCTTGTTTCAGTGATAGTAAAAGCTACTTTACTAATCCTGACTTCCTTTCACTGACTCCAAAACATCATTCCTTGCCTCTAACTTGTGTCCCTAAGTAAAATGTCCAACTATTGCGGCCAAAAATGAAATTGTGGTAACGTATTCCATGATCCTCTTTTAGCACCATTATCTGTCACTGCTGACAATATCCTTTTTGCCTTCTTACTGGTAACCATCCTCATTTCTATTTTCTTCCCTCTGGTTCAGCTCTTCTGGCTTGTTACCTTTATACCTAACATGTGATACCTTCTTCTCCTTCATCCATTTCCCACTTCCATCTTAGTCCACCACCTGTTGCTTTGATTACCTCTCTCATTTGCCAGTCTGCACAGCTTTCTACATTTTAGAATTGCAATTTTTTATCTGCTGTCACAACAGCAGATAAAAGCAGGAATGAGGTCAGCAGTTGAGCTGCTGTATCCTGTCACTGAATCACTTGTGTACCTAATTTTCCTTTCTTGAAATATTAGAAGGATAGGAACTGGAGCTGAAGTGCCATTTAGACTTCCATGGCAACCTCTAATAATTTTAATTGTTTTTGCTTTGTTTTGCATTGAATGTTGGAGGACTTTGCTATTTTCTTTTAAGCAGCTGAAAAGGAAAAGATCCAGATCTTTTTATTTTTCTGATACAATAACAATTTATGCCAATCTGTAAACTCTTGAAAACAGGAGTTTACAATGAAAACACTAACAGAATGCTCAGTGGTAGAAAGCAGAGGAGTGGTTGCCATGGAATCAGATGGCAGGGAAGGTAGCTCACTTTGTAAACTCTCTGGCAGCGAACACATAGAACCAACAAGTGGACAGCAGTGCTGGCAGACATTTATCTCTGCACAGCACTTTGAAGAGCTGCATGGGGGCTACTGCTGTCACCCAGCACTGGGAACTGGGATAGACAGCTATTCAACAGCAAGGGGGGCAGGGTGGAGCGGGGAGATGGATGATGAACAAATGTCTGGATGTCATGTAGTTTATGTATTTGTGGTTTAAAGGGACCAAGTCCTGCCCTTTCTTGCCCCACAGAACGAGTGCTAAAGAAAGCAGGAGGATGGTTTATATTTTCTGACAGATAAACTAAATAATCTACTCTCTATCCAGCAGAAGCATAATTTTGATGGTATCAGCAAGACAACAGCTGAGTGAGAGGCTAGAAGTCTTCTTCACATAAAGTTCTCTTTATAAAACATGCCTGTAAAAATAATTTTTCACTATAAACAAGTGTTTCATTAAAATAGTCATTTTATGTTATTTTGAGAGCAAACTACATCCAACATAGCTGAAAGCCTGGTGGGTAAGATATTTCTATGAGATGTGGGGAACAGTGGGTCTAGTTCCTGTTTGGGAGAAGGCAGAGTGGGAACCTAAAATTTACATTTCACATCTGAGCAGTGTGCCTTTAGCCAGGGGCTTGAGGGTCAGCCCCTCCCACCACTGCTGTTATGGAATGTAGGACACCCAAAATAATTCATGTGGGAGATACAGTGAGAGATGGTGAAATTTCACTCAAATGAAAGCCACCTCATTGAAACCAAGCATGGCAAAAACTTTTAATAAAACAAGATATGGAAATTCTGTTAGTTCCAGATAATAAAAAAGGTCAGTTGTTACTTGTTCTTGGGACTACAAACAGAAAACTTTTGGGAACAACCCTTTTTCATGACACTTTCTTGTTTCTCCTTTTGGAGAAGTAGATAAATGGAGATGTTAAGAAAACACTAGGAGCCTCAAAGTCCTTTGATGCAAGAGAAGAGTCTTATCAAATCTGATCACTGCCAATACGGTCCAGAATTTTTCTATTATAAAGTTAGATTTCATAAGTGAACGTGACACAGAAAATACATATTCATACAACTTCACTTTTTTTTTGTGAATAGCTCAGGAGAATTCTGTCATTTCTGACTAGAATATGGAATGCACTACAAGGGTTACCGAGAAATCCTAAACAATTTCTTTTACCTTTCTATAGATGCCAATTCTTATTTGCTTATCAATTCATTAAAAATATAATGAAATGCCGTAGAATATTTTTTGTTTTTTATAAAATCCAACTGGTTTAACTTTATTTGATTCTATAGAGGAATTTTATTAAACAACATTAACAGAGTTATGAAATGAAAAATAGATCCATCTTTTGTTAGAATGAATATTCGACCCAGGTATTGGCCTCTGATATATAGTATTCAAAAATAATCTTATTTTCCCATATTAACTTTCTTTTCAGACTCATTCCACTGTTGGCCTGTAATTTTAATTTTAATTAATTTTAAGATAAAACTTCCTGAATTTTATACCAGATTTTTTGCACAATTTTCTCCAAAAGTCATTTGTGCCTGGTTTTAAATTATAATTCTCAACCATGACTAGTTCTTCTAGCTAGTAGCTGGCAAACTCTTTGATTATGTTCATAATATTTCAATTTGTCTTCATGTTTAGTAGGTTTTTTAATCCACATAAGTGGTATAAAGCTGTCAGACCCACTCACATTCTGTAGAGATCTGGATGGAAGTTCATTAGACTTACATATAATATCAGGGCCAAATAAGAGAGAATTTAAAAATCATGAAGAGGAGAAGCCAGCATGTGGCAGACAAACCACTACAGGCTTGTTCCAGCTCATCAGCAAGACCCTTACTATTGGCAGACCCATCTGAGTGGCAGCAGAATAACATCTTTCAACAGTCAGCAGCCAGAAAATTGGTGCCAAAACCCAGCAAAATACATGTATTCACAAGCCATCCTTTTTAACATCCTCCTCTTGTGTGTAGCAAATAAGAAGCAATAAGGAATATTTACTGTCTTTTATCTTCCATTTTGTAGTAGTTTTGTCTCACCAATTCTCCCACAAAAATCCAACTGTGTCAATGGAAAATATGACTCTCTAAGCAGAGGGAACATGTCAGGTCCTACAAGAAAGAAAACAAAATAACATAGTGAAATGGTATGATTCATGCTAATGTGGAACTTGTGAAATTGTTTTTATCATGTTTTTCCATCTTTCATTAAATTACTGTATCTCTTCTAGAATTGCAATAGCTCATCTTCAGTCCAGTTCTTCATGGCTCAGACTACACATGTGTATATAAGGTTTCTACATAAATGTACATAAGCTTTCAGTTTGGACTGCCAGACCAATCTTTGGGAGGGAATTTGTACCACTTCTTACCCACGAAGAAAGCTGCTTCTATTTGCCTTTTCTGATAACTTAATGGGCTTACAACATATTGGGGTGACATGCACTTTATTCACCATGCTTATTTTTGCCCTTCATCCTCCCCCTCATGCCCGGTGTTAAATGCACATTTCCCGACTTCTACCAACAGCTGCTCAAATGCTCCTAAAAAACTCATGCCTTCCAGGGAACCTGTGAATCTACAACAGGATAGCAAATGATCAGAATGCAGAGTTGCTACCTGGGGGAAAAATTAGGGCTTGTTTAGCAAATCCTGGACTCCTAAAATCAGAGACAAAATTGCTTTGATCTGGGCTTTCCTTGGTTGGTCCTGAAGGCTCTACCTAAATTAAGTATATAGCACCAGAAAACATAATATATTCTGAAAATGACATAAACAATAATTTGAGGTGTCTCATGGACTAAAATATTTTTTATAAAGCCTAGAATGATGTATATCTATGTTTTGCTGTTACAAGAACATCATTGTTTCAGTGCTGCACACTGAACATATTCTTTTTCAATATGACCTTTATTTTCCAGGCAGTTTCTGCTGTTTCTGAAGATTACTTCTGTAACATTTGAATACATTCCTCTGTACCCTCTTCTCTGTGTTTAATCTGTGTATTTTCTATTTTATGGTCTCATGTGCTAGGAAAACATTCAGCTTATCCTTATGAAACAGCTCTTGAACAACTGATAATTGTATCCTCAATATTTTTATCCACCTCTTTTGGCATACATGCTCCAATTGTTCAGGCTTGGCTGTTTGTGCCTGACTTTTTTAAGACAGTGGTTTGTAAAATGGTGTTTGGAGTCTCCTTGAAGAGGCTATTTAATGTGTTGAGTCCTTGAGGCTACTCCAGCCCTGCTTGGTCCTGCCCAGCTGTGAGACTCCCTCATCAGTTTTTCACTGAAAGAATAATAAAGTACTGGAATGGTCTGCCTGGGTAGGTGGTGACTGGGCATTATTGAATGAGGGCATACATCTGGATTGCTGCTTCATAAAAGAACAGAGATAATAACTGACCTGGGGTACCTTCCTGAACATTGTTCCTTCTTCTTTTCCCTGTGTCTACCACTCATACAAAAGAGATTCCAATGTCAATGTGTTTTTTTATTTTAAAATTCTTTTTGAATTGTTCACAATTTGCTGATTCACACATAAAATGTCATGCTCAACTCGTAGTATACATAACTCCTTCTATAAATTGATTTAGCATTCAGCTATGTTGGATACTTCAGGAGAAAAATAATCTGAAATCAAGTAAAATTTTGAAGCAAAGTGTCTTTTTAATAGTTAATTATATGAAGAGCTCCATGAGGGTCTGACCATCACAAAGAGGAAGCTGGTACCATGAAAACAAAAAAGCAGCATTACTGACATGAATTGTATAGATTGTCTAAGAAAAGAATGCAACAATCTCTGAGTATTTATTATTTAAAAAGAATACAATGTAGTTGAAGTAATATCACATTTCAAAGTGAAGTTGAATATTTTTCAAGGATTTGAGATTCAGGTATAATTCTTGGATTGCAAATGAGTCTTTTTATCTTTTTTAAGGAGGTGTCTAGAATTTCACATAAATAAAACAAGTTAAAGGGTCAACTTTGAATTGTCTTGAAACTTAAGATATAATTTCTCTCCAAATGCAGCTAAATCACATAGATTTCATAAGATGTTGTGGCCAAATATTATGAAGTCTCATTAATATTCTGTATTTCAAGGCCTTATGTGTTAGTAATGTCAGCAATTAAAATGCTTAAATAACTTTAATATTAGGACAGAAACTGGTGAAATTAAAGGATTTCAAAGTCAAAGATGACCCTCTCTTTCATCTTTAATTTTTTTTCTTTCTTCATTTAAGTACAACCTTAGCTCATTAAAGGGATTTATACACTGCAGGCATATGGCATTATTTGTGACTCATAGCCTTCCCATGTCAATGAAGATATGAGCATTGGCTTCATTAGACTTAAGGTCAGAGTCTGCATACCATGTAAACTGTTTGAAGACGTATCTCCAAACCAGTCTCAGAGCTTTATCCTCACTCAGTGGGTGTGGATTTGAAAGGATAATTATAAAGCAATACTTATGTGTTTCCATTAGCTCTGGCTACTCCTGTGTACAGCAATGTATTCCATGGTGGAGTCTAGCCTTCTACATTTAGTTTGGGGCTGTATTGACTAGAGGTTCCTCATGTCTATTGTCTCATGTAACACTCATCAAAGTGTTCAAGACCCCCAAAATATGGGGATGTGTTTTATGGCATTTTAAACAATGTTTTTTCTTCATTTTTCTTTTGGCCTTTTAGCAGTTGCTATTAATTGTTCATTTGGCCTTCACTCTAGAGAAGCTGTTTTAGTTCCTTAGATGCAAGTTCTGTTGTGTCTATCAAGAGGAAAGATGTGGCAATATGTGGTTTTGTGTGAGACAAGGTGGAGATATTAAAGGGGTGATTAGAAGATATCCTAAAAAGGTTTTAAACAGAAGTGTGGCAAGTGGGGAAGGAATGGTCCACATCTGGTCCATGGTAAGTCCTTCTTTCCCATTAATACTCTTCTGTTTTTCCACCATCCTTTCAAAGACATTAAACAGACAGAAAAATTCTAAATTCAATATTTCCATTTTATTTTTCAGTACTTGAAAAGCTTTCCTTGTCCAAACCTCAGCTGTCTGACACATTCCCTGCCTTCATTCTGTCCAATTTGTCATCCCCTTTCCCTTCGGTCTGATAACTGTTAATTAATCTAATTTGTTAAAATCTTATGTTAAGAAGACAGACTCTTTTCACTTAAATACAGGGTTTTTTTGCATCAAAAAAAATTTGCCTGCTTTGAGATACAATGTTCTTTTGAACATCTGGCGTGTACTTGCTGTCTTTTTTTCTCTAAATTAAAATTTCTTTGCTTAAATGTTCATACAATAAAACTTTTACCTCTCTCTCCCTTTAAAAAAAGAAGTAGAGACAGGAAAATTAAAAAATCAAGCCAATGACATTAAAATATGCTTTTTGGTAATTTTTAAAATTAATGTTTCCAGATAGACATTTCATTTGTTTAAGATTTAGAGGGGAATTATAAAACCATAATTGTGTAATGATTAGACAGTACTATAAACTAAATAAATATCAACTGATTATTAAAAACATTCCTTGTAATACTAGTGGTTAATCCTCTTTAATGTGTTTTTAATAATAGTTTTATATTTAATGTAGGATGAATGACTTATTAAAAGTAAATTTTATGTGTTTTATATTCTCCACATATGGCATTAGGCCATTAGCACTAATGCGATTTGAATGGTATTGAGTTCGGGATAGCCCCCAAGTACAAATGTGGGAACCTTAATTAAGTTTTTATTAAAATATTCAATTAAATGCAATGCTAGATTATTAAGATATTTTTGCATATTGTCTAATGTCAGTTCGTTATTAAACATTTTCACAGGCTTCTGAAAATGGTCCTAGAGCATGCTGATAGCTAAAATTTATTTGAAAAATGTTGATGATCAATTTTCTAATCTTGTGGGCAAAATTGGGTTTTAATGGAAATTTTCTAGCTGGCTGTGATGCTGAACTGGAAGAGAACATAATGAATAGGTTAGTGAGTAAGAAGCTTAACTTGCAGAAGGAAAGTTTCATGTGGAGAATAATGAAAAACTTTCTGGTTCCAACTGCAGTGAGGTACTGAAATGGTGTTGATGGTGGAAGTTTTGCAGCAGAAAAAGCTACTTGGTTCTATATGTTCATACTAGCTGGCTGAGGAACAGGGGGACAGTGAACTACTGAGTTCTAAATAAGATTGATTTCTGCTAATGTCACTGAGTAAGTTACCATCCTACTGTTTCTGCCTTATTTTTATGGAATGTGGGCCATAATGACAGTTGTTATGGTTTAAGCAGGTGAATTAGTATCATTAAACTTATTAAAAGAGTGAACTTAGACTGTGTAACACACAGATGAGGAAAAAATTTTTTAGGACTGTGCATGAGATGTCCAAACTGGGGCAAATCAGCTGTGGGGAGGCAAAGGATAAATTCCTCTATTACAAACCTCAACAGGGACATTGGAACAGAAAATAAACTCAAATATTAAATGTTGTTACTCAGACCAATAAAGTCAGAGTAACTGATAATGTATTGTTATGCCACTGAACTAAAAAACAAACACCTACTTACATGAATTAAGAAGAAGAAAAGCAGGTGATGGATTACAGTATTATTTCTCTGAGGTACAAGTATTCCACTTTTATCAAGGCTTTACTGGGAAGCTTATTTTACCTTCATATAAATATGCAAAGGTAAAGAGGTTAAACCCATCAAATGCTTTCCCCCACTGAGTTCAGAAAGTGTCCATATGGTATACCTTTCATATTTTTCCTGGACAAATATATTTTGAAATAAAAGTTGATACTAATATGAGCTACCTTCTTCAGTAATATGTTAAGCACACACTATTTATTTTCATTAACCTCAAAAGCTTCAGAACACCATTACTTTTCACAAATTACAAAGATGTTCAGCAGCCAAATCTATTTATCTATTTATACCACACTCGTTAACATGTTATCTGATTTACTTAGATTCTCCAAAGCAGTTTGCAAGCAGTAACCCCCACTGAGAATGAGTTCAGCAAGCGCTGTATAATGAATGACTCAACTCTGAAAAGCCAATAGTCCCCAGAGCTACACTGGCAAAAGGTGTTGCTGCACTAATTCCTCTCTTCCCAGTGTCACTCACCAAGCAGAGGATTCACCAGCAGTGTTTCAGCTGTTGTGCACAGCATAATGGTCAACTGTTAGGGTTTTTACTCTACTCCAGTTTCCAGGATGATTGCAAGCAACCAGCAGATAATCCAGCTTCACCTCTGAATCTGTATGTGCCCTTAAAATTTTGCAGTGAATAGGTGGAAGTGTTTCTTGCTACAGCATTTTAAATTGTGCTTTTAAAAATTCAAATTATTTGCAAGCATTAGCTGTTAAAGCCTAAGGATAAGTGTGTCTTGCAGCCTAGATGTCAGAGGGGACAGCTGTGGTCTGCTGAGGAGGTGGCAGACTGTAGGTACTCTTTCAGTTGCAGGTGAAATTTGCAAAGACTGTGTGAAAACAAGAAAGTCAAACTGGACTCCATCTTAAAGGTCAAGATGCTCTCCTACTTAAGAGAAAAAAAAAATCTAAGAAGGAATGAAGAAAACACCTCTCAATCATACTGAGTCCCTAATGAGATAGAAGACTGTGTTGCAGGATTGTGACCATAAAATATGAGATGACACTGTGGTTTGAATAACAACATAAAGGAAGTTATATTATATTCCAGATAATATATAATATTTATATATTTATTTTTTATATATA
>JBBMKD010000102.1:97854356-97906140 GCA_037834095.1 Argya squamiceps | reverse complement strand
TATTTATATATATATATTTATAATATATAATATTTATATTATATTCCAGACAAATGCAATGATTTGATGAACAAGGTTCTTAAGACATGGTCTTTTTTAATATGCCTTTTCAATGTTAGCAAGTATTGGGTAAGAATTTGCAATAAATTATCCGTTAAAGGACATAATACATAAATTAACTGCATTTCAGTAGCATATACATTGATACATACATAGTCCCACCTGTGGTGTTCTCTCAGGCACAGTGCTTCCTCAGAAACAGACACTTTGTCGTCTTACAGATAAGACAGGAGAGAAGATGATTCAGGAAAAGAAAGAAGTTTTAACAAATGTGTCTGGCAAATGGAGAAGTCAAGAGATCAGCCTTGCCATGAATTTGTCCTCCAAAGTGTTAATATCTGTGACAGACATTTGTCTATAACAGAACTTAAAGGCTCCACAATAATCCAATATTCATTGTCCTTTTTATTAGAGTCTTTTTTCTAATGACTAACCCCCATCTTGCTGAAATATAAATCATTGACTCTTATTCTATTCAGTAGTGACATGGAGCAAAGATTAATGCACCCTCTTCTCAACATAGTCTCTCATTAGCCTTTTCTTCTTTAGTCTAAACAATCCTCATAACTTTCCTCAGAGATCATCTTTTTTTTATTATTTTATTTTATTTCAATTCTCTGGACTGTTTCTTGACAGGGTACAAGAAAAGAAAGAGCATAAGAAAAAAAATAAGTCAAGGGCTTGTCTTAGACAACTTGTAAACAAAGTGTCCTAGTATGGATGGAAAGTCCTTTTTTGTAAAAAAAACCAGCATGACATTCAATCATATTTTGCTCATCTTCCATATTAATTCATTTGGTAGATGGAAAAGTGTGACACAAAGACCAAATGATACCCCATCACATAAGAAACCCATGTCAAACATGCAAATGAAACAATTTTCCGTTTCCTTTTTCCATCTCTTAAACCCTAGACTCCCTCAACAGATTTGACACATAGTAGCATAACTGTTCCAATGGCTGTTCTACATTAAAAGTCTACAGAATAAATAGAATTAAACAACCATACTGAGACAAAGGGAGGAGTTTGACTAATTGCAACATTCTTTGTTCCCTTAGGACTTGAAATAATCCTCAGTAGTGTTGTACTCCTTGGGGGAAAAGTGGACCCATGCACTTTAAATGCGAAGAATAAATTAAAGGCAGTTATCAATCCAATTTTAAGTTAAATATCCCAGTGGGGTAAAAATATGATGAAGAAAATGAAACACAAGAGGGAAATTACAGCAGAATGTTAAAATAGGGGAGAATTAATAATGAGAAGAAAATTAACTGAGATATTTCTTCTGGGGTATTCACTTATGTTTTTCCCTATTGATTACATCTTACAGGTACTTTTAGGTCTACCATGCCATGAATTAGGTGAAAGCAAGGCTTGGGACATGTTATTACTACTTGCAACATCTGGTCCCTAACACATTCTTCTTTGATCAACAGTATGTCATGTGTTATAGTGAAGCAGATTGCATAGTTCATCCTTACTGAACCTTCACCCCCAGGACGTCATGTGAAAGGCAAACTCCATCTGCCTCAGAGAAACCAAAAATTATCTGAAATGTAGAAATTCACTGTGGTTATGTCAGGAACCAGTATTACAAGCAGGTGTAGACATAAAGTCTTGCTGCTTTTGTAAAAGCAGATCAAGCTCTTTGTAGATGATGGTTTGAAAAATTTCATCTCTTTTGTATGAATTTTTCTCCCTCATTTTACAAGTTTTTGGTGAAGTGCATGAGTTGTTTCATGAACCTGGAGCCAGGCATAACACGCAGCAGGTGCTGTAGGGGCTTGTTTCTGTGATTAGATAGAAGCTTAATTACACGTAACTCAATGAACACTTTTCTCACAGCTTCCAGAACTTGAAGACCCATATCCTGTCTTCCTTTTTTTTCCATGCAGAATTAATTCAGAGGAAAATCCAGAGATAGGTGCAGTCCTGGGCTGAACAGAAGCCCTGATGTCTCTCTACGTCCTGTGCCAGGCCATATGGCAGGGGTGTGTGTGCCCTTTCACAAGTCATATGGTGCCTCCCCAGTCCAGGCACAAGCCAGGGAGAAAGCCTGGAGCTACCCCTCCTTTCCTTGGTGTCCTGGAGCTGACACCACTCACATGCCTAGTGCAGCACAGCAGTTCCTCCTGTTCCTCTGTGCCTGGTGTGCTGGGTCAGAGTGCCAGAGATGAGTAACACTGAGAAAGGGAAACAGATGGGAGGTAATGCTTTGCTTCCCTGCAAAATATCCAGCTAAACTGATCTGGCTCATTTTGTGTGCTGCTATGTCAAGAACACTGTGAAGTGGCCGGCAATACAGAACCAAATTACAACAGCATTGCAGGTTTATCAGGTGAGCCACAGCACTTACTGGTTTGAATATGCTCAACCCATGTCCATCCTTGGCAATTTGACTTAGATTAGTATTTAATGAAATAGGAAAAAAAATCCACACACATAAGAAATACCTGAAAATCTGCTGACATGTGATGACTGTGTATCTGGGCTCATCTGTACAATAAAGTGCAGTGCTAAGGTCTATTTTGTACTGAGCTTGTTTCTGTTATATACTAAACTTGGACTTAGTAGAATCCAGTGAATTCTCCCCATTAGATGGATGAGATATGGTAAGTTATTTGCTTTTCTCCCACATCCTTGAATTGGAATCTGTTGGATTTCCTACACTTTTCATCAGGCTCCCTGAATGACATGCTTAAATGAAATTAGTAGTTTCCATCATTTGTGTGAGCTCTAATTTGTCTGCAGATGATTGCACAATTTCTCAACAAGTATGTGGGAACTCTTGGGGAAAAGGAGGCACTTGCAGGATTACTCACTGTGTGCATCCCTGATATCTAAACCTCCTCTTCCCCCTGTGCTATAAATGATGCCTCTACTCAAGTGAACAAAAGCCTCAGCAGAGTGAGAGGTTTCCTTTGGATGTGGGCCCTTGTGAAGGGCTTAAGTTAAAACTGTTCTTTTCTAGTAGGAGGAATCGATTATTTCCCAGTAAATATGATTCAGTTATGAATTATTTCCATAACAGAAAAGTAAGTGATTAAAAAACGTTGAGACATTAGTTATGAATTTAAATGTTTTCTAAAGCACTCCTATTAGAGAGAAAAAAAGTGATAAAATGTGATACTAGGTCCATTTCAGAGTGTTTTAATGCAAGACTAATGCAACCTTTTTCACTTGAGATTTACTAATCAATAACTACATTAGCAACAACTGCTATGTTTCATGTAAAACTTATAAATATTTACACAACTGAAGCAGAGGTATAATTTAATCTCATATTTTATATGTTGGACTTTTAATATGTGAAGGGAGATAATACGGTGTTTGCATACTTCCAAAAAATTAAATTACATTGGGTAGAATGGATTAAAAAAAACTTACTTCAGATTTTTATAAATATCCTTAGAACTGTAAGTTAGATGAAATGGCAACTTCGGCAAAGGTCTGGGTTCTGTAATGTTGCATTCATTTCTACAGAGTCATGTGAGAAATAAAAAGAAAACACTTCACCCTGAACTTAAATAATTACAGTGGTAACAAAGTTAAAAAATAACTACTGTTGACTTCAAACATTTCTTACTTACTTCTTGTATACAAAGTGGTGATAACAGAAGTAGCTGAGAAGTAGTAATTTTTATGATCAAATTTGGAATTAAAATTAATTCATGCCAGACTAAAATTATAAGCTGTTGCAGTAGGCTGAAACAGAGTTGTTAATAATTTCAATCAATTTCTCATTACTTTATATGTCAATGGACCAGTAATGAGAATGCTGTTTTTTCCTGTACACAGGTCTAGTAAATTAAGTTAAACAACAGATGTTGAACAGATGTTCTCATTATTTTAGTGACTTGATTTCTGGTTAGTTCCCAAATTGTTTTACATGGCTAAGTGCTGCATCACTCTTTCTGTGACAGATGAAGTATCTGAAAGCATCAACACTTGAAATCTCATTAGCAGAAACAGTTTTATAACATTTTATATGGTAAATGGACAAAACCCTTTTAAAAAAAGGCATAATCTGTGAAATGGTAGCATTACATGCCTTCACTTAAATGTAGCATTCCAAGGCCAAAGTTTCCTCATATTATTTCATGAGTTACAATCTAATAAATACTGAACACTTTTTTTCAGATTTTCCTTTACATCAAGGTCATAGAAACATTCAGAAGTCATGACCGTGGTGATGATATTATAGTACAAATTAAACCATCACTAGGGCTGAGCAGGCTTCAGTGGTCAATACTCAGAACAACTATTTGGTGTTACCCTGTGATGCACATTATTGCAGTGTCTGCAGTTTTGGGCACCACAGTACAAAAAAGGTGTTGGGGAGTGTCCAAAGGAGGGCAACAAAGATGGTGAAAGGCTTTGAGGTGAAGCCACATCAGGAGTGGCTGAGGGCACTTGGTCTGTTCAGCCTGGAGGACACTGAGGACAGACCTCAATGCAGTTACAGCTTCCTCATGAGAGGAAGAGGTGGGGCAGGCACTGATCTCTGCTCTGTGCTGACCAGTGACAGGACCTCAGGGAAAGGCTTGAAGCTGTGTCAGGAGAGGTTTGGGCTGGGTATTATAAATTATTTTTCCACTGAGAGGGTGATTGGGCACTGGAACAGGCTCCCCAGGGAAGTGATTAACAACACCAAGCCTGACAGAGTTCAAGGAGCATTTGGACAATGTTCTCCAGCACATGATGAGACTCTTGGGGAGTTCCTGTGCAGGGCCAGCAGCAGGACTCGATGATCCTTGTGGGCCCCTTCCAACTCAGCATATTCTGTGATTCTGTGAAAAGAATTTAATGAAGGGTCTACAGTCCTATAAGCGCCTCATCCCCATCTCCCCCAAATATAAATCTGCACTTTTAATTTAAGATTGCTTTTATTGTAGCCCTTCTCCCTGCTAAGTACCAGCAATATCCTGTTTGGTTCTCTTTTCCTGGTCCTTGCTAGGATGCCAGTTCCTGCAGCTGGGGACCTGCTAGTTTCCTGGAAAGTTGTTTGGCTCAGCTCCTGCTGCTATTATACCAGTACTGGGCAGAATATTTATATCTGGTTGAGCACCTTGGAGAAGTGGTGGTGTCTATTAGCATATTCTCCAGCAGCAGTTGCCTCTAATCACACCATCATTGCTATTGTAGCCCAGGAAATACAATTTTGTCATGAGTTGTAACAGGTCACAGGCTCCGTACGGCTCCAACAGTACAGGGACTCAAGGTCTATCCAGGCTTGCCATGTCCAAACTTGTGTTCAGCCTGGTTTGGAAATTAATAGAAGGGACAAAGGCTGTGGGCTCTTCTGTTTAACTTCAGCCTGAGATCCCTGATATGACACCATTCTGACAAAGACAGGAAGTCAGTGAATGAAACAGCAGCCCTTGAGGGCATGTGGGGCTGGGATGGGCAATTTTACCCCTCTCTAGCCTCAGAGGGAAGCTGGGGCTACAAATAAAAAAAAAATTGAAAATAAACCCAAGGAAATCCCAAGACTGGGGAAGCAGAAAAACTTATCACAGACACTATCAAACTCCAGAAAAAATTCTACTATGCCGATAAACTTGCAGCAAACCCCTCTTCCTTTTTGGAAAAGACTGAACCATCAACCTTGTGACCCAAAAAAACCCTGGAAGGGTTCTTATTGCAGCTGAGAAAAGGAGGAGGGACTGGCGAATGTTTTTTAATAACCATTTAAAATCTATTACTAATGAAGGTTTTTCAAAAATTAATTTGGACATGGCTATATTGACATTATAACTGAACAAATAATTGTTTGCATCCTCTTAATTAGGTTGTTCATATTTAGTTCAGGGCAATAATAAATGCTTGTCTTCATACAGTAGGTTTTGCTGCCACTTACCCATAACAAGATTTTGGGTACAGAAGTACTCAAGGATGCCCTCTTTATCCAAAATCCTTACCTTGTCTAAGAGGTGTGGATACATGTGTGTTCATGTCATGACCATATACACTGGTGCACATCTGATTTTTCCAAAAATTGCATTTGGTTTTTGGGTCTTGCACGTCATAATTACAGCAACTTGAGAGATCTACTTACTTATGTGGGCAGGGAAATACCCCACATTCCAATACATACATTAAATACCTATCAAAGCCTTGGGGACTTTGATATACATCCAAAGACTTTTGTCATATGAAAATTACTATTAAGACAACTCTAGGCATTTTTTTTTTTCTAAACCCTTTAATTTTTTTTTTTTAGAATGTTCTGCATCCATTTAGCAACAATTGTATCTTCTTCAACTCTTAAGCATACTATGTATTGACTTATGTACTTAATATTCTCTATTTTACTTGCCAAAATATCACCAGTTTGAAAACTCTCTGTACATTGTTCAGGAATTAATATAACAGTGTGAAATTATCCTTTGTTAATAAAGAGTAAAAATGCCTGAAAAAGATATTCAGCACTTCAAGCTCGAAATTTAGTTGTGATAATGCAGCTGAAAATAATGAGTCGCAATTAATACTTGCAGGGATAAAATACTGTAAAGGTAAATCTGGTTGTAACACACACAGTTCCAAACCAAGCCACAGTTTTCAGAGTCAGCTGTGCTTAACTGCCGAGAGCCAAGCAAAGGCAGAACATAAATGATATTGTTTCAGTTTCTGAAAAGAGTTTCCTTAGTTACCTTTACCTCTTTCAGCCTCAGACCATCTGTGCCTATAATTTTCCATTTCTCCCTCTGGCCTGTTACTGCTTTATGAGCCTTAAAAGCAAATGGAAGGTTTGCAACCACTATTTCTGACTGGGGGTTAAGTGGTCCCCTTGGTTTCTTTTTCTACTCTCTTTCTACTTTCCTTGCTGAATTATTATGATATTTCCTGTTCCATTCTTATGTTATATGAACCAGTGAATACATTTAAAAAAATCATGTTTCTATTACAAATATAATGCAAAAGTATCACAGAAATTAAACTTAAATTAGCCCCCAACACAAATGCACACTTAGGAATGAACTTTTGCTTCCCTCTAATTCTAATTAAAGAAAATATATCTTCCATAATCACAGAAATGTTCTGGATCTGTTTCACGGTTCGAGCTGTTTTGAATAAACAGCTAAAAGAAAGAACTACCACATGGAAGGATCAAGTGAATGAATTGCCTTTCTTGCTGCAGCACTGTTAAGCCAGTTTCTCAATTATGTGAAATTCAGGAAAGCACGTGAGTATAACCATGGTTACAGAGCGTTAAAATCCAACTCTGCCACGGGGTTCCAGAGAGACAGATACTTTTTATGGTACCAAACTGCTGTGTCATGCACAGAAAATTGAAATACAGCTTAAGAAACAAAGCTCATTAACCTCAAGAGAGAAAAAGGTAACAACTGAATTCAATGGATATTAGCATTCAGTAGATGATCAAAATGTTTAAGGACACAAACCAGAGAGACATGCAGGTCACATACATGTTATTTGTCAGAAGCCATCTCCACGATAATAGATGAAGTGATGTCGAAATGTTTGGCAAATATCAGTGCATGGCAAACTGCTGTTTTAACATGTAGTGTTCTTTTGTCTCAGCTGGAGGAGATGTACATTACCAGGATGTCCATTGATATTACAACAAAGACAATTCCAGCAGAAACAAGAGACACATGCTTTTTTTTATTTTTCTCTTTTCTTTTTGACAAAGGATACTCAAGGATAAGGAAACCTGATAATGTCCTAAGATGAATTTGCCAATTAAATTTCTGCGATTTTTATGCTGTCACTCTAATTTAATTTCACCTAATTTGCTACTAGCAGAGAAAATACAAGAAGTAATGACTTGTGGAAGTAGCTTTTTGTAATCCTTTATCACAACCAGAGGGTATGTGGTAATGACCATATAGAGCTGTCATTACACTGACCTTCTCTGAGAAAGCAGGTGTCAGGGAGCAATTTACTGTGCCTTTGGTATCACTTTGGGAAAGGGAATTCCCGTGGGAATATTGCTCCCTTGCTCAAGCTAAGACTTGTAAAATGGTCAATATTTTTCAGTCACTTTCCTTCTTGGACTGTTCATAATTTTGTGCTTACCCTTGACCAAGGGCATGAAAAGGCTGAAGGTGCTTGATTAAATTAGACAGAAACAGGTGACTACTTGTAGTCATATCTGTTTACATTAGCCAAGTATCAGATTGTAATACATATGATGGTAAATTCATATAATAAAATATAGGAGCAATAATAACTGTAATAGATGATAGAATGTATTAGAAATGTTATATTTTGTAACCCTGTAAATGTAAAAGTAAGTCCTGGTTCCCGGAATGGGCAAGGCATTTTCCAAATACCAGGACATGCTTTGTGAACTGTGAAGTGACAGATTAACACCCCAATTTGCACGAGAAAGGGGAGTCGCTCACCAAGATGTTGCTCCTTGAGTAAATCAGACCTTGTGCACCTGGACCATCAAGTCATCGATGATAATCTCGAGGGTGGACCCCAGAGAAATCAACATCCCAAAAGAAGATTCCAGGAAAATACTTTCAGATGTGTCCCAGTGCCGGAAATCTGTTTAGGATTCATCACCAAGTGAAAAGACTATGTTTGAATATGAAGACACAATACCCCCCACCCCCCTCTAGGCACAGAATACAGTATAAGAACTCGGACTCAAACCCCAGCAAATCGTGCAACAGGGTGAGATAGCAGCCCTGCTGTCGGTCGTCTGTTTCACCCAACATTCGAATGTTGTTTCGTGGCTGTCCCAGATAGATTTTTAAAATGGAAAAAATAAAATTTATTCTCTTTATCTGACTGGCTAATATTAATTTATAACAAGATGATATCTGTGTAAGAAAGAGCAAGAGCAGAAAGGCTTATCTCCTCTTGTACAATTTCAGTGTATGTATTTTCAAAAACAAGATCCAAACCTAACTTCAGGCCAGATAGACTTCTTGAATAAACCTCATTCCAGCCCATTCCAGGATGCTGAGGATGGGTTATGGCTCCCCTTTGAGAAAAGAATGTCCCAAAGAAGTGGGGTGACAAATGCACAGGTTTATGCCTGTTCATGTAGCCTGAATCTCTTGTGCTGTATCATCTCTTTCTCGGTGCCTGAAGCTTGTCGTGACGACTCCACAGAGGCTGCAGCATCCTGCTGTGTTGTTTTTAGCTATCCTACAAACTGTGGCAGAGCAAGCAGAAGACTCATGCTGTTTTAGAGACTGCATAAACTAATTTTAGAAACAGCTTGGAAGGGAGGGTTAAGGTTTACAGCAACAATATTGTGTTGTTACACTACTCGAGCACCAACATATTATAAATATATTTCAACATTTTTAAATAAAGTAAAACCTTATTTGGTACTGACCAGTAACACAGTAGAAAAGAATATTGCAACAATAATTTGCCATGAAACCAAGTAATTTTGAATCAGAAGAGTCTGTTTTTAAGGAGGAAATAAATACAAATCACAAAAAGCATATGTCATGTTGGCAGTAAGAAAACATTGGCATGTTGGCAAATATACTGGCATTTCCTTTGGTGCTCCTCACTTTCCTCTTGCTATGAGGTTTGTTTCTAAGCAGTCAATCAGGGAGAAATCTGTTGCCCTCTAGATATATCTAGATCTTTCCTTCTTTTAACCTCTTCCATTAAGTGCCTCTTACGAGACAAATGGGTGCTCACAGACCCCTTTCAGCTTGAATGGAAACACTTCACAGGTACTTGAATAGCTCAGAGGATACAAGGGTTCCCATCCGCCCTAGTTGTGGGGGGGGGGGGGAGAGGAGAAAAGGGTTCCCATCCACCCTACTTCCCCCCCCCCCCCCCCGCCCAAAATGTAATACCTCCAAAGTATCTACAGCTGATGGACTGACTGCTGAAAAATAATCTCATATTTATTTATGCATCTTGCATGGTTATTTATTTTTTCCAAAATAGTAATTAATGAAAACATCCAGAATGCATTTTAGAATAGATGAAGCAAACACGACCCCCTCTTTTTGTTGTTGTTGTTGTTGTTGTTGTTATCTGCTTCAATATTTATATTTATTTGAAACATGTTATTTTGATTTAAGAAAAAAAAGTTTGGGACTTGACTGACAGCTAGTTTAATTCTACAGAGACATACAGAAAAATAACGTTTCAACACTTACCACATATCTAATCTCCAATACATAAAATCTATTATTCATCTCATAATGACTTGTGACAGTACATGTCACATACAAGCTGCATGTCAGATGTCCTAAGATCCTAGACTGCTGAGAAAAAAGTGAAGTAATTTCTAAATTCAATTCTAAAAAGAACTAAAAAGATAATTTTTTAGAGCCTATGTTGCACAAACAGCATAGTTCTTCTTCCCCATCTCATGCTGTGGACAGAGGTCACTTCCCCAATCTATGGTTATCATGACATAAAATTGCCTCTCTACAAACTGAATCTTTTCAGGCTATTGTGCTGATACTGTAAGCAGAAAGATTTTGAAGGTAATAAAATACTGAATCTCCATTCATGTTATCCCTCGGTCCTGACTGCTTTACAACCGCATAATATATAGTACAACATAATTAACTACTTTTATATTGCTTTCAGTATTTTATGCCCTGTAACTTCATTTATTCTTTGAAAACATTTTTATAATTTAATTAATATAATCATTATAAAATCAGATGACGGGTTCTCACACATGTAGAAAAGAGGCAGGTTGAAGAAAAATTTTTAATTAACGGTAATTAGTTGACTTTTGTATGGTGCTTTGTAGAAAGCATAAATATGGTATTTATTTTCTTCATATTATCATATTACCAATGGAATAATATTGCGACTTTTTTTCTGGAGAGTGTTGAGAATTCTGACTCCAAATAATTTTTTCAAAAGATTAAGTACATTGTTGGAGTCCAGGGCACCCCTTTGGGCAGCCTGCAAGGTCACAGACCTTGGCAGAGAGGTCTGGGACCCGAGCAAGAGGGTTTGGGGTCTGTCCAGGGGAGTTGCCTGGCACAGAGCCCAGGAAGACACAGGCTTTGATTTTAGTCCATGGAAAAAGCTTCTAATATTGAGAGAAGAATTACAAGTCACAAAAGTGTGACAGACAGTAGTGTAGTTAATCACCTGGTGGAAAATCTGGTAGTTTTGGGGTTCTTAGAATGGAAGTGAATGGGGAACAAGATGGAGGATTTAGGGTGGTACCCTGGGTTGTTCTTGTTCTCCCTTGGCATCCATCTTCTGCAGTGACATGGGCACAAAGTAGTTTTAGGGGATTGGGCCAAAGTAGAAATGACCCTTTTCGTATAGGTAATAGGCATTGGCACATAATTGTAAATAAGACACACGTAATTATCTGTAATTATAAGAAGGTAGCAACCTCCCATCACGGGGTGAGTTGCATCGTGTCTGAGCTGCTGTGAACATCTTGGCCGGGCACAAAGAAACTTGTAAGATAAGAAATAATAAACATGCAAGGAACCAAGAAAAAACAAGACCTTGAAGACTCCAGTTCCTTCTTGCTCCAGGCTCAGAGCCTCCAGAGGGCAAAAAAGACTCACTCGAACCACCAGAACCACCACCTGACTCTTGGGAGAAGAGAAAACCAAACCCAAGAGTACATAAAAAAAGAGCTAATTGACCAAAGAGATTTTTTAAATTGCCCAAACTAGCTCCTGATATAAATACAGATCAGGACTGAAGGCTAGAGACAGGACATATGTCTGCTTTTGAACAGAGGTTAAGTGCACCACCATCTGAATTTATCTGTGTTGGTCGCAGGACACCAACAGAAAAATGTGGTGTTTTCAGTGCCCTTGGATGCTGCAGCTTTGCCTGTTAATCCATGTCTTCTGACAAACAGGGGCTTTCAGAATACAAGCTAAAACTATTGGCAGGCCAGCAGGGATCTTCTGAATTACAGCTCTCGGGATTTAGTCTGGAACTCGTTTTTCATCTTTATAAATTGTTTCTTAATTGGATGGTGTAGGTGCCCAAAGAGGTAATTATAACAGTGAAGGCTCTTTTATTAGCTGGTGTACCAACTATTTACATTACTCAAATAGAATATGGAAAATTGATACTCCTTATTTGCCTGAGGACAGTCAGACCCACAAATCCTTGGGAAGGGTACAGCTTCTATTCTGGCAGCTGTTTCAGATGCAGGTAAAACCAGCTTCTCCTCATGGAGTTATCTTTTAGCACAATAATAATTCAGAGTCTTCTGAAAGAGAAAGGGGAGCGATTGAGGTAAGTATATCAATAAACCTAAAACTATTTAACTACCTTTAAGGAATTCACCAGGGAGAGAAGACAGCTGATTTGGAAAGAACAGAGAATTTTACAAACCCATTCCTCACTATGGCACAAAACACTAGCTTATGGTGAAGAGCTGAAGTGCCACCTGCGCCTGTTTTCTGTGTTGTATATGATGCTCACTCGATAAACTGTGGTAAATATTTTCAGAGCAGGCTCATCACGTCAAGCAGATTCCTGAGCAGAAGAGGAGTTCATTGCTGCTTCATCTGTGAATCCTGAAATATGGAGTGTGAGACTTGCTCTGAGTTCCCAGCACAGCTCCTGCTGAAGCGTGGCAGAGTCAGGGGAGTGTCAGGGTGCCTGAGCTCCCTGCATGAGTATCTGCAGCAGCTCCGTGTCATCGCTGCAACGAGGCTGCTCTGGCTGTGACCCTGATGTACAGTGAGGTCCTGGTCGTGATCTCAGGTTCATCCCAGCCTGCTCTGCATATGTTAAACAAGTCTAGCTCTATTGGAGCTCCTCTGTAATGCATTTGCAGTAGATCTGACATGGCTAGCAGAGATCTACTGCATCCTGGCTGCCAGCCACCTCCTGGACTTGGAGCCCGTGATTTATGGTTGCAGTGACTTGAAGCACTCCTGGGCACAACTCTAGGTGGCTCTAGGTAGCCTGATAACTTTTAATGGTGAGTATCTATCAGGTGTAAGTGTCTCTAGAGCAGGCAGTAGCTGAGCAGGGCATTTTGAGCAAGTTTGCAAGTTTTGCTTGGAGCCTTTGAATTTATTTCTTGGATCTGTCCTTTAGTTCTTCTCAGCTAAGCTGGCACTTTATGTTTTAAGGTGCTCTAAGGGAATCTCAGATTTTCTTTTGAGTAACTGATGACTCTCCTGCAATTATTCTGGTAAAGTTATTGAAATGACAGTAGAACTGTGGGTGCTAAATCATGAGTCAAGAAGTATTTTTGAAACTGTGCCTGATATAATCATTGGGCATTTTATCCAGAATACTCCTGTTTTTAAAAATGTTTTCCACATTGTCTCATTTAAGACACTAGAAGTTTTAATGGAACTGCATTGGTGAATGAAGTTCAAAAAGCAGTTGAAAATTAAATACTTTCTATCAAGGCAGTGATCACTTCAGACTTTAAAGATATTAAGTTTAATGTTCTAATCAAAGGAAAATGGCATAAAGGTTCATATGAAATGCTATATAAGCAAAGTTTTTGATTGTTCTACACAAAATAATCTCTGTCCTCATTAAACTGATTATGGGCTGTATTTTTCAAATAGCAGCCTAATTTTCTGAGTTCCTTACCTCTTTTAGGAATTTTCCATTGAAATGGATAGGATTCTTGATCCTTAGTAAAAATCTGGGGGTTTCTATACTTTTTGTCTGCTGTCATGCCAGCTGAAGTCTCATAATTAGACAGTACCATGTTGCTTAAATTTATGTATATATGTTTCATAAATACTAAGTTTCATAAATACTAAGTATTTATGTACCTTGCAAAATATATATACAAATGCACCTCATGTTAACGAATGTTAATTCAGTCTGTAAGTAAAGCAGATATGAATTATTGTATTCTTCACTGTCCTAAAGTGAGATGCAGAGACAACTAACAAGGCTTAGACGTAGTTGTTACATCAGCCTAATGCCTTTGCTAAGCAAAATCCTTCCTCTGATATTTTCCTGAGCCATTAAAGTAGGAGCAAGGATGAACCACATATATATCTAATTTCTTGCTTTCCCAGAATGAAAACTTTGCCAATATATTATAAACAAAAGGAACTATCTCTAAAACATGAATTGCATTCAGGCTACTAAATTGTGCCATCTTCTCCAGGCACAACAGGCTCCAACATCTGATCCTTACTTCCTTAGGATGAGGAAGTAAGGATCAACACTCATATTTTCATTGAGTTATTGCTCACAGTGTCTAGGAAGAATCAGCAACTGCACCTACATCACTTTGGTAAGAAAATAAGTTGGAACTGGGTGGTCCAATAAAGTATTCATTACTAAAAGGGAGTTGGTTATGATGTTTTCTGCCTATGACAGTTATCTGCATGAATATTTCATTAACACGTTTTTACAGCTATCACAGAGATTATAGGTAGCTGTTGATTAGACCTCCTGCAACACAGTGATTATGTTTCTAAAGCAGCCAGATATCTCATGCCTGTGGTGGGCAATCACTATTTCTGATTTTTATCAGCTTTCAAGAGTAATCAAGTGACAGCTACCAAGTAGTGTAGCTGCCTTGCTGACTCAGAGTTGCCTTCTATGTATTTTAATTATGTTATGATCCCACTCACTTCTTGGGGTGCCAAAAAACCCTTTACTGAGTTCTCAATGCCTGTTTTATTAGGTATGTCAGTTCAGTTTAAGCCTTTGACTTACGTGCACACCAACAGGTAGTAAGGACCTTAATGATCATAGATTTTAAGCCATAATGAGTGTAGAGTGCAAGAGAGGGCATAAAACTTTGTAGTAGTTAAGATTATTTTTACTTTGGGAATGTTTTAATTTCAGGAGTTTAAAAAAAAATCTTTTGAATTGACTTTTTTTTAATGTCAATTTAACTTTAATGTAGTGCTACGTTTTTAAGTGAGAATAGAGGGGGTGGGCAGAAATGACATCTGAAGATGAAAATAAAAAGTAAATACCAATTATTTCAGTTTTATACCCATCATAACAATATAACATAGCAGATGCTTCCATGACATCTTCTTAAAGTCGGGTGTTTATTGTGTGCATATGTTCAACATCTAACATAATAAATTTTCCTCGTTCATCTCAAATTAAGGGAAAAGCCAAGCATCAGCAACTCTCCAGACAACGACAACAGCAAGACCCAAAAAATGCAAGGAAATGCAGAATAAGATGAAGCAAGAAAACCAAAAAGGATGGGTATAAAAGGGATATGGCAAGTTCAAACCAAATGGAGATAAGAACAAAAAGGTATGCAAAATAAATGTTAGGAGAAAAATGTTAGGTATTGACTGAGGAAAAAAAATTTAAAATACAAGAAATTTTTAAATGCGTCTCACTGGGCTCTGCTGTGATGGGAACAGAGCTGCTAAACAATGACTGCTTATGACAGATAACTGATACTCACTTCTTTTCTCCCTATGTCAGGAGGGGGTTGCTCATCAGTTGTTTCCACTGCTATTAGAAGGGTTTGATCCTGAAGTGATGGGATTTGCATAAGAGAGAAAAAACAGATTGATGAAGCTTTGTCTGTGTGCAGAGGAGGGAATATGTTTGAACTGCTACACAATTTGAAATGTCCATTATCTCTGGATTCAGGAGGCTCATTCCTTCCCTGTGAAAGAACCCCTGCAAGTGTTGCTGCATCCCTGAAATTTAACATCAAAAGCTGACACGTAACAAAGGCACAGAGGCAGAAAAACTGGTCTTATTCCAGCTTCTAGCTGTGTCTAAGGCACATGCATCACTGTCATGTTAAAAATCTTGTTATAAAGCTAGGAAAGGTGCTTCAGTGCTGGCTCACAGACTGCGCACAGCACTGCACTGGTGAGGTAGTTATACTACAGATGATGTCTGGGTCCAGTCTAACATCTCCACCCTTGTGCTGTGTAATGTCCCTGCTTTTCCAGCTATCAGGAAAAAACTGGTGCTGCGATGTGTTCCATGGCCAGAGTCACCCTCATAGACAGAATGACCTCTGCGATCTAACACTTCTCAATGGATATAAATCTTCGACAAGGACATTAGAAGCTTGAACCTGTACCTGGATATTGCTTCAGCCAGTTTCTTTTGGCTCTCTGAAGCACGAGTTCAGATCACTTTAGCATAACTTAGCTTTTTGTCTTAATGTAGAATTTCACTGCTCTTACTTTTAGGTCCTTGCAAGAAAGAATGTCTCAGTTAGCCATAAAAAGAGAATGGAACATATGGAACCAAGTTTTTTAAGTGATTTTGATGGACACTTCACAACAGTCTATATTGCTATTTACTCCCCAACAGGAGGAAGGCAAAGATGTGTGGGTGGATGGCAGTCAAGACTGTGGGCTTATCAGCTTGGCTGACTGCAGTATGGTGCAGTGCTACTGCGGATCACCTCGGACAGGCTCATTCACATAAAACCCAGGTTTTAGCCATGGCAGTGTGGAGCAGAGCAACAACCCCTTTTCCTCACAGGGAAGTGCAGTGGAATATTGTTGACTAAACTGGTGCAGGCGATGCATTGTGGCTGGTCTGTGCTTGCCTCCAAACTGGTGTGGGAATCTTACCAACTAAACATGAATTATAAAAAGCAGAATATCAGTAATAAGAGTCACTCAGTAAAAAGCAGCAGGAACACTCAGGCAAAAAAAGATGAATTTCACTTGAGCCAAGATTTTACCTGTGTGGTCTGTTTGATTCCCAGATAATAAGCCTCAACAAAAACTTCAACTGGCACATTGTTCAGTAACCTAGCAAGGACTAATGACTAAATGCACCTTGAACATGGGATCACCCACAATCCATTTTGGACATTAGGTTAACCCTTCTGAAATAAGGTTGATGGAGCTTGGAGGATGCAGACAGCCAGGCTGACAGACTTGGGATTTACTCCAGGAAGAACTAAAAGGGCTTTAGTCTGCTCTGGGATGTCAGTCTTTGACCTTATGTAGCAATAAATGAAGAGAAGGTCAACAGGAAGAAAAGAGGGACTAATTCATGATATTCAGCAGAGACCTTGAACAAATGCTGTGGTACTGAAGTTGCTCTACTGCATTCACCCTTATT
Source organism: Argya squamiceps (assembly GCA_037834095.1). Taxonomy (NCBI): domain Eukaryota; kingdom Metazoa; phylum Chordata; class Aves; order Passeriformes; family Leiothrichidae; genus Argya; species Argya squamiceps. The sequence continues at coordinate 97,889,124 of JBBMKD010000102.1, read as the reverse complement.
GAGAATTCTGTATTCAAAAGATAAATATGTACAAGGCTTCTGGGTCTGAGTGTATTACAAGCCATTTATTTAATTCCCTTGCTAAATGTTTTAAAATAAGATTAAAGACTCTTTCTAAGATGGCTTTTTACTGAGCTGATGTATAATTCCTTTCAGGGTGTGAAGTGCCTTGATAAGCTTCTGTGACAAGGGACTTTATAAATTAGATTGTATTACATACAAACACAATACAATTTGTAATGGAGAGGTAGTTTTTTCTACTTTGCCTGTACTTCACACTTATTTTAAGTTCAAATGCTTTATTCAAGCCAACTCCAATATCATAATTAGGTATTGGGACACATTCTTTTAAGAACATAAAGCTGTGCTTTTTTATTCTGTTGGTTTAAAACAACTGTCTCAAAGGTAATTTCAGAGGATTTTGACAACTGAAATTGACACGAAAAAGCAGTTAATTTTGAGACCTGCATATGATTATGACATTTTGTTTTGTGGAACATATTTTGCTTCTTATCTGCTACTGCATCTGTTCCTCTAGTATGGGATTGGCAGAAGCAGCATGGACAGTATGTCAGTAACACTGAGTTCTATATTTACAATTTTTATGCCTTTTTTGTATATTCTCAAGGTAACAGCATCTGATCTGTTGAGATTTTTTCACTTGTTCCATTTTTTGGTAGGCACTAGGTTAGTTTTTCAAGTTTAATATCTCTGCAGTCCTTGGAGACATGGATTTTCATTTTTCAGTGGAAACCACTCCCCAAAAGAGAGAATTTAAAATTAGCTCTGTCAATAAAATTTTGAAAAAAAAAATCATGCCTAAAATTTTTCCCTTTCCCTTCATAACTAATAAAGATTCCAAATTGCTTTTCTGTGAATTCCATGAATTCTGGAGTCAGCGTTCATCAGACTTAGAGCAATGTCCCAACTTGCTGTCCCATTCTCCTTTGAAAATATCTTTTAGTGGCACTTGTGAGTAACACTGAGAAAGTGACTGAATGCATGGCTGATGACACTGTTAAAATAACTTTTTTCCATTTTGTACTGGTAATGCAGACTACTGGGAGAAAAAGGAATACTTTCAGTTACAGACCAAAGCCCAAGGTCTTAAAATCACCACATTGTGGGAGTACTATGAATTCTCATTTATCTACTTTTGCACCACAGTCAAAAGCTGGCATCAAGTACTTAAGCAAGGCTCCTGCAATAGCAAGTCTAAATATAGGACTAATTACTTTTTGACTTATTTTAAGGCAATAGACAAGTAGAAGATTTATTGACATTTATGAGAAAACTGCTAAGGTTTCAGCATTTGATACGTATTGAAACAGGAGCTGTAGACACTGGCATTTCTGAGGGGAAATGTCTCTTTTCAAGGTCTTTTTTCGTATTATTTGTCCCATATGAGCCATACAATAGAATTGTTAACCTGTAAGTATGATGTGTAACAAATATCAGCAACATCTGGGCATTTCTGAACTTAAATCTCTTCAGTCAAAACATAACCATTTGCAGTGATAGACTCTTCTCTTCACAGTTCACATTCTGACCCTTCAGCTCCTCCATCAGCACTGCAGAGAGATGTCACAGCATCATGACTGATCAGTCTCCCCTGCCTACAGCTGCTCTCCCTCTATATACATGCATGAGAATCACATGTTTAGGTTTTTCTTCTGCATATGAGTGCAAAAGGGATAATGGCATGCTGAAATTCCAGAAGACATTGAATGGGTGGTGCTACAGCAACTACAGGACTTCTGAATCTTATAGCTGAGATTGTAAGATGCTGTGATGAGTGTCTGCGATGAATCTACCATTTGTATTTGGTGAGAAAAGGTAATAATTTGACTTGGCCTTTTTTTAGAATTAGGTCTGATATCAAAAAACTGCTCCATTTAGCTTTGGGTGGCAGAACTCGAGTATAGAAAAGAAAAAGGCCTATTTGCTCTTTAGGAATATTGAAGAATCTTCTGCTTGCTCAGAATACAGAAGAATGTGTCAATATTTGATTTTGGTTAGCCATAAGGGGGAAATGTTTTCCTAGCTTACCTAAAATGGAACTTTATTTTGTGTTCAGATCTTGAAGCTTTGGACAGTCAGTTTTAAGCAATACTCTTCTTTCAGATCCTACCAAGCAGATCTCACCTTTGATAGTTTGTTCTGTATATCTTTCATGTCCAGAGATCTGTGCGGAAAAGGTGAGCAGGGTAATGGAGTTAAGATCAGCCATGTAGATCTGAAAGAGTAATGTTGTCTTTAACAAATGCTCTAGCCTGTTTCCATTTTTTATTTCTTGAGAAAAGAGCATACATTTAGAAGGCCTGATTTTTTTCCAAGATGATGTATTTTCCTAAAGCCTTAGCTTGTAGATGTTGAGCTCTTGTTTGTGTAATTTAAAATGCAATAATGACAGAAACAGAAGCAAAGAGAATTAGCATACATTGATTATGCATGGTAAATAATGAACTTTAAGCACTTTGTGAATAAATGTGAGATAAATGTCACACACACAGCACTTAGTAAAAAAATGAAACAATAAAGTAAGAAAAATCACTAAATAGGAGTAAATAGAAGCAATGAAGGACATAAGGTTATAATTTAAATAATTGATTAGGGGATTCAAGGTATTCCATTTAGCATACAGAGACTCAGGTTTAATTGAGTCTCTCTTTCATGGGAAGGCTGTGAATTTAAAATGATCCCAGTGTCTTGCATTAGCAGGCTTTCATGAAACCTTAAAGAAAGTAGCTTTTAAAGAAGTAGGTGGGAAAATGTCAAATAATTTTCAGGAGAACTTCCAAAATCATATACTTATCATATACCAACTGAGATAAAGACAGCTATGGTAAATGACTTAGAATATTGCTCAAGCTGAATTCAATTTACACAGACCACAGAGACTTCTGGAAGATTTCACATGTTGCAAACCCCTGTGGTTGTAGAACAGTGAAAAAACTGAATGGACATAGAGGAAGGCTGCTGTGCATAAAGTGACCTCTGCTTTCCAATTGTAAGTATCACACAATTCTGCCTTAGGAGAGTTGTAGAAATATTGTAGGGCATGAGACAGGGTGTCTGCAAAGATTTTTTTAAGATTAAAAGCAGGCATTTAATCCCTCTCTGCCCATAGATAGGAATAAGTGACCATTGCATTTTTTTTGTACTAACTTATAAAAGGCCAAAGAGCTAAAGAACTAATATTCCATGACAGTTTTTTTGGGTTTTTTTTTGTGCAAACTGTTCAAGCGGAAGTCCTTATGTTGACATTGGTATTGGCTAATTAAAAACATGTCTATTATATATATGCAAAACATTAAGTCATTTCTTTGTCTAGGCTGTCTGGCTGATATGAAACATCTGCAACTTATGTTTGCCTCTACTGTCTTGCAGCAGAGTCACATGGCTGATCTTTATTAATTCTGGGATCTGCTCTAGAGCTATGTACTTCTTTTTGTAGGTCTGTAGTCTTTTGACATTTGATTTCCCCTCTACTGGTCACATTTGCATGTTACCACTATCATCAAAGTCCATCAGACACCAGACCATTCCTTCCTTCATGAAGCCTTATTTCAGTTTCTGACATGGTCATTCAAAATACAGGTACTTGAGGCCTGATCTCAATCACAAGTTTTGTAAGCACACTGAGCAGTTTAAATTGATTACATCATTCAGAAATGATTAAATTTATCACATCGTAGTAATTTAAATTTGCATATGGTTATGAGCTGGGATGAAAGGAAGTCAGAAACTTTTATGGAATTTTATGGGAGTTACGATTAATATCATATGCATTCATTCCAAGAGTACATTTACTTAAAATTATAGGAAATTCACATTGACCTCTGAAAGAAAGAAAAGAAACATATTATATAATATGATTGATTATTTAAATTTTCTTTCATGTATTTAAAATAATTCAAGAATAAACTTTAGTTTGTTTTTGAAATTGTAGCTTAATGAACAATACTTTGCTAGTAATCTACAGAAAGACTTTATATTTGAGAGTCAAAGTGTTTTTATTAAATTAATTCTTTTTATTTAACTGGACATGAGGAACATGATTGATGACTGGTATAAGTATCATAAACTTTATTTACTAGTCTGTGATCCCACTTGTACACACAAAACTGATTAGGTCTCCAGTGAAAGTGTTTCAGTATTGTCTCTATTTTAATGTAATTTTCATATCAATAATTTAATGGAAAGTGGTTTGTGAACAACAAATGTTGAGTCATTGTTAACTTATATTGAAAGTGTATAAAAGTGGAAACTAAATGTAATTTTAAGTTAAAATCAAAGAAGATTTAATTCTTTGATGGTAAATGATATAAGGCATAGAGCAAAAATACTAAAAATATACAAAAATACAAAAAAAATACTAAACCAAATCTTTTTAAATTCATCATATTAAAACTGATAAATGCATATTGTCACCAGCCAAATTAAGGAAAGCTTCTAGGAGTCATCAGTGAAAGATATGAAAGGCAGAAAAGCAAGGCTCTAGTAGTTCTGGAGAAAACTTTGGAATGCATTCTCTTTTGTCTGTTTAAAAATTGTGGGGATTTCATAATTTTAAAGTTGAATCAAACTTTTGAAACTCATATCTCATTTCATATTTATCCCTGTTTTGATTTGGGAACTGGACCAGAAAATCTCCAGATGAAACTTGTAATTTTATTTAACGCATTAGGCCTGTGGCACGTAAGCCACAGGTTGTTCTGTTTTTCACCAGTTGGGTTGTTGCATTTCTAAGATGAAATTCCTGTAAAATCATAGGAACTCTTCTTGTACTTAATCCAAGATAAGAGGGAATTATTAGTGATATTGTTTTGCTAGACAGGAAATCATGTCTTTTCACTTTCCTGGAGAACAAAATCAAACCAAACCAAACTAAACATCCAAATAAGTTTTTTTTCACTTAGCATACCAGAAAAATTTGGAGGTGGGGGGGTGGGACTAGAATGGAGGAATTTTGGAATTTTGGTAGGAGAATATAATATGACGTCAATAAATTTTAGTAACAAATGATTGCTTTATTGCAGATTAGAGGAAAAAAGCTTTCCTGAATTATCCTGAACTATCTCAAACTATCTCATACGTACAATTTTTGAGGAGAGCTGTAATTTGTGAGCTCTCTATTTCTGAGTCTCCCATGCTTTTTCTGCATAAAATCTCTTCTATGACAAAATTTGATGGAAGGTCTGTACCCAGTGATGACTTTCCTAGATACAATAGCACGTAATTTCTATTGCCTAAAACACCTCAAAAAGGGTATTTTAGAGAATAGCAATTGGCAGAAGTGGGTAATGTGTTGCAAGGAGATTGATTTTAATTGTATCTAATTATGGTGTCTATACCTTCAAAGCTAAAGGCTTGCATAGAAAGATGACTAAATTAGACAAAATTAAGTAGTGTTTAATCTACTAGACACCTATGGTTCAGTGGAAGTTAAAAATTAAGCAGGAATTTTTGGTTTAAAGTCCTTCAAAGCAAAACAGTTCCTGTGGGTTTATTAAAGTTAAACTTAAGAGAGAGAAATATTTCAAGGCTGCAATTCCAAATTCAATTCTACGATAGTATTGGCTTTTCAAGTTGCAGGAAGTTTGTCAATATATAAATAGCTTCTATCTACAACAGGAATAAATTGAGGAAAAGAAATATGCTTCTGAGTACCAGAGTAGCCTTTTTTCTTCCATGAATTTTTCATAGACTTTTTTCTAACTAAAGAAAGCATGGGTAGTTTTGTCACTCAAATTTTGCCTTCCACTCTGTCACATTTGGTATTTCCAAGGTAGCCTGACAAAAAGGAAGGCTATACAACTTTGTAGACATAAAATAACAACAGCAACAATACCATCACCACCAATCATCCCCAAAAGATTTATAAATCTAATGATTATGGAATCTAACTACAGGAATGCTCAGGATTAATAGTCAGTTTTTTTAATGAAGCATAGAAAACATACATATAATATGTTCCTATCAGTAAAAATATGACTTTATGAGGCTTTTATGTCTTTTTAGAGCACCGGGAAAAAAAAACCAACCAAACAAAAAAACACCAACCCCAAAAGATGAGCAATTGTATCCAGAGAAGATAACTGTAAATTCCAGTGATTTTGAAAAAGGACATGGTATAAAAGGAGAAAATTGCATGAAGAATGCTCTTATTTTGTTATTACGAGTTTACTAAAAGCTCTCTTTTTTCCCACTTTCATACCCTGGCACGTCAGTGATAAAAGTGTCTGTATCCTAATGCTGGGGTGTTACATTCTTTGTTCAGTAGCCAACACAAGGTCCCTTGAAGCACTTCTTGGACTGCATGACTGTACCTCGGTACATAATTTAAAATCTAATTAATGTATACAGACATTTTAATTGCTCAAATTTACAGTTCAGCTCTTCTGAAATTTCTGGTTCAGGAGAACATTCAGAAATATCACAGCACCTCTTTACGCAGGGTGAAGCAGCAGTTCTCCTCAGTTGCCTAATTTGTTCTGGATCACAGCAAGGGAAGGTTTTGTGTCCTGAAATGATTATTTACTTAACTTCCAAATGTTTACTTGGTCTAAAATACACATAGAGACACCTGTGAATGAATGTTCTGAAATATCTGTGCAAAACCCCCTTTTGCCTGCTCCAAAAAGTCCCCTGAACAACCCAACAAGGAATAGTTTTGTGCAAAGTTTACCTGAGCAAACTGAGCAAAGACTGAAAAATATTTATGTGTTTCTTATTTGAATTCACTATAAAACACTTGGCTCAATTGATTGCCTCAGGATCAGTTTTTAATATTCTCTTCTGTAGGCTTTGCTTATGTTTAAGAAAAAATAACATCTGCTGACTGCTGCTGTTTCACCAAGAATCATCCTCAAAAACTTCTCATTTTGAGTGATATCTAACTACAGTCAATTCTGTATTTGTGCTAATCTCTAAAGTGCACTGCAAATTCAGAGAGAACATTGTTTTGTTATCTAAAGCAACCATAAAGCTCTTAAAGGTGACCATTATAGATTGCCCACCAAAATGCTTTCAGTTCCTATTTGTGTCCTTGTTCTCAGCAAAGATGTTTTCAGAAAAATAATCAGTATTAGGCCCTCTAGTCCCCACCTTCTAATTATCTAATTAGGCTCACAAATGTAACACAAACCACCAGGCTTTTTTTTTTCTTTTCATAGTTACTTATTTCAGCGCTTCTCCCTAAGGAGAGTTAACTTGCTCCCTAAATTTTAATTTATTAAGTGTTTCACCTGAAAGCAATCACCCTTGCAGTCAATTCCCAGAATAAAACATCTGCCTTTTCAATTCAGACAGCTTATAAATGAAGAAATACACCAGGGACACAGAATTATGCTCTCTTTCAGAATGTAGAGGTGTTTTACTCAGGTGGTATTCCAGCATCAGTCAACTTGTTCTGAATTATGAATAAGCTTATTATTGAACTGGGCTATGGAAAACACAATTAGCATACATTTCCTCAGCTCACTTCCTAAGTTTCTCATGTTTCAGATCTTCTTTTTTAATTCATTTTCTTATACTAAGTGACTTTTACAGGGGCTACTTGGGACTTATAAATCCTTTGACTGTGAGTTCTACCAGGCCAAAAATTTTTTTGAAGCATGTTTAATCTTGAACATTACAACTGTGGTTTTAGTGCTATCTGAAAAATTATATCTTAAAATTCTGTGAAGATGAATTCTTAATAAATTATTCCTATTGACACTAGAAGGTTTTATCTTGCATTTGAATGATTTCTTAATGTTTTAAGGTAAAATTAATGCATGGGACAAATTGTATAAAAGCAAAATAATGCAAGGAATTAATTTTCATATTATAATAGGCATGAAAAATTATATTTACACGTTAAGATACATGACTGCAATTTTCTCTGATTTACAAATCAATTTACATTTTCAATCTTTTTTTCTCCTCTGTTCATGGATTGAGGAAAAACAGGCAAACACCTTACAAATATGGAAGTACATGTTTGAAGAAGAAAAAATATCCAAAACACAGAGCAATTTCTAGTAATTCTTAGTTAAATCTGCTTGCAGCATTTTCATTCAAAACACAGGGACTGCTTTACTTAAAACAGTACATTTACAATTTTGCCTTCTCCAGTACGGAAGGCAAACTTGAATCGTGCAAACAGGAGATAGTCTATATATTGAGGCCAACTAATATTAAAACATGCTGTGATGTTAGGATGAAACTTGCAGTCTCTCTTCTTCTGGGAAGCAAATTCCTACAATCAGAGTCTTATCCTTATGGCAGATTTTTACTGTTACTTTCTGTCACCTTGTGAAGTGATAGGAGCCTTAAGGACTCACTCCTTTCACCTTTCACCATTATTGTCTTTCACATACTCAGTGATCCAGAAAGATTTTTGAAAGAAAGTAGATGCCAACAAGTATGAGTATTTTTTTGACTAATATAACTTTTGAAATATGACATGAAGGATTAAATTAAAAAAAAATAATTCTGTTATCAATGTTATCTGCAGCTACATATTTTCTGGGCTAGATATTATTAGTTATGGTTTTAAAAAAGAAATGACAGAAATATTTAGATGAGTCCTTACCTGAGCAAGACATTCAAATTATAAAATCACACAGGTATTGCTAATCTCAACCAAAACCAATTTTTATAATATTTGCTATTTCTTACCTACAGTGAAAAGCAGTAGGGAATAAAATTATACAATTTTATATATTTATATAAATATAAAATAAAATCACAGGTATGTGATTTTGTAAGGTAGATTAATTCCTTCCCTTCAGATGATTTTAGATCAGTTTTTCAGAGAAAAGTGAAAAAATTAAACTAAGTTACCTGACTTTTCTCTCCCTCTTACCAAAGGAAATGTGGAATCGATGGAAGACCAATAACAGTTTATTAGAGATTATTTTTTATTCATTTTACAATGGTTTCCGAATATCTTGCTTATGCAGAAGCTCTCACCAGACAGTTTTGTTTCTGGGATCATTAGAGGACGAATTCCAGAAGTGTTGTGCAACTCCTGTGGATATGAACAAAATATCATGTGTATGTGTGCATGTATTCACACTTCCTTACTTCCACACTTCTCCTCCTCACACCCTCAGAATCACATAAACACCACCTAAAACCTCTTGAAAAAGAAATTAAATGGTCAGTTACATACACAGAACTCAATATGCATGAACTGGATAAGATATTTTCCTCAAGTGCTATTTGTGAGCAGAACACGCTGTTCCTGCAGAGTTATGCTGAGAAAGAGAGAAGATGGTGCTCACACTTCATGTCAGAGAGACAACCATCAGTCTTTTCTGAGCTTCCCATAATCAAAAAGTAAGATTGCTCAGTTCTGATGCAATTTCTTCTAGAAACAATATTGTAGAAACTCAGATGCACCTCTTCAACCAGTTATGAGTCACCTAGAAGTGTTTTCCACATGTTTTTTATTTTTGAAGCCAGCCAAATCTGTTATATTTGGTATTATCCATGATTAAGTATTGACAATAAGTAGCCAGAGTGGTGTAGAATCTGTGTGCCAACCTATTTCCTCCACAGAGCTGCTTCATAATGCCAGACGCAACTGAGACAATGCCACTGAGGTCCCATGCCATTTGACACGGAAAGGTTGCAAAAAGTGATTTCATCCTATCAGAACACGAACAAGAAATTCACAGGATAGCTGTGCTACCCCCTCAAAAGATATTGTTCTACTGAACATTCTGAACTTTGGGTTTCAAGGCATGTAGCATGGTGTCAGAACTCACTGTTACCTAATATTAAGCACAACAATGCTTTAACATAGACAGAAAAGTGATTCTGCATGATAAATGTAAATCCGAGCTTCTACAGATCTCAGTGTTATGACTGAGCTAATACTAAACAGTAATAATATTTTGCATTGCCAGTGTTCACCTGCAAGCACTACCTAAACCTCAATAACAACTTTATTTCACACAAACTTTTAGGATTGAAAATGTGTTCTATTGCAATGGAGTGAGTCTTTTACAAGTGTTTCCAAGGAAAAAAGCCCTCAGGCATACAGCACAAGATGGATCACTTAGAGTAGCTCATAACATTTATGACAGTCTTACAGAACTTGGATCATGGTCTCTGAGTTGTATCTGTCTTCTGAACTGGTAACTCACCCATGGTGCTTTTACTGCCAAGACTCTAAATCTCTATTTATTAATTTATTGAACCCATATACATATGAATAAAAAGTTTTAAGTTTTATGATAAAGGAATGTCTTTATACATTGCTCTTATATGATCAATATATGAATGGGAAAAATATGATTTGTTATTTCATGAGGTCCCATACTGAAATTGACACGTTCCCCCCCAGATGACAAAAGATGTTTCAACACTTAGTAGTCCAATGATCAAGTAGAGAAGATAATATTTTCTCTGCCGAAAGAACATTAACATTTTTAAAATGGAGAGGACAGTGAACAGTCTAAGAGAAGCAAAAAACCTGCTTACTGAATAAGGTCTGGATCAATATTATCTGGGGTTTTTTCACAGGCAAGGCAGACTAACGATATACAGCATTTGTAGGGCTTTGGTTATATGGCTCAGATAAGCATCTATAGCTTTCCAAATGCTTGAGAAGAAGGGAAAACGTAGTTATATCTTGGATTAAAAGTGATTTTCTTTCTTTTCTGATATTTGCGTCTTCATGCATTTTTCAACCGTATTTTTGATCTAGGTTTTTATAAAGAAGTAAGTATATTTCCTTTTAGTCTAGAAGGGCTGCAGGCTGACCTTAGCTGAACACCAGGCACCCACCAAAACTGCTCTATCATTCCACTCCACAAGTGCATACAGGAGAGAAAATGTAACCAAAGGTTCCTGGGCTGAGATACAGACTGGGAGAGATCTCTCATCAAATACTGCCACTGGCGAAACAGACTCAACTCAGGGATAAAAACTGAATTTGTTACTAACAAAATCAGAGCAGGATGATGGGAAGTAAAGTGAATCTAAAACACTTCCCCCCCACCTCTCCCTCCTTTCCAGCTCCACCTCCTCCTCCAGTGGTGCAGGGAGACAGGCAATGAGGGTTATGGCCAGTTCATCACAGGTTCTTCCTCTCACTGCTCCCCTGCTCTAGCATGGGGTCTCTTCCATGAGAGACAGATCTCCACTAACTTCTCTATGGAATGTAACAATTACAGTATTCATAAAGTTTTTCAAATTTCTAAATATGTTGGGGGTTTTGGGGGGTTTGGTTTTGGATTCTTTTCTTGGGTTTTTTTTTCTTTCCCTTCCTTCAAAAATGTTACATATTTTGTCTGATTTTTCTCTGCACGCTTTGGAGATAATTGTTTGCATTTTGCAATGTGCGTGGGCATAACATCTGCCTCAGAGTGAGTTGCTGTGTTCACTACTCAATGAAGCAGTGAAGCATTTGAAATGCAGGAACATCCCTCAGACATCGTTGCTAGTTAATGATTCTTCATGCTCTGAATGCTGCATCTCATGCATCCTGTGTCTATTAATCTTAAAATGACACACCTCACCTTATCAGTAGTCTCACTAAGAAACATACCCAGCAAAATCAACAAAACCTGACAGGAGCCTTTTGAGAAACAACAATGTATCTTTGTCATTCAAAAAAGAAAAGAAATGTTGAGATTATTCTCCCTGTGTTCCCTGTAAATAACCAACATTTAACTTGGAGCTAGTCATGGCTAATCAGGCTTCATACACAGAACTCAAAATTAGCAAACATCCTGCTGTTCTTTTCTGACAATCTTTTTTGGTTTTTTTCTATATCCATCCTGGTGTCTGGAAATGAGGCAAGCATTAGGTTAGTAGGCTGAACAGCTAAGCAGATGTGAATAAAGATCAATGATAAATGCAGTGTTCAGGAGCATGGAATGAATCTAAAATGCTACATTAACAAATTTAGATCAAATTAGGAAAGAATTTGCAACCTGTCCAAAATGAGGGTGCACATCAAAGAGGAACTTGCACTTTTAGAAAAGAATGATATACTCTTAAAAGACTGTTGGGGAACGTTTTAAAGGCAAGATATTTTAATCTAAATTTAAACATATTTCTGTTTGTCTTGGCATTTTCTTGGATCTCTAGGTAAAACATTGCCTCTCCTAATTGATGCAGTCTTTCTACAGTCAAGGTTCTTAAATAGCAAGATATGTTTTAGTGATTAAGCCCTTTGTGTGAAACACTGTATGGTCGTCTCAAAGGAGAAAAATGGGTAGATTTGAAGTAACCTGTGGTACTATGGAGCTTCCCAGTAGGATTTGACTAGCTTTTCTTTCTCATATCCTGAATGCAAACTAGAGTGGCCTGCATTAAATATCACCTTAAAAAAGAAAACACCTTGAAGGCTGCCATCAAAGAAAAAGGGAAAAAGAGAAGGCAGCAGGGAAACTCTTGCACAGTGAACTATGGTCTCAGTACAAATGACTCCAATAGTTAAAGAAAATGCAGGGCCTCAGTGCTTTTTGAATCTTGGAATAGTCTATTATAATATTTACTTTGAATTACAATTTTTCTCCCAGAATAATATGCAACACTTTATATCAACACTTTTTAGAGTAATAATAAACCTTAAAAAGAGATTGAGTAATGCAGAAATTGAAAGATTAGGATTTTTAAAACCCACTTATCTGTATCAAAGAGGGTCATAATGAATTTCAAGTGGGACACAGAAAGTTCATACTATGCTAAAACCTGAATTATATTATTTAATAAAAATAATAATTTAAATTATTTTTTCCAAGGTCATACAATACAAAAGAACTTAAGATTTGCAAGTCAGAATACTAAAGAATATTAAGGGGTACTAAGCATTAGATCTTGATTTCAAGTATTCACAAGATTTTTCTTCCTCAGTCTTGAGGCTTTTGAACTGATTTAAAAGCTAAAATGACCATTAAATATAATTCTATTTTCTAGTTTGCAACCAGGCTGTTCCTATAAAAATGTTGTGGTGGGAAAAAAAGAATATTAAAAGAATACAGCATTTTGAAAATTTAAGGATAACACGTAATTTACAGAAATATCCTTCTCAAACTAACAGATATTTGAAATCTTTTGAGGCTGTTCTGGACCTATTTAGATTTCAGTTTGTTAAGGACTGAGTTGATTATGACATATTATATGACAAGTAGTTCAGAAATTCCTAAAATAAAATTTCCTTAAAATACATAACTGAAAAGCAAAAGAAAGCAGTTTATTTGTCTTCAGAGTAGTGGATTGATTTTCCCATTTAAAAAAACATGTTCTAGGGTGGTTTTTATTATGTATTAGGAGGCTACCCTTTTTAAACAATGCTTATTTCAGCTAAAACAAAAGAAAAATCATTTGCATCTAATCCATTATGGATCTGATCTGGAGCTCGTGGAAATCAGCTATTTGGTAAACCGGTATGGTCTCTGGGTCAGGCCACATATGAAGGAAGAAAATGCTTCTGGGTCCAAGAAAAATGTGGTTTTTATTTTAACATCCTGTAAATCTTGCAGATCTGGACTAGCAGCAATATGATATACTGGCAGAATTTAATTTACGTGTTGAGAATGTGAAGCTGACTTATCAGATGCTGAACCACAAAATAAATAAAAAGGTAAGACTTAACAAATAACATCATAAAGCTTTATCTTAAGTCACCATATTCGTGCAGTGTAAGATAGTGGCCAATACAGATTTATGATGATTGCATATTTCCATTTCTGCTTATTCAAAAGTTCTTTGATGGCACTATGATTATAAAAAGGTTTGCTTGGTGAATTACATCCAATGGAGTTTATTTTACTTTCAGATGCCTGTAATTATTTAATATATATATATATATATTTATAAGGAATTCAGCATTATTCAATTACACTTTTCATTATTCTCTGTCCACTGCTTTAATCAGCATCCTGGAAAAATGCACTAAAAGTTTTTAAACATCTTACTGAAGATGCAGGGAAGGATATCCCTAATTTTCATTCAGTTTAAAGAGGAATGACTTAATATTTAACAATGACAAAACTTTATCACAAAATAGTTTTGAGTATTATACTACTCTTTCTTTTTATTCATGCTTATTAATTGTAAGTGAATTATTTCAAGCAATTATCCTTTAAGTGTTGGAATTAACATCCAGATTTTCAGAAAGCTTCCCAAACAGTCCAGAACAGAATATACCACTTGCTATTTTGCAGTTAGAAGCAGAGTAGGAAACAAACCTTCAGCATGTTTCTAATAAAACAGAGTGGGATTGAAAGTGTTGTAATAAAATTGCCAAAGGGAGTAAGTTTTCAAGGCAAATCAGGCACCGTTCAAATACTAAATCTTGTTTTGCATTCCAGCAAGCAGAAAAAAAGGGAGATGCAACAAAGAAAACAGACATCATCTTAGATTAGTCCAACGTAAATGAAAGAAAGAAAGCAAGCTGAAAATTGTAGAAGAGTTGATTTCACTACATGTTTATGTTAATAGGGTATTTGACTTTTGAATGCTTCATAAACCCTGTTATGTTCAATGCTATTTGAGGTAGTAAAACAGCTGGAACTCTGCCAGAAGCTTTAATTGGAATCAGCTTAGCAGGCACTGACAAGGTTTCCTAGTGTTTAGTTTCAACCTTATAATAAAAATGCAAAATTATGTGCTATGTATTTTCTGTTTTTCTTTGGTGCACGCCCATAAAGGTGAGACATAGCTGTGCTAGAAAATAGAATAATTTTTTTCTCAGATGCCTCAGGCCAGTGTTTTAAGAGGGCAGTGTGAGTAGTGTCGCTTATAATGAGAGGTTTCCTCACAAAGGAGGCTGCAGAGACTCACTATAGAGCTCTCCTTTTTCGTACATCTTGGTTATTGATTAGGCCAGTGTGTCAGACGGCCACAATAACACCAGAGGTGTTAGCAGTATATGACTAGGGAATGGGATCAGAGGGCATTACCAAAGAAACATCAGAGGAGCAGTCTGATTACACTCTTCATCTAACAATAAATTAGAGGGCTGCAGACCAGGGCATCTTGCCATACAGAAGGAAGGGATTATTGTTTTGTGGAGCCAGCCCTGCAGGCTTGTCCATATGGAGAAACCTGAAAGACAAAATTTTGTCCCAGGAAACAACTGCACTGTTTGAGCCCTGAAACTGATTAAAATCTTTGATTCAGGACTATTAAAAAAAGATTATTCATTCATTATCTATAGCTACAAATTAATAGATTAAAAAATCTTTCTCCCTTCAGATTGTCTGCATGATCTCTTGGAATTCTATACTTGACAAATGTAGGTCATACAGATATGTAACAAATATAGATACATGACTTTCACCAAGGTTGTTAAGACAGAAATGAATCCCAGGATAATGTTACATTGTCAAGAGGCCAAAAGTAGTCAAGAAAGTCATGTGTGGAAAACATAGCTTTCAGAGTTTTAATAGAAAATCTTCACCTTGGGAAACTTCACAGAAAATACCACCTTCCCTTCCCACCTTGTCCATTCCCATCCCATGAAGCCATTTTTTGCAGGCTATTTAGTATCACTACCAAATCCCACCACAAATGCTACTGCTGCATTCAATGCAGTTCCTCATCAGTTTCAAGGTTTAAACACATAAAGTGAAAGCAAGAATAATAAAAAGCAAAAGCCATCTTTGTTTGCTATTTGTGACTACTTTGAAATATCACAACTGAGCAGCACAAAGGTACCGACTGAGATAGAAATAGTTTTTCCAGGCCAACAGAAGTTTTATAAACTTGCTCCTAGCCACAGGTTCAGATTTTACAAGGATCTGTAACCTCAGATACATAAAGGCTTTTGAGTTCTCTGGCCTGGGGGTTTAAGGGAGAGGCAGATGATTTGACAATTTGTCACTAGCTCAGTGCTGCAGCCCAACAAATACACTTGTGGCATTACCTTTAAGAGGACACAGGTTTTGTACTGACCTAATAGTGCAGTGCTTCAGGACTTGTAGGGGCTTCCTTTGGCCTGAGCTTATATTCAGCTTTCTTTAGGTATCATAGCAATTGTCTACCAATCAGGTGCCTGCTGCCTAAATTTGCCTTAGCTTAATTTTTCACGTTTGCACAGCACAGTGCATAATGCTAATTAATAGAGAGTTGTTATAACTAGCAATTCTATGCAGACTGAATTCTTTATGATCCTGGAATAAAAATGGGCTGTGAGACAGCATAGACATAGGAGCATACAGAGGCTTTAGACTGTGAAAACCCATAAATCTTCATGGTCAGTCACTGCTTATTAAAGGGATGCAGCCCTGAGAGATAGGTAAATCAGTCCTAGAGTTAGCAAAAAAGACAGGAGAACAAGTATAATGGGGAATTCAGAACCAAGGAAGAAAGTGAGAGAGAGTGCATTCTAGTAGATAATGTAAAGAACTTAGTGACAAGTGGACAGAAAATAGAGAACAGAGGTAACCCCAATCCATAATTGTAGATTGTTTCCACAATCATCCTGTCAGAGGTTGGCATGCTGAGGAATCATTGTACCTCCCTCCCTGATTCTTTTTGAGTAAGCCAGTGGGGCACTGGAAAGTGAACATAGAGGAAAGGTACTTATATGTTCAAACAACATTTTGAAATTACGAGTCAGTACCACATGTATGCACCTTGGTTTCTCTGAAGAAGTACACATGTGTATGGAAAAGGGAAAGTAAAGGCTGTATTTGAAAACTGGAAAGAACATATGGCTATGTATTTATCGTGCCATTGACATTAAAGATCATCCACTGGCTATCCCAGGTGCTGTTCAGTACAATCTCATACTTGTTATGATGGACAATTTTACATGTTTAGTTTTTTCTCAGAAATCTCACTCTGCAGGAAAATAAAGTGAAAGTCAAGCGATAAAATACTCCCATCTCCTCCAAAGTTAGACAAGAATTTGTCCCAGTAGTCTGTCTTTTACCAAAATTCTGTTCTGAGTGATTATTGAAACACCACAAAATCAAAGAAAAAGGATTTAGGTTTGTCTTTGCAGTTTCCAACAGATATCCTGACAGACTCTCATGGTAAAAAATGGTTGTAAGAAATCAGGACTCAGCAGCCCTTGTGATCCTTGCATGAGGCTGGTAAGCAAGCAGCAACCAGAAGCTAGGGTTTGTTTATGGTCTGTTTGCCTTGTTTGGTGCAGACTTTTTGCTTCCCTTTCCAAAAGAGCAACTGATATATTTTCCAAAGAGTAACTGATATAACTGGAACCACTGGGTTTTGTTCTAGAATGCTCTGTAGAGCACATGAAAGCAATCTTCCGTGTTCAGCATCTGTCTGATGGAGTTCAGCATTTTTTCATGGTTATAGTCATACCTAATTCAGGAACACCTTCCTTAACATCAAGTAGAAACAGGAAGCAACATTGTTCTCATCAGTGTCTAATTTCATATTACATCACTTCATTTTCAGACTCCGCAAAGATAAGTGTTATTCATACACTTTTATCTGTAATGCTATAACTGCATTACACTAGAAATGAAATTTCCCTTCTTTAGGTGGCAGAAATGATTTTAAAGACAAGAAAGGGTTTAATTGATGAGATGACCTAAAAATCATCCTCCTGCTTCAGAGAAACAAAGCTGAAGAGTGCTGTCCAACTGAGCAGCTGACAAGAGATAATCAAAAGTTAAACATCTAGCAACTCTAAGATTATCAAAAGCTGAACATCTAGTATCTACCAGTAGATAGCAGGCAAGGTTGAACAACAGGACCTGAGTGAAGGGGAAGAGAGCAGAAAACAAATTAGAGAATGAGTTTAGCACAAGTGCAGAGGAATATGTCTGAAAGATGCTGCAAAACTAGATAAAATACAATTTGAACTCTGCATAGTTTATATTTGCTTATTCTCTTTCTTTAAGGAAAGGTAATGCAACTCCCAAATATTTCCCCTCCCTTGATATTCTCAGAGTGTCAAGTGCACTAAATGAAGCATATTTGGTGGTGAATCATCAGCAGGCACTATGTCCTCATTCTGGCCAGGACATGGTTGATTTCTGGACCTGTCAGGAGGGGCATGGCCAGGGCCCTATGGTTACTCTATACCACTTCATGCCACACAGAATGGACAGAGAGGGGTCGTGTCCCTTCCAGTGTGGGCTGGTGGCAGACTGTGTGGTTGTGTGGTGACAGGTTCCACATGGGGAACATTTGTGTGTGAGTTGTTTGCCTTTTACACTCTGTTATTAATACTGTTGTTACTGTTCATTTTCTAATTTCATTCCTGTTCCTAATAAATTGTACCTATCACAACCCATGACCTATTTTGTGCCTCCAGTTCTCCTCTCCATCTTGCTGCAGGGGAAGGGGTGTGGGGAGGAAATGAGAGAGCAACATGCAGCCTGCTGTGTTCCAGTGGGAACAGTAAATTGGCGAACGCCATTCCTAAACCATGGCACACTATAACACCCATCTATGGAAAAACATTTGAGGGAAGCAAAAGTTTGTGAAAATGGAAAAAAATATGATTCCTTCATTTATTTCAGATTTGATTGCTATTTATAGTTAGCCTTCTTTGTCAAAATAGTTTTGAAACTTCATTGCATGCATCTATTTTAAGTTCACCTATTAAGAACCTTATTTTTGTGCCTGTCCAGATAGGTACATTACACGATGCACACGCATGGTCAGATGTGTCCATCATACAAAGCAATGGAATCAAGTTGTCCATGTGATGATCAAGATTAATTTGTCATTTGAGCATTGTGGTCTGTGTCTGTGCCACTGCAAGTGCTTTTGTGACACTTACTGTGTTTACTCTGTTGTTGTTGATTACATATGGCTCTGTTGAGGCCAAAGTACCAGGACCATAATTTTGACATATCTTCAACTCCAGCCAAAGATTTTTTGCTTGCTCTGACTCACAAACTCTAAAATGAAGTCTATATTATTTGGACAACCAAGCTGTAGCTATTTCAGTACATATGCTAGGCTATATTGTCTCATACAAGAATGACCTTCTTTACCTTCTTTAATCTGGGTCATGAGCATGGTGGAGCATCTTGATACAACCCTCCATCAGCCACTTTGTATGTACTATGCACAAGAAACGCCAACTCATTCTTTCTTCTTAACTCAATCCCGTTGTGTCTAAACTGACCACTTTTTATGCAAATAAAAAAGGAGTTCTAACATTTCTAAAGGTACTAAATATTTGAGTAGGTGATATCTTTTAGAAATATTAAAATGTGGTAAATTGGTCATGCAGCTGATGTATGAGCATTTGACCTTTCTGCCATGCCCTGCAAAGTACAATACTCTAAACTGCACTTCAGCTTCTGAGAAATGGAAGAAGGGAATTTTTCATAGAGCTGAGGTTTTTCTTACCAAACCCTAATTCCTGTTAGGAAAGCTGACTCTTAGCAAGCTATTCCTTATTCTAATCAAAATGTGCCTTTAAAATATTGTGACTATATGAATAGTTATACCTATGACTAGGAAAGGAGCTGTATGGGTGACCATGTGTGTGACGGAAATCTGACTGCTACCAGCATCCAGCATGTGTTTGGTATATATATTTTAAGCTATGAGGTTATGTCATACTAAAAATAATCAGAAATGTAGAAACTATAGCTTGCGACAGGATTTATTTTGCTAAACAAGCACATTTAAAATCACTCAAGGAGCTCTTCAAAGGGATGTCTATATTTAAAATGAGTTTGTGTTCTCAAGTGTGTATGTGTGTGGGCAGTATCGTTTAGAGACTGATACATTTTATCACATGCAAGTTACAGGAAGGGGATTCAATGTACCACATGTGTCACTTAGTGCTGTATATCATTTAAGAGATGGACAATCTAATTGCCAGTTCATCACTTCCAGCAGGACAAGGCAAGAAACTGCTGCTGGCTGTTGATATTCTGCCTTCTCTTGCGTAGAGGAAACAGCAAGAAGAAAAACTGTTTGCAGTGGGAGTTTTGGGGACTGAAAGGTGATCTCTAGTCCTAAAATCTGTGATAAATTAGGAATTGATGTTGTCTGAGTGAACATGTTACAACAGGCTGGTTAAATAAAGGAATGTAGGTTACTGAGGTAAAGCCCACGGTAGTGATTTTTGTGTCTGTGCTTTACAGATCAATTTTGTGACAGCATTGCTGTGCCAGAGCACACACATCAAACATTAAAGAAATTCTTGAGGAGTTTATTCCCCTTACAATGGAATTTTTTCAGTCTGTGGTGTGATATACACTAAACCTGAGATTATCTCCCTGAATTATCACAAGTTGCAAATAGGTAGAAGAGGTAACATATTACCTTCTTTTTGCACAAGAAACAATCTTTGTTAAATAGAGAATTATAATGCTGCTCTTTCAGAAGAATGAGGAATGTATAGTAGACAGGACAGCTCTGTGTAAAAAGGAGCAGATGTGAAGTGCTGGTCCTGATTCTCTTTAATCAATAAAGACAAGGTTCTGATAGACAGGAACAAGTCTAAAGCAAAGACTTTTCAGGATGGAAATATTATTGCTATTTCCTTGTCTGGACATAAAGTGCAATGAAACCAGAAAACAAAGTTGACTCTGTGTATCAGCAAGGATTTCCTATATTGTAAGGAAACCCTGAAAGAGGATTTAAAAGCCAATCTTTCTTTCTCTGTCTTATCACAGGGGTTGCAGAGGCACTCTATTTTTCTTTTTCGTCCAGTTCTACAGGCCCTTTGATTCTGGATGGCAGAGGTGTAAATACAAGTCACTTAAACCTGTGTCATCTTTCAAAGTTGCCAGGCACTTTTCTTTTCATTATGTTTACACACTGCTCACAAACCCTTTTGTTTGGTTTCTTTGTAATTTTCTTTATTGTGCCAAAAGACCATAAAAATAATTCATATTGCAACAGAACTGAGCTATTTAAAAATAGTCTATTTTTATCAGTAGTATGAATAGGCAATTTTAGTGCAGCCACCTGATGCTAGGATTTTCAAAACAGTGTGGAGCATAATTCTTTTAGACTGCCTAGAAAATCCCAGCCTGGGTTCCTAGCAGGATACAGAATATATGAAGAATACAGATATGTCAGGAACTTCTCATAATTATATACAGGCTTGATAAAACATTTTTCTTAATCCCAGAAATTGGTTTAAGTGGTCTATAGACTTTGCAAGGCATAAATTGCACTCAGAAATTAGAAGGTGTTTTGTTCCACAATAAATTTCCTTCTTGGAAAATCTCTTTATTGCAGAACGAAACTTACTGCATGAGTCTCCCTTTCATGTATCTTCCATAAACTTCAGAAAACCCTCTCCTGAAATAATCTTATCTCTTCAAAAAGTAATTGTTATAGCCCTCTGCTGGAGTAGAATTATCTAACTTTTCTGATCAAATCTCATTATTTTAACAGATAGAGCACTGTCTAATTGTCTCCACACAAAGAACCCCAGCTAATCAAACAATTTAAAAACACCTGGCTGATTCTTTGATAAAGACTGAAAGAATCAGCAAATCTTTGGGAGAAGTCAGCAGGTATAACCAGTATGCCTATCTTTAAGGTTTCTATTGAGACTTTTCCTTATCCTTCGGGTGCATTGATTTTATGAGCATCCATGTGTGTGCTAAGCTATTTTGGTCAACATTTGTCAGGGTGAGAACAAAGATATAAAACTACATGAAAATTTACAAAAAGGTTATGTTGTAGAGTACCTGTTACTTGAACTCAAGATGTCCTTGACATTTAGATTCAGTGCTCTTTCAAGATATTAGAGGCAGGATTCCCAGGGAGTCCTATGTTCTACAGTGCAGGCACAAAACTACAAATCTACAGCTGTGGGGTAGGAGTTAGCTGGCACCCAGGGACTCACCACACCACACTGACAGTGGGGTCTGGTCTGGTTGCCAGAGGTTTTCCATGATTTGTGACAATTTTGCCAGTCATTAGCTCCCAAACCACTTGCCATACAGCAGACATAAAACCCAACTTAAAGCTGGGGTATCCTTGTATAGGGTCTCTCCCAGAAGTTAGAGACTTTCAGACTCCTTCCTCAAACAAAGTCAGAAACATGTTATTTCTCATTAGGATGGATTTTCTAGCTCCAGGCAATGCTCTGGTCTACTTCAGAGCAGCAGGTAGGTGACTGGCAACAGCTGCAGGAAACTCATGCTCTGTGTGAATTAAAAAAGGTCAAATATCTAGGCCCAATTTCCTCTGCTGTAAACCAGAAATCTTATTACCAACTTACACACTTCTATTAAAGCTCTGTGATCCTTGGATGAAAATCTCTGCATATTATTACATTATCTTTGTTCCATGGACTATGTCAAGGCCTGAGTTCAGCCCAGAAGCGTGCTTCCTTAAACACTGCCAATTGCACAGTTGTCTGGCACCCCTGAATTAATTCAGAATCTCTGGTTTTAAAACAAATTGCTCTCCACATTCATTAAAAAAATCCCAAAACCAAAACAAATGAAAACCCCACCAGGCAGGCAAAAGCCTTAGTACAAAAAACGGCAAATACTTTTGGATGTAGTGCTAATCAAATTTTACCTTTTGGATTTTATGACTGAAGAACTTAATTTAAGAAAGAAACCCTGAGGAGACGTGGGTGACTTGCACTGGGTTTTTCATCCTGCCACATAAGTTTAAGAAAAGCTCCATTTATTGTATGCTCCTTGTTGAACTTGCTAAATAGAAATAGTCTGCAAAGGGAATAAATCTAACAAAATTATAATGCGTAACCAGGGTTTTCTCTACAGATCTATTTTTTCCTTTTTAGCAAGCTTATCCTGAAGCTCTTTTGTCAACCTATTGTCACTGTTCAGCTTCACAACCTTATTTTGTAGAGCTTGTCCAATACTTTCACTTCATAATAATTTTTAAATTGATGAAAGTTATTAGTTCATCTCAAAATCATAGCCATCCAGTGCTTCACTATTATCAGTATACCTCATCCTCACAGTGGCCTTGTGAAACAGACAAATAATCTGGATCTATATTAAGGATGGGAAAGGGCACACACACAATACACGTGAACCATGTTCCAAGAGTGCTAAGTTAGCACTGATTTAATTGTACTCTAACAAGAAACACCATGCAGAGCTAATTGGTTGGTCCCAGCGCAGGTACTTTGAGTTGCAGAACCAGTAAGTTATTCTGTTGCCCATCATATGGTTATCTGGTATGAAGGGTCCAGGTCTCTTATACGCTTTGGCACCTAAATTTATTTTAATTTAATTCTAACCTGTGATATAGACACACTTTGAAATGTGAAAAAGAAAGACTTAACTCCACAATGGATTATAAGACATAGAACTATTTAAGTGGAAGTTAGGCACTCACAACCTTGTGAGGATCAGGGTATTTCTGATCTAATCATGGTCCTAAAGGCCAAGCAGGAAACTGGTTTTCAACACCAATTCCTGAAGTTATTGCTGTTGTCACCAAAACATCCAAAAGAGGTTTTCCAACCAAGCTGCTTTTGGCAGAAGAATCTATCAATGAAAGAACTTACATGTTTTTGAAACTCTCTGATTTGACTGTTCCTGCTGCAGCTGAAAGCATCCCTAGGAATGTCTCATACCATGGGCACTGGTTGAAGAAAGCTTGCACATCTTTCCTGACATCAGACATGGGCTGGCTTGGTAGCACTGCATGGAGAAGAGCGTTTGATCTGAACATTTCTGCAAATGTGTACAAACCAGCCAGCTGGAACCATAAAAAACCTGAACACACAGTTTTGCTGGGTCCACCCTCAAAATATACTTCTACGGAATAGCAGCAGAGCAAAGGATAGAGCCTAAAATAATAATACACCCCCACCGGCCTCCAAACCCCAATGCACATTAGCTTTGAATTTTGTTAAATTCAGACCCATTTTTTCTGGTCTTCTTCCTTCTCCAAAGAAACATTGCCCTTATTGCAGTGAAACAAAACAAATGAAAGATTACTAAGGAAAGAATGGCAAAATATTTCCTTTTAAAAATTTGTTTTCTACCTCTTGATATAATAATTTTTCCACATGATCTGGATTTGGTAAGACTGACAGGGAATGACCTTGTTCAGTACTTCAGTTTATGTTTCCATCTTCAAGAATTTGAGGTGGCTTATGAGCCAGGAAATGTAAAATAGGAGAACACATCTTAAAGCAAGTACATTTCTTTTATGGAATAAATAGAAAATTGCAGTTTCTTCCATGGCAGAAGCCCTAAGTTATAAGAGTATAATAAAATCAAACCTGAAATTTCCAGTTTTATGTTATATTTTTCTCTTGTCAGAGGTAAATTTAATAAGAACTGCTTTTGGTAGAAGGCATCTAAAAGAAAAGCAAATGATAGGGGAAATTAAATGTAGGGTTTTATTTATTTATTTATTTATTTATTTATTTATTTATTTATTTATTTATTTATTTAGTGTTGCTATGAAGACTTTCATTATTCACATTGTTTCATTGAGGGCAAAAATGTTTTTCAGTACAGCTAGAGAAAAGTGCCTTCCATACCTGCTGTTTAAGTTCAGTTCAGTGCATTGAAAGCCAAAGCCAGAGCACAGGAAACCATACAGAATAGAACAGACCTTCTTCCACAAAACTTTTATTCAGAAGTATTTTTTTAAGGTGTTAGGGGAAACATGGAGTGGATATAGTGAGTTAAATCTCAGTATTCCTTTGCTGCCTATTTTTCCTAAAAATATTACTTCCTGGAGAAATCTCTGATATAGAGAAATTACTGCCCAGAAAACCAAGACTTGGGCTAAAGTCAAGACCTGGTTGACCATCATAGCTATATATCTAACTTTAAGCAAGGTAAAGGGGTCCTTGACAATGTATGCTTATGCACCTTTCTGTATGGGGACATACGTATCCCAGCCAAATTTGTACTTTTAGATAGATACCTCTCATGATACACATTTGAAATAATGTGATAAAAAGCATTTATATGTCATAAGACAGATTGTACCTGTTGAAAAATGCATTGTCTGTGATCATTTGTAAAAGGAGAAAAATATTTCTACTTCCTCTAAATATCGTTTCATGGATATGGTAAGAATCAAACATATTCAACTTTTATTGATGCTCCTGGCCTTGGTGTCTCTCCCCAGTCCACCATATATTAGCCAAAGTATTGAATATTTTCTGGTTTTGTTTTTTGTAAATGTAAGATGTCAATTTTTGATCTTTAAGCCAGCATTTACATTTTAGTTTGTGCTACTTTCATCAGAAATTAGGGATGACTAGCATACCACCAGAGTAACATATCTTTTTGTCACTAATTATATTTTTTTCCTAGCAATTCTGTTACAGAAACACAAACAATAGGATCATTTTAGCATAGTATATGGTATGGTTCTTAATTTTTTTTAAGCTAAACTGTGATTAAATTCCAGACAAATATAATATATTGGCAAATAGCCAGCCTTGACAAATGAAATTCTAATTTATATAATTGTATATAGAAGGCTAGTAAAATTGTCAGAAAAGAAGAAACAGCACAGAAATAAAGACTTTAAATTAACCTGCTAAAGCCATGCTACAGAGTATCTCTTTTCTGAGCTAGATGAAAGATTGAAAGCTGACCAGTCAGAAATATTTGTGAACAAAATAAGAAGGAATATTTTGTGCAAATCACATTATTAAATAAGGCAGTGTTCAATAAAGAAGACATGCATTTGAAGGAGTTGCAAGCTTTTAAGTGATTTATTAGCCCTGCCTGGTATAGACAGAGAGGAAATGGGTTGGGCTTTATGCTTTGGTGTGAAGCAGAATATGACATGAGTGCTTTGGCAGGCATCACGCTCCCTTTGACCAGCAATATTTCACCGTCGCTTAAGCAATGTCTTTCCACTGAGAGGCAAAGCTTGAGTCCTGACTCCCTTTAAGTTAATGCCATCAGTTCTTGGGAAGAGAGGCTTTCATATGCTGCCAGCCCCAGTGTGGGCATTCATCTTCTACTCATCCAAGTGCTTTCATCTCTGTCAGATGTGTGAGGTATTCTTAAGATGCCAGTAGATCTAATGTTGCAGAAATGCCCATGTGCTGTGTCAGGACTGAAGTTAATTTGAGTTTCAACAGCATCTCACTGAGGTGATAGTTCTGAGGAAAAATTACATACCAGCCTTTCTTATGCTTTCCTTGCTTTGTTTTGTAGAACTAATGACTACGCTCCCTGGGGTAGATCTGACAAAAGAGCTAAGGGATCTAGAGCTGTGGGATGAAGCAATAAGCACACTCTGTTGTGCAGTGAGGGAAGTAACATCTGTCCCATGACAGCTGATCCTGGCCCTGCATCACCCACTGGATGAAGTTATCTTTGTGAATATTTTATCAGATTTGTAAGGGGCATGACAATATAAGCATGAAGCCAATACAGGATGCTTTTTTTTTTTTTGTTCCCACAAGAATATGTAAAACAGAGATAAGGAAAAAAAGTAATTCCTTTGCAGTGTTTGAATCTTGCTTTTAAATGTGAAAAAAACCCAGAATTGAGAAAAAAAAAAAAAGAGAAATAACTAATGTAATATTTTAATCTCCATTAAAACCTATCACATTACTATGTCAATGAAATTCTTGATGTAATCCAATTTAAGCATAAGTCTTTCAGTGTATTGATATGCAAAACATTTCTAAACATGTACATCTGTGATCATATAAACTGAAAATCTCTTTCCCTGTTTTTCTCAGAGTCTCAATCACTTAAGTTGGAAAAGACCTCCAAGATCATCATGGAGTCCAATTTTGATCAATCACTATGTCATCTAGACCAGAGCACTAAGTGCCACATCCAATCCTTCTTCCCTTAAACACCTTCAGGAATTGTGACTCCACCATCTCCCCGGGCAGTCCCTTCCAATGCTTTCTTGACAGCCCTTTCTATGAAGAAATTCATCCTAATGTCCAGCCTGAACCTTTCCTGGCATGACTTGAGGCCATGTCCTTTTGTACTGTTACTTGTTACCTGGGACAAAAGAACCCTACCTTGCTAAAACCTCATTTGTAGAGAGTGAAAGGCAGTTGTAGAGAGTGAAAAGGTCACTCCTGAGCCTCCTCTTCTCCAGGCTAATCAACTCCAGATCCCCCAGTTGTTCCTCACAGGATTTACCCTGTAGATTCCTTTCTACCAGATCAACTTGAAATCAGAAATCTGAAAATTCTTTTCCAAAACAATTTTGTCATACTAGAAATTAACTTCTGAAAGTCACTGATGTAATATAATGTATATCTTACATTTTTCTGACATGCATTCTAGAGCTCTGGAAAAGTAGAAGACTGCCACACTAGAAAATTAATTTCTTGATATGACCTTGTTGTAAAGTTAAGACAGTTCTTAAACTCATTTCCTGTATCTTCCAGTCATCCCACCTTACTTTGTACTGAGGGATCTGGCTACATTTCCAGAGTAGGTTATAGATGGACTTTTAAGTGCAAATGATTTGATGCTGGAACTGTGTGTTTGTCATTCCTGGTAAAGTGGATGATCTAAGATTTCAGCTTAAAGGTGATACTACAACAAAGGACTGTACAAATAATAAATGATAATAATTAATCAGAACACTCTGAGCATGAAAAGTAGCACTACACAGCTCCCCCAGGTGCCTCTTCCTGACTTGAAGTGTTCACCTTGAGGATGAATTGCAAGTTCATTCTCCATGCCCATGAAATTTCCAGTCTCACTGAGAGGCTCTATTAGCAGCAACTGTGTTTGTAATTTGTAGACATGCCAGTCAACTAATTTCATATAGACCACTGAACAATTATTAGAATGCAACAATTTGGAATTTTACTGACCCAGGCTGAATTTCAGCTGGTAATTTACATCTGAAAGACTCCATATGGTATTACAAAGTCCCCAAGCCTGCAGTTTCCAACTGTTCATTTAATTCAGGTATGCTTATTAGTTTTAACACATTCACACAATCTACTCAACTTAGTTTGTAGATCTGGATGGATAAATGCCATTGACTTGCTAATGCATGTGGAAAGCATATTTTGCTAAATTAATTTGTGTGGGCCTAGGACATTAATCAAAAATGGTAGTGATTTCAGAGCACTCAATTTCTTTCCTCTTTTTGTTGTTCCTTGTTTTCAGAGTGGGAGCTTCAATTCTCTGCCTCTGGAAGTGTTGCACAGAATCACGGAATTCTTGGGGTTGGAAGGGATCTCTGGATATAATCTAGTCCACCCCCTTTCTAAAAGAAGTTCACCTGGAGCAGGTTGCACCTAGGTTGGTTATGAATATGTCCAGAGCAAGAGACTCCACAACCTCTGGGTTGCGTGTTCCCATCCTGTGCCACCCTCAAAGTGTTCACCCTTCATGTGATTCAGTTTGTGCCCACTGCCCTTTGTCCTGTTGCTGGTCTGAACTGAAAAGAGCCTATTGGGGTACACACTGCAGATTTAATTAGCATAACCAGTTTGATAACTAAGATGCCTTGGCAAGATTACAAGAAGATTGGATCAAGATTGGTGACAAGGAAAGAAGATCAAATCAACTTCTGCAAGCAAGAGATGGTGCAAAATGTGTAAGTTTTTTGTGTGATGTTTAAGGAAATCATTGTAGTAAAAAATTACTAGCCTTCCTAGAATTATATATAAAGATTTGTAGCACACAGTAAAAAAATGAATTCTGACCACCAGTCCACCTTCCTATCCCTCTCTCCATCATCAATAAGAGCCCATCCCCATCCTCTTGACACCCCTTCTTAAGAGATTTGTGTGCATTGGTAATATCCTCCTTATGCATTGATAAGCCATCTCTTCAGGCTAAACAGCTCCAGCTCCCTCAGTCTCTCTTCATAAAAGAGTCGACCCAGCCGCCTGATCATCTCTGTAGCCCTCCACTGAACTTGCTACATATCTTTATTGCACTGAGGAGCTCAGAACGGGACACAGCACTCCAGATTTGGCTTCACCAGGGCTGAGTGAAGGGACCAGATCACCTCCTGTGATGTGATAGCAGTGCTCTTTGTGCAGCCCAGGATACCTCTCATCTTGTTGGCCACAAGGGCCACTGGCAGCTCATGGAAAGCTTGTTGTCCACCAGGACCCCAGGTCCATCTCTGCAGAGCTCCAGCAGATCAGCCCCTAACCTGTACTGGTGTGTTGGATTATTTCTCCTCAGGACCCTAAAACTTCCCTTTGTTGAACTTGATCAGGTCCCTCTCTGCCCAAACCTCTATCCTTACATGGATGCTTTTGCCCTCATTTTTGCTGTGCTGTCCAGCCTCACTCTCTGCCCAGCCACACAAAGCTTGAGGCTCCAGCTTGTTCCTGAGAGCACTGGTATGCCTTGGGAGAGGACTCTGCCAGCAATATGGGAGCTGAGTGAATTCACCCTTCCTGTGGTCTGGACTGTAGGCCCAGGGGCCAGCAGCTGCTTTCTAGGAATCTTCCCCTGACTCACAGGGAAATTTGTCCCTGGACATGGAAAATGTGAGAAGGTTCAGAGGGTCCATTTTGCTTGAGCAGACTCTGTGCAGTTCAGATGACTGACAACCATTTGTTCAAGGTTTTAATCCTTGGAGAACTGCTAAAATATTTGGACATCAGCACGTGAATACTACTGACTTCATTATTGCATTTATCACCAATGCTTTTTCTGGGAGTAACAACTTGAACTAAGAACTTGCATAATATCAGATTTTGTGAGAAGTTCTCATTCTTGCCTAGTTAGAAAAACCACAAGGGAGCAGCCTTTCTTAAGGTTTCTCAGGCCTTTTGGTTATCAACCAACAAGTATAGAGAGGCACAAATAAATGAAGTTAAGGTAGAACTTTTCATGCATATCAGATATTTCAACACTTGACAGCGGGAAATTCACTTTGTTTTATTTTATTTACAGGCAGTGTTCAGTCTTGCATGAGACAGAGTGTGTTTGGCCCAGATCTAAAAGAGCTAATCAGCATACTGGGAATTAGCTAGGAGAGTAAGTGCTGTGCTGCTTTAGCCTGGGGGCTTAGGGGATGTTCTTTACAGAAGTGAGCCCCACAAGGACTTTGGAGGAGCTTGCCTCCATCAGACTGTGAGGACTTCAGATAGCCAGGTTTAGTTCATAAGTGTTATTCTACTTCTGGGAACTGAAATGGGCTCTGCACTTCACTGGCTGCTGGAACAAGACATAAACTTCCTCCTCCCTGACCTCTCTGACTATCTAGAAGCTTTGCTACTGTTGAAAAACATAAGCGTTGCCAGAAGTCTTGTCCAAGCAGCCTGAACCAAATCTATACAATGACAGCCAGAGTCAGCAAAATACTGGAAAGAAGTATCTCATTCTCATGCAAATGTCTTGAGAAAGAGAGAGTAAGAGAAGTGAAACATATAGAATATGTGATATATTACAATAGTTTAAAAAGAACATTTTTCAAAGTTTTCTTGAGCTGTCAGCAGCTGTTTAAATTTGCTCAGAAGCAATGGGGCAAAATGAAATCTTTTTCATATATGATTATTTTTCTATTTTCAGGGTCTTTTTTCCCCCCAGGTATTATCTAGTGACACACAAGATAATGCACTGGGTCCAGGCAGAAACACTGCAAAAAAGATCAAACATTTCACTTCATCATCTTCAAATACTTTCATGCTACCATAGGCAAGAAGAATAGAGGAAAAGAAGCAAAAGGACATTTTAAAAAGGATCGAGGAAAGAAAGAGTTTATACACCAAGCTGCTACAAATTACTGCTAGTAAAGCTGAAAAATCCCCAAATGCTGGAGATGTAGCAGTCTGGGAATGCAAGTAGAATGAACAACCCTACCTCCCCCCACACTTGCTTGGAGAGACATAGTCCCTGCTGTTCACCTATTAGTCTTGGGAGGAAGAGAAATGTGCAGATGGCCTATATATAAAATATACATGATTATACAAGGATGGTCTATCTACATGTAAATGTAGAAGTATTGAGGGCCAAGACTCATCTGCTTTATTGAAAAAAAAATTAAAAATTTAAAAAAATCATAAATCTCACAACTCACAGTTAAGGTATGATACAGAAAACCTCAGATGGCTTTTTTACTTGTTTATGTTCTGTGCCATGAATTTAGAGTGTCACTTCTTTTAACAGGTGAGTAATAGGCTTTCCTAATAATGTCTTTATATTTCATCAAAATGGTAAATGCTTATTTCTATCATGCTGAGCACTTTCTTCAGGATAAAGCATCACTACTTTTCCATCTTTATCCCTGCAATGTATGATTACTCTCTACTCTGTATTTAATTCTATTTAAGTGTCTCAGAACTTTGTATAAAGAAGTGGGTATGTATATTACTTGGCCAGTTGGAACATTAAAGAAATTAAATATTTTGGGCAGTCGCCTCATTTTTTACATGCTTGTTGTGACATATTCCTTGTCATTAAGAGACAGTGGCAGTGAGTGTGTGATTGTCAGCCACATATAGGAAGGGTAAGAAGATCTTAATGTAAATGAGATTTGTTTCAAATGCTGTCTTATTAAACCATAAAATTCTCAGGCTGTTATTCAGTGGCTATTCTGCTTTTTATAACACAACCGTTTTCATAGCTGTCTGTTATTTCTTCAAAATGAATTAAGATAGTACAAAAAAAGCTTGTTACAGATAGGAAAAACAGGCTTTTGTCCCCCTAATTCTAATGATTTTTGAATCAAAATCAATAAAGTATTTCTTGAAGATTTTTTAAAAGCTGACCGAAAGATACAGTGGAGTAAGTTTGAAAATGCCTTGAGGGGAGTGAACTGCAGAGACAAGGTCATGCAGTGTTTAGCTTTTCCATCTTCCATGGGACAGTGATCAGATGGAAGGCAGAATTGTATCAAAGGAGCACAGTTGTTCTCTTTTCATTCTTTAAAAGCAAAAAAAGTTCTTTTTTTCCTTGTAGTGGGCTTAAGGATGTTTGACCCATTAAGCTCTTTATCTGTCAAATTGTTTTTTCTAATATTACATGACAGATCTCTAAAAAAAGTGGAAAGGTCAGAGGCAGGAAAGTGTGTCTCAGTCTCACACTGTTGCAGCAGGGAAAGAGGGTATTGATGACATTAATTAATAGCAGGAGAGAACGTTCCTGTGTGGGCCCTGCCACTAGGAAGAGTCCAAAACCTAAAGTACTTAATGTGTGATAGTGTCTCTGACAGTGGGCTGTTAGTAGCCTTCTATATACATTTTTTCCCCTTAAATTCAAATCCAGAGTTACAAGGAATTTCAAAAATGATACAGAAATGGCAGTGATAAGAGGGCCACATGTTGAACATCTTTGTGCACTTTTTAAAACATATAAAAAAGAAATCAATAGTTTAATGATAGAAAGCGGCAACCCCAGCTGTATTTTCAGATTTTGTATTTGATAGCCATAGGCTGCAGGACAATGTTTGTGACAAACCTGCATTTTGAGAAACCTGTCAAAGACATGACAAAAATACAGCCTGCTTTTTATAGCCTCCAGCAATACCATCTCATGCTCTGATCTCTCTAGATTCTATATGCTCTGGTAGTCAGGTTGAGTGCTTGACTGGCAAACTCCAAGGAAACCCAAAATACTGCTAGTGACTGTGCTGGCTGCTGTGCAGTTACCACTGCCTTTATTCAACACTGAGCCTGTCACCTGATATATCTGTAACAAGCACTGACTTCTGGAATAAAGGCTCCAAGTCAAGTTGCTTAATCACCCAAGGTCTCATAAGGACCCTACATCAGGGAAAATACAAGTTTTAATGTACTATTGATTTACATTCTTCCTGCAGCTATATTCAGTGACAGAATGCTTTAGTCCCTGTTTGAAGCTCTTCACATGTGGTGTCTGCTACATCATATTGGTTTTCTGATTTATGCAGTGGAGTTTGGAAGACAGAAATGCTCATAAATACTCTTCAGTTTCTTCAAGTGTCTGGAATTAGCTTATGATTTAATGTTTATAAAATATTTTGGAATCTCTGAGAAAGGTGCTATAGAATGCACTTAGGGGTAGTTTCAGATATGCAAGTTCAGGCCATAGCAGAAAAAAGGTAGGAGAGAGAGCATATGTAATTTCAATGGATGTATCACATTTAAAAATCTTTGTCAAAGGGAATCCTGGGGCAACCTGCAGATGAGGAAAATGCTACGTCAGCAGAACCTAAAAGAAATTCGAGGGATTTACAAAAGCATATATTCCTGATGCATGCTTGAGGGGTTATGACTCTACAAGTATGACACAAATTGTTGTGGCTAAACCAAGGCCAGCAGCCAAGCCCCATGCAGCCACTTGCTTGCTCCTGTTTCAGGAGGATTGGAAATAGAATTGGAAGGGTAAAAGCTGGAAAACTCATGGTTAGATGGAGACAGTTTAATAAGGAAAGCAAAAGCCATGCACAGAAGCAAAGCAAAACAAGGAATTAATTCATCATTTCCCATGGGCAGGCAGATGTTGAGCCATCTCTGGGACAGCAGGGCCCCATCACGTGTAATGGTGACTTGGAAAGACAAACCCTTCCACACAAAACATCCTCAAATTTCTGCTTCTTTCCCCACTATTTATACTGAGCACGATGTCATGTGGTCTGTAATATCCCTTTGGTCAGTTTGGGTCACTTGTCCTGGCTGTGTCTCCGCCTGACCTCCCATGCAACCCTGACTTCCTCACCAGCATGGCCGTATGGAAAGCAGAAAAGGCCTTGGCTTTGTGTAACCCCTGCTCAGCAACAACAGAAACATCTCAATATTACCAACCCTGTATTCAGCACAAATCCAAAACACAGCCCCACACTAGCCACTCCAAAGAAAATAAACTCCAGCCAAAACCAGCAGATTAATTTTGGAATTATCTTGTTAATAGTGAAGTGAGAGGGCTGTTCAGTTTGTTGACTTTTTTTTAGAAAAATGAAAATTAGGAAAATTAACCTAATTTTAACATCATATAATCATCAATAGAAAGAGGCCATGCCAACTTGCTAAATAAAATTGATATTTTGAAACAAAATTGCCTGTAATTACAGTAATTTTCTATTCCCCAAATCTCTGGTTGACAATAGCTTCAGATGGCTTCCCATGTCACGTTATAGCTCTAGTCACAGATTAGTGTTGCTGCTGAACATTACAATAAGTATTGACTATTTATCTTTGAATGGCTGATAGCATTACAGTCTTAAACAGGAGTCTTTTATTTTTGCAATGGCTTTCTAAAAGGAGATTAATATAGCATACAAATATTTATTGTTATAAATATAACAGTAGAGAGATTGAGTCCACCATGGAGTCTAATGCATCAGTCTTGCTTATCAGAAAAAGGTCCCCACAAACCCCAAAACTATTAAGCTTTGCAGAAGCATGAATGATTTTTAAAGAAGCAGCAAAAAATACCTGAGGTACAAGAAGAGAGAACAAGTGAGAACACAAAAAAATAGAAAGGCAAAGGCAGAAGACTGGAACTGCTACTGCAAAGGCACTGTATTTTTGGGTGATCTCAGCACATCAGTAAAGTATGGGGAGTCTTATCCAAACCTGAACTCAGAACAAGTATGTATGGAGGATGTAGTGTCTCCTCTTTGGATCTTGGTAGTTATTTTTCTATCCAGACTTGAAGGATTCTCTGCTTACTACAAATCTGCATGTAAAAGCTCACAGAAAGCAGAAGGATACTTTACTTGCAAGGTATAGGGCAATATTCCTAACACCCAAAATTTAAAATCTCTTTGTGTTGATTATCTTCTTTTACAAATTTCTTATACAGGTTTTAGGCAGTAGAATTGTGATGCTAATCTAAAGCCAACATTGAGTGCACGATACTGTGTTATTTGGGACTGTGCCTATGCAAGCTGGCCAGTTCTCACAGAGTCAGACTTGGGTGCCTTGGGAGCATTTATAAAGTGGCTCGTTTGTGGGGAATGCTTTCTCCGGCTAGCTGATTCCCCAAGCCAATTTATAGTTTGTGGGTTC